>OZ010666.1:39364030-40046530 GCA_963932185.1 Troglohyphantes excavatus
GTGCTTTAGGGAAAAGTTGTTACTAGATACAAAAAAAAATTCTAACAATAATAGGTTGGACCTAGGTTACTTATTTCCGATGAACGTTGAAAGTGACTCAACGTTGAAACGTTGAAAGTGACTTACACACAGGTAAATTAAGGCCGACAAAAGACACAAACAAATTAATGTCATTTCAATAATATTTGGCTGAAATAAAAAAAAGGCAGAAAGTAAGTAAAACTATATATATATTTAAAATAATTTTGAACTTGTTACAGACAAATGTTATTCCGAATTTTAATCTGAAGTTAATGTGAAAAATCTACATGTTATGAAATATGTAAAAAAGTATTTAAATGTTTAATAGAACGTAAATAATATGCATGAAGTATTTAATATTCTTAAATAATTTCACTGTGAAAATCAACATCTTTTTTTAAAAATCAATTGTGCATGTTTCCCTTTTATGTTTGAAGAAGAAATTGTTAAGACATAAAGAACTATTTTATTTCAGAAATAACGCGTACTTTCCTATCTTTTATTTCGAGAAAATCATAAGGGAAAAAAAAGTTGTTTTATCGCAAATACAAATTTTATTTTTTGAAAACTGAGTTGGCAAATGCATATTTTATAACAAATTGTTATTCGAAAAATAAATATGGAATGCAAAGGAAAGCAAACAAACCTACGCATCTGTATGTAAAATATTTAATTATAGCAAACAGAAAGTAACAATATTATCTTTATATATTCATCGACAGTTTCAGACAAAATACCATAGGGAGGAAAACAAAACGAATTTATTATAATATTTTTGCTTAGTAAATCATAAAAAAATTAATGTAAAATAAACCTCAAAATTACATTTGAACTTTTTTAAAAATTGGCAATTCTTAAGTCTTGGGAAATTTTAACTCAACCTAAAAAAGGAAGAAAATATTCAATGATTTTAAAATCCTCATTTTTACAGTCTAGCTAATTTTATAAGAAATGCAAAAATAGCTGCCATTTAATGAATATGTGCATAAATTTTACCTAAAATAAGTTTTAAATAATAGTAGAAATAGTATAAGATATGCTTTACAAAAGTATTAATTTTTAAAGTAAAATGCTAAGCTTTAAACATATTCACGATTAACAAAATAAAACATATTTTAATTGATAAAAAGTACACTAATATTTAAATACGTGGTTTTGCGTTGATGGTATGGTTTTTATGATAACTTTACTGTTTTAGCTGGTAAAAAACTGTACTGGTTCGGCTGGTACCAAAAAGCCGTTTTTCCATTTTTCTGCTATGAAACTTTTACCCTTGACGGTTGAGATTTATTATTGTAATATATACCAACAGATCGGGGCGCGGTGTGGCTGCGCCGGCCGTTTAGCGACAGTTTGCAAGAATCATTGACGTTTTATCGCGGGGTTCTTAAGTAATACGTTCCAATTTCACATTATAAAACAGATTCATTTTTCTATATATACAAAAGGAAACAGAAATTGATAAAAATTACACTAATATTTAAATATATTGTTTTGCGTTTATGGTATGGATTTTATGATAACTTTACTGTGTTAACTGGTAAAAAACAGTAAAGCACTGGTTCGGCTGGTACCGAAAAGATATTTAACCATTTTTCTGCTATGAAACTTTTACCCTTGACGGTTGAGATTTACTATTGTAATATATACCAACAGATCGGAGCAATGTGATTGCGCCGGCCGTTTGGCGACAGTTTGCAACACTCATTGGCGTTTTATCGCGGGGTCTTAAGTAATACGTTCCAATTTTACATTATAAAAAAGATTCATTTATCTGTATACACAAGGGGTAACAGAAATATACATAGCGGAGCCTTCCGATTTCTATAGCATTAATATACAGGGTGGCAACAACTTTCTGGAAAAAAAATTCCCTGATATTTCCCTGCTTTCTATGATGGTGTCACAAAAATTTCCCTGATTTTACAATACATTAAGAAATGTCGCAATTCACGCTTAGTATAGAAACAAAGTATCCTCGCTATAATAACACAATACATATATTGCATTATTCCCTCCACGTTTTATTCCTCCAAAGGTTCACGTTTTTACGAAAATAAAACTGAAAATATGAAAATGCGCATAACCATGCTTCTTTTTTTAAATTCTTTTTCAGAACTAAAAGGAAATATTGACAACTAAATTACCCAGAATGGAGGCCACAACAGACGATAATTGCTGTTTTAATGATCCAAATTTTAAAAATTCCCTGACTTTTTGTGAAATTTTAAAGTAGTCCCTGACTTTTCTCTGATATTTCCAGAATTAAAAATTTCCCTGATTTCTCGGTTTACCAGGTTATGTTACCACCCTGATACATGTCTCCAAAGGGTCATTCCATGTCAAATCAACACAAGAAATTGCATTTTTTTTCATCACCATCTTTGATTTTTATGAAATTTGGTGAACTTGTTATACCTACTAAGAATGTAAAAAATGCAAAATTTTAACCTCCTCGGCTTATTAGTTTTTTAGTTATTTGCATTTCAAAATGGCTAAAAACGTAAATCTGCTCTTCGATGGCTGCATTTAAATTACCATAACTCCTGTTCTAATTAACATATAGAAATAATATTGGTATAGTTTTAAAGCTCTTTAAATGACTTTTAAAATGATATGAAACACATGAAGGTTTGGTGAAAAACATTTCAAGGTCATATTATTTGACCTTTGACCTTGAATTCCCAAAAAACGAATTTCTCAATTTTCACTATATTTTTTCCTTGAATACTACAACATTTGAACTACATGTATACCAATTTTCAGAGTGGGACAACAATGGGATCATACAAAAAAAAATTATAAACAAAAATATGCACTATATTAGGGTCATTCCATGTCAAATCAAAAAAAGTGTGGGAAAAAAATGCACAAGAAAATGCATTTTTTTCCCGCACCATCTCCGATTTTTATGAAATTTGGTGAACTTGTTATACCTACTAATAATATAAAAAATGCAAAATTTTAACCTCCTTGGCCTATTAGCTTTTTAGTTATTTCCATTTCAAAATGGCTAATTTTTGAATTTTTTTTTAGTGTATGATCCCATTGTCGTCCCACTCTGAAAATTGGTATATATGTAGTTCAAATGTTGTAGTATTCAGGGAAAAAATATAGTGAAAATTAAGAAATTCGTTTTTTAGAAATTCAAAGTCAAAGGTCAAATAATATGACCTTGAAATGTTTTTCACCAAACCTGTATATGTTTCATATCATTTTAAAAGTCATTTAAAGAGCTTTAAAACGATACCAATTTTATTTCTATATGTTAATTAGAACAGGAGTTATGGTAATTTAAATGCAGCCATTGGAGTGCAGATTTACGTTTTTAGCCATTTTGAAATGCAAATAACTAAAAAACTAATAGGCCGAGGAGGTTAAAATTTTGCATTTTTTACATTCTTAGTAAGTATAACAAGTTCACCAAATTTCATAAAAATCGGAGATGGTGAGGAAAATGACTGTGTTGATTTGACATGGAATGACCCCAAAGCAGATTTTCATTCCATTGTAAAAAATGGATTCTAAAGGACAAAAAAAGTCAAAAGTTATCAAAATCGTATTTTTCGAATTTTTATATATTCTTGCATATCGCTTCTAATTCTCAAATTAGGCGACATTTCTTCTCGCCAAATATTCCAGGTCGTGGAAGAAGAAAATCGAACTTTTCAAATCGCAGGGACCGCAAAAAGTACCACGAGATTAAACCAATGAGGTGGCAATAAAGAAGAATACGCGAATAATCCCTCAGTCCCTCTCATTCGATACAACGACCCAGAGCAGAGAAAAGAAATGTAGATTAAATCCGAGTTACAGCGACCGTTAAGAAAGCGGAAAAGCTACAAGAAAATGACAGACCGCTCTCCTCCTCCTCAAAGAAAAGCCCCGCATCTGGGCCCCCCCCCCCCCCCTTTCCTTCAAAAAATCGATATTTCTCTGCTTGTGCTCATGAATTTTAGTTTTTCTCTTTCTTGGCCCTCTTTCCGGCTATTTTCCCATACTGGGACCGATGCCAAGTGTCATTCTAATAATATTCCAGTATGGCTTATTTTTTGTTCTAACTGCATCAGAATAGAACGCATTTTTTTTTTTTTTAAAGAAAGAGACGGAAAAAAAAATCCCGCTAAAGATAGGCTCGAAGAATTAAAATAAAATATTCCAAATAACTATGCGGGAAATGAGAGAAGTGAAACGAAATAATAAAACGTATTATTTTTCCAGTTGAGATGGATATTTTTTAAGTACGGTGGAAAAAGTATTCCTTTTTAGGATGAATATATTTTATGTAACGCGATCTCGGAGTTTTCTTCATGCATTATTTAATTTGTCATTTTTTTCTTCTTCTTTTATCCGATTCTTTATCCTTCACATCAGAGAACATTACTATTTAACTCTAGTTCTAAAATCAACTGATCAAGGATTTTATGGCAAAATAAATTTTATATATAAAGTATTATTAAATGTAAAAAAGATTGATTTCCCATAGGTATAGATATTTCTAGTAAAAATAACTTATATATTTTCTATAATATTCTTTAATAAATCCCCAATTTATGTGCATGATAAATTTCTAGTTCTAATTTATAGTCGAAATCGCTATATATTTCTATAATATTCTTTAATAAACCTTCAATTTATGCGCATGATACATTTTCATCCAAATACAAGGTGGAAATTATAAGCGTAACTTAAAAGAGTTACGGTTTAAGATTATAACTTTTTTTTTTATGTATAAAGGAATGAAAGTAATAGATTCAAAGCTATGGAGTATTAACATGCAAAACGTTTTTATTCTCTCTCGCATATTTTGACGAAGAAAGAAAGCAACGCTGAATATTCAAATCAATTTACAACTGATCCTCTTTGAAATGCCTAGTATGAGTTGAGTATTGAACGGTTGAATAAAAAAACATGTTAATCTAAAACTGAGATATATGCCCAGCAAAAAAAGTCAGCATGAAACCTTAATCAAAATTGTCAAATTATTTGGGAGGTTTTATAAAGGATATTGAAACAAAAAACTGCAGTTTTTTTGAAGTTTTTAATTTCCCTGCATAAAACCTTTAAAACATCTGCATTTTCCCTTCATGATTAAAAATTGAAGGTTTTTATGAAGGACATTGAAACAAAAACCTTACATTTTATAGATCTTTAAAAAAATTGCAGTTTTCCTGCATAAAACCTTCAATTTCAAAATTTTGATGAAGGTTTTATGCTGACTTTTTTTGCTGGGTGGACTCGAACTTTTATTTTGTAGCGGCAGCACTTGCACATCCGAGACACTGGAGTGGTTGGTTCCCCTCCGAGACACTGGAAGGAAAACGCGAGGACATGTTTCCCAGTTTAAAATAAAACACTCGTATTGTTCGTTCAAAAATATACGATAGTAGTTTAATACAGCTAAACGTTATAACTCCATGGAATCAATACGAAATTATCGTCAGTCGTTGTAACATTTTGAGTACAGCTATTATGAATTGGAACTTTTTGTCGCGATCGTTTTAAGGAAAGGGTCGCTATGTAGGTCGCTAGGAGGGGGATACATTTTAGCAACATACAAAAACTTTTAAATCAATTAATACTATCCCAAACAAGTGTGTAAACAGCACTATAAAAATAAATATACCAGAGTTTTTGGTTATTATTTAGGAATAGATTAACCCACTAAAAAGCTCGCCTGTTAACGAGTACTATTACGAAGACAAGGTGTACGGCCTAAAGAACTGGTGGGGATTTTTTTTATTTTTGAGGATACCTGGTCGTGATTCAAACACGTGATATATTGCATTAAAGTCCCTAGCGCTTCACGTTACCAGCACATTCTAGCTAGAAATTGGTCTTTTAAACGCAGTTTTTAAACAAGCCGTTAATATTTAAATATAAAAGTACGATTTGACTCTGCTTCGGAAAATTCTCTTTATTTTGAGACATCGCTTGTTAAGATTCGTCGCGTGGAAAAGGCGTAAAAGGGATCAATATAACATAAATAATATACATGATTGATATCCTCGTTACTTATTTTATCCTTATTTATTTTATCCTCGTTTACTTTCGACCCCATCATTCTTTCGAAGGAACAGTAATAGAGAAAATAAACGTCATTTAACAAATGGTTATCTTTCTCTCCCTGCATCGCACTAAATCGCTGATTTAAGTAAAGAAAAATACATAAAAGTCAACATTAGGAAACAATTTTTGGAAAGCAAACACCATTATTCCCTTTCCAGAAAACAAGAAAAATCCCTAACGCCATTTCCACAGTAAATGGTCCCCCAAGCCCCCCCAGCACTCACGATTCTAATTCGAAACGAGCCGCCATCAAGACCGACCATCCTCATTTCCATAAGCGGCCACAATCAGACTCGCGCCACTTGACCGCGAAGCAAAGACCCCCCCCCCAAAGCTCAATCAACAAAGGGGATTTGGCAAGACTCCCATTTCACCCCTTTTGCTACATTCAAGAGAGTTGATTCTCCTGCCAGTGGGGCTCTTCCCATTGTTAGAAAGTGATAGGCTACATCTTCTAAAAGGACACGTTCCGAACTTCCGAAAAGGCAGACGATCTTATTGAACTGAACCCACCCTCACTGAAACGGCAATTTTCGATCCCCTCCGACAGATAAGCAGGCAATTAGGGATATTCGCCTGATATGGATTATATATCCCGGTATGGACTTGATGAGGGAAAATCTTGCTGTTTAGCACATTTGTATTCCACACCCTGCAGTTGTAAAGGATACTTGCATAATAGAAGGGAGGGGGACCAACGCTTCAAATAGTGACGAGGGCTATTATGGTGTTGAAAGAATGTTATGTCTAAAGGAAGGATGACAGACATGTAATGGTGTTCGTAGATCACAATGACGGGTCATTATATTCCAAATGCTATTCTCCATGGAATTGAGTACAACGGTGATTAGTCTGTTGGGGAGTAATGATTAAATAACTGGAAACAATGGAATGTAAGCGTCTCAACAATTGTTTAGAACAATATCCTACTATAGAATACTGTGCATATACCAAGTTTTGGATATTGTTAAGGCCAACTTATAGAGATACAAAAATAATAATAATAAATATAAAGAACTAGAAATTATTTCAGTTAAGAAGCACTCACGATACTTGCTTTATTTAAATGCACATTTTAAAAGATTTAATTGAAAAAATATGTTGTGCTTCAAAGAGTAACAAGTGCAACTGTAGGATAGTTAATTTGGCAGTTGGGTCTGATTTAAAATTGCAAAACACCCATGAATATTACCTAGCATAATTATAACAATGGTGGTGGGAAGATGTTACTAATGCAGTGTTAACTTAAAGAAATCACTTTGTTAATGAATCGAAGGTGACCAATAACGTGAATTAAAATACTAATTCGAGAAGTTTCTTAAATCACCTTTGTTATAAAGTAAAAGTCAGTGCAGTATAAACAGATTTTGCGTGGAACTTTCATATATCACTCCCTTCTTTAACACTTGTACTGAAATCGTCAAATATTAAAACTTATTGCACATTTTCATGAAAATAAAAAATACGTGTCAGTTTACTCATCTCGTGAGGATTATGGATTACACAAATATATTAAATGAAATATAATAGTTCACTTACCTTGATGGTCAATTGAGAAAAATCCCATTCCATCGCCATCCAGTATCGAATACGAAAACTGACTATTCAACCCGGGCGGGTCGGCATCGTGCGCTGTCACCTTCGTCACAAGAGTTCCCTTCGGTTGATTTTCCAGAACCTGCCCAACGACCACCACGTCCTCAAACGATGGGGGATACATGTTCTCATTCACATCCTCAACCTCTACAACAAGAGCGGTCTGAGATTCCAGAGAAGGGTCGCCACCATCCCTGGCCGTGATAGTCACATTGAACAGCTGGATTGTCTCGAAGTCGAGGGCCTTCGACAACCGCACCACCCCCATCAGAGGATCAATGGTAAATGTGTCACTGCCGGTCAACGAGTAGGTGACTTGACCACCTTCGTCCAAGTCAGGATCGTTGGCCACCATCACGATGACGACCACCCCTAACGGAAGATCTTCGCGAACCTTCACCCAGTACTGTTTCAGAGTAAAGAAGGGGGCGTTGTCGTTTACGTCAAGCACCCTTATGTTGACTACGGTTGTGGACGAGAGTGGATTATCAAGTGATCCGTCTACCACTCTGGATTTGAGGTGATAGGTGTCTGTACGTTCACGATCCAAATTGCCGAACACAGTGAGCAGGCCTGTTTGAGAGTCAATGTTGAATTCGTCTACGTCCGTCTCGAGGTGAAATGTCAGCGCAGAGTTCACCCCCTCATCAATGTCAGTGGCGCGAAGTCTTACAATGCTGGTGCCGTTCTTTGCACTTTCTGTGATCACGAAGTTGTAAGAGCTCTTTTCGAAAATCGGCTTGTTATCGTTCACATCGTAGATATGCACAATGAGAGTTCTGTAAGCGCTCTTTTGGGGGCTACCCAAGTCGAATGCCGATATGTTTAAACTGTATTCGGATATGAATTCCCTGTCTAAAGGTGCGTCGACAAACAATTGACCCGTCTGTAAATCGATTCGGAAAAAGCTAAACTCGTCTCCAGATGTTATAACATAGACTAAAAGTCCGCTGTAACCTCTATCTTTATCTCTAGCTTTCACAGATGCTACTTCGGATCCCATTGGAAGACTTTCATTTACCCAGACCTCAGTGGGCAAACCGAGAGGAAATTCCGGTGGGTACTTATTACCGAAGAAACTTGTAGGTGTAGGTTCTGTGATATCATTGTTTCTATTATTTGCTTGGGCAAGATTCAGCTGCTTTTTGTAGCGATCTGTCACACCAACATCGCGACATTCCATCAAAGCTCCCCGATCAGCAAGTCGTTGGTTGTTTCCACTACTGATTACCTTCAAGTGAATGGACATGACATCGGCGAAATGGGTGCCATCAGTAGCGGACACGTTGATAGTTCTTTCTCGTATATTCAACTTGGCCAGATCGCAAATAATTTTTAATACTCCTGATATAGGTTCTAATCTAAAACAAGAGTCGTCATTTGACGGCACCATTCTATACTTCACAGAGCTACCATAATCAAAATCTATTGCAGACAAAGTAATAACTTCGGTGTTAATTGGAGCCGACTGAGACACATATCCTTTACATCCGACTTTTTCGAACAAAGGTCGGTGATCGTTGACATCCCTCAAACGCACTTTGACGGTCATCTCTGCTTGTCGTCTGTAAGGTGCACCCCAATCGGAAGCACGAACCTTCAAATTATACTCTCTTCGCATCGTTTCGTAATCTAATACTTCAGTGGCACGAATTTCACCCGTAAAAGGATCCATTGTAAATGGTACAGGATTCAGATTGGCCAAACTATACGTAATATACCCATTGTCACCTTCGTCTTTGTCAGTAGCATATGCCGTGTACACAACGCTGCCAGACGGCTTGTTTTCGTCAAACACAACTGAATCTATCGTTCTGTTAAAAACAGGATCGTTGTCATTATTATCAAGAACTCGTACGTTAACGATGGCAGTAGCTTTTCTTTTAGGGCCTCTTGAAGATGGGTCATAAGCACTCACAGTTAAGGAATAATAAGGCTTGGTTTCTTTATCAAGCAAAGATGCTAAGGTTAACAAGCCAGATTTGACATGAATGGAAAACGTGCCATTTGAATTTCCGCTTTCTATTTTGTACACAATTGGTTTGTTGCCTGATGTAGTGGCTTTAAGGTGAAGAACTCTAGAGCCAGGTGGAGAAATTTCTTCAATTTCGACATCATAATCCGCTTGATTGAATGTTGGGGTGGTGTTAGTAGCTTCAGCTAAACGAACAGTAACGACTTGCGTTGCTGATCTAGGTGGTGTCCCCTTATCTTTTGCTCTCAGCGTAATAGTATAATCTTGAGATATGCTATTGTCTCGAGTCATGGGATGAACCAGCTCAATGTTGTATTCGTTTTGCTTCGTCCCCGCAGTGACTTGGAACAAACCATTCGGATCTCCATCAATGATTTCTAGAGCATCCAATTCTCCATGTATTCCAACATCTTTGTCGATGACCCTGGCAACAGCATAGATATTGGGATCCGTAGCGGACAGAAGAGCAGAAAATTGCCGAACAAAAATTTCCGGGGTGTACAGATTGACAGGCGTCACTTTGACCGTGACGGTGGTGGGACGAGTGGCCAGCTCGGCAGCTCTGAACTTGACCCCCCTGTCCCTGGCCAGAATAACAAACTTATGAACAGGTTGCTGCTGATAATCCAAGAACCTCGTCAACGTTAGTATACCACGAGTGGGATGAACAGCAAACTGAAGACTAGGCTCAGCCAAATTGTAATAGATTTCCCCATTAATGCCTAAATCAGGATCATGGGCGCTTATTTGTAGAATACCAGTGTGCAATGGTTGGTCTTCCGGAACGCTGACTTCATAAGTAGGTGGATAGAATGTAGGTGGTAAATCATTGGTATCCGTTACCGTGACGATCACTTCTGTTTGGGCCTTCAATTTCAGCGCTCTTCGCAAATCGGAAGTAATCGTGGCACGAACCGTCAGTCGGTATGTATCCTGATACTCACGATTCAAGACAGCTCGGTTACCAGTCCTGACTCTGATGATGAGGAACCAGAAATCTCCGACAAGTCGCGTCTCCGCCTTGAAGAACCGGTCGGTGTCGCCAGCGACAATCTTGTACTTTATGACCAGAGTTGGATCCGAAATGAAGATTCCCATCTTTTCCGAGGAACTGGCCTGGGATTTAGGAACGGAGTTTTCCGGGATGGTGACGTTGTACTGCGGCCTGGTGAACTCCAGTTCGTCGGACGCTGTCAGAACCGAATGGAGTATGAGAAACAGAATGATGAGGGCTGGGCCCCAAGGAAGGTAGCGGTATTTAGCCATTCAGATGCTTTGGGTCAGGACAGCATTTCTGCAAATAAACAAAAATATACAATTAATGTCTAAATTAAGTTAAGTGTAATTTATATACAAAAAATTTAAAAACAATAGGTAATTGAAATCAATCTTAAACGTCTATTAGAATAATTTTAATTGAATTATTTTTGAGAATATTTCACAAGTTTTAAGAAAAATATTATTTTTCAATTAATTTTAAGAAACATCTAAAATTTATTACCGGATAAAACATATATAAATTTATTTATACACACACAAAAAAGTTACAAAAAGTTCTTTAAATTGGGTTTGCTAAGCCTATTTTGAAAATACAGAATTTTGTGAAACAACTTTATTTTCAGTCTTGGAATTTTGTGCGTAGCATTGTATTTTGAACATGGAATATTGCGAAAGGGCATGAAGAAATAACCCGATTCTTTTAATACAGACACATCATCGATAAGCAATAACATTTTGCTGTTTGATTAGAATTAGATCAGTGAATAAAAGCACAAAATCAAGGAAACAAATGACATTGAAGTAATTCAGTGTGCACTTGAAATAACCAAAATTTTAAACACATCAATGCCATTTTATTACAAAGTCTTATTAAAAAAATATGGTATACTAATCAAAATACATAAATAGCGCATTGTAAGAGCAATCATAACCTTTAAGCGTTAAAAAAAAATTATATACCATAGTAAAACCAAATGACCCCGAACGAAGCTAAAACCGACAACATTTCACAAAGCCAACTTTGAAGAATATAGATATCCACTCATTATTCAAGAAGTCACTCCGAAAGATTTCGACTAAGGAACTTCAGCCTTTACTGCATCGTAAAACTTCGGAGATCCTTCGTGCCAACGACAACAGCTGGTAATTAAGTTTAAGAGATGATGGATGACTGGATATTGGGACAGAAGACAAGGCGAACCTTGTTCTTTTGTCGATATAAGTTGACTATCGTGAGCTGCCCCACCACGAGCAGTGGGAGATGCATAGGATCACTTTGGGAGAAGTTTTGAATAATACTACATTTAGATATAAGTTTTTTAAAGTAGGATTAGTGTTACTGGAAAATATCCGTTGCCACCTGACCTGTGATGGTTTTAGAAATTGTCGTTTGAAGAGTTTGTCTTCGTTAATTTTTTATTTTGTATGCTCAAGGGTTTTGTAAAAATTTAGTTGTCAGTTAGGGTCAATGTTTTTCGTTTGATAGTTTCACGATTAAACTTTAAGATTTAAAAAAAAAAAACATAATTCTATTAGACAACAACTTTTGGCACGCCTTTGGAAACACATTAGCACAAAATATTATTGAAAAACAATTTATGTTTCTTGGTTTGAAAAATAGAGCTGACAGTTTAAAAGATTTACGACAACACTTTTATTCTAAATCAAACACGATCTGCATATCAATTTTATATCGAAATTAGTTTATGCATCATTAAAAAAAATTAAAGAAGCGTAATCCTAAATGGGAGAAAAATTGAGAAGCGTGCAAGAATAAATTATTTTGTAAAATTATGCAATAGCTTTACACAAAATGCTGGATTAAAAAAAATATTTTAATTCAAAGTATAGTTTATAGTCAAATACATTTGATTTAGTACGATATAATATAAAATACGTAATCATTTCAAGAAATTGGAATAATTAGTTCTACTTAAACCTACGAAATAAATAGTTATACTTTTTTTCAAAGATTTTTCTAATGAATCGGCGAATTCAAAACGATTTTTACAACCACTGACTAAAAAGAACGTTTTATACAAACACACTAACCCTTTGCACTCCGAAGGCGCCTCACAGGTGCCAACATAACGACAAGTTCTTTCGTTTACCTGTTCTTTAAAATAAACGAGAACAGCAGGATATTGTGTTTTGAACATCAATCTTTTTGAACCTTGTTCTCTTGTTACATACAAAACAGATTAGTATTTTTTCCCCCTTTATGAGTATAAAAAAAAATCTGTGGAAAAAAACGTAAAGAGGAATAACTGCTCCATAGAAAGAACACAAATCGCAAAGTGTTCTCGGAGTGCAAAGGGTCAAAATAAGTATCATAAGCAAAATGTCCTTAACAATGTAACACTGACGGCCATACGATAGCCGCCAAAGAAAAAATCAATAAAATTTAATATTTCAGAATCAAATACCCAAGAAAGGAAATCGCGAAATAAATAAGAAAATGTAGAATTATCTATTTAGAACTAGGTAATCTTGGAAGACGTATTTTGCTTAGGAAAAAAATACTACTTTAGTCGAGTTACAATTTAAAGATATTTTTTTATGGAAGTAGGTACGGACCATAGAGTAATGATACAAATAGAGGAATAAAAATGCTGATTTCCGTGTGTCCATCATTGAAAACACGTGATAGGTGAAAATGCCAATTCATTCATGCCCCAATATTACTTGGCATGCCGTGGCGACTTTCAGAACTAAACGAGATCGAAGTATTGTAATATGGTTTTGTGTTTAATTTTGTATTTAAATATCGTTTCTTTTGGACGAGTGGCACAAGTTAAGGGAGTTTAACAGATATATTAAGGAGATTTTTCTTACTTTGAATCCTGCAGATGTCTGAACGCCAAATGTGGCAGCGCTATAACCACGTGATGTGGGTTTTTCTTTACAATGTTGACACCGCGGCCATGCGAGAGTCTGGTATTGAAGGCGCTCTCTATTTAATATTACAACTCTATGGTACGGACGCCAGACACATATATGAAAATCAAATGATAAATCCAGACATATACGGAGACATAAAACCCGTATAAAAAGGGAACGCGCTTCTCCTCTTCATCCAGAGATTTCAATCAGGCTAATAGTACGCGAGTCTCGCATTAAACGGTGGGGCGCATTATGACTCACGTGATTTTGTTATTGGTCTCTGGTGGAGGGAACAAGCTGTGGTTTTAGTTTTCTGCCAATGAACTAGAGAGATGCACTTTGCTGAAATGGTTAGAGAACTTTCTAGTAAACAAGAAAGTTGGGAATTGAAAAGTCAATTTAACTGATTACGTTAATGGTATCCCCCCCCCCAAAAAAAAAAAAGTGTTTGATGTGCAACCGACTAAAACTATTGCGTTGCGTCTTTAATTTTTTTTTCTTTTTAGTTATTTCCAGGCTGAGATAGTAATAGTTATAGTTCTGACAAAACATAAAACTTTGTACTGGTTGTTGAACTACAACGCACATCGCCACCCTGTACAACAAACAAGCATGAAAAAGTGCAATGATCAACCTTAAAACGCAAAACCTTTTATTGCACTTTTAAATGAATATTTAAGACATTTTGATGCAATTAATAACAATCTAAGTTCTTATGACCGCTCCCTATTTGGTGCTATTAAAAATAAATTACTTAGATTTAAACAATATTTTAAATTTAACAAATGGAACTTGAAGAATTCTAAAATAACAAAGACTACTGCGAACAAGATGAATATAAAATAAAATTTTATGGACATTTAAATGGTTGGTTGGTTAAATTAACGTCCCACTAGACCGGCACAATAAGTTATTGGTTATGATTTGGGATATATCCTTAAAGAATGTCCTAGGAACATTGTTTCGTAGTTTTAAACCACGCCATTGTCAGATAACGAATATATCATCTGAGCTGGCACCCCAATCTCCAAACATGCGCATCATAACCACCACGAAGACAATTAAGTCATGATCGATTTAAAATACACCAGTCATTTTTGTGCAGTGAGTCATAAATTGGTCTTATTAAGAATCTCCAAGTTCGTTGATATGTCAACCAGGCAATCTCAGCCAGACAATTACGTGAGGCATAACAAACTCTTAATGCCAATATAAAAAGTTACAACAGAAATATTCGCAAAAAGTAGTACTGACTGATAATTGAAAAATTATCAACCCTTTATATATCAACTTCAAATATCAACCACATATAGTGCGCCATTTAGCCACTGATTTAGAACTCTCCAGAAATAGCTTCAGCAGTCAGGAACCAGACTTTATACCGAAATTGTTACCACAACTTTGCAAATACCAAACATTACGTATCCCAGTAAAAAGAAATCCATTGTGCATCCAATTTCAAGTAACGAAAATTAAATTACAATTCTTAAATAGATTAAAACGCAAATTCCGCACTTTTGACGTTAACGTTGTTCTTGAAAAACTAATGGGAAATCCAAACTCCGAAACGTGGTCTTTTCCAACCCACATGCGACCAACAAGAACTCTTGAGAAGTAAACAAACACTCGCGAGAGGTAATCAAGCGGCCATGTTGTTTCGGTGGGCTGATTTATTTCCAAATGGAAAACAAACTTAGAAGTTTACTTCTTTCCAAATAATTTCCTGAAAACTGACTTCGATTCTTAAAGGTAAGCATGTATTGGGGATCCAGGAATTGAATTACTTCTTTGCACAATCGAATTAAGTTACAAACAACGCAAACGTTTGTAGTTTAGTGTTTGTTAACCTGCTTTATAGTGGGGACACAATTAAGTGTATTTTATAACATTGAAGGTTTGTATGGATACTAATATTAAATATATTTTCGCATATATATAAAGTTAAACTTTAATGGACATTTAATAAAATAACTGAATATGATTCTTGTAGATGGAAAATTTGAAATCGATTTTTTTTTCAGAGGGTATTCCATAATGAGAATTTCATAATATTTTTCGATGTTTTTCAAAATGTGTATTAACCGCTTAACTCCTTTCCCCGTAAACCATGTTAAGAAATGGGAGTATTTTTCTTCACCTGTCCGTATATTTTTCTCTTCCAATGTAATATTCTTTTATATTTTTAATTTAGTTAAAAGCGGAATGACTTATAGTGAACTTAAATATCTCAAAGCGATTTTTTTTTTGCGAATGAAAGGGATTTGGAAGTTTTCATGACTGATTCCGAAACTTGTGAAAGTGAAATTTTTTTTTAAAGCTAGAAAACATGTCCCCGCGTTTGACGTTTGAAATATTTGATTGGTTGGTTTTCGTGCCTCGCAGGGAAACCAACCAATCCAGTGTCTCGGAAGTCAAGCGCGGGAAAGTGCAAGAACAGGAAGATATGTAGTTCAGATACAATATTTCAAGTTCAGATATTTTGCGAGATTGATACAGAATGTAAGGATACAATTTTTTTTTATATAAATGTATTTAAAACAAGTTAGTAATTTTTATTAGAAATTACTTAGCACCCTTTACCGTAAGATTGCTTAATAATGCTATTAATATCTTTAAAAAAAAGTAAAAATGATTTTTTTTTCTCTGTAATTAAATATTAGCATAAATTATTAAATTAAACAAAGTAACAGTTTTGATTGCTTATTAGGAAATACAAAATTGGAATAAATCTAATATAAACCACTAAAAGTGTGATTTTTTAAAAAACCAATAAGGCTAAAAAAGAAATTGTTAAGTGATCCAATTATAAAATAACGAAAATTTTAATAATAGAGTTTAAGAGCCAAGCAGTCACACAGGAAATATTTTAATCGTTGTTAAATGAAATATATTTATTTTAAAATAAATGAGAGAAATAATTTACATAACAATATTTTTAATAACTTGGTTTTATAAAACTCGGAGTCTTTTTTTTTTATTGCTTAATATTTATTAATATTGCTTAATATATATTAATATTGCTTAAAATTTATTAATATTGCTTAATATTTATTAATATTATTTTTAAATTTGTTAATATTGCTTAATATTTATTAATATTGCTTAATATTTATTAATATTGCTTAATATTTATTAATATTGCTTAATATTTATTAATATTGCTTAATATTGCTTAATATTTATTAATATTGCTTAATATTTATTAATATTGCTTAATATTTATTAATATTGCTTAATATTTATTAATATTGCTTAATATTTATTAATATTGCTTAATATTTTTTAATATTGCTTAATATTTATTAATATTGCTTAATATTTATTAATATTGCTTAATATTTATTAATATTGCTTAATATTTATTAATATTATTTTTATATTTGTTAATATTGCTTAATATTTATTAATATTATTTTTATATTTATTATTATAGCTTAATGTTATTTTGTATATACTTAATGCATAAATTTAAAACCTGCAATCTACATTATTTTCTATCTAGAGATGAAGAAAAGACAATAGAAATCAATTTTGATAAAAATAAATTATAGTTTCGATGTCAACAATATAAAAGAAACAAAAGCAGTAAAAAACATTGAACTCCAAAATAAAATTAAGTCTTCTTCTTACAATTTAGAACGCATGGAGGATCAAATACTGAAATCTAAAAAATGCGGTACCAACAAAAAAACCGAAAGGAAAAGACAAAAATTCCCCAGGAATGCCAACTTTTTTTTATTCCTGTCTCCCCGACCCCTTTCTCGTTCGATCAGAAGACAGATGATGCGGTTACGGACTTTTAACTAACTGCCAGACCCTCGTAAAAAATTGAATGCATTCCTTTACCTAGGAAGCGATTTTTCTACGCCAAACTTTTGCATCTTGGGTGAAAGTGATTTGAGGAAAATAGAAGGATCAAAACGTGACGTACATACACGTTTGGAAATATGTTGTAAGTATGTGGCCACAGAGTATAAAATTTTATAAAACCCTAAAAAAATATTGTGTATGACTACAAAACTATTATATACGAAATTGGGCTAAGAAAATATACGCCTGTTTCAATATTTTTTAATACTATAAGTTTTTAAGAAATAATTTAAAACTTTATAAAATCTAGATAAATTATTTAAATATTGCAAAGAAACTAATATGAAATGCTTTTTAAGAAAATGTTTTTAGAAAACAACATTGTTTTGAGAGTTTTTTTATTTATAAAAAATTATAAAAATTAAAAAGTAAATGTGTGATAATTATTTAAATATTGCAAATAAACTAATATGAAATGTTTTTTAAGAAAATGTTTTTAGAAAACAACATTGTTTTGAGAGTTTTTTTATTTATAAAAATTAAAAAGTAAATGTGTGATAATTATTTAAATATTGCAAAGAAACTAATATGAAGTACTTTTAAGAAAATGTTTTTAGAAAACAACATTGTTTTGAGATTTTTTTTATTTATAAAAATAAAAAAGTAAATGTGTGACACCCTTTTTAAAAATCAAAATAGTTCCGATTTTAATAAAAAAAAAAAATGAGATTTTAATAATGATAATCGATTCATCAAGGAAATACTTTTTTTAAAAAATACATGATTTTTAGGTTTTACATATGTGAAAAAGTACATTTGTTATTTCGAACGTGATAGATTTAACATCTCTGTAACTGCTAAATACATAAAGTAAAATAAAAATTTCTTTAAAACGAGAAGTCAACACTAGTCATAAAACAATACTTTTCTCTCACAAATTTTTTCAATCTTAAGTTACAAAATAACATTCATTCAAATACTTAATGCAATACATGTTTTTTTTTAATCCTGATTTTTTTTTTGTGTTCAGCAAGGGTAAAATATATAAACACAGCAGCATAAACATTATACCAATCATCAACAACAGAAGAGAAAAACTTTGACCGCAATTAAAATAGTAAAAGTGGAACGTTCTCTTTATGAATTATGTGGGATTTAGAGAATTTAATTATTTCTATACGTGGATATGCTACACTGTACGAACCTTTCCAGATTTGTATGTTAATATTAAATTTTTAAGTTAAAAACCCACATATTAAATACAACATTGAAATTGCTACTTATAATAATGTCTTATGCACAAACTAGCTACCCTGATCATTAACCAATACCTCTCTGCTTCGATACCAAACATCAAATTCTCACAGGATTGGTTTGGTTAAATTTTAATGGATTAAGATCCTTATAAGACAAAGCTGCGTCAAACACATGGTTATACATTCATACTTAATACTAGATCAAATTCCTGAAGGTATTCATGTAATTAGGATCATAGTTCGGTCCCTGTTAAATGGCAGATGTTTCGTCACATTGTTTACATGTATTAGATAAGCTAATTGGTCAATTTATCCAAACTCGTTTGCTGATTCGTTGGAACTAGATTACAGGGGCGTTACCCATCCGCCAATTAATCCGAACTTGACTATACCACTCTTTTATTTTTCTAAAAACTCAATGGCGTAACTCTTAACGACATACCTTCACTTCATGTTTTCAAACAAGAGTTAAGCCACTTATCTACTACTATAGCTGTAACTTAAATGAAGTTTCTTTTAGACATTTAAAATTAATCCGGTTACAGAACATCTCCGGTAACTTTTACTCTTTTCAAACATTAAGCTGCATTCACGGGCGCAGTAAGCCGCATTGAAATATCAGTGTTAGTCTGGCTATAAAACCATGCACTTCGTATCCATGCATCTACTGATTAATAGATGCCGAGACTAAATACTAAAGCATGTATAAATTCTTTAATCCGATTCTGCGCAAGGACACGAGAAAAAGAAGAAAGGACAAAGACGCGAAATTACTTAATTATGCAAAACCAAAGCCCAGTGTCACCCAAGTAACCGAGATTAGGGAATTTTACTTTTAGGATCTCCTTAAGACGAGAAAAATGGCTTGCTTCGTGGAAATCAAACTTTGTATATTTGGAAATTATTTAATGAAGCACGTACCTTTTGTATGTGATCTCTTAATAAAAAAATAATTGGTTTAATTTTAGATGCGCTGTAGTCGAGAAACGTTTGATTGGGGTACTTTAATTTAAAATTCGTTATTAACGGTGACTGGATAAGGCATGGACGTTAGTATTGGGGTTTGCGTCACGTTAAGTTGTTTTTGTTTGTTTGATTAATCACCTAGGTGAATCGCAAATGTTATAAAAAAAATTTAAATACTTTCACAAAATATTACTAGATTGAAAGAGTATGTTTTAAAGTAATAAAACTTACTTAGAAAGCGCGGAATAATATTTGACAAAGTGTGCTACGAATATAAAATAATGTATTTAATTTGTTTTCGTTTGGTCTATTAATGACGTATATATATTTAATTTATTTTCGTTTGGTCTATTAATGACGTATAAATATTTAATTTATTTTTGTTTGGTCAATTAATGACGTATAAATATTTAAATTATTTTCGTTTTGTCTATTAATGACGTAAAAATATTTAATTTATTTTCGTTTGGTCTATTAGTGACGAATAAATATTTAATTTGTTTTCGTTTGGTCTATTAATGACGTATAAATATTTAATTTGTTTTCATTTTGTCTATTAATGAAGTATACATATTTCATTTATTTTTGTTTGGTCTATTAATGAAGTATAAATATTTCAGTTATTTTGTTTGGTCTATTAATGACGAATAAATATTTAATTTATTTTAATTTTGTCTATTAATGAAGTATAAATATGTCATTTATTTTTGTTTGGTCTATTAATGACGTATAAATATTTAATTTATTTTTGTTTGGTCTATTAGTGACGTATAAATATTTAATTTGTTTTCGTTTGGTCTATTAATGACGTATAAATATTTAATTTATTTTCGTTTGGTCTATTAATGACGTAAAAATATTTAATTTATTTTCGTTTGGTCTATTAATGACGTATAAATATTTAAATTATTTACTTCTGGGTGAAAAGTAAGACATTTAAAAGAATATGAGGAAAATTAATTTTGCTTATACCATTAAAAATTATTTAAATGCAAAACCGAAATTTAAAAAAAACTTATAAGTAACGAGCGAAGCCCAATTATTCATTGAATAATTCTGGTAAGTATTGGTAAAGTGCATTCCCTAATGACAACTTAAATGTTTTTTTAACTAGAAGAAAAATACGATAAATTGATAAATACTTAGAATTTAGTAATAAATTGAATAAATATATTCTTACAAATCCACTACATAATGGATTTCATTAAAAATATCATTAAATGTCTTCAAACAATTCATAGAGACTCTCTAATGAGTTACTTTATTTCTCAATAGAAATATTTTTATTTTATTCAAATAAATAATTTTACCGACAAGAATAAAATGCAAAATTAAATAGAATGTTTCTTTAACTACTTAGAATAAATACTACCCAAGCACTTAACAGTACTAAAATCACAATTTGAGTTTAAAGAGGAAACTTTCAGATAAGTTACACATTTCACATACGATCCCCCTGCCTCTCTTAATACCCTCTAAAATGGAATATGCAACACTAAAATCACACATAAAAGATTTATCGGAGCATCACAAGAAGCATTATTAAAATGGAAACACTTTTGAATAAACTTCACGCGTCTCTTCACAAGTACCGAAAAATCCCGTCTCGGTGATTCCAAATCTCCCATTTTTTTTGGCCAATGTAAATCTTCGGGAGCAAGGATTCCCAAACCTTTGACATCCCTTAAAGCTGCTTTGACAACTTCCACTTTGGCAATAATTTTATGGATGAACTAAGACCCAGTCGCCTGAGAAAAGGACAGAAGAAAAGAAGGCGACTTTGACGGGTTTTATCATCGATACATATTTATCAGTTCCGGAGAATAAAGAAATAAAGCATCCATAAAATGATAGAGCGATAGATGTGTATATGAAAATCGTAGGAATATTAGCAGCTTTGTTTAATATGTTTAACGAAGCGGCAGCAGAGATAATTTACGTCAATGAAAAATCATATTTTTGTTCGTTGCGTTTTTTTTTTAAATCGTTTGTCGTTGTAGAGTTTCAAAAGCTGTACCAATTAAAATTATTAATTATTGTTCATATTCTTTTATGCGTATTTACAAAAAAAAATATGTGTAAAATAATAAATACGTTGAATTTATTTTTTACATCGTTGGTCTTTGTAGAGGACTAAAAGCTGTACCAATTAAAATTCTGAATTGTTTTTCATATATCTTTTGCATTTTTACAAAAAAAATGTAAATAATAAATACGTTGATGTAATAATGATACGTTGATGTACAAATTAAAATTCTTAATTATTGTTCATATTATTTTACGTATATATACAAAAAAATTATAAAATAATAAATACCTTGAATTTTTTTTAATTGTTGGTCTATGTAGTTATTAAAGCTGTACCAATTAAAATTCTGAACTGTTGTTTATATTCTTTTATGCAATTTTACAAAAAATTTACAAAATAATAAATACGCTGATATTTAAAAAATATATCGTTTGTTGTTGTCGTAGAGTTCTAAAAGATGTACCGATTAAATTTCTTAATTATTGTTCATATTATTTTATGAATTAAAATTAAAAAAAAAAAGAAAGAAACATTATCTTTAAACACCTTATGTAAGATAATTTGGTTTTGGTCGATTGAATTTACGTCAGACCAGAACTAGACAATATGCTATTTGCAACGGTTCGGGGACTATTTAGAATGGAACATTGTTTCGTAATTAAAAAAAAAAAAACGGTTAGTGACAAGGACAATACCTGAGATGGCACACAGTTCTACAAACATATCCCGCCAATTGATAAAAATAACTTTTTAAAGAAGAATATCAATCATATGTGGCCTTGTTAGAAATCAAAACAATCAGCAATAGACCATGCCATCAGATATGACGTTTTTTATTGCAAAACGATCAAAATTTGGACATGTAATATACTAAAAATTTCAAAGGTCTTTAATTAAAATATAATTTAAAAACAAAAATAATATTTTATAACTTTTTTAGTTCCTTACTTCTTACATCATTTTCCCTTTAACAGGAAAGGATAAAACATTTTGGCAACTAAAAAAAAATTGGTAGGTGCCAATAACGCCTAACTTTTATCTCCGAATTTCGAACTCTGATTTTTTCGCCATAACAAAAATGTTAAGTGGAACGACCAATCAATATTCATTATTGGGCAACTTACGAATTGGCCAAATGACAATCAAGCTGCCCAGTAACAAAAAATGGTGTTAGTCTATTTTCGAATTAGTGTAACTTATACCACTTGGAAAACAACTCATCCAAACTTTTATTATGGTATTGATTACCAAACCGTAGTATTCCACGCATATTAAAGTTAAAAAACAATTAAAATAATCAAATTTTCAAAAATTAATTTCAAACGAGATTAAAAAAAATCCTCGGAATATTTATGTTCAGTACATATTATTATTAATTTTAAACTTGATTCACATCTAAATTCCAAAATAATTTAAATATGAAAAAAAAATGACTAAGTAAATTAACAAATAAAAGAACCTCAACCGAACTTAAAGAAGTTCATTACTTCTGCATTTTACAAAAGCTTCCTTACTTCAATAAAAATATTTAATTAACAAAAGAAAACTCCGGAGCGACGTGAAAATCAACTCAAAAAGAGACCTCTTCCACTGCTTCTCAAAATCCAATTTCAAATAACACTTTAGAACTAAGAAAATTCAATACAACCGCTGACTGAAGCGGAACTGAAGAAGAAGTAAAAAAAAAGTTAATTTAACAAAAAACAGATACCATAGATCAATATCACAACTCGGAAGCTTTAACAGCGATATACTTCTGCGTGCAAAAATATCGATTTCAAATCGAAAAGAAAATAATAAAGGGGAAGTCTAACCATTAATTTTTAAAGGTGACGCGTTTATTATCGTGCGATCCTCCTGATGCCAGAGTGAAAAAAAGTATTGCTTCAAAATAAAATTAAAAAAAAAACGCATATAGATGGCAATCACCGAGTATTCCTGTGGAGTTCTAAAAATAAATTAATTTTAACCACAGAGCGATTCGGTTTCTTTTGAGAAATGCACACTAAAAAACTCTTTCCGAATAATTATGTTAGTTATTTTTTTACTTCTCAATAGCAAAGTTTGGTTTTGTTCCGAAATTTTAAATGAAATATTCTACGATTTATTATATTGAATAATTACAGAAATCCAGCCGATATTAAAATTTGGCAAGTATAATAAGTACTAGCGTAAAGCTAAATCGACATTACACTTATGTAGTCTACGATATATGAATTTGTGAACTTAATCAGAGTCGATTCCTTACGCACAAATTTTAGGTGTTAGATATTCGAAATGTTAATGAAATTCAAAATTTTAAGCAAAATAATTCATGAATAATGTATTCTTATATTTTTTTGGTAAAGTGCATTCCTTAATATATTTTTTAAAAAAATTAACTAGTAGAAAAATATGATAAATAATTTAAATACAGTAAGAAATTGAATAAATATGCCGGGTGTTTATGAATTATCTTTACAACTAGATGGCCAACTCTCCAACTGTCGGAAGTTGTAAAGATCGTTCCTTTACATACCCTCTATTTTCACAACTGCATTTTCATAACGGATTTAATTAAAAAAAAAATTCAGTTTTCGAAACTTTTTATATGCACTAATACCGCAAGTTGTGCGCGTTTTATTAATAGCATTTTTAATGCTTAAGGAAGCTTTTCTTACTAAATCAATGCTCTTCTATAACTTTGTAATTGAGAATTTTCATGTATGTTGCATAATTTTAGAGTTAGACACGCTAACGCCTTAAACTTCCACTAGAAGTTGATGTATGAGTCTCATCATACAGTATAGCACATATAATAGTCATTTTGGCTATAATTAGATACTACTTTTATAACTATAGCTGTTTTATAATTGTAACTATAGCTGTTTTATAATTGTAACTATAGGTGTTTTATAATTGTAACTATAGCTGTTTTACAATTGTAACTATAGCTGTTTTATAATTGTAACTATAGCTGTTTTATAATTGTAACTATAGCTGTTTTATAATTGTAACTATAGCTGTTTTATAATTGTAACTATAGCTGTTTTATAATTGTAACTATAGCTGTTTTATAATTGTAACTATAGCTGTTTTATAATTGTAACTATAGCTGTTTTATAATTGTAACTATAGCTGTTTTATAATTGTAACTATAGCTGTTTTATAATTGTAACTATAGCTGTTTTATAATTGTAACTATAGCTGTTTTATAATTGTAACTATAGCTGTTTTACAATTGTAACTATAGCTGTTTTATAATTGTAACTATAGCTGTTTTATAATTGTAACTATAGGTGTTTTATAATTGTAACTATAGCTGTTTTACAATTGTAACTATAGCTGTTTTATAATTGTAACTATAGCTGTTTTATAATTGTAACTATAGCTGTTTTATAATTGTAACTATAGCTGTTTTATAATTGTAACTATAGCTGTTTTATAATTGTAACTATAGCTGTTTTATAATTGTAACTATAGCTGTTTTATAATTGTAACTATAGCTGTTTTATAATTGTAACTATAGCTGTTTTATAATTGTAACTATAGCTGTTTTATAATTGTAACTATAGCTGTTTTATAATTGTAACTATAGCTGTTTTATAATTGTAACTATAGCTGTTTTACAATTGTAACTATAGCTGTTTTATAATTGTAACTATAGCTGTTTTATAATTGTAACTATAGCTGTTTTATAATTGTAACTATAGGTGTTTTATAATTGTAACTATAGCTGTTTTACAATTGTAACTATAGCTGTTTTATAATTGTAACTATAGCTGTTTTATAATTGTAACTATAGCTGTTTTATAATTGTAACTATAGCTGTTTTATAATTGTAACTATAGCTGTTTTATAATTGTAACTATAGCTGTTTTATAATTGTAACTATAGCTGTTTTATAATTGTAACTATAGCTGTTTTATAATTGTAACTATAGCTGTTTTATAATTGTAACTATAGCTGTTTTATAATTGTAACTATAGCTGTTTTATAATTGTAACTATAGCTGTTTTATAATTGTAACTATAGCTGTTTTATAATTGTAACTATAGCTGTTTTATAATTGTAACTATAGCTGTTTTATAATTGTAACTATAGCTGTTTTATAATTGTAACTATAGCTGTTTTATAATTGTAACTATAGCTGTTTTATAATTGTAACTATAGCTGTTTTATAATTGTAACTATAGCTGTTTTATAATTGTAACTATAGCTGTTTTATAATTGTAACTATAGCTGTTTTATAATTGTAACTATAGCTGTTTTATAATTGTAACTATAGCTGTTTTATAATTGTAACTATAGCTGTTTTATAATTGTAACTATAGCTGTTTTATAATTGTAACTATAGCTGTTTTATAATTGTAACTATAGCTGTTTTATAATTGTAACTATAGCTGTCACAGTTCCAAATTAAAGATTTGAATAAGGACCTTAGTGGACATCCTGTATATTACCATGTTCAGCACAGTTATCACTTTTTTCCTTTTTTTAAGTTTTTTTTTTACATATTAATATTGACACATTCTGTTATGATTACACAACTTGTTAGTCAAGAAAAATATAATATTTTTAAATATTTTGTTCATTTATATTTATATTTGTTTTTTATACGTCTTCATTATATTCTCAATAGTTTTCTCGCTTTTTTTAATCAGTACAAGAGTGAATGAGAATTAATATGCACATTCAACATTGCTATTTTTGATTTAATTAAGAAAATTGCCAAAAATTATCTATATTCTATGATTAAAGTGTCACCAGAAATGCACATAGTTATAAATAGTTGGGCTGTAAGATAAATGATTAAATGATGTGTGGGAAAACTGGAGATACACGATATCCCTAGAAAGTTAAGGCATTACTAATAATGTCTTATCGAAAACAAATTATGCTATAAGCCATAAATTAGCGTCGACTAATTATGAACTATATAATTAAAAACAAATACAGTTTTAATGCCAAAGTAAGAAAACACATCAAAGATCACCGAAGCCATGCTCACTTCAGTTCCCAATGTTAATGAGTCCTGCAGAGAAAATTAAAGCTTCACAACCAATTACGCGAAAACCACTCAAACGCGGCAACCGCACAATCAAAATCACTTCTTCTAAAACAAACATCCCCCCCTTCCCCCTTTGTAATTCGAAAATGGCGACGACAAACTCCATTATAACTGCTGACTCGAGAACAACAGAGATCCCGAATAATGGGATCCGATTTGTGTGAAAAATTACCATGTCCCAATCGGGAAAAATCCCTAGAAAAAGAAAGCGAATCCCTTTGGTAGGGACAAAACGAGATGTGACGTCACAGAGAATGAATATGAATGGCATTTTGGGTAACTAACAAAAGGGGGATTTCGGAATGTTGCCGTAGAATGTGGAACATTTTTGCGCTGGTCGGGAATTATCCTGGCATTGGAATGCATAATTAACGGGTTGCTGGGACAGGGTCGTCCCACTATTGAGTGCCGTTTTGTTTTGCTTGTTCTAATTGTATTCGAATAGAATTATTTGGCGCGCGAACTTGCAAATGAGCGTGGGTTGTTTTGTGCTATTACGAGTGAATCAATCAAGGTAAAATGGGAGAGGTGATTATGGGAAGTGGAATTATAACTTTGGGTAATGTTGTTATTATTATCATCGTATGAATTATTTCTGCAATACAGATCAATTTTACGCTTCTCACCTTCGACGAATCTTAACAAGTGGGGTAACAAAAGAGAGAAAATTTCACGGAGCAGTGACAAATCGTTATTTCATCAGAAAGTTGAAAAAAAATTAATTAAAAAATAGTTTTTAATAAAGTTTTAAGGGTAAAAATGTTGATGGGCAACATGTCAAAATTTTAAAGATTCCGTTGAAATTTGTATTTCTACGTTGCCATGGAAACTACTTTGAGATTTTGGAAAGATATATTTCCAAAAGCTGAAAGCTCACTTTATAGAACACGGAACCTTCTGAAATACATGTTATTTCAAGGTGAGAAACTGTTCATGCGATAATTCTCGCAAGTATATATTATTTCTATAGTATGGATCCCTTTTACGCCTCTGACACGCGATGAATCTTAGCAAGCGAAGTGCAAAAAGAATGAAAATTTCACGGAGCAGGGTCGAATTGTACGTTCATCTCATAAATATCAACGGTTTGTTTAAAAGAAATACAGGGGATTTAAAAAAAAAAACTGAAATAACATTCCTATATCGAGTACAGAAAAAATCTCTGAATTATAAAACATGTATTTTTTTGGAAACTTTTAAGGCTAAAATTGTATTTCATAAACAAATTCAAACGTTCCTTTGCGTTGCAAGACGAAATTGCCCGCGCACCATCTGTTTTACGGGCTAAAATTTTTATATTTAGGCACGAAAGTAAGGGGTTGTCACAAATTGTTTGGAGTAGATTATTGTTTAACTCGGAAAGTTCCAATTGCGGCCCATGGCAATCGTATGTCTGGGCGATAATTTTTTCTTCTTTCAGAATATGATAAATCCGGTTCCCTTCGGCTGCAATTGGACTATTTTGTCGTTTAACTGTATCACATTTCGTTATATTGGAATAATAATAAATACTTTAACCCAATAGTTCGCTTATATATAAAAAAATATATGTAGCTGGACAAATATAATATTTTATTATTAACATTACTTTCCTTCAATTTATCGAAGAAACAAAACGAAATCCGCAGAAACATGCCTAGAAACATTCACTTGAACATTTAAAAACCCCTAACCAGAAAGTGAAGCGGGGCTTCACAAAAAAGGGGCCATAAATACGGGCATTAAAATCCGATATATAAATTATCCCCCTAATGTTAGTTAATAGTCTTACACCGGCTTCCGCCTTTCCTTCCAACTACTTTAAAAATGAATCAAAATTGATTTATCGGGCTGTTTGAGGTTTGGGGCCGCAAAGAAATATGAAAATTTATTTTCTCATTTAGTTCCGGGACATTAAGAACCGCATATGGAGCATAAATCCGCAAAGAATCACGGTTTGGGGTTAATTTTTTTATTATATTTTTATTTCGCAAATACGGGAATTAACTACTATGAAATAAAATAACGTTAAATGCGTAGTTTTTGAGATCGCTTCTTAGGTGTCACCCGAGTGAAATTCTATAAATAAACTTGTGGTCTGGATGTTTTGAAAATAAATATGTATTGCTTGATGTGTGACAAATGGGGAATTTTTGTCGATTGACTTATTTAAAAAAATATATCAAATTGCAGAGGGAAAAAAATTGTTTGCAGATGAAAAAAAATTTATAAAAGGAATTTTATATGAAAAGACTTATTCAACAGTTAACCTTTTTTTTTTAAACGAGTAAATATACGGATGACTGCACATAGAAAATATATTTAATGGTTTTTACAAGATGCCCATCGTCAATGTAATTTCAAAACCACAAAACTAGTTTTATTTATTGTTATACAAAAATAAAATTTTAACAAATACTTTATTGTTAAATATTTACATAACAATATATTCGGAATTACTTTTTTAATTAAATACTTCAGAAAAAAAAACTGATCAAACAAAAAAAAAAAATTATAAATTGAAATTTCATTTTACCATATTAGCAATAGAAAGTAATGAAATGTCAAATGTAAATGGGAAAAAATAGGGTGAATGTTTATTTTTTCCCCTTTGTACGGCATTATATTAATTTCTAAAGATGATGCATTTAAAAAAGGAAACGGTACAGAAAGTATGACATATTGCGAAAGTAGAGTTCATAAATATATTCCATATACGTTCTTTTAATTGAATCGGATATGGTATATTTAAAGATAACGTATAATGTACAACAATGATGGAAGGACAGGGGGGCAATTAAAGAGTTGTACTTTAGTCATGGATACAAGAATAAATATGTTTGTTAACCTTCTGACACATGCCAACGTCATATCACGTCCAGGGATCTCAAGTTTTTTTTATGTATAACTTAAAAACTCTCTCTTTACAATGAATTGAAATTACAGTAAAAATATCAAAGTGCACGCATATGAAAAAATATATAGATTTCCAAACAGCCGAAACAACTTTACATTTGCTAAAATAGCGTGAGCGTCAGCAAATCGTAAAAAGGCAAAAACATATATTTTTTAAATATTGTGGAAATTAACGTTAAGGAAATATCTAATTGTTGGAGAATAAGTATAAGTTTGCATTTATTAAAATTTTATCAATTTATAAAAAGAAAGCATGATTTATTCTGTTGAAAAGAGCTGTACTAATTATTTCAAAAAGTTTATAAAATAATTTATAAAATCGGAACTGCGTAAAACTTTATTTTCATAGTTAAAAAAAATAATAATTAGTTAGGAGGCTCGCCAACATTAAGTTGACATCATCAAAATAATTATTCACCAAACAATTGAAGGGGTTAATCGTCAAAATGGATTACATAATGGCAAAATACAACAGATTTTTGTAAACAAACTGATGTTGCCATTCTGAAGAGAGAAAAACAGCATTTTTCGATCACTGCGTATGAGAATTATATATGTAGATACACCTTTTATGTATTTCTTTAACTATAGGGATTTAAAAATAATAAAAAAAAGATAAACTAAGAACGTCTTTAGAAACAATGTTCTCTGTCTCTCATGCCTTTTTTTAACATAAATATATCTTACGATACAAGCGCAGTCATCGTAAATATACAAAAAGAAAAAATGGCTCAACATTTGATTCACAAAAACTTTAAATATCTTACAAATAAACTGAGATCTTGCATTTAACGATGATACACATCCCCAAAAGCAGCACTACATCACAAATATACTAAACGATAAAACTAAATTGCTCTTTCTCATTTTTTCCTGAAAACAATCTGCAGGCAACACAGTTACAACGCAGATTATTAAAGAAAAAGAGCACAGCGCAATTTACCCCTATTCTCCAGAGATATTGACAGCGCCAGATGGTAACGAAACATGGAAACGACACAGGTTATCTCGGATCACAGCCGTCCCGGCAACGTCTAGGGAATCAATGGGAGCATCCCTTGCGGATAAGCTCATTATTCACAACATCAAACTCTCATTTTTGACATGTGTTGTTTTGCATATCGCTGGCTGAGCACACCTTGCGTTGATTTTTGTAATATTAGAGTAAAAGGAAGAGTTGATTTATATTCTCACTGGATTAGTTAGCTGAAAGAAATGAAAAAATGGCGGATGGTGAGCTGCAGAAAATTCGAAGAATTATTTTAGTTGATGTGTTGTTGAATTGAAACACGTTCGAGTAGAGCCAGTGTTTAGGTTGGACTCTTAACCCTTTGCACTCCAAGAACATTTTGCGTTTTTCGTTCTTTTTACGGAACAACTATTTCTCTTTATGTTCTTTTCCCCGTAATTTTTTTTTTGCTCATAGAGGAAAACAAAAGCACAATCTATTTTGGATCTGCAAGACAACAAATTGAAAAAAGATCATGTTTTTTTAAACGCAAGATTATGTTGTTCTCATTTTAAAGAACAGGGAACCAAAGAACTGGTCGTTCTGTTGGCGCCTGAGCAACACCGACTCAAAGACAAGGCCGTGCCTCACGTGACCTTTCCGGAGCTGACGTCATCACGAGTAGGCTATGGTAGCGGGTAGAAACGGAAGATTTCGCTTCGCTGATGTGGTTTTTTTTAAGCCCGAATTTCTTTGTTTTCTCAAAATGGGTGAAAATTCCGTGTGCTTTAGTCTGCGATTATTATTTATTATCTGAGTTATGGTTTACAAACGAGCTGCGTTCCCAATTGTCAGGGAAATTACACGAAAACATCAAAAGTTCAGCTGTTTTTGTTTCCTAAAGATCGGACGTTGCGCAGAAAATAGATTCGTGTAATTCACACACACACACAGGGACGACTTTACTCCTACATGATATATAGTTTAAATATATATATACACCAGGGTATCTATGATTATGCTTATAATTTAATCTGCTTTCTTTAATGTAAATTGATAACATGTAGATGTCAGGTTTAAATTGGATTAAAACATCACTGGTTTAAAAAAAAAACCAGGGAAGTATTGGACATCGTTATTACTAATACAATTATTATTATAATACAATTATTATTTACCGACTGAACAGCGCGTCAACCAAAACTCTAAAATAAAACCGCAATAAACTTTAAATTAAAACCGCCAAATCGTGCACCATGTCGAGAGGTTATAGATTCGACGGTTATGTATTTTTTTTAAAATTTATGTATGTTCGCGCGGGATTTCGGTTCTACTTCAGATATTTGCACAATTGTGTTGTTGTTGGATAAGGGCTGTTTCACTTGGGAGCAATTGGAAAAAAATATCGGGTTATCCGGCATTCAACTATCTCTGGAATTCTCAATTAACCGGACCGTTTGAAAAAAAATATTTTCCGATTTCAAAAATTATTTTTTTGTTGGATAGAAAAAAATCAACTTAGGCAAAATCTGCAAAACTAATCGCTTATCCGGCTGCTATATATCCGGAAATGTAGATTTTCCGGAGGTTTTTTATACAGTTAATCCGATTTCATAATATTTTCATTGTTTAACAGAAGCAATGACATTTCATTTAACCAGAATTTATTGGCATTGATAGGGATTGTTTTACAATATACACGGTTGAGTAGAAGTTGCTACTTGAATTTCTCGGTGAATAATAAGAGGGGGCGAAGCCCCCTGCTAAATTAAAAACCAAAAAGGGAAAAATAAAATAATCTTTCTAGAAAAAAGGAAAACCGACTTTAAGGAAAATGCGCTAAAAAGTAAAAAATAATTTTTAATTCTACGAATGAGTTGAAAAATTGAATTATTGAATATCAATTTTATACTTAGTACAACTTTTTGAAGTTGGTGCCAATTTACAAAAATTATACCCAAATTTTGGCACCGATTTCAAAAAGTTTTACTAAGTATAAAATTAATATTTAATAATTCAATTTTTCAACTCATCGTAGAATTAAAAAATATTTTTTACTTTTTAACGCATTTTCCTTAAAGTCGGTTTTCCTTTTTTCTATAAAGATTATTTTATTACTAATACAGACTGACAGTCCTTGTATTTCGGATTTTTACATAAATGTTGGTGAGTAAGAATTTAAAGGCATTGAAAATTCAATGCCTATTATTTGTATACCTTTCCGGCTATTGTGCTCATTCGGCGATGAAAAAAATAAATTGTAAATATAGTTCAAAACAAATGATTATTGACACCTTAAAATGAAACTATAAATATAGATTAATTGAATCCCTGGATAGAGGTGGTTTAATCTACCCATCTGCAGATATTGTAAATGTTGTAAGTTACAATTATATTGTTATGTAAAAATTGTTTTTAAAAGAAAATGAGACCAAATTTTTACAAATAACTGATCACCGCTCATTTGTGGTTGAAAAAACTTTGGAATTAATAAATTGTAATGATTTTTTTTTTTGTTGATGATCAATGTGAAGCGGACAATAGTTATGAGAGTGTTTTAAAACTAATATTAACTTCAGCTACAAAATCATTATTAAAAAACTATTGCAGGCAAAAAAATTATATAAAAAAATTCAAATTGAAAAAAAGTCTAAAAAAATTGAGACATTGTAAAAAGGGATCAAAGTTGTGGAAAAGGTGCAAACATATAAAATTGCATAACTGTATATAAACGCTCAGTTCAATAAAGAATTTTTGTTAATTTGGTATTTGATACTTTTATTTTCATGCTAATGTGAGTATTTTTTTGGGCATATATATTTAAAAATCTTTAATGAAATGCAAAGGTAAGGTAAATAATGTTTAGGCAACGTAACAGTTCATTTTCTAAAGAAGAAATGCTATTCATCTACTCGAAACAACAAGCGCTTCAATCGAAGAAACAGCGGGGAAGGAGAAATCCAGCCTACTCATGGTGACGTCAGAAATCAGAGGCATGGCCTTGTATTTGAGTCGGTGTTGGCCTGAGAGGCGACAGCGGAGTGCAAAGGGTTAAAAGCTTTTTGGCTGTTTAACTGAATCGCAAAAATAATTTTTGTTTGCTTTAAAAAATATTTTAACATTCAAAAATATCAATTTTCAACTTTATGTGACTTGCTGCAATCTTCGAGCATGAATAGACTGTAGTAGAGCGAATATGACTTCATAATCGTGAAACCAACATCTCAGACCGAATGGCCTCAGACACGTGACTTCTTTTCAAAATTATGAATTAACAAATACTCGCGATTGGCTGATGAATTGGGAAATGTGAAACATTGAAAATTTATGAATGGCATAACGTAATCAACCACGTGTCTGAGGCCGTACATGTAGGCTTCACTTTGATGTTAACGAGATTATAACATTATGTTTTTTCTACTATGAAGGATCCATGCTCGAAGGCTGCAATTGCATTTAAATTACATTATTATGCATAAGTTTGTTATGACGATACTAAAAATGAGGGTGGGGGCATGCTTCTAAGTGTACCTCCAATTCTCATAATTTATAAAACTGTAGAGATATGAACTTAATAGATGTCAATCGAGATCGAACCGAAGTCCTTCTGCATGATACACCGATACCCTTGACAGTCAGACTAAAGTGATCACTCGAACCCAAGTGTGGATATCGGGTATATGAAGTGACTTCCACAGTACCCCCCCTCTCAGTGAGTCGGAAGGAGGAATAAATGATTGAGATACCCGTGAAGTGTTATCACGTGGGCAATGGTTGTGGTGGTTAATTTGATTGGTGTCTTGGCCTGACAAGTGTTTGCTTGAAGGTTGCGTTGATCTGCAGTCCGTAAGTCACCAATGTATTTTTGGATGTCACTCGGTATCGGACCGGGGACCTTCTGCCTGATACGCCGATGCTCTACCAGTCAGGCTAAAGTGATCGCTCGAGCACAAGTGGAAGCATCAGGTACATGAAGTGACCCGTACAAATATATTAAACATACTTTTTCACTTGTAAAGGGAAGAAAGATAATAAAATGTAATTTTGTTTTAAAAAATAATTTACATGTAGTCTTAAGTTTTATAGATTCTTGTAAATTTGATTTTAACGTAAGAAAAATTAATATTTAAGTAAGTTAGAAAATATTTTAGATTTTTTCTTTAAAAAAAAAGCTACAACAGATTAAACACTGATTGGTTGGTTAAATTAAAGTCCCCTTAGAGTAACAAAAATGGGCTATTAGCGTGGTTTGGGATAATAATAAGCCGTGAAAATAACTTCATAATTTTTTATCTTAATCTGTTGACGAGAACAACACCCGAGCAGGCACTCCGCTGTCCTAACTTCCAAACCATGATCAGCGTGAGGACCACATAAACACTAAAATTATATACTATAGAAATATTAATTAAATGTGAATTCCCAAATAAAAATATGGTTAAATAACTTTTTTTTAAGTTTAAAAAAAGAATACAACGAATAAGTACAATAGAAAACAACCAACATTTTCATGACTGAAAAATTGTTTAACTGTTTAATGCATTTCAGACATGAAACTTAATTATCAGTTTTTAACGAAGCTGAAAGTTACATTCTTTAAAAGAAACATTAAGAGACTAGAGTGAGGATATAAAATATATAAAGAATAATAATTTTTTTCTAAAACAGAATTCCAATATCGTTATTATTTTTTTTATTTTTCTAGGCACGGAGGAAAAACGTTTCTATAATATAATTTAACTAACAAAAGATATTTAAAGTTAATTGAAAGCTTTTCAATACTACTAACAGAAAAATAAACTAGTCTATTTGTACATCTAATAGGATTCACAAAATAACTAAAACTTAAATGGAAATATTTTTTTCTTAAGAATTAGAAAGTAAATTGAAAATTAATCTCATCTAATGAACGAAAATTATTTAATGGATGCCAACTTCAGATTTAAATTAACTTTATTCAAAAAATAATTATTTAGTTAAACAAAAATTTACAAAATGCACTGATAACAATAGCCTTTTTCGGATTATTGCTTTACAATAAAAGAAAAAAAAAGTATAAACTATTGTGAAAACTTATAATCTTATTTCATTAGATTTAAAACAATTTCATTAAATATAAAACCATTTAGTATTTTATTTAAAATCAAATGCTAAAAAAAAATATATATTCCTACATTTAAAAAAAAAAACATTCATTTCTGACTTTTCTTTTATTGTAGTTGCGTTGAATTTTTTGGAACAAAACTCTTTACTTTTATGTTATAAATATTTTTTTTAGCATTTTTACATTTTTTTAGCAATTGATCATTATAGATTATTATAGTAAATATTTTTTTAGCATTTAATTATTTTAACATTGATTTGAAAAATTTAAATTTGAAAATTTGTATATTTTAGCATTGAATTAATCCTGCATTAAATAATATACTGTATAAAAATACTGCATGAAATTGTATCAAAGCGAAATAAATGAAGCAACGTCCAAAATCAAATGTAACTCAAAGACTCTTTAATAAAACTCGCATTAGAGTTTCATTGCAGTGTTGTTTTAAGCCAAATAATAATTCAAGTAAAATTCATATACGTTTTAAACCGCAGTTTTTATGCATTTTAAATTTAGATTATACATTTTTCTTATATATGTCGTATTAGTATGTGAATATAATTCTATTAATTTCCTTCTCCTTCATAGAACAGGTATTTCAGCTAGAAAGGAAAAACTTTTTTTGTAACTTCAAAGTTCTCAAAAAACGGAATAGCATGAAGAAATATACTTAAGTAATGTAGAGGCAAGGGGGCATTTCGATATATAAGCAAAAATACTTCGAGAAAGTGCATTCCGCTGTATCAAATTGAGGTTTCAAATATTGATCAAAATTGAAAAGTTTTGATCCGTCGGTATTTTTGGGATGTCTAAAATAAGCCCCATCCTCCAAAGCTAGCTAGACATTATTTAAGGTTGCAATCAAATGCAAACTTTGAAAAAGATAAGTCAATACAATAAAACAAATATATTGCGTTGACTTTAAAATTACATTATCGCGAATATAAATTAGGTACACTGTAAAAAAAAAATATTTAAAAATGAGTACCTGAACCTACATATTTTTCTTTGAGTACAATTGCATCGTAAATGAGCGTTGACGTACTCAAATTTAAGTAACCGTACTTTCTCAAAAATTTGCAGCCGTGTGATTTAATATTGATGATCTCAGCTTCTGTTCAGGCCATCTGCTCCTTTTAATCATTTTTATCCATTGTACTTTTTTTTCAGTACATGTCTTTTTCAAATTTGAAACTTATGTATTCGAAGCTATGATAAGTATCGAATATACTCAAAAATTAGAAAATTTTAATTATTTTTGAGGACCTACTTTTAACAGTGTATATTCGATGTAAAGCAGATCCTCGGTATAACGCCCTCTTACGGGAACAGTAAGTACTATTAATCTGGTTGCTGTAGGTATATAAAAAGAAGATATTAAAGTATTTGGAAAATGTAATTTTATCAATTTCAAATGCTATTTTATAAACATTAAAGCGCTATATACCCATCTTAGCTGGTTGTTGAAGATAAAAAGATATTAAAGAATTGTACTAGTTCATTATTATTCGATTACAACAAGAGTATTAAAACTGCGGGTTCCTTTGCCAATCAACCCAATTAGCAACATAAAACGCTTCCATATATTCATTCTAAGCATATTTAATAAATATTCAACGATAATTTGCAAGCAAATATCATATTTAAAAACATAAAACACTTATATGTATTCATTCTAAGCTTATTTAATAAATATTCAACGCTAACGCTTTTTGTGTAAGCGCACATATTTAAACAAAATCAAACATCCTACATTAAGTATAAAAATTCAGGATATACATATAAATATTTTCGTTAATTCTACAAATGTCCCAAAATGGCCATAATTCCATATATGATGTTTAAAATTCTCATCTCAAATCCCCATCACGATAATACAAAAATTATACAATCACCTCATCTATTTAAAAGAAAAAAAATGACAAAATATGATGATCAAGCAAAAAGAGTTTTTCTTTCCCAAAATGATGTTAGCTACCCCTCGAGACCAATTCCACAACATCGCAAGATGGAAATGAATTTTATTTACCTTGCTCCATCGCATTTTATACTTTGATGACAGATTGAGATTTCCTCTCAGAAGCTTAGGGGACGTGCAAGATAAATGCCCAAGTTGGGGTATCAGAGCGCCATTTTTATATTCTATTTGCTTTTCCCAATAACGTTTTTAGAAAAGTTATTTTTCTTTTTAAAAAGCATTACGGCAGGACGGGAGGGTACAAAAAAAAAATATGATAGACGGTTCGAGATAAGATATCGCAAAATGCATAGGGGCATCTAAACAGAGACAAGCTAACGGAATAAAAGAGTGGCTTATATTGATTCGGCCCAGCGTTGTGGAAGCTTTTTATATGAAGCTTCAGACATTCAAAACGATTGAATATCGGTTTTGGAAAAATATTGGGTTAGGGAAGAAATGCTTTCAGCGATGATATCCTAAAGGGCTAGATTCTTATTCACTAAGGATATATTTAACTAAAAGCATAAGCCTTGTTTTAAATATTATTAAATTCCAATAAACGCCATGAAAACCAATGCTGAGTTGGTAGGTCAAATTTATTTAAGCGCGTTCGGCAGTTTCGTTGCAACAGCCAATTATTGAAGAGCATACACTGATAAAAGTAAGTACTCAATAATAAGTCAATTGTACTCATTTTTCAGTACAGCCGATGTTTATCACGGCTCCGAATTAACAAGTTTCAATTTTGAAAATCACATGTACTCAAAAATGAATAAAAAAATTAGTAGATGCTTGTCTATCATAGGTTGCCTTCATAAATCACTTTCAATAAATATCGACAATTACAACCAAGTCTTGCCGCGAATCGAACCCAGATCTTCAGCACCACAGCCCAGTTCCTTTTCCGTTAAACTACCAGGGGGACACTAAGAAGTTATAAACAGAAAAAAAAACAGAACGCTCAAATTTTTTTAAAAAGGTGTTCCAAAAGAAAGTGAAGTAAGATAATTGAGTTGTAATAACTTATAGTTTCTATTTAAGCAATCGACACCAAATATTACGGAAAACCATCTTCTGAACAAATATTTTATATTTGTCAGGCTTTATTAAAAACATTTGAACAGAAGCTGAGATCAGCAATACTAAACCACATTGCTTATTATTGAGAAAGTATAATTACTGGCATTTAATTAAGTCATCGCTCATTTACGATACAATTATACTAAAAAGAAAAACGAATAGCTCCAGGTACTTATTTTTAAGCATTTTCTTTTACAGTGCATTGACAAAATCTATATTAAACCCACGTTGAACGATATTTAAAAAAAATTATTTATATAAGAATGGAACGACGTGGACTGTCATCGCCCTTTCTTAATCTGTATATACTCCACAGTGATTTCGAAGAAAACTAAAAAATTAATTTCACAACTCATAGCCTTGTACAGCATTCTGATTTTAAAGACATTTATTTTTTTATGTTTTTCGGTTTAGGTACAGCCCTGGTAGATAAACCGTTGATATATTGAAGTCCAACAAGAGTTTAGTTTATCCTCATTGTTTACCACCTGAACCATTCACGTTCCAACAATGTATATATTCAATGATCTTCACTATATTACTAGAAATACAACAGAACTGCAAAACTTTTCGCTGCATATTTAATTGCAAGCACTACATAATAATATGAAATATAGCAAAATAAAACAAAAATAAAATTTTTTTTTTTAATTTTTCCCGTTTGTCCAAAAAGAAGGGAGATGAAATCCTTTGTTGTTAAACAATAGTCCGAGAACTTTCGTATGAAAGCCCGTAACAGAGATTTCACTAACTCATAAAAGCTTGCAAGTGAGCTTTCAAGAGGTAGTCCCTATTCCAGGGTTTTTCATGCTTGTAAGAGGCAGTTTGACTAAGTTAATGAACGTGGATGTGACAGTAATTACTGGAGAAAACTGTGTTGTATGCATGAAGAATTTTCGAACCCCAAAACTTTTTTTTACGGTTCTTGATTAGCGAGATGAAAGGTGAATCTATTATAGTTAACTGAAGTTTTGGTGATGATTTAGAGTTTTCTTTTACATTTTACACTTTTTCAAAAAAAATGTTTTAATAATTTTTTCCCCCCAATTTCAAAAATTTCGTATGACCATTTTCAGGGTGGCAACAACATTCTCGAAAAAAAGGTTCCCTGATTTCCATGATAGTGTCACAAAAATTTCCCTGATTTTACAATTACATTAAGAAATAGTTCAATACATGTTTTATATAGAAACAAAGTATCAACGCTACAATGATCCAATAAATATATTGCATTATAAATGAAAAATTATACGCAATACTAATTGACAGTTAAAAGAACAATTTATGGATACAACACAAATTACGCAATTGTGACAGGAATAATAGTAATTAAACGTGTTCTCTGGAAGCAGATAATGCAAAAAAACTATTTTTTTTAAAAATTATTTCTTTTGTAGATAATTTTAAATGTTTTATATGCTTCATATTTTTTATTCCAATTTTCAATAAATCACATATTCATTAGTCCTTCACATGTTGCTTACAATTCAAGGTCCAATGCACTTTACTTTCACTGCTCCCTCCAGCAGTGGTTCACGTTTTTACAAAAATAAAACTGAAATATAAAAATGCGCATAACCATATTTTTTTTAAAAAAAAATTTCAGAACTAAAAGGAAATATTGACAACTAAATTACCAAAAATAGGGGGCATAATAGACCGTAATTGCCGTTTTAGTATTCCAAATTGGAAAATGTCCTGATTTTTTGTGAAAATTTTAAAATTTTCCTGATATTTCCAGAATAAAAAAAAAATCCATGATAATTCTCTTATTTCCCGGTATTCCAACTTCAACTTAAAATATGCAAGTCCAGTATATTTCTTACAAACTTTAATAAAAATTAATAGAAACTATTTTTAAAATTAATATAAAACAAATAATCAACAGGAAAAATAAGTAGCTACTCTATCTCCTCTAAAACTTTTATTTTAACATTTTCGGCGCCTACACCTGAGCAAGTAAGAACAATTTCTGTTATCTATTTTATGGGCAATAAATAGTTAAGCAGGGACAAGACAAATAAGCAATATACTGTAAACGCTTTCATCGTAAATATAAAACTCCAAGAATTTATAGCACGGAAGGCTATTTAGTTTCGAACTTATAGGAAAATTCAAAATGAGAAGGTTATTACGTATAAATAACAATTTTCCTTACATTTCTTGGCGTTTTCGATAGGGTAGTCTCAAAAAAACTTTTTTAATTGACTTTGGTATAGTGCCAAAAAATCGTTATATGGATAAAGTATAAATAAGAAAAACTGAAAAGCATTTTAATTTGAATTAGTTTTAAGCTTTATCCGTATAACGCTAAACTATGACAAGAATCGAAAAATTAATCTTTTTGGGCGAATCTATGCAAAATCCATAATTATGTGATTTTATGGATCAGAGGAATTATGGGGGGGGGGGGGGGGACGTGATTATAAGTAAAATTTATATTAATATAGAACGTTTTATTAGAGAATGTTTTCTTGTATCGATATTAACAATTTAAATATAGAGAACTACAACAATGTAAATATAGAGAACTACAACAATGTAAATTATAATTGAAATATTAAAATTATTATAATATAATCGTTGAATTAATAATTATTAAATTATAATATTTTTATATAATAATTATTGAAATTGACGGGGTGGGTGGAAGAACCAGACACCTCCACTTATTTTCTAATTTACACTTTTTTTACTTACTCCTACAAAGAAAAAAAAATCTATCGATTGGCGCAATAACCACACAGCTGTAAGCAATGGCTATAGAGATATAAAGGAAATGACGGTGTGGGGTTGACTAATACGGTTAAAAAAACGTAGAGCTCCAGGAGCTGTCTTATTTTTGCAGCTAATTAGTTGAACGTTTGGTCGCTTGGTTGGATCACTTTCCGCGTTGTCAGTCATTTCACTCACGCTTTTTTTACTGTTATATACTTATTTACTTTACTTACATACTGTTAAACAAGAAATAAAGAAGTCCACAATTGCCAAGCACTCTTGGGAACATGGTTATATATTTAATTTTTCTAACCCACATTTAATTTGCAAACTTAAATCTCCAGTTGAACTTGATTTCCTGAAGGCGTTTCATATGTTTAGCAATATTGATTCGATTGTCAATGAAACGTTTGCGATGCCAGTATTTCCCGCTTGTTGGCACACAATAGTTAACTCCAACCGATTGAGATAGTTTTTTGTTCTTTGGCAACCCTTTCAATTCTGGGTTTATTTCTATTCTAATACAGACTTTTAATTTTCTGCTGATGAAGGGAGATGTATATCCCGAAACATGTCCAGATTTGATGAATTTTTATTGCGTATTTTAACGTTGTATTTGTATTTTAAAATTATTAGGGCCATGTTCTGTAAGACGAGTTTTTTCATACTTTATTTAGTCCATTTGGACATGGGTAGTTTTAAATGACGTCATAGTAGTACATTAAAGCACTGACAATAAAACTCACTTAATAAAATATTAACATTACACACAAAGCAATCCAACGTCCAAACCAACTCCTGTATCTGATTCAATCCCCTCAAGAAGTCGCGTTGAATCCAAGATTTGATTCCAGGCAAACTCACAAAAAAGTCCAAACACACACAAAAAAAAAGTCCAGCGACTTAGCAGGCGCGTGCATTCACAAAACCCAAACATAAAAAAAATGGATATAATCTTAGCAATCCGCGCACGTTCGCACGATGGGCCAAAGCACACACTCTTAACCATGTTGTCATTTACATCCAGAAAAAGGGGGAGAATAACGAGAGATTTTAGATAAGAAACGCTGTTCTTATTCAGCCACCCGAAATTGTATTTCGGCGGAGAGATACATTATGTCCCCTTTCTAGGGACGTGCCTCGATCCGGCAAGCAGCCGGGATATGTCCCCGGAGAATAGAATGCTGGAAATGTGTTTTCATGAAGTTTGTGTCCTTTTTTTCTTCCTACAATTATTTTCTTTGATTTCTCTCTTTCCCCTCTCTCTCTCTCTCTTGTGTATTTTAAAGAATAAATGTTATAAGCAAAACAGAAAACTGAATAAAATTTTTTGTTTTGGCTTGTCAGAGTAATTTTGTTAATATTTAAGTTAAGGGGTGTCTTAGGGGGGGAAGTTATGAAATTGTATATGTGGGGACTTGAATTGGTTAAATGTCGAAGGTATTAATATATACAACACATATACAATTTGAATTTGTCGAAGGTTAAATGAAATTGTATATGTGGGACTTGAAGTGGTTAAATGTCGAAGTGGGCGCATAGGGTAAATATGTTTCTTTTGGCATGGCTTGCAAAAAAGAATGTGTATGTTGTGGGGATATATACAATGTTAAAAATTTCAGATCAATGTTTCACCATATCTTGGTGCTCTGCAGCAACTTACACCATATTATGGTGCAATCTAGATTGAACCAAAAATTTTATCGAGAATAGTGCAGCGTTTACCAAATAAATGGTGCAATCTCCTAAAATGGTCCAGCTGGTGTCAGAGGATTGCTAGTTCAAGCCCGTGCAAAAAAAGTAGTGATCTTGCGATCGGAAGGTTGCCAGCTTCACTATAAAAATACTAAAAAATCGCACAGAACATCTAACAAATTTACCGACCGGCGTTTTACCATAAAATGGGGTCGCGAAAACGCGAATTTTGGTGCAACGTTTCACCAATAAATGGTATCCGTGGTAGCACCATAAAATGGTGAAACTAAACACCAAATAATGGTTGCAGCTTAATAGGTACTAAATTTTGGTGCCAGGCCATACTAAATTTTTAACAGTGTATTATGTAAACGAATAGATTAAAATCTAATTTATTTTATTTTTATTTTACGGTACTTGAATTAAAAATGTAAAATGGGTTGCCCACACAATATTGAGATCAAAATAAAACAAGAAATTATCATTTCAACAAATTTCTATTTTTAATGAAAAAAATAATACGTCAATTACTGGGAAAGGCTAACACATAAAACGCAAAGCAAGCATAAGAGTAGCATTCGATATATAATACTCAACAGCACTTAAAATGACATGCAATAGGGCGATTAATGTCATAAACGCATCCAAATAAAAAAATATATACATCGAAAAACATCCTGAAATTCATAAAAAAATGGTTTTTTAAATTAAAATTAATATTTATTTTATAAGAAAAACTATTATTCACAAAACGACCTGGAAAAATACTTTAATTTATAAAAGGGAAAAAAAAGATGTATTGTGTCGGTAAAAGGTATAACGCAAATTCAAATAAAAGTTGAATAAACACAGAAAGATTATTTCTAAAATTAACTGTACATTCGTCATATCGTTTTGCACAGCTGAGTAAACGTAAAGGGGGGGGGGGGATGAATTAATAGTCTAGTAGTTATCCAGAGAACAAATTAATTCCTGACTTATTTATTATAAGGAAATATAATATAACTACATACAATTTTTTTTGTCTTGTGAAAATAGAAAAAAAAATATTTTCATTCAACCGTATTGTCTTGTTAGATTCCCTAAACCTCCCTAGGACGCCATTATTTACAATACTCTAATATTTACTTTTAGTTTTTATATACAACCTTCTTCACGGCATGACCTCCTTTCCTGGTTTTTTTTAATGTTTCTTTTCGTAAAAAAGAAACTGATCCAGAAAATCTTCGATGTGTGAGAGAAATATATTTACTTACTTTCTGAATCGTTCTTTTCGCCATTTTTCTGCCCCAAAAAGTATCCCGTAACCCGCTATTTTTTGGCCAAACAGAAGACCCGAAAACCACTTTTTTATCGACCATCGATGGTTTCTCAAGTGACAGGTGACGGGGAATATCAAGAGTGTCTCGGAAGAGCACGAGTGGGGGTGGAGGGGATGGGAAATTTGATTTTCAGAACAATGTTTGAACTCGTCAGAGGAAACATAACGAGGACTGTCGTCTGACTTTTATTTGACTTGAATGTGGAAGACGTGTGGGACGTAGCAATTCAAGTGTGTAAAGCGATGGAACTTTACTTTCAATGGGAGATTCAATGGATATGATTAACAAATACATCAAATATGGTTTAATATCTTTAGGCACTGAAATTATCATTTTAGATTATCAAAATTTCAATTATTTTAAATTAAATATATATTGTTAAAAATATTTTAAGACATTCCTCATTCAAAGACATCAATCGTAGTTCGATTACTTTAAAAGCAGCATTTAAATTGTTTTTATAATAATTCATATTTTAAAATCTATTATACACAACACATGCATAGTTCTTATTTATCTTATTTCTGTAACGTTAATTGATTATTGTGCACATATTTACTTAATTTAGACTACATATTTCATTCCATTTATTGAAAGTTATAAAATAAAAATTAGTACACATAAATAAATGTAATAAAATACCTTGGAAACTTTTGAACCGATTTATTTTTCAGAGTAAAGGCCCTTTTACATGTTGCCTGTTTTAGTTGAGGTTGTCAATGACTGGCAGCGTGTAAACTCCTTATTGCCAGTGACAGCCAAGGCCAGAGTGTCAATCACTGGCGACGCCAGTGAAACAAATATATTTGTTTTACTGGGACTCGTCGCCACTTTTTGAAACATGCTCCTCGCTCTGTGTAAACAGATCTTGCCAGTCATGTTGTTGTTGAAGCTGTATTACTAGTAAGCATTAGCCAGTAAAGTATCTCAACTTGAATGCCAGTTACTAGTACCGTGTAAACAGCTAATTGCCAGTCCTTCACAACGCAGTACTGGCATTTCCGAAGTCTCTCAATGACATGCCAGTATCTGGAAACGTGTAAACTGGACTTTATTTGAATTAAATGACCGGTGCTATTTTTAACTTTTACCCCGATAGTCTTTGGATAACCAAAGGTTAAGAACCATTATTTTAAAGAATATAAGACCCTTTAGTGGTTTAAAAGTAATTAACAAAACATGAAATATTTTTTATAAATCTCACTAAAGTTTCCGCATATATATATATATATATATATATATATATATATATATATATATATAAATTAACGAGTCATTTTAACCACTATTTGTACGAATTGTGAATAAATTACTTATTTAAAAATGTTGAATACATTCTAAGTACCACGATAAATCCGAGGGAAAGTCAATTAAGTCGCGAGTTTAATTTATGAAGTAGGCGCGTAATTAGTTGCGACAAATTTGAATGTTACAAGTAATAAGAAAAGTACAAATATGACTTCAAATGCGATTTGTTTCGAGACCCCTTTTCAATAACAGCTACCAATTCACATTGAAATATTGTGTCTCCGTTAATTTGAGGAAAACTTAACACCCATTGACATTAATTAAAGCGAAAGTCTTTTGTTACATCAGATTGAGCTATCCAACTATCAATAGTTAAAAAGTTTATTACTGAAACTGAATCATATTAATGATAATTAACAACATATTGCCAAAATGTTATTCTGCGAATGTATAATTAATAGTCAGAGTATAACTTAGGCTCCGAATAATGTTTCATACTATCAACATCAACTGATTAATTTTGAAAATAATTCTTCTAAGAATATAATTGTAAGCTTCTATGATTGAAAAACAAAATCGTGTAATTTTAAAAAATGAAAAGATTATCAGGCTTTGAAAGCGCAATACGTGGGGATGCGGTTCCCTAAATGTTGTTTCACTACTCTTTAACTTACTGTGCAGGGAAACAAACTTTTCTTCATTTTTTTTTTCTCTGTGATAATACAGCTTTTAAAATTAATGAAAACATGTGTATTTAATTTCAAATAATAATGATGATATTTCCTGTTACATCGTTTCACCAACTTTAATCATACTTTTAAAACAGTGGGTAAACGTTCAAGATACACTTTCCAAGCTGCAAGTAGATGTTATTCCATTCACATTTTCTTTCAAAATATATCAGTTTAATTTACGTAATATAATAGAAGATTCATAACAGAGTACTTCCCCCAACAAAATATGAAAAATAATTTATTTCAGGTTAAAATCCATAAGAATTAAGGCAAAGTGAAAAAAAAGTATAAAATTGGAATTTGAACGCCTAAAACTTTATTTTAAGGAAAAAAAAGTTTATTTCCTCCTTAAAATAAAAGAAATAATCTTTTACCCATAAAATAAACTATATTATAGTTTTGGTATAAAAAATACATTCCCAAACAATCCCTATTTTTTTTTTTAAATATATGAAACCCGAAAAATAAAAACATTTTTATTGGATTAAAGCTCCATGGACCATTTCGGGACCTCTAGCGGACCACCAACAGTTCGCGGACCACGGGTTGGAAACCTCTTGTATAAAGGGTTTTTAAGTTGTCGACTGCACTGCTATTCACTGCAAGATTTTTTTGTAATTGCCACGAAAATCGAGCATAGAACTAAACAGTGTTAAAAATAAAATGTATGATACTTTAACTTGCATTGTAACGCATAAATTAACGATCAATATTTGAGACAGTGTAATTTATGTATTTGTGAAACATAACACATTCCGTCTGGCATAAATCCTTTCATTTACTATAGCTTATAAAATATTTTCTAATCTTCAAAATAACATTTGTTTAACAGTAGACTCGCGATAACTCGAACTTCGATAACTCAAATTTTTCGATATCTCGAAAAAAATCGATCTCCCTGCACCTTCATTACATATTTAATGTAATTTTATCACTTTAATTCGAAGTTTTTCGTCCTTATTTTCGATAACGCGAAGTTTCTTCACAACTCAAAATTTTGTTTTCCTTTCAAAACTACAGATTTTGAAGAACCTTTAGCAAATATGAAATTTCCACATCCTTGTCAGTTCTCTTTCTTATTGTGCATTATTGAAAGGGGATATGTACAATGGATTTCTACCTGTGCTTCACCATTTTGTTTGAATGTCGCCAGACTGGATTCCCTGGGCTGTATTCCCTCCTCTTTAAAGCAGCTTCCAACAAGGAAGATTAATGATTTATCGCCCCTCAAGCCGGCTGGCGTTTTCGGTAAAGTGAGTCCCTTTCTTGGAACATTACCGACCGTCCAGAAAGCATCGTGAAAAACCAGTCGACACTTGACCCCTTCTCACTTTTACTTAGGCTTTCGTGTGGTGTTGATTTGTCGCTTCGAATAATAACAACAAAACGAAAATGCAATACACTCCCTATAACAGCTTTTGATGAGAGATCGCTCACAGAAGAAGAAGAATGCGAACCTCCTCCAAAAATAAATTTGACTATAAGATCTTCCATAAAAACTATGTGTGCATTCATTGAATCGAGGCCGGAAATGAAAACATCAGAGACATTTCAAGCAATCGTGCATTCGGAAAATATAATTGATTCCGAAAAAAAATAGAAATACTCACCAAATTATTTTGCTAAGATATTTTAAATAAAGTAGTACAAGTATACTCTATTTATTTTTTATCAAAACAGCTTTTTTTGTATGATTTTCGATAACTTGAATTTTCGATATCTCGAATTTTTTATACACTTCCCTTTGAGTTCGAGATAGCGAGAGTTGCCTGTATTAAAAAAAACGGAATTGATACAATTACTTAAATCATATTCCCTGTACATAAAACAAACTAAATAAAGAAAACGCGGTTGAATACGCATTCGAAATTAAATTGAAATAAGATTATTAATACTCAATATCTTAACATCATCCATTTACAAAGTACATTTAAATGATTAATTACACTATGAACCCAATGATTACGAATAACATTAATATTTGAGACGAATTATGCAAGAAATATCTTTTTAAACCAAACGAGGAGGAAAGCTCATGATTAATTTAGAAACTTAAGCACCAGTCGCAAGAGAAATTATAATCGCATTAAATGAAACAAGACTGGCAAAGTAAGCTCATTTGGAATAAAGAACATTAGGCATATAAACTAACTGTATTATGTGCCAACTGGACTCGTTAGTTAGTGTGGAATTAAGAACATAAAACGAAAATGCAGTTATTAAGTTAATCTTGCAGAGAAATTTCTCCCTCCCTCTTTGTAACTACGTTACGAAAGTAGGCCCTAAATAAATTTGCATTTAGTTCAACGATTTATTCAGTCCACTAAAAAGTAAGGAAGGAATTTGAAATCGCATTTCTGAAAAGTAGTCATTAATGAAAAGAAATTTAAGGAGGAGATTATTCGAAAGTCAGCCATTTTGGATTTGAATATTGAGGTTGTTAACCAAAACAGCTACAGTTTAATCCGTAAATGACCATCTTAAAAGAAATAAGTTTTCTTTAGAAAGCCTTCGAATAAAATCTGAATGGTATGTGCGTATATTCAAAATTGTTTAATACATAAAGGACATAATATACATTATTAATCCATTAGTAAAACATTGCTTATAAAGTCACATTTTAAACGAACAGTATGATATTAAAAAAATCAACAAAAAATGAATCAATTTGAATAACAGATATTCGAAATGCCATTTCAGGCAAGTAGTTAACTTCATCATAAAATTGCAACCTTCAAATACTAGTGGAAATATTGCAGTTGAAATTAAATGTTACGTTCAGGAATACAGTTAGTTAAACCGCTGTTCAATATATTTAAATTGTCCAAAATAAAGCCACTAAATAAATAAAATAATTGGTAGTACTAAACACAGTGAATACAAAATATTCAAAATATATGTGGTTAAATATATCTGTCGGAAACAGCAATGGATGAAAAATATTCCATTACAAAAACAACTTACACTTCAGCCACTAGGCCGAATTTTGGGGATGAGATACAAGTAACCTGCATATCTTCATATATATTTCTCTTACGCGGTGATTGAAAAACGCTGTTTTTCTGTGCGCTGAGTGGCAACAGTTAGTTTGTTTACGAAACGGGGGTTGGCGGAGCGTTAGCGGAGCAGTTGCGGAGCCTCCTAGTATAAATTATTACGTGTGCGTATGATCAAAAGAGTGTGAAAACAAAAAGAGTAATTTTTTGTGGATCAACGATATCACAGGAGTGCAATGAAGCACAAAGGACCGAATTACGCATCCCATGTTAAACTGTTTTATCAATAGAAAAACAATGCTCCTGTAGCATATTTTGAGCCACTTTAGAAATTTAATGGACATGGCCTTTAACAGTTCAAAGGATACATGTATTTAAAGGACGCCTCTGTCTTGTTAGATGTAAATTTAGTGGTATACAAATTTTTGAGAACAAGGTCGCAAAATTTAACGATGGGAATACTTTAACTATTTCTTCTCGGAAATCGAAAGTACAGAGGAAGTACTTAATCGAAATTTGATTGCAATTTATAAACAGTTTCTCCTACGGAGAAGTATAAATCACGTTGTAATTTGCACAGCAGCTTCGAAAATTATCTATCCAAACTATAAACTCGTAATCAATATAATAATACTAAAAAACTAAAAAAGACAATATCTGAACAGGAATTCGATTTAAAAATATTAACCTCCATTTTTTTTTAAATAAATAATATTAAACGCACAAACTTTCATATAATTGCGAAAATGTATGGAATATCAACGCTCAATGTTATAAGGCAAGTAGGGAAAAAAATCAAAACTATCTTGAATCAATCACGAGCTTCAGGCTCTGGCAGAGAGAAGATGGATTATTTCTTTTATATTAAATTGAGTTTTAAAAAGATTAAGAAAATGATAAATAAAAGTTAGATGTATTAAAAGCAAAACATTTTTCACTGGAGGCATCCCTTATTTGCAATAGCATTTGTTCTTTCTACGTCGTAAGAAACGTTTTTCAATAAGCGATGAAATAAAATTGTATTTAAAGAAATATATCAGGAAATATGTCGAACACTTAAGTAAAATATATTTATTTTTTCAAACAAGGATAACTCGTATACATTAAAAAAGTAAAATTTTTCACTTTTCTTTATGTCAATAGGTAATAGAAATTCTAAGTAAGTTACATTTTAAAAAAAAAAGAAATTATTTTTTAATTGTTTCATGCATGCAAAAAATTAGTTAGGTACGTAATACGGTGTCAAAAATGCTACAATAAAAAATATTTGCAAAATATTTTTATTGTAGTATTGTTGTATTGACTAAAAAAAACAAGTTTTTTATAGTCCCTGTAAGTAACTGTTAAAAATTATTACGACATTGCACCAAACTTTGGTACCCATTTAGCAGCATTTGATGCTTAGTTTCACCATTTTACGGTGCTACCAAGAATGGTTTAGTGGTGAAACGTCCAACCTCATAACGTTGCTTAAAATTCAAAATTCGCATTTTTTTAGTATTGTAGTGGTTTAGTATTTTTGTAGCGAAGCTGGCAACCCTCAGATCGCAAATGACAACTTGTCACCGATCGGGCTCGAACTCTCAGATTCATAGCTGAACGCCTTTATTCACTGGGCCACGGAGACCCATGTGTGTCGTTGTCTTTCTTGGAGGAACGTGTTGATGTAGCGACAGCGAATATTTCGGATGCAGTTAAAAAAAGGTTGAACCAATTATCGATGAAACCTCCGCTTTTTTTTTATAAAGGATTTTTAGTTCAACCTAGATTCCACCATAATATGATGTGTCTCTGTTTTGCACCAAGATATGGTACATCTTTGAACTGGAATTTTTAACAGTGTACAACGCTAAGACACGATTTTCTATTTTCCCCTACCTACCCAACAATTCCCCTAAGAATATTAATTTCTATTTCCCACTAACTCCGAGCCCCAGTTGCTCAGTTGGTAAGGCGTTCAGCTACTAATCAGAGGATTGGTGGTTCGAATCCGTGCAATGGACTTGACATAGAAAAGTAAAAAAGTAGTGAACTTGCGATTGGAGGGTTGCCAGCTTCACTACAAAAATACTAGAAAGTCGTCCAGATTATCCAACAAATTATTTTGGCGTGTATACGGGACTGGTGCACGATACATCTGATCGGGGTCCAAAGTCCCGACGTCTATTGAAGACGTTGGGTGCCAGTTCAGGTGTTTCCTCGTTATCTGACCATGGTTCTAAAATAACGAAGTGCATGTATAAATGTGTGTATGAATGTGTTCCCGGGTCTTTCCTTTGAGATTGACCCCGAACCGTCGCCAATACCCCACTGTGCAGCTCTAGTGCGACGTTAATTAACAAAACCAAAACAAAACTAAAAACCAATAAATCCAACATCCCCCACTTGCATACACGAAATAAACATACCCAAATGTTACCAAGCCCCATTTAAAACCTCTCCACGACCTCCCATTACAAGTATCCCACGCGTCTCTTTAACCGCCCCCAATCACTAGATGCAGATCTTAGACCCGGTTCGAGTTCTAAAGCCAAAGATCTGCATTGTTCCAAAAGGGTTACCACTCCTCCCAAAAGGACAACACAACAGAGTGGAACCTCGGAACAGATTAACTTCCATAATTGAGCGCATCCATAATTCATCCATCCGGAAAACTCGCAAGAGGGGCAAAGACGGTTAAAATTCGGGTTTGCATCAAGGAAACTGGATGTTTATTTTAATTCAATCAGGAGTTATGAAACGTGGGAGGTACAGTTTGAATAATGGAGTGCTCCCTTTATTTCTTTCTCCTCTGGTATGTCTGAAGACTTTTAAAATGCGTGTCACGGGTTAGGGCAATTTAGTTTAGGGCAAGCTACGAAGCCGTTCTAGGATCGAGGTTCTCCAGATTGTGGAATTGAACTCTGTTTGTGTACACAGGAATGCATTGATTGAATGGTCGGGGGGGGATAGACACTTGAGGAATATGGGTTGGAGGGGTTGCAGTTTAAGTGCGTTCGATTTCGAGGCGAGTTGTAATTGCCAATCTGGGTTCGTACGTTAATGTATGTTGAATTGTATAACTAATTAATTGAATGACAATAAATATTAGTCTGTTGAATTATACAGTTTGGTTTAGAAGATAAAGTTAGTTATTGGGTATTATTAAAAATTGTTCCTAGTAGTTCTCTCTTAGTATATAATAAGCGTATTGCAAAAAAAAATGAAAGGTCATAGGAAATGCTACGTCCGTGTGAAAACAATTGTTTTCCATTAACTTAAATTAAATTTCTTAAATTATAACAAAGAAAATTGTATTTAAAATATTTTTTCTTCTTATAATTACGATAAGCATCGAAGAAAATTGTGTTAACTTTTAAATAAGATTTGTAATAAAAATTATTTTTTTCAAATTATAAATTTTAAATGAATTTGGTGTTATTTAAACATTTACTGGATAGTATTGCGATAAGACTAATCTGAATTCAAAAATTATTAAATTGTATACAACAAACTTACATCCAAGATATTTTTTTTAAAAACAATCAATGCGAATCAGCAAGTTTTATACTTTAATTTATGATGAGTATTTTTAACAACAAACTTTGATAAATGATGTGACATTTTTATTGAATGAAAAATTCTTTGTATTCATTACTTTACATTTTAACCCAAGAATAAAAATCATTAGTCACTTTTATATACTCAAACAATTGACTCAACATTAAGCTTCAAACCATGTCAGAATTCCTAAAAATACAAGTGTACCTATAACAAAAAAACACACAATCTAAAAACTGCTTAAGTTAGACACCATATTTTTCGAAATCAAATGAATTTGCCATGAAATGAAGATAAATACGATCCATAAAAAAAGGAAAAAGCACCTCGCAACATTAAACTACAATTTTTTTTTAAAAACCCAATTTTATATAAACGAATCCCTGCGACGATCCGTAACCATAATACGAGCTCAACTAAACAAGAAATTTCGATCACAACTCGGGAAGCAAATTATAACTTACACATTCCATTTAAAATAAAATCTTTTTACACATAAATCTGCCAGATATCGAAATACTCCCTCCCAAGAGGCAAATATCATTATGTGGGGTGAAGAGTAATTGAAAACAAACAGAAATCAAAAGCTGGAATCCGAACATGCAATTGCAGCTACTCTATGATTTGGGGGCATCGGAAAGACAATTTGCATCCATTTCCAGGTTTCTTTAATTAACGGATGCGCAAAAAAGTATTTGTTTTGGGGCGAGGTCAGGAATGTCGGAATTAAAGGTTAGGGGGGACGACATTGAGAAAACAGTTTATTTGCGATTTTACCTTTTAAAAAAAAGGATCCATTACTTTGGATGTTAATTAGCAATTTCTGTCGGGAATGCGATATACGATAATAGGAGTATTGCTTTTAGCTCGAATTTCGAATAACTACAAAACGTATTTTGAAAGTCTCTCGACTCCGTGAACCAACGCACACTGTATAGAAAGCCGTATGGTACATGCTTTTTACGTCACAAACTGAAGGCCGATTTCAGTTTCTGAATGTGTCTTAACCAACAGTTACGATTTTGTTTTCCTCTGCTACTTTCGGCTTTTCAGTTTGTGAAGTAAAAGACAAGTGCCATACGACTTTCTATACAGTGGGCGTTGATTAACCCTAAGATTTGATTTAGGTTCCGATGGTCCGGGCACTTTCACGATTTGACTGTGCACTGTTTCACAAACTTCATATTCCTTTTGTTTAGTTAATTACGAGACATGGATGCTTGGATAGGGTTAGAATTTAAAAGGGGGGGGGGGGGGGGGTTGTTAAAAGTATATTAAATAAATATTAGCTAAATTTAGGGTTGCCATTTGAAGAAATGGAGCGAAGGCTGTGGTCATTTCAGTTTTGGTCCAATTTTTTTTTTACCAACAGTTATGTATAATTCTATTCACCCATTCCTACAGACAGTTGTATCAACACTTCTGACAAAAATGGGAATATAAATGAACCTAAATTATCAAATTGTATGTTTCATATACAAAATATGCTGGACTCAAAAACTACACAATGTAAACTTTTCGTATTGGTTCAAGATACAAATTCTTAACATAAGAGACTCTCAAGAAAATTTTGTTTCACAGACCTTTCCTTTTTATGTTAGATTTTAAGTTAGATTATAAGTTTTTATATACGAAACTGAGGGGTATGCACCCCGCAAAGAGACAAATACTCATGTTAACACCTAAGATATGTGCAACAAACTCGGAGCGTGTTGCTCGATTTTCACTAATGTGTATCACTTCAAATGGCCTGTACAAACATTGTGTGTGTACATTCTCTATATCCCACGTATGGTTGTTGAAGGAAATCCTGTATATCCTAACAGAGATGTCAGGACCTTAAATAAACATTACCAACAGTTATGATTCGTGATAATCATTTTGAGACCGATTTATTTTACCACGAGTCAGACTCGATATTGTATGCCAACGGGTTAATAATTTTAATAATTGGGGAGCGTACCGATTGCATTCGAAGTATGTTGCTTCTGGGACGAAGTATTTACAACACAAACATTTGCTATAATACGTGTATGAAATGTCAATGGGAAGAAAAATTATTGCCTAATAATATATGCAAAATAATAATAATATCAAAATTATTGCCTAATAATATATGTAAAATAATAATAATATCGTACAGACACAGTAATCTGATCTTTTAACTTTTTTTTTTCTTACGGAAGGATATCATTATATTTACCGTGAATTAACAGTAATATTTACGGTTTCGCAAATTGACACATTAAATGTACATCCCTGAAGTTATCGTTGATATCTCGATTTCAAAAAAGAGTGGATCAAAATAGCTCTGGAGCCTTGATATATTATCTAAAGAGTTATTTAAAAATTATCAATATCTTAAAATAAACATGGATATAAACAGCTCAAATGTTTCTCAAAAACACTTTCCCAAAAGGCATTTTGATTAAGAAATGGTCTTACAACATAAAATTAGAAGCGTAAAACGTTTTTTAAAAAAATAATTATAATCATAAAGAATGCAATAAATGATAAATAAGTTTTAATTATTAATGCATAATGCTGTCATGGCATAAAAATGCATTGCATTTCTAAACCAATATGTTATAAGAAGCCTCCACTTTAATATTTACGGAATCGAAACACAATTTTTCATATTTCATTCACGCTTTCCATGCATATTTAAAATGATGCATTATTTAAGGAAAACGAATGTTTGTTTGTTTTTAAAAAAAGGAAGAAAAGGAGCATTCGAAACACATTATGGTATTTTGGTAAGATTTTTTTTTCTGTGTCCTCCCTTTCCTGACTTGCTTTCGGGAGATGGTAATTTTCTTATTATTCTAAATTCCACATTTCTTTTCTTTTTCACCCTCTTGGAACGAAAACCAAAAAGAGTTGATAAACAAAGCAGAAATAACAGAGGAAAAAAAATCAAAGTTTAGAAATGGAAGTTGAAGATGACGTTAAATATTTGTTATATATTATTGCTCACCTAGATTATTTCAGGTAATAAATAATAATAATAAATCCCCTCCACAAAAAAAAAGAGCGAATGAAAAATAAAAACCCATGCAGAAATAGGAAAGAACACGTTGAGTGAAAGTTCAATAAAATTGCGTGAGATTTATAAACGAAAGGCTGACTAAATAAAAGTATGGGGGAGTACCTTTAAATAAAACAAATAATACTTAATTGAAAAACAATGCCCGTGTACACGCAAAAGTTATTTGAATAGTAAAACGCAAAAAAAGTGTATTTATTGGAATAAGTTTTATTGCCATTTCTCCAACGAATTTTGGCGGCGGAAAAATAACTGCAGCATGGCAATTTTATTCATTTGTTTCTATTTGCGTTAATGGTATTTTATGAATCAAATTATTGTTGTTGTTTTTTGTTGTCACATAAAAATTGACACATTTCCTAATGTAACTTGAAAAAATATGTTTAACTAAGAACCACTTCCAAAATATATCGTAACGACATATACAGCCCATCAACATGGAATCCCCACCCCAAAATAATATATCGGTTGCTATGCTCCAACTCTTTTTCAGAAATATCAATTAAAAATAAAGGAGTACCTATATCTAAGAAAAAGAGGAGTACTTAGAGAGAGGATATTAGTTTATCAAACAGAGCAGATCAAAACATTGTGAAGTTCTCAACTATTTCGTCATTTCGAAAAAAAATTACATCAATAAATCACGTTACAGAAAAAATAAATTTAGAGTTGGCGTAAATGTATATAACACAATTTCGGAATTAGATTGCTACTGTTTGGCTTCGTAAAGTTACTACAACATGACATTTGCGAATTGGCACAAGTTCAGGAACACTTAGAAGAGGACCAATCATTAAACACTTTTTAGATTGAATTTATTCTCCGATTAATGTTTTGAGTTTAGGAGAAAAAGTAGGTTTTAAACTATTTTAATTATATGTTTAATTACGTGGACATGTTCACTCTACTTTAACTGCGTGAAATACCAGCCTTGTACCAACCATAACAATTCGCATGCAAGCGGCTTTAACCGTGAATTAACATTTCAGAAAAGGACATTGAATTGGATAACTTTAAAGAACTGATTGAAGGACTGAAAATACAAAAAGACCATATATTATTTTTCTGTTTTGTGTCATCGCGATATCTATGCTATGAATACAACTTGATGAATTTTATCACAATACAAATGATAACCGGAAAAATAAAATACACATAAACAAACACGCAGATGAATGGAAAACTCAAAACTTTGATCCGGAAAAACAAATATAATAATCATTGGACTATTTATAAGCCCACCAAATAATTCTAGTTGAAAATAAAATATTGAAACATGCACTAAGCTTAATAACTCAGAGATAGGTGTACTAATATAAAATCAAGTCTCTCTAAATGTTCAGGACCACGTCCGAGTGCTGTGGGTTCAAAACTCGACTATGTGAGTACACAGAGCTAGTGATTGGAGAGTAGCCAGTTCCACTCCTCGACGTTTGGATCACGACAGCTTGAACGCGCACCAGTCCACTTTCATCCGGCGAATTATTGATGGGCGAAAGGAACGAATCTGACAACCCTTCGATTACCAGTGCGCTTACAAACAAGCCTGCAGCCTCAACAGTAACGAGTCCGAGGCTCTCTCGCCATTCGTACATCAACCGTCCACAAAATTACGATAATGTTCCCGAATCAATCCTACGAGCTAGGTTTGGTTTGGTTTTATTAATTAACGTCGTACTAGAGGTGCACAGTGGGCTATTGGCGACAGTTCGGGCCTATCTCGAATGAAAAACCCGGGAGGAAAACACCATAGCTGGCACCAAATGCAACCTCAATAGGGGCGTCAGGACATTGGACCCCGATCAGACTTATAGTGCACTAGTTCCGTATATACGCAAGTATAATTTGTTGGGTGTTCTGAACGACTTTCTAGTATTTTTTTAGCGAAGCTGGCAACCCTCCGATCGCAAGATCACTATTTTTTTACTTTCCTTTGTCAAGTCAATCGAACAGATTCGAACCAGCAATCCTCTAATTACTAGATGAACGCCTTTATCCACTGCACCACTGGAGGCCCCCTATACGAGCTAGATTCAGAATATCCGCCAAGTCTAGATCATATGCCCCAGTTGCTCAGTGGATAAAGGCGTTCAGCTACTAATCAGAGAATTGGTAGTTCGAATCCGTGCGATGGACTTGACAAATAAAAGTAAAAAAGTAGTGATCTTGCGATCGGAGGGTTGCCAGCTTCGCTACAAAAATACTAGAAAGTCGTCCAGAACATCCAACAAATTATACTGGCATGTATATGGGACTGGTGCACGATAAATCTGATCGGGGTCCAATGTCCCGACACATATTGAGGTTGCGACGGGTGCCAGCTCAGGTGCTGTCCTCGTCATCTGACCATAGTTTAAAAATACGAGGCATCGTTCCCGGGTCTTTCCTTTGTGATAGGCCCCGAACCGTCGCCAATAGCCCACTGTGCAGCTCTAGTGCAACGGTAATTAAACAAACAAACAAACCAATAGATCATTGAGTTGCGCTAGCGCCACGCCATTTTCAACTAAACATTTGCAATAAATTCAACCACTCAATCATCAACCACCAAGAAAATCGATTCCAGTTCATTCCAAATCCCAAATCCTCCCCGAACCATTCGACACTTTTAACCATCTCCGATGAATAATTAAAGGCCATCACAACACTCCACCTGTGAACGGACTTAACAGATAGCAACCCTGGCAGACATAAACTTCCAGAATAGCATTCGATTCGCAACAACCAGCAGAAGCCGGGGCAGCGTGTTGTGCCCACACAACCCCCGCACACCTCGTTAAATGCGGGGCTTTGCGGGTTCCATCTCTAATGTATAATTTGATCGTCTCTGGGAGGACGTGCACATTAATTTATTTTCGAATTCCTTCTTTTTCTCTCCCCTATTTGCGCGCTGTAATTGCAGTGGGTTCTGGAAGGTTTCGTTAAAAGGTGTGTTTAGGGACGATACTGGCGCAGTCGACAGGATATTATTGCCGGCTTGGAGTTGTTATGTCTCGCTCGCGGATTTACTGGATCGGCAATTGAATGGCGCGTGGAATGCGAATGGTTGGTGTGGAAACTGGAAATTAAATGGGATATCGGAAAGTCATGGAAGTGAAAGGGTATATTTTGGGTCGGTTAAAAATGCCTAATTCATACTAATTTTATACAAGAAATATATTTTAGAAGTAGCATGCTTTTTTAAAATAAAAAATACAGACTACTTAAAAACTCGTTTTTAAAAGGGACTTGGCGGTATGAAATTAATGATCGCTCATAACCACTATGTTATGGACATATAGCACCCCGGCAAGAAAAGTGATACAAGTAGAAAAAGGGCAATTTTGAGGTTATGTCATTGAAAAATATGTATGAGGTGCCCCAGCGTGTACGGAAAGCATCACATCTATCTCTCAATTTATTTACCCGAGGGCAGTTGCGTCAGCTTTATTTGAGACTAGTTCATGATTCGTCATGGAAAGAACAGTGTCACATCAGCGTTGCTACTGAAATGAGTCAATCCAGAAGAGCGGGACATTTTGAGTTGTGTCACTTTTCATGTCACACGGCAAGTTGAATGAAATTTTTAATACCATCATAATCCAAAACGTGACACCTTTCTTGAACCAATTATCTCTGAACGTATTTTTTTCACTGTGTTATTTCGACTTGTGCCAGTTCTTGGAAATTTCCAAACTCAACTGTGCGGAAATTGTCCAGTTCCAACTAATCGGCAGTTTTTACATTTTTTATATTGGGCCATGCAACAATCAGGTAATATTTAATAGTTATCTCACAAGCATTGATTTGTTGCATACAGTATTCGTTCTCGGGTCTTAATTTAAATGTAATCACACAAGTTCGACAATTTATAATCTTCCCTAGCTTCTCATTTGCTAATATTAATTTTCTTCAGCACACATTTTCCCGACTCGGTGATTTTTTAAAACTTGAAATTCCTAACTTTTAGGGTTGTTTCCAGATTATTGGGGGGATCATGCTTCCCCCCCCCCCCTCCACCGCCAAACCCCCCTAGGTGCGACAGGCCCGCACAGGAGAACGTTCTAATCGAGTATCTACATTAACCGTAGTGTCTAGATCCTTGGATCGGTTTTCAATATTGATAAATCACCTCTACGGGTCGTGTTCTTCGATAAGCAGTACGGCATAGAAGCTCTGTGCACGATTAATTAGAGGGTCGATTAAAACTTTATCCAGATTCCTTTTCTCAGATGGTTAAAACGTGATGTTTCGTCAAGAGTAGATTACATAAGCCTCTCATTTACTCCGTCCCCCGTGGGAGGAGAATAGCTTTTGATACGCCTCATTTATTTGTTTGATAAATTGAGCTTCAGAGAGATGTAGTAAAGCATAAAAGTTCTAGAGTAATTAAAAAAATATCATAACGTTTATATTCCGATACAACTCTTTTAAACCAAAAAGGCATGTGGTAAAAAAATATATTAATTACTCTGGTCATCAGATTACGACTTTAAAACGACTTAATTGAATTGGAATCTAAAATCAAAACCTTCCTCGTCAACTGGACGTAAGTTGATCTAACTCGCATTCAGTAATTAAGGTACTATCGTCATTGTAGGCTAATCAACATTTTTTTAAAAATATTTAGACTTTGTAAATTTCAAGTTAAGACGTTCTTAATCATCTACGATTTTCCAAACGGGTTATTATATATCCATGTCTTACAGTGGTTGAACACGGGTTGTAGTGTAATCGTATTAGAAACAAAGTGTGTATAGTCAAAACCTGTTACGCCAGCTACATAAGTCCTTTTTCCCCAGAGATTCTAATGCAAATTAAATGCCTCATTAAATTTGCTAGTGCACAAATATATATTAATAATTATTGCATGCATTTGCAGCCATTAAAATTATTCTTTCTACACTCACAGAAAGAACACGTATCATTTTTGAGGATTCTGCAATTTTCTGGGTCATCACCTCATGTTTGGTTCTTGTACATGTCCAAATCAAATCGTTTTCATTTTTGACGAATTACATTTCCTTAAAAAAAAACGACAAAATAAATTTCCTCAGTTGACGAAATATTTAATCGGAGCATATATCAGGCGTCTGTTTCGTCAGAAATGACAACAATTTCGTCAAATATGATAATTAATTTTAAACTGTGCATCTGCATATTAGAAATCTATTATTCACTAACAGATAATCATACGACCCCAAAGTTATAAAAAAGCTAAATAAAACACAGTTGGATTTAGGTATTCAATTTTTAAGCAAATCAGGATGCAACCATGTATGAAATACGATATATACCATGTATACGAATATGAAACCATAAATGAAATGTCACAAATAAAAATATAAAAATTATTTAGATCCAATAATCACACGAAGAAGTTACGCAACAAGAGACATCGATTTACAACGAAATTAAAAAAATTCCCAGTTCCGAATCTTCCTTTATAAATATTCCCTCAAAACACGTCCGTTAAGCTATCGGAAAAACGTATATGAACTATATATGAAATACGATATATGGGAACGTCCATTGTTACTCTTGTGACGGTCAGAGAAAATTTTCATAAAAACATACATTTTTTACAATACTAAACATATTTAGGATAAAATTAAAAATTACTATTTAAAAGTTCATGTCATTCCGCTTCATAAAACATATCTAATATGTAATTTAGTATATTTTTGTTGTCTAGGAAATAAATCAGAATTTTGTTACTCTTGTGACCACTGGAAAAGGCAAAATACAAAAAGGGTTTTTAAGGTAGAATTCCTGCGAATTATATGAGAATACAAAACTCAAATTTACAAATATAATAGAGCAATTATATCTCTTCAAAAGGGAAAAACTTTTGAATCTCTTTGACAAAATCTGAATTAATGGCATTGTTTTAAGTAAAAGGCTAAGCGTTACTCTTGTGACGTTACTCTTGTGACATTTTGTCCACAATTGAATTTCTGCTTAAAAACCTCAAAAAATCATTAATATATGAGCTAATTCTCAATTTTTTTAATATGTAACAGTTTTAAACATTGATAGGAGTCTAAAATACCTTAAAAGCGTATAGAATTATTTTATAAAAAAATAGTTTACTAAAAAAATATTTTACAAACATAAGAGCAACAAAATTAGCCACAATTTGGTTTCTTTTGTATCAAATAACATGATCATAAGGTTCAAACTTTTGAATTCTTTTTACTTTTGTGTGTATTAAAGCACCTTATTTGATATTCATCATATACTGTTAGAATTAACGGACCACAACATAGTTTACATTCACCTACTGGTTATATTGCAATTTCTCGGCTTCTTTGCGTTCTGTTACTGAGAAGAATTGCTCTTCGTCTTCATCATCGGTTTCACTTGCAGTTTTATTGCTGTTTCCTTTATAAAATATGAACTCCTTGTAGGAATTATCGTGTGTTATGGTCAATGGTAGATAGTGGCATTTTTGGTAGCTTCGACAAAGTGTGTTTTTAGGTGCCCTTCACAATACAATTTCTCCAAGAGTAATATGCAAATGAATTCTTTGGCTATGATTTCTTCATTTGGTACATAAAGTATGTTTACCTTTGTTGCACTATGAACAAGTTCTGCAAAATCAGCAGCTTTTTGTATATTTGTTTTTTACCATGCACTTCATTTCATAGACATCACTTAAAAAACGAAAAACAGCACCGATTCCATCTACAGCACTCGTATCATAAGCTGTTGGAAAAAAAATTCCATGAAAACTATTAATATTTAAGTTCTGACATGTTTACAAAATTATATTTTTGTTTAAATTGGCTGTGCAACCATCAGAAAAAACTGGATACACTTTTGACCGATGTATTTTCTTGGAGATGCTGCATTAAAATATTGTGCAAACACATTTACAGAAAATCGGTTTTGTATTATATAATAGTCGTTCTATGATATCTTTTCAAAATGCACATTCTGAATGTCTACCAACATTCAAGTAAAGTATCAAAGCACCAGCGACATAACAAAATTGAAACAACAAATTTCCCAACTTAACGATTCGAAATTACAAACTCAACAGTGCTGAAAATTCCCAGTTCCAACTTATCAGCATTTTTCATCTTTTTTTATATACATTTTAGGTAATATTAAACAGTTATCTCACAAGCATTGATTTGTTGCACCCATATTCCAATGCAATGTCTGTTCTGAGGTCTAATTTAAATGTAATGATACAATTTAGGCCATTTCTAATCTGCCCTAGCTTTCATTTGCTAATAATATTAATTTTCTTCAGGCATAAATTTTCTCAAATTGGGGATTTTCAGAAGTAGAAATTCCCAACTTTCAAGGTTTCCAGATAATAGTGGGGCCGTGCTCCCCCCAGTGCAACGGGCCTACACAGCACTCTAAATCAATAAATCTTTAGGAATGGAGAAAATAAATCTGCAACTGTCCTATGAATTACTTTGAAAGTTTTTATGAAAACCACAAATACACACATTCTGAGGACCTGCTGTCATAATTGTTCTGTAATTTTAAAGTAAATAAAAAATTAAGTTCATTCATTTTAAAAACATGAATGAATGCAAATTAATTTGTTTTAAATTAATTATGAAAAAACTACTCAAGAACTTATTCTTAAAAAGGGCAAAGCCAAATAAACTTAAAATATTGTTTTTGTTTTGGCCAACCTATTTGATTTACTTGCCAGAAATGTTATGCGTTACTCTTGTGACACAGTCAGTTGTTACTCTTGTGACAACTCAACAGAGGATGTTCTATGCATGACACACAAAAAATAAATGGTGTAAAATATGTCTTATTCCACCAAATCAGAGATTAAAATGTTTCAAGTAAAAATTTTAAGTAGTTTTTACAAATTTGAAACTATTATATGTTTTTTGTTACTCTTGTGACAAATAAATATCACTATTAAATAGAGTTAAAATTTTATTCAAAAGCTAATCTAAAATATTTCAACTATATATATATGATAAATATGTAAATGGATTATGAATTTGTATATATAATTATTTCAATTAATGAACAAAATTAAGAAAATAATATACTATTATCGAAGTGACATTTTTGGCCCCAATAAAAGTGAAGAAATAAGTCAACTTTCAGAACAATTTCACTGCAGACTATTATTCTTATGAAATAATACCTTACAAATTCATACCCAGCAACTTTCTAGGATTAAATTGATATATCACACTTATAGTTTGGTTAAAATTTTAATTTCAGTAAAAAGTTTAATTTTTGGTGGACGTTCCCATATACCACATAAATATATGAAACCATATATGAAATATTACAAAAATATATAATTTATTTAGGTCCAACAATCATGCGAAGAAGTTACGCAACAAGATACATTGAATTACAACGAAATAAAAAAATGCCAGTTGCGATTGTTCCCTTGTAAATATCCCCACAAAACATGCCCAATTTAAGATATCAGAAAACGTATATGAACCATATATGAAATACGATATATACCATATATACGTATATAAAACTATATATAAAATATTACAAATAAAGAAATATATATAATTTATTTAGGTCCAACAATCATGCGAAGAAGTTATGCAACAAGAGACACAACAAAATTTTTAAAAAATGCCAGTTCCGATTCTTCCCTCATAAATATTCCCCCAAAACACGTCCGTTAAGATACCAGAAAACGTATATGAACCATTTATGAAATACGATATATACGTTCATATACGTATATAAAACTATATAAAAAATGTTATAAATAAAAATATATATATATAATTTATTTAGGTTCAACTATCATGTGGAAGTAGTTATGCAACAAGAGACACAACAAATTTTGTTTAATTGCCAGTTCCGATTCTTCACTCATAAATATTCCCCCAAAACACGTCCGTTAAGATACCAGAAAACGTATATGAACCATATATGAAATACGATATATACCATATATACATATATAAAACTGTATAAAAAATATTACAAATAAAAATATATAATTTATTTAGGTTCAACTATCATGTGGAAGTAGTTATGCAACAAGAGACACAATTTTTTTTTTTTAAAAATGCCAGTTCCGATTATTTCCTCATAAATATTCCCCAAAAACACGTCCGTTAAGATATCGGAAAACGTATATGAACCAGAAATACGATATATGGGAACGTCCATTGTTACTCTTGTGACGGTCAGAGAAAATTTTCATAAAAATGTAAATTTTTTACAATACTAAACATATTTAGGATAAAATTCAAAATTACTATTTAAAAGTTCATGTCATTCTGCTTCAGAAAACATATCTAAAATGTAATTTAGTATATTTTTGTTGTCTAGGAAATAAATCAAAATTTTGTTACTCTTGTGACCACTGGAAAAGGCAAAATATAAAAAGTGTTTTTAAGGTAGAATTCCTGTGAATTATATGAGAATACAAAACTCAAATTTACAAATATAATAGAGCAATTATATCTCTTCAAAAGGGAAAAACTTTTGAATCTCTTTGACAAAATCTGAATTAATGGCATTGTTTTAAGTAAAAGGCTAAGCGTTACTCTTGTGACGTTACTCTTGTGACATTTTGTTCACAATTGAATTTCTGTTTAAAAACCTCAAAAAATCATTAATATATGAGCTAATTCTCAATTTTTTTAATATACAACAGTTTTAAACATTGATCGGAGTCTAAAATAGCGTAAAAGGGTACAGAATTATTATATTAAAAAATAGTTTACTAAAAAAATATTTTACAAATATAAGAGCAACAAAATTAGCCACAATTTGGTTTCTTTTGTATCAAATAGCATGATCATAAGGTTCAAACTTTTAAATTCTTTTACTTTTGTGTGTATTAAAGCACCTTATTTCATATTCATCATATGCTGTTAGAATTAACGAACCACAACATAGTTTACATTCACCTACTGGTTATATTGCAATTTCTCGGTTCCTTTGCATTCTGTTACTGAGCAGAATGGCTCATCGTCTTCATCATCGGTTTCACTTGCAGTTTTATTGATGTTTCCTTTATAAAATATGAACTCTTTGTAGGAATTATCGTGTGTTATGGTCAATGGTAGATAGTGGCATTTTTGGTAGCTTCGACAAAGTGTGTTTTTGTGTGTCCTTCACTATACAATTTCTCCCAGAGTAATACGGAAATGAATTCTTTGGTTATGATTTCTTCATTTGGTACATAAAGTATGTTTACCTTTGTTGCACCATGAACAAGTTCTACAAATTCAGCAGCTTTTTGTATATTTGCTTTTACCATGCACTTCATTTCATAGACATCACTTAAAAAAAGAAAAACAGCACCGATTCCATCTACAGCACTCGTATCATAAGCTGTTGAAAAAAAAAATTCCATGAAAACTGTTAATATTTAAGTGCTGACATGTTTACAAAATTATATTTTTGTTTAAATTGGCCTGTGCAACCATCAGAAAAAACTGGATGAAAAAACTGGATGAAAAAACTGGATACACTTTTGACCGATGTATTTTCTTGGAGATGCTGCATTAAAATATTGTGCAAACACATTTACAGAAAATCTGTCTTGTATTATATAATGGTCGTTCTATGATATCTTTTCAAAATACACATTCTGAATGTCGACCAACATTCAAGTAAAGTATCAAAGTACCAGCGACATAACAAAATTAAAACAACAGGCTTGAAACAACAAATTTACCAACTTAACGATTCGAAATTCCCAACTCAACAGTGCTGAAAATTCCCAGTTCCAACTTATCAGCATTTTTCATCTTTTTTTTATATACATTTTAGGTAATATTAAATAGTTCTCTCACAAGCATTGATTTGTTGCACCCATATTCCAAAGCAATGTCCGTTCAGAAATCTAATTTAAATGTAATGATACAAGTTAGGCTATTTCTAATCTGCCATAGCTTTCATTTGCTAATAATATTAATTTTCTTCAGGCATAAATTTTCTCAAATTGGGGATTTTTAGAAGTAGAAATTTCCAACTTTCAGGGTTTCCAGATTATAGTGGGGTCGTGCTCCCCCCCAGTGCAACGGGCCTGCACAGCACTCTAAATCAATAAATCTTTAGGAATGGAGAAAATAAATCTGCAACTGTCCTATGAATTACTTTGAAAGTTTTTATGAAAACCACAAATACACACATTTTGAGGACCTGCTGTCATAATTGTTCTGTAATTTTAAAGTAAATAAAAAATTAAGTTCATTCATTTTAAAAACATGAATGAATGCAATTTAATTTGTTTTAAATTAATTATTAATATAATTAATTATGGAAAAACTACTCAAGAACTTATTCTTAAGGGCAAAGCTAAATAAACTTAAAGTATTGTTTTTGTTTTGGTCTGAAGACAACCTATTTGATTTACTTACCAGAAATGATATGCGTTACTCTTGTGACACAGTCATTTGTTACTCTTGTGACAACACAACAGAGGATGTTCTATGCATGACACACAAAAAATAAATGGTGTAAAATATGTCTTATTCCACCAAATCAGAGATTAAAAGGTTTCAAGTAAAAATTTTAAGTAGTTTTTACAAATTTGAAACTTTTATATGTTTTTTGTTACTCTTGTGACAATTAAACATCACTATTAAATAGAGTTAAAATTTTATTCAAAAGCTAATCTAAAATATTTCAACTATATATATGTGATAAATATGTAAATGGATTATGAATTTGTATATATAATGATTTCAATTAATGAACAAAATTAAGAAAATAATATACTATTATCGAAGTGACATTTTTGGCCCCAATAAAAGTGAAGAAATAAGTCAACTTTCAGAACAATTTCACTGCAGACTATTATTCTTATGAAATAATACCTTACAAATTCATATCCAGCAACTTTCTAGGATTAAATTGATATACCACACTTACAGTTTGGTTAAAATTTTAATTTCAGTAAAAAGTTTCATTTTTGGTGGACGTTCCCATATACGTATATAAAACTATATATAAAATATCACAAATAAATATATATATATATATATATATATATATATATATATATATATATAAATTATTTAGGTTCAACTACCACATGCGAAGAAATTATGCAACAAGAGACACAACAAAATTTTAAAAAAATGCCAGTTCTGATTCTTTCCTCGTAAATATTCCCCCAAAACACGTCCGTAAGATATCGAAAAACGTACATGAACCATATATGAAATACGATATATACCATATGTACGTATATAAAACTATATATAAAATATCACAAATAAAAATATATATATATATATAATTTATTTAGGTTCAACTATCATGCGAAGAAGTTATGCAACAAGAGACACAACAAAATTTTAAAAAATGCCAGTTCCGATTCTTCCCTCATAAATATTTCCCCAAAACACGTCCGTTAAGATATCGGAAAACGACTAAGTAGTCGAGTACAAATCACCAAATTCGTGTCCCCACGTATGGCAATAGTCGCTACACTCCTGCAATTCTCCCAACTTTTCCTGGCTAATCCACTTTAAAAGCACAAAAAAATGGCCAAGCCATCACAGAAATGGATGTTTTCCTTTTACGCTTTCACTTCGCATTATTGATTCTCGGGGTCCAAGGGAAAGGGACACACACAGGGAAAAGCTTATCGATATTCAGTAACTTCCCATCGATTTCAATGTACTCTATCATCATCGTTTTTTTTCTCCCTAACCTGCTTCGTTGCTGGATTGACTTTTATATATTTTTTTTGCTTGTTGTACGTGAGCGAAGATCATTCAAGTCAGACCTGTTTTGTAATCACAGAAACCAATGCACTCGGGGCTTGACCTCTTCTTTTGCCCTCTTCAGTCCGAGGCTTGTAGTACAACGTTTGGGATGGCTGGTTGACCAAATACGGGAATTCGGGGAAATATCAATTCGCCGCGAGCGAATCGAATGACAAATAGGTTGGGAGAAGAGGTAACACATTTACATGAAAAGGACATCTAATGAGGTAGTATTTACATTGCAAAACATGTCAAATAATTAAAATAACGGGGAATAAACACTTGAGATATGTTTATATTATTTACGCTTTATTTGCGGTTTTCTTTTACTGAAGTTTGTTAAAATTTGTCTTGGATTCTGTCAGGACAAGTTTTTATGATGATATTTACTTTCCAGAACTTCGTTTTTAATGTTTATATTTGATTACAAAATTGGTCTTGACCTTAAAAATTACAGTAGTAGTGCCGCGGCCAATTTGCCAGTGCAGTGACTGTAGTATGGTTAATCGGTCACGATATTATTGACTTCATTAAGTTTAGATTCAGAAGGTAATAGATAATAAATAAGTTGATGGACGCCATAGTTTTTAAAACATAAATAAAATTTAAAGATGCAATTATAAAAGCTAAGAATTTAGATTTAAAGGATATATTTAAGGCATTACAATTACGATGAGTAGCAAGCGAAAAGCGCGTGTGGATTACATTGAATGAAATGTCTGTTGTTTTTGACTAAAAGAAACTAAATGTGACTTTAATAATAGCATATATGTTGCGAAATTAGATCACTTCCACGTTGATTAAAACACAAAGGTATGTTATATAAAAGAGGTTCCTTATCAAAAATGAAACTCAAATATGAACAACAGTATTGGTTATTAAAACTTGTTTTTATTTATCAAATCGCATTTTTAAATTAACGGTATTTACAACACATTTAAAATAAAAAAATTTTAAACACGAAGTTACTCAAGTATTAATGTTTTAACCATTTTTCATCTTTTTCTTTAAAAAAAATAGTGAACCTATTAAATCGGTGGCTATCAACCTTTTTTTTTCTTTCAAAAAACTTTTCATATATGAGTACCGTACTCCCCCCCCCCCCCCCCCCCCCCCCCTAATAGCCCTTCTCTTTCAAAATTTGCTTTCGTTACGGAGTACTATTCTCAGGTTAACTGTCAAATTAATCAAACGACTCTAAATGATTAAACTTATAACAATTTATTTTAAATTTCCCTTATTACATTTTTATTTTAGATATTTTCTGTCATTACTAGTATTATTTTCGCGTACCCCCATGTACCCCCGACATGTACCCTCAGGCGTACGCATAACACAGGTTGAGAACCGCTTTATTAAATGAATATATCGTAAAAAATTAACAAGAAGTAAATCACTAGCAATAAATTTCAAGCGCAGTTAATGCAAATTAATACGCAGGCATTTCGATTATGATGTACAGCTGATTAAGTAATAGCTTATGATATACAGCTGATTAAGTAATAAACAAATAATGACCTGAATTTGAGTAGCGGAAAATGCGAGAATAAATTTACTGAAAATTTTCGGCAGACTACGTTCATGAAAGCCTTACGAAGTCGTTAGTCTTCCTTACCATTTAAACATAACAACTTATAGCAACAACAAAAGAGAAATATAAATTTATGACATCATATTGATTTTAAAAGCCCAAAAGCCAAACCATAAGATAAAAGTTTAACCGGCTTATTTCATGAATCTTTAAAAATCGTTTTGAAATATTTTTGCAAGTACCTCACCATCGCGTAAAACCATTTACTATATTTCTTGGCGGCCGAAAAAGCGACTGTTTTTCTCCATCTGCGAAATTTCCCACCACCAAAGACAAATGAGATTTTATAGCACAAAGATATTTCATTTTTTAAGAGATAACACGCAACTAATAAAAAAGAAGACAAGAATTACAAAACAATAAAAAAAAATGGAAGCACACCATTTTTTTTCCTAGTCCAGTATACGCTAAAAAATAATAATAATTTAGCAGCCATTCGTTTTCGAAACCTCATTCCTTAAAAAACGGCGACTTTAAAAGCTGCCACTCCGTCAAAAGTCGAGACGGATAAAGAAAATTCCGGAAATCATTTATTAAAGGCCTTTGTATTCAGCTGAAAGCTCTTTAAATAGAAGAAAATTTATCACAGCATTTCAGGTACTTATGCTCCAACAGTCCTTGGTACTATTTCATTGCGATAGAATAGCATGCTCGCAGATGCGATTGAAATAAATTGTTTTCCTTTGAAAAGCAACAGCATGTAAATACATCTGAATGGTAAAAACTATTTTTGGCAATATTCCATTCCGGTTTCAATTCGCATCGGAATTTGGATTGTCCAGGTAAATTGCTTTTGAATTTCAAATACGAGTAATGTAAATTAGATTTTTAAAAGATTGAGACCCACCACTACTTTAACATAACTTAATTCTCTAAATATATAAACGAAATGTATTTTTTTAAACTTCATGTGTATTAGAGTCTACTAAAGAAAATAGTTATTAGGTTTAATTTTAAAAGGAACAGCATAAAGAACTCTTTAAAAAATACAAAAACAATATTTAAAATTAAATGCTTGCATTTGAAGTTATGAGGTTGTATTGCCTTCTGAAATTACAATTTATTCATTGTTTGTTTGGAATTTATTGGCGCAATGACTCTAAGACCAATTCTACAAAGACGTTATTTACGAGTGTTAGATCTTGCTCTGCAATTGGTGAATACAAAACACGTGGCTTGTATTCCCCAAATGACAAAGAACACCTGCAAAAACTAATTCGCAGTAACAACGGCCATATAGAATGGGACGAAAGACCAACCTGCGCCAAGAAATACGGAAATCAATCATTATATTTTAAATCAAATATTATAATTAACTCAGAATACAAGCCAAATTTCTCGATGTAGTTTAAAAATTAAATTACAATTAAAACTTTATCATTTTTCAACGAGTTATGCAAGAAATTAGAGGGTCACTAACATAAAGAAATAATTTGATTTGATATTAATGAAATGCTTGTAGGCAGTGTGACAAGCAACGTCATATTGTCATTCAACGAAGTTTCACGAATTCTTTAAATTTTAAGGGATGGAATACAAAAATTTAATGACTGGAAATCAGTTTGGAATTAGTGCCGCTTCGTAATGAAAAAGACAGCGCAGCAAATGAAAAATATAGTTAATTAATTACTTACCTATATGCTCCTGCTTAGGAATAAACACGCTTCATCAGCGTCTTCATGTTTCGTTAAATTGTCCCCATCCTAAAATAAAAATAATTATAATTAGGAATTGAATAGCCAACCAATAAACCAAAAATATAGGATGAATAGTAATTGAAAAAAAGAATACATACATTTGAAAAATAAAGTAAATATCGTCGGTTTAAAAGTAAAACCACGTATATTTAAATGTAAGATTTACCAACCGTAGTTCGGGACAAAATAAAAACGATAAACTTCGAAATGTGAATGACCTTAGTGCTGGATTTTAGATACGAAAAAACATTGTTAACATTCTAAGCCACGATATATAGGTACACATAATTATTTATTTTTGTTAAAATAAGTCGCTATACTCGGGGACAACCTAAGCAATTGAATATTTATACATATCATAGCTTCCGCTTGAGGTTCAACTTAGGTTGTCCTCAAGTAATTTGAAGAATTTTAATATTTTGCATACGAATATCAAATAAAAAAAATTATTACAACAAAAACAACGTTAGACTAACGAAAAGTTTAAAAGAACATCCAACCCACAACTTAATGAATTTTCGATTCGGCTTACCTGGAATCGAACTCGGGATCCGCTAATCCTGAGTTAGGTGACGAGCCTACTAGGCTATGATGACCACTGAGAATTTGGTTATCTTTCTGGTTAAATGAACAACACTACCCAGCAAAAAAAGTCAGCATGAAACCTTCATCAAAATTGGGAAATTGAAGGTTTTATAAAGGATATTGAAACAAAAAACTGCAGTTTTTTTGAAGTTTTTAATTTTTCTGCATAAAACCTTTAAAATATCTGCATTTTCCCTTCATGATTAAAAATTGAAAGGTTTTTGCAGGTTTTTTGCAGTTTTTATGAAGGACATTGAAACAAAAACGTTTAATTTTATAGATCTTAAAAAAAACTGCAGTTTTCCTGCATAAAACCTTCAATTTCAAAATTTTGATGAAGGTTTTATGCTGACTTTTTTTGCTGGGTAGATCAAAAAATAGTTTTTTTACGAGGTTTACTCAAAAAAAATTACTCCAATCCTATGTTATACTTTATTGCAATCGCTATTACAAAAACAAAAGAACAAACTAAACATACAACTTCATTTAAAATGAAAGCAAAACCCTCATATGCATGTTAATGGCAGGTTTTTATTTAAAAAAAAAACTTTCCAAGACTTCTCATTAACCCAGCACAAATTTGCTTCGTCAAGAGGACACGAACAGGGACAAATCTTCCCAAAAGGTACAAAGAGAACGGGTTCCTTCAGGTACAAACCAAACGAAGAAGTAATGAAAGCAGACGAACTTTTTAATCTTTGGATCCTGTTGGGGGCAATCTTTAAATGGCCTGACTTTTAAATTTTGCAAAAGAATTTTTCTCTTTTGGCATTTTTGCCGAAATAATTCTTCACGGCGGCGGAAAATTTAATTTGCGTTTCAATTAAGGAAAACTTTTCTCCCGACTTTTCAAATGAACCTTTCCTTTTGGAAAGTTTAAAATATTTTCCCAGAGAAATTTTTGATAATTAATCCTAAACGAGGGGTATCCTGAGAGAAATTACCGAGGATCATGCTTAAAGTTTCCGGGGGGCTTCTATTTCGTCTGTGCATAAAGGAAGTTGAGAAAGTGAAATTTTTTCGTATGAATAAATTCTGATTAACAAAATCAGTCGTTTTATTGAAAATAAAAGTCTGACAGGATGGCTACACTGTTAGAAATAAGTAACTTGAAAATAAGTAAAATGTACTCATTTTTAATTACATTCCATGCGCTCCGAATTCACGAGTTTCAATTTTGAAAAAGACATGAACTCAAAAATGAGTAAAAAGGACAGATGCTTCCTACACAGGCTGCCTTCATAAATCATTTTCAATAAACATAAACAATGACAACCAATTCTTACCGGGAATCGAACCCCAGATCCTCAGCACCGAAGTCCAGTGCCTTATCCGTTAAACTACCTAGGCGACATTATGAAGTTATAAACAGAAGAAATGTTAAAAAAGGTGTGTCAAGTGAATGAGAAGTATATATGTAGAAATTTAAAGAGTGTCAAGAGCAGAGTTTGAAAAAGTTTATTATTTTACTACTTTCAATTGTATATATCATACAAAAACAGTTCAAACGTCTCTAAATTGAATATTTTCGAGGAATTCAAAACTAAGATTTTTGTTGAATTGTTTAAAAGCGAAAGAGAAGTTTTTAGAATTTATACTTGTTTGTCAAATGCTAGAACCACTTTAAAAAAATTATGGAATAAAAAAAGTTTTGTTTCATAATTTGGATATAAATCTTTCGGAACCCCGATTGAAAAAAAAATAACGCAATATAAATCTAAAAACTTTTCTATGCATAAAAGAGACACCGCAAAGTTTTTAAAGAAAGACTTTGGCATAATAATAATAATCAAAAAACTTTTTATTTAAGAAAAAAAGTCATCCAGCCCAAACACTAATTCAAAAAATCAAGTTTAAATGAACTAGAAGAAAAGGGAAGGGAGTAACCGCGACACAATATTATTTTCAATTCTTATCTGGGAAAAGAACCAAATCAGGATTTTTATAAATAAAAATTAAAACAGAATGCTGAATCCAACCAAAAAAAAAAATATCTTTCAATTGGTGGTTTAGTAGAAATGAAATCCAAAACATCGAACCGAATAAAGAATAAATATTACAGGAGACGAACTAGGATAAAGAACAAAGTTTTTTTTCAAAAGGATAGATGAATCCGGTAAATCATAAGTTTTTTTTTTTCAGATATATAAAAGGATAATTATGAATGGTTGGATGAACGTTTCGGAAAAATTCCTGAAAAAAGGAAAACTTCAGAAGGAGTCAGCATTTCTTCATGGTAGCTAAACAATATTTTTTTTTCTCCATCATATCCGATCGGAAGGAATAAACAACACAAAGAAAATATCCGGCGCTTAACTAATTCATCAGAAAATAATTTTAGTAAGTAAAAACCTTTTCGTATTGGGTGATGACGGTGCCGTATGAGCCAGCCATTTACTCTGTATTAAAAAATTATTTTTTCTTTTAATATCAGAATGTTACCTAAAGAGACAATTTAAAAGATAACAAATCTTTTAGACTAGAAAAATACATCTATTACTATTTGATATTAGTTACGTTATATGTATTTCGCATGTCATTTCCTATGATACTTTACAATAATAATATTAATTCCCTTTAAAGTTTTTAATTTTAAAAGGGGACCAAATTCTCAGTACGTTTTAACTATTTTTGATCGCCATTTCTTAAAACGACTAATTCAATTATTCGCGATGCACGTACATAAAGAACAAATTACATTAAAATCAAAAGTGATGTTTTTAAAGAACGGTTAATTAGTTTTTTTAAAAGCTTTCAAAATTCATTAAGTGTGGACCGAATTGGGTCTTTTAATTGAATACATCAACAAAGGTTGTTCATGTATTTTAAATTAAATGAAATTACCTTTTAGTACCATATATTAAACTAGATTATTATTTTTTTTATGGTAAAACCTGATTTCAAAAAGTTTCATATTATACAACGTTACAGCGACAAAAAGAACCTTCATCCTATAAACATTGAGATACTTGGAGAAACTAGATAATAATACTGGAGCAACTAATTTTTGGAAAGTCGGATGCTAGCTCAGGTGTTGTCGTCGTCATCTGATAATGGCTATCTGCTCTTCAATTTTTTCACATTAAGAAGTAGTGTTTTCGTTTCATTCCAAAACTTGTCAATAGCCCATTGTGAATCTCTAGCGATATGTTAAATTAAACAACCAGTATTGATTTTAGGATGAAATAAAATAATCGGTTAGTTATACGCTCGCTGAACATATATATTTAAGCAATAAAGAGAAAAAAATAAGACAGAACCACAACATGAACGAGTAAAATTAAAGATACTTTAAATATCATTAGTGAAAATTGAAGACCTGTAATCATTATTTATGAATAAGACCTTTTAAATACTTTAGGACTAGTGGAATTATGTTTTAGCATGAGGATTTACAGGATTCGGAAATGTCATTTGAAAGGATACAGAGAGAAACCCCATCATTGCATGTATATCGATTTCAAGAAAAACGGAATTGAAAGTTTATCATTGAATAGAAGGACATGGAAAAGCAAAATTCAGACTTACTATGGAGTGCAATGATGTTTTTTTTTTCAGGAGTATGTCAAAATCTCCTTAAACAATTTCGTTTTTCAAAATTTATATGCAAGAATCTTCTGAAACGATATCTGCTCTATTTCGACAATATAATGTAGCCAAATAGATTACTGTGCCAAAGTTGGCAGCCCTCTAAGTTGTAGTGATGTTAATATTTAAGTAAAATACACAGTTTTACGGTATATATATAAATTTAAAATAGATGTTATTTTATTATTTGCAGAATTTTAATATTTTTAAAAATTATTTGAAGAATTTAACTGTGTTTAATTTAGGTTGAATTCAAATGAAAAAAGAATATGATGATGCGAGATTCTCAAAACAACTGTTCGCAAGGGGCTTGAGATTATAAAATAGACTGCTCTGATGGGATGAGTAGCCCCCAAACGACTTCTCGGAGGGGTACCAGCTGTTTATTTAAAGAATGTGAAATTGCACGGTGCCAAAACCAACAGTCCGGAGTGGATGAGTAGCCCCAAGCGACTGCTCGAAGGAGGTACTAGTTGTTTATGAAAAGCAATATGCCACTGACCGGTGCTAAAATTAACTGTTCTAAGGGAGTAAGAAACCCAAACGACTGTTTTGTTACTGATCGACTGCTCAAAGAGCAGTTTCCATTGAACCATTGCAAAAAATGTCTTGTTTACTATCAGAGGAAAGATAATGAAGATTTCCACACTTTACTATTCGGTGTTTACCTCGCCAAGGCCACAACAAAAAATATTTTTGAGCGGATATTTACACATGCTTGATAACGGCTGCGACGGATTTTTACATATCGGGAACGGACTTTTGCATATGACCTATTTTTTCACAGATAAAAGCGGCATATTCAGAATGTACACATAATGTACCATATACCAAATGTACCATGTTCAGAATGTACCAAACATGTGATAACGGTTTTTTTTCCCTTGTACCCTTCCTTTGCATAACCATACTAAAATATATTAAAAATACATAAGATTGATATATATTTAACCTAAAGTATATTTTAGTGCGAGATATATCTGGCTTGATGTACTTTTGACAGATTATCAGTTTTAAAAAATAAATATTCAGAATATTACGTGAGTCTCAACAAAGAACCCATAGAATCAAAATGGCGCCAAGTCACCTCGCAATAGGAAATCTTCCCGACGAAAGCAGGGAGGATGAGAAATGCCAACTATCAATCTCGGAAGACCCCAAGATCAGCAGGGAAGATTAACAGATCATCCATAATCTCGCCAATCCGGGACAATGGCGATAACGACGTTGTTCTTTTACACGGTTCAGCACCAGAGATTACTTAAACAATATGTTTTATTTGACAAGCGCAGCTTGCAGCAGATTTCTTCTCACCCTAGGAGGCTCCACCCATCAGCACTTAGTGGAGAGTCTACAATATTTCTAAGTTAACGCCCAAAATGTAACCTTGCAGTTCACTTTGTGATGGAAGTGCGTAAATTCGATTAAAAAGTTCGGAAGTTTTCTTGAGTGTGTGACAGTAACTTCAAAAGGAGATTGGGCCAAAATGGAGGGCATCTGAGTTAAAGAAGTCAAGTTCCCAACATTGTATTTTTAGGATTTTGTTATTTTTTATATGTTACTTTTTATATGTCTCCTATATTTAAACAAAAGGACGGTCATAAATACGGTAACACTTACGAGCTGGCCCTTCTTTTTTTCCCTCTTTTAAAAGTTTAGTAGAAAACAAAGAAATGCACATCATTGTAGTTTTTTTCTTTTTTTAGGATAAACCAGTGTCGCTGTGTGTTGACGGAAAATAAAGATAGGGTCATTCATTCCATGTAAAATCAACACAGGGTCATTCCATATCAAATCAACGGAAAAAAAAGGATTTTGACACCCACCCCCTCCGATTTTTTTAAAATTTGGTGAAAACGCTTTCCTTGTGGGTCAAAGTAAATATCCGAATTTTTTTTGCTGTATCTCAAATAGTTTTTATTTTACAGCCATTCGAAATTTCAGAATTTCAGCTCATCTTGCACGTTTGAGATTTTTAAAATCAGTCGCATATATCTAGAGATAAAATTATTTCTCCAGAACTATTCATTGGATCTCTATGAATTTTTTTTAGCAAATCAATAAAAGCCTATTGATGTTATAAAAAATACTTCATTCCTCAAAATCAATAAAAAATTCCAGGAAAAAATTTGAAAGAGGCAAGTATTTATTTTTTTTGTAGAAAAACTTACTTTATAAAATCGAAATTATCTAAAAGAGGGTCCTCCCCAATTTTAATTTTTTATACATGAAAATAATTGTAAGAACATGTTTTATCATAATAAAGAATAAAATTGATGGCTATTTTTTTCTTTATAGTAAAAATTTTCACTTTTGTCGGCCATCTTGAAAAATCACATATCTTGAAATTTTTTTAAAACAAACACATTTTTATTTAGCAATATAATTATAAAACTGAAATTTTTATATAGTCATTTGTTATTCTGAAAACATTCATAAAATATTTTAATTAAATAATTTTAAAATAACAATTTTAAAGTCCCTTTAATTAAAACTTAATTACAAGAAATTTGTTTTCTAGTCTATACGTCAGTTCAACGAGACCATTGCACTTACCACCTCCGTTTTTTATAAAAAATAGTGTAAACTCTTTCTTTGTAGATAAAACTATATATACAAAATTATTTTGCTGTATCTCAAATAGTTTTCGTATTACAGCCATTCAAAATCTCAGCTCATGTTACACATTTAAGATTTTCAAAATGAGGCGCATATATCTTGATATAAAATTCTTTCTCCAGAACTATTCATTGTATCTCTATGAATTTTTTTTTGAAAATCAATAAAAGCATATTGATGTTATAAAAAAATATTTCATTCTCCAAAATCAATATAAAATTTCAGAATTTGATCTTTTTTTGTAGAAAACTTACTTTATTAAATTTAAATTATTGAAAACAGTGTCCTTCAAAATTTAATTTTTTTATACATAAAACTCATTGTAAGAACATGTTTTATCATAATAAAGAATAAAATAGATGGCTTTTTTACTCTTTATATTAAAAGTTTGCACTTTTGTTGGCCATCTAAAAACTCGCACTTGTTGAAATTTTAAAAAAAAGTAACATTTTTATTTATTAATAAAATTATAATGCTAAAACTTTTGCATGAATATTTGTTATTTTGATACCATTTACTTAATTAAAATATCTAAATAGATTAAATCTTAAAAAAAAACTTTAAATAAAATTAATAGTATAACATTCAAAGTATTCATAAAATCAATAGTTCTCTGTCAACTCAAACTATCAATTTCTTTAGTTCCTTTATTGACACTAAAAGATAACTTAAATGGCATTCACTTGATGTTATCTTTCTCACACTACATTTTGAAGGTTCCACTTTTCAGTCTTAAACTTAACTAAAATTTGAAAAACATTTAACTAACCAAAATTAAAATTATCCTTCCGAGATATTCTTTATAAAAGTGTGACCAATTAGTTCATTCCCAACTTCTTTTCTGTCCATCTCTTTCAACCATCTCCATGTGAACATTCCATAGCTCAAGTGGCTTCAAGTGTTTACATTATGTCCCAATCAAATGTCTACAACACATGGAGGCCCTTGTAGGGAGGCATATACATTTATGAGAATTTTCCTCTTTTTTTGTCTGTGATCATCAAAAAAAAAAAGAAAGTTGCAAAATTGAGTATGGCTTTAGACTAGAAAACAAATTTCTTGTAATTAAGTTTTAATTAAATTAACTTCAAAATGTTTATATAAAAATTATTTAATTCAAACGTTTTATGAATGCTATCAGAATAACAAATAATTATATAAAAGTTCCAGAATGACAAAAGTGCAAATTTTTACTGTAAAGAGTAAAATAGCCATCAATTTTATTCTTTATTATGATAAAACATGTTCCTACAATTATTTTCATATATAAAAAAAGTAAAATTGTGGAAGACCCTCTTTTTGATAATTTAGATTTAGTAAGTTTTACTACAAAAAAATCAAATACTTGCCTCTTTCAAATTATTTCCTGAAATTTTATATTGATTTTGGGGAGTGAATTTTTTTTTGTAACATCAGTATGCTCTTATTGATATTCCAAAAAAATTTCATAGTAATACAATGAATAGTTCCAGAGAAAGCATTTTATATCTAGATATATGCGCCTCATTTTGAAAATCTTAAATGTGTAAGATGAGCTGAGATTTTGAATGGCTGTAATACGAAAACTATTTGAGATACAGCAAAATAATTTTGTATATATAGTTTTATCTACAAAGAAAGAGTTTACACTAATTTTGATAAAAAACGAAGGTGGTAAGTGCCATGGTCTCGTTGAACTGACGTATAGATTAGAAAACAAATTTCTTGAAATTAAGTTTTAATTAAAGGGACTTATTTAATTAAAATATTTTATGAATGTTATCAGAATAACAATTGATTATATAAAAATTTCAGTATTATAATTATAATGCTAAATAAAAATGTGTTTGTTTTTAAAAAAATTTCAAGATATGTGATTTTTCAAGATGTCCGACAAAAGTGAAAATTTTTACTATAAAGAAAAAAATAGCCATCAATATTATTCTTTATTATGATAAAACATGTTCTTACAATTATTTTCATATATAAAAAATTAAAATTGTAGAGGACCCTCTTTTTGATAATTTCGATTTAATAAAGTAAGTTTTTCTACAAAAAAAATCAAATACTTGCCTCTTTCAAATTTTTTCCTGAAAATTTTTATTGATTTTGGGGAATTAAATATTTTTTTGTAACATTAATATGCTTTTATAGATTTCTCAAAAAAATTTCCTAGAGATCCAATGAATAGTTCTGGAGAAAGAATTTTATCTCTAAATATATGCGACTGACTTTAAAAATCTCAAACATGCAAGATGAGCTGAATTTCTGAAATTTCGAATGGCTGTAAAATAAAAACTATTTGAGATACAGCAAAAAAATTTCGGATATTTACTTTCACCCACAAGGAAAGCGTTTTCACCAAATTTTAAAAAAATCGGAGGGGGGTGGGTGTCATGGTCCCGTTGAATTGACATGGAATGACCCCAGTCTTTTCCTCACCATCTCCTAATTTTACTAAATTCGGTGAACTTGTTATATTTACTAAGAATGTAATCCACACGAAATTTTAACCTCCTAAGCGTTTTAGTTTTTTAGTTATTTGAATTTTAAAATGGTTAAAAACTTACAATCTGCCCTCCGATGGCTGCATTTAAATTACCATAACTCCTGTTCTAATTAACCATACATAAATAATGTTGGTATGGTTTTAAAGCTCTTTAAATGATCTTTAAAATGACATGAAGGTTTGGTGGAAAATATTTCAAGGTCATTTTTTTTTACCTTTGACCTTGAATGCCCCAAAACGAATTTCTCAATTTTCACCTTATTTTTTCACTGAATACTACAATAACTTAACTACACGTATACCAATGGGATCACAGACAAAAAAAATTAGAAATTAGAAAAAACAAAAATATACAATATTTAAATATTGACATAACCTTTTTACAGGCTCATTTTAGTTAATTATTTAATTACTATTTGCAGTTTTACATACAACTACAAATTAATTATAAGGACCTTATTTTAAATTAAATAATTTTTCCATGAACATACAATTTTGCATTTGCCGACAGTGCCCTGCAGTGTATTCTGCTTAAGTTATATTAAAAGTTGAAGTGGAAGTTACCAATATATTGTATATTTTAGTTACTAATTTTTTGTGTGTGTGTTCCCACTGAGTGCCCATTTTGAAAATTGGTGATTTTCAGCTATTTTGAAATGCAAATAACTAAAAAACTAATTGACCTAGGAGGTTAATATTTTGCGTGGTTTACACTCTTAGTAGGTATAACACGTTTACCAAATTTCTTAAAAATCCGAGATGGTCCGGGAAAAAAAATGCACTGTCTTGTGTTGATTTGACATGGAATGACAGGGCTATGATTTAATATTAAATGTCTTCTGGATAGAAAGGCATTCCATAAGGGAGTTAAGTACCCATATTTAAAAAGCGCAGCAAGCTATTTTTTGGCGAGCCATTTATACGAGGGAAGCGAGCAGGGTTAGGGGGTTGACGAGCGCTGGCGAGCTGGAGGCGAAACATCCTAACAGAATTTCGTCAAAAACCCATTTTGTCGCTTTGAAATTAACTTGCGAAGATTGAAAATCCATTTAGGAAAAGTAACTTGCGTTTTCTCTCGGAAATATCTTAATGTGGCAAAACACATTTTGAACGTTTGCTCTTCAAGTACCATCATATTGAAAGTTAAATGTATGTTTAATGGTACGGAAGAAAGCGGACAAGGGCCCAAGTGATGCGAAGATGTAAACATCCGAAGATATAGACACGGTCGCTGCAATCTTCAACTAATAGATCCCCAAACCCCAGAGAACTCTCCAACAAAGCCCAACTTAGAATCTCCTCGTTTCCATACCTTGGAACATCCACAAACATCCCACTATCATCAACTCCACGTTATCACTCGAAACTCACCACACCATTTACCTTCATCAAACGCAGCAACAGTCAAACACCCATTAGATACCAGGGGTTGATGACGTTGGTAAAGTGTAGGTTTGGAATCGAATCCAAACCCTCGGAATCCCATCAGCAGCACATATGCATTCGAGAGCCACGCGTTTATAATTACAACCAAAACAAGATACTGTGTGTGTGTTTGTAATGTGTGTGTGTCTCTAGCCAACTGGGGGTGCATAACTTGAAATGGATTGCAGAGGGCAAACTGGGAGCATTTAGATTGTTTGCATAGGTAGGGACAGGGATGGAGAGGGGATTGAACGGTAAATGGTGATTGAAACTGAATCCGGTATCCGCTGGTCGGGTGTAAACAGTGTGTGTTGTCTGAGGGGCATTGGAGCATTTAATTGTGGGGGTTGTAGGGAAATAGTTGAATAACCGTCTAGGTAATATGAATTTAAATTATAATTTTAGATGACAATAGTATAGAAATACGTCGGAATGAGAGAAAAGTTGTATGCAATTACTTTCTGGAGAAAGAGGAAGTAATTTTTTCAAAACGTGTTTTTCAAAGTTTAAAATGAAGCACGACCGAGAAGGTCTTCTTAATTACAATACTTTTATAAAAGTACAATTGTTATCAAATTGAATGGTCTCTTACGATTGAAATACAAATAACAGTTACTGAAATTTGGAAAATTACTATTATGATGTTATAGGTAAAAATTTAAAAATTGTGACCTTAATAAATCAGAAACTTTCTTAAATATCCACATAAAATTAAAATATTAAAATACAAATACAACGATCTTCGTTCATCAGCAAAGAAAAAAGTGGAGAAAAAAAATTTATTACGTATTTTAACGTTGTATTTGTATTTTAATATTCTTAACGCATTGTTTCTATAAGACGAGTTTTTATCTTAAAATTAAAATAGCCTAAATGTAATTTAATATATATATATATATATATATATATATATATATATATATATATATATATATATATATATATATATATATATATATATATATATATATATATATATATATATTATAATTTCAATGTAACTAGATTTACAAACGAATTACTATTTTGATATTAAAACACATAGAAGAACGAAAATGTCATAAGCCCTGTTTATGATTGAATAGTAACCTACTATTATATTTAAAATAGAATGTTTGGAAGATTAAACAAAACTTTGATAACGGTTTTCTTTTACATTTAGAAGTACAAATGATTAAAACAAATTATAAGTACTTATATCAAAATAAATTTAATAGCAACTTCCTAGTTCAGAATATTTCCAAACACTCCAATTCCATTTTTGAAATGTTCACTCTTCTTCACACATATGATAAATTTAGGCAATAAGCTTAAAATATCAATAACTTGCTCCGTAGAAAGTATAATTTACACAAAGAATAAAAATTTACTAATCGGATGAAGTAATCAAATTATAATTTTTTTCACCCAAGAAACGACACAGATGTCGCACTTTCACACCATTCTACAAAGCGAAAGAAAAACATTTACCGAAATTGATCCCTCGAAATTTTCTGCAAACAAACTTCTCCAGGAACCGAGATAGAGTATAATTTCTGGGCAAATATTTAATTAACTAAGTACTCGGAAACTGATTTTCGGCACCCTCAAAAATAATCCAAATATCCAAAAATTGGGAAAAACTGACGGAAATAATTAATAATCCAATTAACGGAGAATTAGTAGTGATTTTTTTTCTCACCAAGCCCTAGAGGTAAATATCAGATTTATTTTTAAATCAATCAGTATAAGGCCTCGCGACGCAAAACTACGATTTGTATCAGCGAAAAGCTGAAACAACATGGTAAGACTCACGGGCAATTTGTCATTATTAAAAATGGTTTTCCGCATTAATAACAATACTGTAAGAGGGAAAATGTTTGACAGGCTGCGTAATTCAATTACCATTAACAAAGCGTTCGGGCGCTTCTTTATTTTTAGCATTGTCGCGCAAAAGTTATTTATGCTGATTTCCTGAGCCAGGAAAAGTGATTACAATGTTTCCAGGAGGGAGGGAAAATAATAGCTCTATTCCAATTTGGAAACGAAATAATTAGATAAGTGGAACACTAAAATTAGATTGGGGTGAGGTGGATTCACTAACAACTTGTTGCAAAACTGGATTAACAATATTTAATTTAAAATCAACCATAGCAAATTTATGCAACCATAAATTATACGTCTTTTATAATTGTTATTAACCATACTGAGAAACAAATTTTTGATTACATTGAGTATTAAAATAGATACACATGCAAAATAAGATAAGCAATTGATACTTAACCTGATTGGAATGAAAAATAATAAATTGATTTTTAGCTGGTTTGGTAAATTTAATTATATTTGTGTCCTAATCTTTTAAATACTTTCGAACTAAGTCCACCACATTGTTTTAATGATCTGAAATTGCAAATTTAAGTAGATGTTTCGTAAAAAAAATCTTTTACAAATAAGTTAACCGAAATGAGGATCTAAAACAAGCTTCTTTTAACTACTATATTTCTAAACGAACGATTGGGATCTCTGCAAGGCAAGACCCGGGAACTCTGCCTCATCATTTGAGCCACGGTCAAATGACGAGGACAACATCTGCGCTCTTCCAATATCGCCACCAATAAGAGAACATTTTAGCCAAGGCTGATTAAGAAGGCTAGCCTCTTCTACAAGGAGAGTCTTCGATTGGTCGAACCAGGAATCAAACTTGAGACCTTCCGAGTCCGCTGCGGTGATCTATCCCAACCCGCATTTAGCTTGCATAGGAAAGAGTGGAACCAAAAGGTTCTTAAACAAACTTGGATCTGCAAACACAATCAACAAATAGCGGACACGCATCCAAGTTTGCTGTTCTCTCCTTTAAATAAAAAAAAAGTAAAAAGAAAATTTTTTAAACTGAGACTGCAATTGCTAAGCATAAAAGATATGCGCAAATATTTATAGTATATACAGGTAATGGAACGAAGAGGCTATCAACATCAATGTGATGAGATCACATAACAGGTAACACATACCAAAGAACCTAAATAAAAAAAAAAGGACAAGAAAACGCATGAAGTATTTCAGAGCCAAACTAACGTAAATAAAACTTTCGTCAGAGGTGCTTAAACCGGAGACAGATCCCAAAAAGAAAGCGACCTCTGCCTGCAGGTTCGAAATGTCATGCCAACAAAGGCTGCCGCCCAAGTCCAATATATATCAAAAGTGACAAATCCTGTCCAAAAAGCCTTCCTTTTTTTCTTATAACGACGCCCTTGAGGACGTTTTGATAAAATGCGTGGACCAATTTTTTGCAAGGTTTATCCTCCAAGGGGCAACTCGTCGCGATTTTTGTGAGTGCCATGTCTCACTGTGAGAAACATGGCTTCCGGAATGCAGAAGTTGCTTATGCTGCATAACAGGGTATGTAAACAATGAATAGAGGGAGATACATGCAACTTTTTCACAGGTGGACCGGTGTATTTTATGCATGTACCGGTTAAGTCATGTTTTAATTAACGGATTTTGATAATTATTTTGTGTTTGTGAAGAAATTTTCAAGCTAATTAAAAAAAATACATAATTCCCATTACACAAAAATATCATATAGTCAAGCATTTTTTTAAAATTCCAATATGGATTATATTGGTTGGATTACAAATTCCTAGGTTAAGATAAATACAATGAAATTCCGTTGCTGTTACGCAGGGCTGGTGTACGTTAAATCTGCTTTAGTCCAAATGTACTCTATTGTCCGTGGTGTAAAAATTGGACAGCAGGGTGCCAGTTCAGATTTTGTGCTTGTCATCTGATTATATTTGAAAATTACAAGGCAGTGTTAAGGAGTCTTCATTTGGGCATAGCCCACTTGGACAGATTTAATGAGATGTTAATTGAATCAATTCATCTATGATATACGTACAATTCAATAATTAATTCGTACAACCACACACAGCTGTGGTACATCGAGAAATACGTTACAAGTTGACATTATGCAATAATCATCCCAATAATGAAGAGAAAAATAAGCCGAATTTAAATATGAAAACAACATTTATTAATATCCGTACCATTAATTCCATCTTAATCTCATTTCAGCACCATTTTTATAAACCCTCCTATCCCCCCCCCCCCCCTATTTCGAAGTCGTACATCATACGGAAAGCGAGAAAATTCTCCGCACAACACAAAAGACTTCATCCTCCTCCCCCTCCCCCAACAGATAATGACAAATGTTCTGCCTCCGATATTCATTTTCGAAAAGTGCATTTCAGTTCTGCGGCTCGAGAATCCAAGACAAATGATGCGGAAAGAGGCAAGACGAAGGGGGGAGTGAAAACAGGAAGGATAAAAGAAGAAATCGCACGCAATATCCATGCATTTACCACAACCGGTCGTCTTACTTCTCCGAAACCGGTTGGAGATTTGCAGTGTTGAAATCCAAAATAAGGGAGACTTCAGAAGTCGGAAATAGTGCGTTTGAATTTTAGTGCGTTTGAATTTGTATGTAATAGGATTATGGGGAGTGGAGATATTTTTATATATATAAGTAAGTCGTAATAACCATAATTTGTAAAAATATTGTTCATTCTGATGAGTGGAGACGTCCAGACTAGGAAATTTTAAGTAGTTTTGAAATTGCGATCTTGATAGTGAAGTGCTTTTAGTAATTTGAAAAAGCACATATTTGAATAGATTCTGATAAGGAAAGCCAGTTTGTTTATTTGACAATGTTTATTAATACCAGCAACTCTACACCAGCGGTTTTATAATTAAATAATGCAAAGTGGACAATAGAGAATTGATGCTTGTTCATTGATTCAAAATTAGCGGTCGTTAGTCGTATTTGGCACCTAAAATTTTCAATTTGAAGATCGTAATTTTGCACCCAGTCGTCGTTTTTGACGCCGAACTTTTTATAAAAATTTCAGTTTGACAACCGTATTTTCACACACAGTCGTCACTTTCTTTTACAAAATTTCAAATTATGTAGAAAGTGGTCGAAAAAACCGGCCAAACTTTAAAAATAATGTATTTCGTTAACAATTTTTTTTCCCTGTAAATTAAAAAATGCCTTTGTTTTTCTTATTACCATCATAAATCTTTCATCATTAGAAGTATGTATGCATACTTAAGTAAAGTTGCCAATCTATCAAAAGTTTTTAATAATAAAAATTGATTTTCAATAATTGCTTTCATATTTTTCAGAAGGCGGTGATATTTTTAGAGTAAAATAAAAACAAACTTCAACTTCTAATATTATTGGCAAAAAAAGCTTTAACTATAATAAAAATATCATAACAGTTTGCGTTCTGCTTAAGCAATTTGAATTACATTAAAATTACGCCCAAGCAAAACATTTTGGCAAATAAAAAAAAAAACTTGCTAAGCGCCAATGAAGCCTAACTTTTACCTATTAATTTCGAACCCTGACAAGAACTACATACTGGAGATAAGAACTACATAAGTTGAGAGTCAAAAGGTTAACAAGACGAGTTGCCGTCAAATAGACGTCTGATGATAACAGTTTAAAATATATGTCATTACAAACAGCAACAGCCTATACCAGTAGTTGATTCTTTTATGGACAGAAGTTCAGAAATTAAGATAAAAATTAATAATGATGCCAAGAAAGTTCCTGTACCCGGAAAAGGCTCTCAAAAAATAACGCTACACCATAACAGCCCCTCTACACACATGCTACTAAAGCTAAGCGACGACAATACAACTAAATGCAATTTAGTCAAATAATGACAATCGTCCAACAATTTGTGACTCCCTATATAAACTCTTTTACAGTGAAAACAAGACAAAGTTGTTCCCAAAAAAAGTTTCTTTAATTAATTAAAACCTGTAAGCGTTTGAACTTCACTTATTACTAGGAAAGAATAGACGACTATGATATAAGATAAATAAAGCAACCGCAACACAGCTCAATATAAATATTAACCAACCAGAAGTTTAAATATAAATCTCCCTTCCCCTTTAAGGAAATACTGAAAAATTGATTGGTTCTTTGTGAAAGGAGGATAAGCCGCGTCCGAGCAAAATAAACTTTATTTTCTTTTCATAAATGAAATTGTGGTTTCTAGAGAAGAGAATATATATTGACAATACTTTAGATATGTGTACACAAGATATAATCCCCTGCACACAATAAAAATTCACAGAAACTGCTTATAAATTTCTTTAAAAACTTAGGGACACGCAAAAACTGATTATGAAATTATTTAAAAGTGCGAAAAGTATTTGCGATAAATATTAATACAAACGAAATCCATAAAATCCACGTTAGAACACAGGTTTATTTATTAAGTGGATAGCGAAAACAAAAAACACATAAAGTTAACACATCTTTGAACAAAGGGTATCGAAATCAACTTTAGTGGTTTGAATTTATTTCATTTCAGCAAAACTCTTTGCACAAGCAAAATTGTTTTTAAGTGATTAATACTACTGAAATAATTTAGTTGAAGTAATTATGATCATTAACGCTTTTATGTGCTAATATACAAGCACTTATTATTTTCATCAATTGAAGTAACTTTAAATTTGTTGGGTATCAATTTAAAACTCACGTTTAGTTAGTTCTATTTAGTTAGTATAATAGTTATGAAAAGTTCATACGTGAAGTTCTTAAAACACCTATAACTTAAACGTGTTCTTAAAACACATCAAAGAAAACTTTGCGCAGAGTATAATAAATATTTTAACTATCTTAATACTTAAAAGTTCTATTGCAAAGTTATTTTAGTCTCCTAGCAAACATGTATAATACAAAACCTCATAAAACTAATAGAACAAAAGCTAGAAAATATCCTAAATCAAAAACTTAAAACTTCTTCCTATTACCTAAAAAAATATTTTAACAACAGAATCATTAAAAACACAACATAAGTCTAAGTTTACTTCAAATGTTTTATTAAGGTTCGCATATCAGAAAAAAATAGTGCCAATTTGAAAAGCCGTTCGGATCTTTCTAAAACGGAGAACTGAAAGCTATTACTTTTATTTTAAACATCTTTTTTTTTAATACTATTCCAACTAAAACCTATTAAAATCGGAGGAAGACGTAAACCTGCTAAGGAAATTATTATTTCGGTCTTTGACGGTCCCAAACGTAATTCAACTGGATGCTTCTATCCCAAAGAAAATAATTAAATGAATTTATTTTTAAAAGTACAATAGAAAGAAATTAAGACATTGTGAGCCGGAAGACTCGTTTCAAAATAAAAATGCGCACGAAAATGCCCGTGATGCTTTTTTACTTAACTAATTTTCAAATTTGAAACATACGTAAAAAAAAATTGCGTTCATTAAGTTTTAACAAAGCATGATTTACATTTCTGTGTGCTGTCCTTGGGTTGAATAATTAGAGAGTATTACGATGGGTATAGGATTTAGTCCAGGCAATTAGCGTCAATTTGTGTTTAGTTTTTTAAAAAACAAATGCGGATCTCGATATTTCTAAGCGTTTCTTTTTAATTATGTTTTCTCAAAGTTTGTGAACGTTCAATGTTTACGGCTGTAGTTTTTGTTAAGATTTTTTTTTCGAATGGAATTACATACATATAAATGATTCGTGAAAAATACTAATTTCAGAGGAATTTTTTTTAAATACATTTACAAGAGTTATGAATTTTGTAAGAGTTCCTACCGCAAAAAACAGGTTTGAAGGCGATAACGAATTCATAATTTTCATATCGACGATATATCGGAAAGACGATGCGTCGGTTCCTTCCAATGTTTCTGCCAAAATAAGCTTGATATATCCCGAAGTGTTAGATACTAAAGATTTCTTGAAATGCCTTCGACTGGTTGATAGATAAAATCTCAATTAGCTTAATAAATTTATTTATTTTTAAGTATCACGGATTAGTCTTTATATCGCTTAGTATACATATCGATTATCAACATCACCCAAGCCTAACCCGGAATACTCCGATATATATATATATATATATATATATATATATATATATATATATATATATATATATATATATATATATATATATATATATATATATATATATATAATGTGAAATCTCACGTGGGAACTAAACAATAATTACATACAGGATGGTCACAAATTATTGGCGATTGTCATTATTTGGCTATTTAACTACACAAAACAAACCATTATTTTTGCTACGTTTTAAGTACTTTGTTGCTACTAACCCTAAGCAGCTTGTTTAACCCTTTGCACTCCAAGAACTCTTTGCGTTTTCCGTTCTTTCTACGGAACAGTTATTCATCCTTACGTTCTTTACCCTAGAATTTGTTATGCTTATAGAAAAAAGAAACCTAATCTGTTTTAGATCTGCAAAAGGAGTTGAAAAAAATATAGACGTTTTTTAAACACAAGATCATGGCTGTTTTCGTTTATTTTAAAGAACAGGGAACCAAAAGAACGAGTTGTTATGTTGTCGCCTGAGCGGCGCAAAAGGAGTTCAAAGGGTTAAAATATAAGCAAAGTAGATTGGCAAAAAATCTTTGATTATGTCAATACAGCTAAATGAGATACAGCCAAACACAATGACCATCACCCAAAAATTTGTGACCAAATGTATATTGATTTTTACTTTCAGGAAACAAAGCGACAAAATGCGAAGCAGGTAAAGGTTTACTGTACGGTCACCCTTGGCGACTTTTTCAAAATCTCGCCAAAAGTCGCCATTTTGGCGACTGTTGTCCAATAGGGTTGCTGCAATTACTTGTCGTTTCGGAGGGGGGTTGCCATTTAAAAAAAAATATCGCCAAATACGGAAAAATCGCGCCAAGGGTGACCGTACAGTAAACCTGACCCTGCGAAGCAAAAAAAAACTATAAAAGAAACTCGCGCTAATAGAATACAAAAAAAACGGAACAATAGAATATATATAAAAAAAAATTCCACGCCCGTTTGGAAATTACTCTCTTCACGACACCAACAGATATATTAAATTTGTATCAAATCCATCGAAGAAAGATGAAAGGTAATAAAAAGCTTCGTATTTTTTTTTAAAGAACCAACCACCCTAATAGAGCAAATAAAAGCCTAATGATAACCGATTAACGAAAGTTCGGGGAAGCACGCTTCTTCAAAATCAATTCCACTGCGGTAAAGTCATTGGCACACTTCGCCCATATTATTGGATAGTAGGAAGGGCGGGAAAATTGAACACGGTCCAATTTATTGCACTTCTGAAATGGATAGCTTGGAATTACTCTATGTTCCTAGACCAGATGCTAAAGATGGCCGACAAAGGAAATTTAGAAGGGAACATAGAATTTTACGTCCCAATTCCTTAAAAAACCCAAGTTTTCCTAGGTTTTGGATATAAATGCAACCTGTTGTCGGGCGAGATTTTATTATGTGATCTTATGCAACTGCAATGGCTTTTGTCGAAAAGAGAATGTAAGCGTTGGAATTGCTCGGTAAGGAGTTTAAGCGAATGCTGTTAGCGCTAAAAATAGACAATAAGCTGTTGAGGAAAAAGGAAGAGTGTTTAATAATAAATTTCTAACTTAGCAGATAAGCCAAAGAACGGGCAATCTTTTATGGTATAGCGAGGGCTGACAATCAAGCAACGACAAAAATTCAACCTAAAATCGGGCCTAAACAGCTGTATATATTTACATTGCATGATATTATTCTATATTTAGTTTATTATAGTACTTTAACACATCTTTCTTATATGTTTTTTTTATAGAACAGCTACATTTGCCGAGTTCTTCTTTCACCAAAAAATCTTCGATATTCTTAAATGACCAAAATTTGAATATGTTATACAGTGAGGTAAAAGGGGAGAAAACGGGCTAAAGAATAACGGCGTTATTTTTATAACAAAATGTTATTTTCACGCATTTAAGAACAGCAAACAAAAGAACAAGTCGTTAACTTGTATAAAACATGACTAAGCGCGAAGAGTTAATCTAGTTATTGCATAGTTAATTTATATAATTATTTGTAGAGAAGACGAAGTCCGTTTATGAGTTAAACGTTTTTATTTGTTCACAAATCTTCATTTTAAGCCTAGTCAATTCGAAACGAAAATAAAATTTTAAGACTGGAAATACATCACTAAACAATTTTTAAAATGCATCACAAACGTCCGTTGAATAATCAACGTCAAGGAAGAAACCTCTGAACATTTCAACACCGCATTTTGAATCCGATTACATTTCAACCAAAAGAACAAAATGCGATTTACCTATCTCACAAAAGCATTTCGAATTATTAAACGCTCCAACTGATCACGTAACAGTTACACGATAAGAACGTGCAGCTCTTGAAAAGGCAATTTCAGACGAGAAAAGCCATCCCAAGATACCAACACAAACTCAAATCATTTTGACACCGATTAAATTTTTGGCACAGCACTTCACATAAATTCAACCCAGTTTCATACTCACCAGATAAGACTTCAGAACATAACGGGGCTTCCACTCCCAAATCTCGCCAACCGAAAACTCCATGGCGAAGGTACAGAGAACCAATTCTACGTAGGTCCCGAATTCGACGAGAAGATTATTTATGGCGCCAAAAATACCATATTATCAAGACCCATGCCCAGCCACAACGTGCCGTAGGAAAGGATCCGAGTCAGATAAAGTTATAAAGTAGGGAACGAATTGGGCGAGAATATTCGATCTCCGCTGATGGCCATATAAAGCATTTTTTATCTAGCGGAAAACATTCGGGGTTCGCCATTTCTTGCCCGAGTATCTCTGTGGTAATTTATGAACGGTAATGAATATGCCATATTGGATTGAGTGATGTGCCCAATGATAGCCTGCTGCGGTAATATATCAATACAAAAAGCAGCAAAAAGCAATCCGTGTGATGAGTAAAGTCAGCCCGCTATCTAATAATCTGCATATGAGAAGTATGATTAACAGAGGAAAACCACAGAATAGCGCCGAGCAGATAGCAAATGCAGTAAAATAATGAAAAAGAAATGTGGATGTTTAATGTACAGGAGAGGTAATGTTGAATTTGATGGTTTATTATTTTCCGTGAAATCGCCTATAAAGTAGAAGCTTAAAATTATTTTCCAGGAATCTTTATGATCGTGCAAGGATTTAAGGTTCAAAGCGATTCTAACAAAAGATATTATTCTGATTTATATTTCATTTGGAATTTTTAAGCAGGCATTTTATTCTTATTGAGTTGATTTAATGTCTATTGCAAAGTAATATTTGAAAGGAAAATTTATTGTTTTGTTCAAGTCCGTTAATTTTACAAGTGGTGGAATTTCAGAAAAAAAAAATTCCTTTCTTTTTTGATAATGTAATTTTTTTTTAATGCATAGTAAAGATTTTATGCAGCATACAAATTAAAAACTGCTGAAAACCTAAAAAAAATTCTTGAAGATGGAAACGTATTTTTTTATTACTGAAAAGATAAGAATTTTTTTAATACATATTTTGCATTTTTATAATGACAAATCTTTAAAGGCATTAAAATTAAGAATACAATTTTATTTAACTTTGCTTTAGTAACATCTGCCCGCCGCCAATGTTATTCCAATGCAAGTACAGTAGAACTCAAATTATCCAGATCAGTTGGCAGCAGATCCCATCCGGATAATCGAATATCCGGATAATTCACGAGAAAAAAAAGGTTATTTCTTAGTAAAAAAACGGATTTTGCTTTAGTATGTTAAGTAATTCAATGACTATTAAAAACAATATCAATCACCGAAAAGAAGCGTTTAAAATGTGGATTTTGCTGGTTTTGTTTGTTTTTTTGTTTTGTCAAAGCGATCCGAATTCGAATAATCGGCGATGCGCTATGTTTGAACCGGATAACTGGAGTTCGGATAATTGGAGTTCTACTGGAACTGTCATTTTGCCAAGTGTTACTAATGCAGTGTAAAAGATAACAATAGAAATAGAGCATGCACAAGGAAAATGCACAACCAATACACGCTAAATGGGAAACAATTATTTGTTTAGTTTAGTTGGTCGTGGTCAATTTGCGAAGTTAGAGCTGCACGTTTTTTTTTCTAGATCTATACAAATCTAGATTTATAAAATTACTTTGAGTAGTTTTCGAGATACCTAAATCTAGTATATTTGAATTTTTTGTTCACGACTTTAAATGCTAATCTACAACTATTTAAACTGATGTTTTTTGTAAAATGTTTTTTTGTTATATTAAAATTCCTAAAAATTAATGATTAAAAAAGTTTTTGCGAATATTAGCCTTGTAATATAATGTCGATAAAAAGAATGTGTTCTGCAAAAATAAAAGTAAAACACTTGGCGATGTTGATTCAAAGCCAATTGGTGTTCAAAATTTACATTTTTTTAAAAGTTGTATATATTTTTTGTATAAAAATTAACCCTTCAGTAACAATAAACTCATGTAGTAAACTTCACAATCATTAGTTTTAATACTGGCGATTCAATAATATATCAAAGGAAAAAAAATATTGCATTCTTCCAAATTGAAATAAGTTGTCGTATTTGGCGATTTTTTTTTTGTGTGCCAATCGGCGATCGGAGTCTATATATCCGTCTTTAAACATAATTTCTAAAGAAAAATATGAATTATTTTTATTTATAACTGTTCACCCTGCAGTTTCAGAGAATTGTAATGTATAATTTGAAATATGCCTGCTTCAATATTGACAAGAACTCATTTATATGGAAAACCAAACTATACAAAATCAATAATCCTTTAACGTTACCACAAACCTTTTCCGGAAATTACAAAAACAGACTGCATCCTAACCAATTCCCCACCCACCAAAGTCTCTTCAACCACGAAAACAAAAATCTTTTCTGAAGAAATGCCATAATAATCGGTTGACACGCACCGCCAAGGGGCTGAAAAAGCAGCTCTAGGAGAAGCCATTACATTCACCTGTTGCCTATAACAGGGGGGGGGGGGGGGGGGAAAGAAATACAGACACCGTCCTTCGCGAGAATAAAGAGGGTCCATTTGCCAGACCATAAAACAAGGGAATGCCCGTGTCTGCCGATAAACAGGTATGGACCGGCCGCCCCTCCCTCCCTCCCGCATTCCAGCGCCCAAAGGAACGATTGTCAATTGACATCCACACCGGGGTTCGGGCACACCCCTTGACATTGGCACGCGACACCCAAAGTCAGACGATACAGGTTGAAAGCGAAAATGGAATGCAATTCAAAACAAAGTAAGGCTAAAGCGGGATTTGATGCTTGTAAGATAGAGAGTTCTGATCTGTCAGTAAAGATAAAGTAAAATATTTCACCAAGCGTTAGAGAGGTCCCTGTTCTAGCTCGACCATTTACGGCAAAACACGTTGTTCGATTTTCTTGGTGTTCGGTATTACTTATGCAGCGTTAGTTAAAGTTAATTGCAATGAAAAAATATGACTTTAAATTCATTTTAAAGCATAACTAATTGGTTGATTTAAATTAAACTTCGTACTAGAGTTACAATGAGATATTAAAGGTGATTCGTGATCAATTTCGATGGAAAGACCCAGGAACATTGCCACTTAATTTTGAACCATGCTCGCAGAAAGAAAAAAAAACCGAGATGACAGCAACCCACTCTCCAAACCACAAGCAACTTGAGGACATCTGGTCAACCACAGATTTTATGTGAACCAGTCCAATTCTGATTCAATATTTCTAGCGAGTTGATAAAAAACTACTTAACAAATAAATATGTCTGTTTTCTGCTATGCAGTAATCTAAATAAAATATAAAATTCCTAAAGATAAAATTCCCTTTGTTGTAGACAGAAGATATTAACAAATACAATAAAATCCCAAAATAATTCCTCTGTACAACCGATAGGTATTTCCCGCCAACCTATATTTTTATCTAAAATATTACTAACAATGTTTTCTACAAAACTTTACATGATCTATTCGAACAGCGAGTTCCAATACGGTTTCCTGCGACAAAAAAAGAACTATTCAAAATAGGCTTAGGAAAATTAATTGCGTTTCAGAAAACAACAAGGGATTCCTTTCCACAGAGATTCTCATTATCAAAACAAAACCATCCTTTACCGACATAAAAGCTAACGTATAACCAACAAGTAAAATTCACCCTATTTACGTTTCTGTTAGAAAGGAACGGTATGGATATACGAAACAAGAGAATTTCTCCTCAGAAAACGAGAACCCAAGAACAATAAGCTAAAACCTCAGAGAACATCTGCTTCTAAACAAACGGAAGGAAAAGCCTCGATTCAGAGAAGAACAATGCAAGGGAAATAAGAAGTTTCGGGACATGTAGCATACTCTGGTCAAAATCGGGAATGGCATGTTATTATGATAAAACGGGAAGAAATATGGTCGGGATACGGTTACGTCTTGGATTACGCGAGGATCAGTATTCAATTGCATGCGGGATATCACCTGTGACGAGAACTACTGGGAAAGGTCACTGAGCTGAAGGGAACGGGTAAAAATTAACAAATCTTCTTGGAATGGATCGATGTATACTGGTAGAGCATTTCAGGATGTGCCGACGACTCAAATATAAATTAATTAATATATATATATTTTTTTCAAATAAAAAAATGCTTTTTTTATAATAAAGTTTTTTTAAAAATTTCAAACATGAAGTTCAAAGTATTTTGACATATGAATGTATGACAAACAAAGATATATAAAAAGATCATAAAATATTTTACAGTTTATATGTTTAACTATCAGATCACTTCAGATCTTTTGGTGCATTTGTAATTAAGAAAATATATTTAAAACGTAGATAGTAACATGAACATGTTATTCAGATAGTAACATGAACATATTATTCAGATAGTAACATGAACATATTATTCAGATAGTAACATGAACATGTTATTCAGATAGTAACATGAACATGTTATTCAGATAGTAACATGAACATGTTATTCAGATAGTAACATTAACATGTTATTCAAATAGTAATATGAACATGTTATTCAAATAGTAACATGAACATGTTTTTCAGATAGTAACGTGAACATGTTATTCAGATAGTAACATGAACATGTTATTCAGATAGTAACATGAACATGTTATTCAGATAGTAACATGAACATGTTATTCAGATAGTAACATGAACATGTTATTCAGATAGTAACATGAACATGTTATTCAGATAGTAACATGAACATGTTATTCAGATAGTAATTGAACTTACGTTTAGTTACAATGATATTAAATCCAAAGCCAGAAAGTTATATCTCCTATTTGCGTATTGGAACGGATTTTTTAAAAACAAATTATAACATCAGTCAAGTCACTTAATATGTATTTTTATATGAAAACTGACAATGACAACTTTATAATTTCTTATGAAGTAATAAATTATGTATTATGAAGTAAATATCAAAAGCATTTTAATAAGGAAAAACTCGGGCACATTTTTTTATTTCAAATGTATATATAATATTATGTTTCATAGACAAAACATTTAAACTCTCTACTATTGTACTACAACGGCAACTTCTACATTCAGGTGTATTCCCACTGCTTGGAACTGAACTTTGACTAAATGCACTGTAGTTTTTACTAGAATATTCATAGACTGAGATTAAACTTTCGTGCCAAGTATTGATTTTACTTTTTTGACTATATGCTAAATATATATTAGAATTGTTTGTGAAATTGTCAAATTGTTTGCGGTAGGGACCCCCAAACTATAGGAGGTATGGGGTATGGAATATTTCAAGTAAAGCGATGTGAGGGGGGAAGCGGGATGTTTTTGAAATATGTATATTCCCGAACTGCAAATGAAATTATTTTTAAGTATCCATATGAAATTTTTATACACTTTTTTTTGTAAAATTCCAATACTATGATACAAAATTTCAACGGTTTTAAGTAATCTCAATATAAATTATAAGCAAAATAAAAATTTAAGAAAAATACAAACATTTCCTTTCGAAAAAAAGTAACACAATATCATTGTAATTAACACATGAAACATATTTTTTAAAAGAACATAAAAATATTAGGATATATTTACACTGTACAAATCGGTTAAGAAAAATAGAATTTTTCTCCATTATAAAAAAGATTTAAGTGTACTATTTTTATTAGGATTATAATCCTTACAAATATTTTTCCCCAGTTGACTCACGTTTTTTTTAAATTATTATTATTATTTTAGTGTGTGGTTGCGGGCTTCTAGGTTGTAGCTTATGCCTAAATCTGACCCTGCATTGGATGACCCTCATCGTAATTGCTAACGACCATTTATATAAATTCGTTAAAAAAAAGTTGGCTAGTATAATAAAACTTCAATCCAAAAAATAAATATTTCGTATATTCCATAAAATTCCCAATACAACATAAACCGTTTAAACTCTTTAAGCAAACAATGCAGCCTAAACCAAATCCAATAACCAAGAAGAAAAATATATCAATCCTGGATGCCGGTCCCACCTCAAAAACTTCGGATGTGGGTCGCGCCGTAACTCTTCCCTTCAAAATCAGACACGAACTAAACAAAGGAAAGGTCCCGGCAACAAAAAAAAGAACAGAAGAAAACCTGTCCGTGAGCAGGTGTCAATAAATAACGGGGGAGGAAAGAGGATAGACAGATCTCCCTTGGCCTTGTCGTTCTGGTTCACGGCACCACAATGGAACACGTCCCCTATTCGTCATTCCATTTGCTCTTGTTCCAACGAAATAATGTTTTATTCGTTATACCGATCGGGCAAAAATAAAAGAAATCGTCTGTTCGTGAACTGATGGGGTAATGGGAAAAGGAATTGCATCCCATATACACCATTGAAGATTTCTGGATTTGCGGAGGAATGGTTTGGAAATGGATAATGGTTATGGGAGAGCCTTTGGGTACATGTGTGGGAGGGTTTGGGGTCGATCACATGTGTTGTTTTGTTTGGGGAACTTGGGAACGACTACGGAAACGTATGTCGATTCTGTGAGATATATATATATTTTTAAAGGCAGTGAAAAGAGAGATCTTAGTGAATTCCTTCATCGAAATATTGCTGTAATATCAAAGTTCCTAGTATAATTCGGGTTTATTTAAATGAGGAGCATGCATTTAAAACGTGTTTTGTCACATTAAAGTGATTTTGTAGGAAAACGCAAGTCATTTTTACTAAATGCATTGATTCGTGTACAGGTTTCAACCTTTCAATGGGTTGTATTTTGGACAAAATAAAATTAAGTTAGTTCCACAGAAAATTCGAAGGCGAATTCAGTGTGATTTAATAATCCTATTTACAGAAATTTTGAACAAAACACGTTTGAAGTGTTTGTTCTTCAAATAACCTTTTCCACTCAAAATAACAGTCTGTTCTTTTGATGTTCTTCAAAAGTTACACAGTTTCATAGGCGTGAACTTGTATTGTGGCCATAGGAGCCCGAGGCCCCCTCCAATATTTTAAAAAACTGAGTCAATTTCATTACAGTTTATGTCTGTTATTAAAAGTTAAAGCCATGAACCTTCTCCCTCTCCATAATTATTTTGAAAATTTTACGCATTTGTACAGTTTAAACTAGTAGTAGTAGTTCCTTACAAACAGTAGCAAGACCTTACAAATGCTCGGTCAAAAACGGCGTTTTTCATTTTGTTGCTCAGTCATTTTTTTCCCTAAAATGTGTAGAAAGCATTGATAAGAAAAAATTAGTTGTTTTTGAGTAAGTAAATGAGAGAACATGTTCTTTTTTTTTCAGTTATAAAAAGAAAACATAAGTTCATGTCGTTATTTTGTCCAATGGGAGGTAACAAAAAAATAAGTCTTACAAATTATTTTCTTAATATTTTTTTTAAAAATCATTTTTTGCTGAGTAATTGGTGATGCTTTACAGTAAAAAACTCTTATGTAAGTCGATCAAATTACATAGTGAAGATTAAAAGCTGTATGCATCAACAATTCCAAAATAAATCGGTTAGCAATATTACTTCAAATTTTCGCTTTGATTCTACCCTTCTGTAAATATCAAGCAAGGAGCCGAAAATGGAAAAGATTAGTTAACTTGCAAAGTAATCTGCAATATTTTCTAAATATTTCTACGATACTTATCAAATCTTAAGAAGCATTAAGCTATGGAATATTTGCGGCAAAACAAGTCTTATTTTCCAGTTTCCGCTAATTCGTTTCTAGGTAAGTTTCATGGGGGGAGTTCTTATTTATGATTTCTTCAAACTTTCGTTTTTCTAACACATATTCATTACTCGTCTCTTCAACGAATGACGCTCGTCTTTTTCCATCTAACAAGATTATTTCATCCGGTAATTCCAACCGAAGCTCGCGTGAAGAATTTCCGATTGAAACAGGAATATTTTTCCAGAAGTGGTGGGGACTTAGCATAAACCTTTTTTCTGCCATCTTTACGCCATCTGCGCTTGTTCCTGCACTCTCCTTCTTCTTACAAGTCCATGTTAGAATAAACGAGTTAATGATTCCGAAACGGAAGTTGATTCGAGCATAGGTATGTAATTCAATTACAAGAAAATATAATTACGCCCGTGGAATTGATTTATACACTTTTTTTTCCCCTCTCTCTCTCTCTTGATTTAATAATGGCAGATTTCGGCAATTGTTCTCGGGGTCCTCTGGGACATTGGGATTAAGGTTTTGCCTTAACGAGCGCTGGGAATTTTCCGGGTCCTTTTTGAAGTCCTTGATTTAATCGAAATGCGAAGAAACGGATTGTCAGGGGTGATGTTAAAGTGTGTTGGAATAAAGAGGACTGTTTAAGATAATTGCTAGAACGTTTTTTTTTTAATCTAGGTTTACGGTTTGTTTCCAGAAAAATTTGTTAAAGCACCCGCGAAAGCTCTTTGCTCCTGCTCGGAGGAGTTGAATTGCTTTTTTAAGCTCCGATTTTTCTTTTTTCAGTAAAAAAAAACAATATTAATAGGTTCATTAAGTTTACTCTGTAGATATGCGACCTCCCAATATCTAAAGAAAAATATTTAGAGAACAACTAATGAAAAACTTTTATAGCTAATGAGATCGAAGTTGATGGGTATACGTTTCAGACCATCAGAATTCATTTCCAATAAAAAAAAATTAACTCCCAAGATGCCCACCAGTGGGAAAATTGGCGGAGCTGGCGTCAAATCCACTGAGCTAAAATAATAACTTGAGGAAATTCTTTTGAATTACTTACTCCCATTGGGGGGGAATTTAATGTAACGTGGCGCGCGGATGAATACTGTTCGGAAGACAAGGTTGAAAAAACATTCTAACTTAGCTTTTGCATCGTTAGTCATGTTGTGTGGTATTGAATATATTTTCCTCTTTTCTGGTAATTAAAAAGTAAGTACAGTAAAACATTAAATGTATTTTGGAAGCTACAAATATGGTTTTAAAATCAGGATGTCTGCACTTCATCCTATGTCAAAAACCATGCAAAAGGACTATACTTTTCTACCTTAGCTCAAAAGGGTGTAAAGAGGTCGCGCACCCGTACTCTTCACTCCAGAGCTTATTTTAGCTCAGTGACCAAATCAGAATATTTACACTTAGACAAACAATGCTTATTTCAGTCACTTAACACCATCAGATTCGTAGATATAAGAGGGTTAGAATGTCATCGGTATTACTCTTCACGCGAGACGAATCGGTTGAAATGTGTTACGTTCTTTCAGTTGAAATGGTGTAACATGGAATACAGCTTTTGGAAGAGGGTGCAAGGGCAACATATCGAACCTTACTTGAAATTGAGTTTTAAATAAAGCTTTTGCAACCTGTTTTATACTGTGATTTTATTGCCATTTATAATTGAGTAAGTAAGCGCAAAAATGGCCCAACCCACATTTTTTTTTTTTAAACTCACTTTATGATACTAAATTTTCTTACAGAGTACGAATTTACTGAAGCAATATCGGTCTAACCCATTTTCCCGTAATTTCCGCTAAAAAGCGTTCATAGTTCGTTTTTGACCTGAACGGTATTCAAAATAAAAAAAATCCAGTAATCCCACATTACTGGCGGTTTTAATGGATAATAACAATAACGGATCACATATGTCCTTCACATATTAACTCAGTGCCACAATTATTTTAAGTAAAACAAAATCAAATTTTCAAAAATATTCAAGCTTCGTTTTCTTTGTAAAGTATATTTGGGGGTTGGGCCATTCTTGCGCTCACATACTCAATTTACACATACAGCGGCAGTTTTCGCCCTGTTGTTGCGGAGTCTGAAGCGTACTACTATGACAATTAATTTTGGTTTTAATAATAGCTGCAATAGACACCAAACACCTTCTCTTTAACTATAGCCAACCAGGATTTTGTTCACAAACTTTCCACGTCAAATTTTCGTTTACATGTAGATATCCAATAAAACTCACAAATGAAAATAAATCTAAAATCCTAAATCAAACTCACACCACAGAAACAGCGAAGGATCGCCTACACCAACATTTAAAAAAATATTCGGCCACCAACGTCGAACAAGTAAACGACCGGCTTAAATATTTAAATTACTAAACGCTTTGGGTGTAATCTAAAAAAGAAAGAAGCTGCGTTATTCATAAAGCTACATTTATTTTCGAGCTACCGCAAGCCTTCTGTGTGAATTATCACACTTGGGAGATAGGTAAGCTAATTTTCCAACCAGTCTGCGTGGTTTGAATATGAAATGCAGTAACGTGTAAAGGCAAAGTGGAGAACAACATCAAGGTTCTTACATAATCACACTACTTATATAGAATATAAGAGACTCAACTCGAATATATTGGGGAAAATGTACTTCGTGAAATAATAAATCACAGGAATCAGTGATGGGACCCATTAAAAAAAATCACGACAATCATTTTTACAGCTATTACCGCTATCCTTATAATACAGCATACAAAGCAATCTTGTGTATTAAGTTTTGAGAACTAGTCAAACTAGCACGTGTTGGTATATATATTTCATAACTGACAACCAAACTCATAAATATGATCATTTATTCCAAAAAACATATCAACCTCTATTGCAAGGTAAGAATTTAAATATGAAAAATAACGTTTTACATATATATTAAATTGCGTACCAATACATACAATGTATAAAGTATATGATTTCTAACAAAATTACTATTTAAAAAAAAATTGTATAATTTATTTATACTTAAAAATAAAATACTATTATATATATATATATATTTGTCTAGTACATTTATCGGATTTTACATACAAAGAGTGTCTAAAACAAATAACTCTATAATTCTTTTAGCGGTAAGTTATTTATAATTTTTCATTTTACCAAATATGTTGTTTTTCGAAATTTAATTTGCGGATATTCTGGTCAAAATTGTATTTATATAGTTAGTAATGGCTTACTCCAGCGGTTCTCAACATGTGGTAGGCATACCCTAGGGGTACGTAACGGTGAGGTTGGGGGTACGCGGAAATAATAATAGTAATGGGGGAAAACACCTAAAATAATTTAATAAGTAAAAATCTAAAATAAAGCATATAAGTCATCAATTTTAATTGCTTGATTAGTTTGCCAGATAACCTAAGAACATTACTGCCAAACAAAAACAAACTTTTGTTTCTGTGTGTGTGTGTAGAGGGATGATGGGTGACAAGGGTTATGAGAGAAGGGAGTATTCAGAAATGAAAAGTTTTGTCAAGGGGTACGTGAGAAAAAAAAAGTTGAGAATCGCTTGTTTACGTCATTAATATTGACGACCTAAAAAAAATTGTTTGTCAATACCGTACATACGTCGTTCTACAAAAGTGATACATTTTTTGAGTAAAAATTGAAAATTCTAAAAATGTATAGTACAGCAACTGTTCTTTATTTAAGAAGTATATTCTGAACCATTTCAATCCACATTTTGTAAAGTTTCAAAATGCACCCCTCACCCAAAAAAATTTTAAAGGACAAAATAATATTTTTTTCCCTTTCAAATTTAGATATGTTCAAACTATACAAACTCTTATCATTTAGCCCATGAAACACATTTGAATGAACACTGATATAAAAACCTTTTCAAATGGAAATGTATATAAAAAGCAAATTTTAATTTCGTCAAATAAAGTTATTCTGAAGTTTTAAAAATAAACCTAACACACCATACTTTTCGCAAAATACAATGCAAAAATAAATTTTGAATAGACGAGAAAATTCATAAAGTCAAATCGTATGCCTAAGAAATGCAAAATAAAGATATTGCGAAGAAATAGTGTTTACTCATAGCGTAGCATCTTTGTCGGGTTTTTTCCCTATCTCAACATGTTGGAAGTTTTATCAAAGTTATCATTTTGAGAAACGTTATATAAAATATGAAACTAGTTTTATTTACAGTTCGCATCTAATAAATATAAATGAGGTGCTTTAGCACCTGCCCAAAACATGAAAAATGGCGTACTCAATCTATCCTATGGGTGGCAACAACTTTGAAATACGAAAATTTCACCACCCGGTCAGCAAGCAGTCTGACCATGTTACGATGAAAAAGCGAACTAAATTCTACATTTTGGTACGCGCATAAATCTTTTGTTCACTCAACACTGCGCTTCTATTTGACTTCGATTTCCGCGCCAAGTTCATTCCAGAATTCGAATTCGAACATTTTTTTATTCTTTTTGGCACATGGGCACATATTCCAAAAAACTTCAAAAAACATTCTAACTGGGTGGACGTTGGATGAGGATAAGATGGAAGACGGGGGATGGGGAAAAACCATGCCAAAAAATCCCCATGAATGAGGAAAAAAGTTTAAAAGGGCCAGAAGAAGAGAGAAGGGAAAAAAATAAGAACGAATTCATTCTTACGCTTTCGCGCCGCCATTTCTTTTTATCAGAGTTGGGGGTGGAGGGTAGAGGGGGGAAAAGAAAATGGCGAAAGAAGGGGATAAAAATAAATAAAATAGGAATCGAAAAATCTATTTTCTTGAAAATTTCGGTGTCGATAACTCATGTCGATTGTGCTCCTGAGCTTACGTTAAAGCTAACAGGACAAGGCGCCGAGAATCCATTTGACTAGGATAAGGTATTCAGATTTTTATATATATATATTCTTGTTCGATTTACAAAGGAGTCATTTTTGATGACATTGGAATATCGTTACTGTGCTCAAGATGCAAAAAGTTTTGAAGATAATTAAGATAAAGTATATAATTTCTAAAAAAAAAAAGAAAAAGTTTGTAGAAGGATAGAATTTGATTTCTACGAAAGAAAGGAACATTTCGAAAAAGAAAAAAATATTATAAAATTTAATATTTTTTTAAAAAATAAATCAACACTTCGAATATGAACTGGTTTTGCATAAATGCAATATATTCAACTACAAATTTATTCCTGAACAGAATAGAAAATCAACTACTTGTTAAACAAATCACAAATGTTAAAGATAAACAGAGGGTTGTAAAAATATAATAGGTGAGACTACAGTTTTTCATAATGTAAATTATAAATACAATAATGTAAATTATAAATACAATAATGTAAATTATAAATACAATAATGTAAATAATAAATACAATAATGTAAATAATAAATACAATAATGTAAATAATAAATACAATAATGTAAATTATAAATACAATAATGTAAATTATAAATACAATAATGTAAATTATGAATACAATACTGTAAATTATAAATACAATAATGTAAATTATGAATACAATACTGTAAATTATAAATACAATAATGTAAATTATAAATACAATAATGTAAATTATAAATACAATAATGTAAATTATAAATACAATAATGTAAATTATAAATACAATAATGTAAATTATAAATACAGAGTTGTAATTTTTTTTTTATGCGATGCTCATTGTTTGGCTGTTTAACTACACAGAATAAATCATTGTTTTGCGTAATTTAATTACTTTGTTACTAAAGCTACGCGACTTTTTTAAAATATAAGCGAAGTGGTTGGACAAAACTGTTTTATTATGCCAATACAATTAAATGTGATATAGTCAAACAATGACCATCAACCAACAATTTGAGACCACCCTGTAAAATATTCAAGTTAACAATTAATATGTCAAAGATTTTAAATTCACGTCCTAATCAGACTTGGAACTTCGATACTTTTAAGATATAATTATTTTCTCATTTTAATTTCATATTTTTTATTTCATTTCTTGATTTAATACTTATCGATATATAAATTTAAAAAAATGATGATAATTTTCTGTGATAATATATTTAAGGAATTCAGCCAAACATACTTTCTGAGAATTTGAAATTAACAGTATAAATGCATACAAAATTTTTTACATAAAAATAAATACTCGTTTTATGAAATGTCGAAATAGACAATTATACAACTTAACTATCTGTATTTGATCTCACTTCATATCGATATGTATATCTTATATTAAATATCCGTCAGTATAAAACCATAATACTCAAACACCGATTGGCCAAAATATTATGACCACCTGGTGTTTTAAAAATGGGCTAAGACGTCACAGTGTTTCCGTCGACAGAAGGCGAGAGATGTATAAAATAAAAGAGGTGCTTTCTTACAACGTTAGTAAAAGCGTATTGTATGAACAGGTATGTATAAAAAACGAAATTTAACAGACTTTGAACGTGGGGTGATTGTGAGTGCTCGAACTCATGATGTTGAGCATCAACGAAACCGCTGCATTTGTGAAATGTTCAAGAGGAGCTGTAGTGAGAAGGGTTTAAAATCTTGGTTTGTAATGGATGGATACCGAAGGGAAACAGTGCAGCAAAATACAGCATATTTTATTCAAAAAAAATATTCTCAAATGATCTCTGAACAAACTATTCGTCACACACTTCAGCATTTGGGTGATACGGAATCCGCTAGTCCGCTGTCATCATATTTTAGCCATGCCATTAAAAATAACAGTCCATAACAAATATACACATGATTTTTCATAGAATATATTCATGAAAATGTTTTGGATTTATTTGTCCATTAACGCTGCAATAGAGTTATATTCAAACAAGACATAAACAAATGTTCAGAATTAAAATTCATCATCCGAAAAGAAAGACATGTGCACACAACCCCAATATTCACCCTCCACACATCGATCAGACAGGCTAGGCTTAAGTACTGTATGAAAGCCCAATGTAAAGGGTAGTTAATTAAATAACAAAAATATATGGAAACAGTGCGTGTAACTCCAGGCACTAAATTTCCAGGCACTTCTAACAAGACAAGATAGCGTCACATTTTATTGTAAAGCGGGGAGCACTCGGAGATAGGCCAATTTACTTTGAACGGTGCGGGCGAGTTCATTTGATTTGCAAGCCCATTTTTTACTCTAACAGGATGTAAATATATTCATTGTTTACAGCGCTCCTTCTGCGTTGGGGGGCGAGAGAGGGGAGATTATACGAATGGGGAAACATTATGCCCTTAGATCCGGACGATCGATATTATATTTTTACCATACTCAGATCCATAATATTTTCGTAGGACCACAACGTTTCTTTTTAAAGAAAAGTTGTAGATAAATGCTTAAAACAATTAAAGATGCGAATTGAGGGTCTCGAATTTATTTAAAACATGGACAGGGGATCACGTGAAAATGTTCAATGCAATTTTGATAAATTGTTACGATTCAAAGAAAATTTTAGCAATGTTCTGCAATATAAAAATAATATATTGGGTATTCCAGGGTGACATTTTCCAACACACATTTGTAATTATCTTTTTACTTTAAAATACTAACTGCAATTTTGGAGAATTAATTACGTCTCGACACATCAATGGCAGATATTAATTTGTCGTTTCCAAAACAGTTGTCTAAAAGTCAAAATAATTAAAAATTTTGTGTGAATGTCACACGTCACGCTGGAATGTCCCATACAGTACACTCAAACCTGTTTTTGTGCGGTCTTTTTTTGTGCGATATTTTTTTTGTGCGACTTTTTTTATGCGATTTTTTTATGCGGTCCCTATCCACCGCACAAAAACAGGTTTGACTGTATTTTAAAAAGGCACTTTTTAAATATCCGAGGCTAACTGATCAAGTGTAAACGCCGCTTGGAAAAAAAGGAGAACTTTAAAGAGATTTTGTATGCGCATAAATATTGAAGTATATAACCCTACACATATAACTGGTTTATAAAATAGTTATAGTTATAATAGTTAACACGCAACAAGAGTTGGGGGAAGGCAAAATAATTATTTTTAAATACAAAGCATACATTTTATTAAATAGTTAAAATTACGATTGTATATTATTTTTCTTTATCGCTTAGTTTATACTTGAACAATTTATAACCTGCGTTTTGAAAAGTCCATTGAGTGAATTTTGACATTTGAGAGCTAATTAAACTGATTTTCCAACAAGTTTTGTAGGATTTGAATATGAAATGTGTGAAAGCAAAAGAGTATATATTATTAAGATTCATAATCACACTATACTAATATACATTAATATAAATATAAAAAACATGAGAATATGTAATTCTTTTAACGTAACCCATTTCAAATCGAAACAAAAAATGCAAAAGTCATGAAATGTTAACAATAGAAATAAAGCAAAACTTCCATTATGACATTTCAATTCAACTGCAGATCAAAGAGATGAACTAGATAATCGATCTTCCTAAGGTATCCCTGCTTCTTAACCTTTTTACACTTACAACTTGATAAGCCCCGAGTCTTTTATTTAAAAAAAAAACATCATTTCGAAGCCCCCAGACGCAAACCTTTTTTCTCTCGCCTTTTTAAATCCTGTTTTTTAAACCTTTTTTTTTTAAAAAGACCAACGCTTCAAAAAGATTGCTTTGAATCGATAAACAGTAACGAGTAGAAACAGCCGAAGAATTCCCCGGTTCAAATTTCGTTGGACCGGGATGCCATTCTTGGACTTTGGGATTTCCGTGTACGAGCAATTTGTCCCATCGAGATATCGAATCAAATAACAAGGGCTCGGCATTTTTTCCGCTTCAAGTTAGTGTACTGAAGTGGGTAAGGCGGCATTTCTTGGCGAAACACTATTGTTTCCTTGTCATTTTCAATGTTAGGAAAAGTTGAGCTAGGTGTGTTAAAAAATGTTTTTTTATACTTTATATGTTTCCTTTCGATTAAATTGGATGACGATTTGATTTTTAAAAAGTGTAATATAGTAAAATAGATCAATTGGGACAAGATCTTCTCCGGATAATCGAATATCCAGATGCGGATAATTGGAGTTCTACTGTACTGTTAATCGGAAATATTGAAAATGGCAAGGGAAAAAATTATGGCTTTGGAACAAAACCATTTGATGACCATAACTCATAAAACTATAAAATTTGTGTTAGTATAATTGTTAAAGGTAGGGAACATGTTGTGCTTTTTTGACCATCAGACGCCGCGCTTGACATTCGTCAAGGATTCCGAAACTGGATTGGACGGATTTCGTGTCTCGACGGGAAACCAACCAATCCAATGTCACGGTCTTCTGGATGGAAAAAGCACATGAAAAACGCGAGGACATGTGACAGGTTTTAAGTTGATCTATAGGGTGGTCACAAATTGTTTGGCGATGCCACACTATTAATAGTCATATAGGAGGTAAAAGGGGCTTCGCCCCTACGGAACTCCGAACGCTTCGCTCAATTTTTTTTTTGTTTGGCGATGCCACTGCACTTAACAATAATTGCCATATTCTAAATTTAAGTCAGATTAACATTACTTTGCAGGAGCCAAAAATATTATTCAGTGACATTCACATAACTAACAACTAGCAATATATAAGTTTCTAGTAATGATATAGTTACAGTATTTTCAGCAATCTATTGATGGCGCGAGATTATTTCCCCATTTCTCCAAAATTAAATAACTTCGTTAATTATAATTGGTAAATTGTATTACCATTGGGATTACTTAAGTATGTCAAGTTTCAAGTCGATATGATGGTTGAAAGATCGTTAAAATTTATTTGATAGAATTGACGCTACAACAACAAATAGTCATTAGCTGCGACAAAATAATACAAAGACAAGACGAGTATGTATTTTGGAAACAAACACCATTGGCATTCACTTGGGTTAAAACTACCCAGTCATGATTGTTGATGCCAGTCAATCTTTATCTTTGATTTACAAGAGGAATACAAATGGTTTGTTGTTAAATCGGCAGCACTGAATAAAAAATATTACCCAAATTTTACATAAGTTTATGTAATAAGTACTGAAGTAAGCTAGTAACAATATTTTTTTGTGCCTTTCATATAAAATTTAACAATAATGAAAATAGTGTATTTTTATTTATAACCCATCATTGAAATAAAGATAAAGATTATGGGATTATTACATTTTTTTATTACAAGGAGGATAAATTGACCTAATACTAAATACAAGAAAAAATAATTCTCTATACCATTTTTTCAAAATAAATATCAAGCCAACCCAAAAGGAAAGGTATCGAAAAAATACCTAAACTCTGGGGAAAACTTGAACTTAAGCGAAGGGGAAAAAAATAGCCATAAGAAAAATATTCCCCTTCAGTAAGCCGAACTGGCAAAAAAAAACCTCTAAAAAGCTCTTAAGAGTCGATATTACGGTACAAAACTTTAAATAAATACAACTTTTTCTGCAAGCCACCAACAACAACAACAACAAAAAAGTTTTCCCGGGTCCGGAATTTCCTGTTCTTATCAGCTGGAGTACAAGATAAATGTAAAAACTCAACACACAAGCAGAAGGGGGGAGGGCGAAGAAAAGAATATGGTGAGAAAACAAGAAAGAAATCTCAAATAAAAGGCCATTAGATAACTGCAAGAAATGAAACAGGAATAAGTAAAAAACAGAAGTGGGAAGAAAAAAACATCACGCTTTTGTGCGGCTTTTCCAAACCGTCCTTTAATGGTGGTGCAACGAGTTCAGTTTCTTGTGATTTCTGATTATTCGAGGCATGGGAATTCTAAGCAAACGTTAGAAAATGGCAATCGACTCGGGACATCTGGTGTGGGCCGATAATGATTGGAGAAAAACGTTCCGACACTAGAGAGGGCATAATCTTATTCTACGAGATCTTAACACCGTAAGCTGTGGTGTGTACTGTCCTTAACATCAAAGTAAATCGTGTAAGAAGATTCCCATAAGATTACAAAGCATTTGTTAAAGATATTGTTTTTCTTATTATTATTCCAGAATTATATGGTGTTTAGTTGATTTTGCGTAATTAATGTAACAAGATCATATCACTGCATTAGTGCAAAGATTTGGGGGTAAGGGAAAATTCACTGTTTTCTAGACAACCATTTGAAACTTTTTAGAGCTTTTATAAGGAATGAAAACTAACAATCGTAAGGAGTTTTTTTTAATTAAAATCAGATTTTTTCTACCTTGCACAATTATTTACGATAAAAATTACCAATTGAGGTGTCAAATGTTCTTTTAACTTCAAATTCCTGTGAAAATTGCATTTAACACATCTTTGCACTTTATGGTATCGACATTGCAGATAATGGCTGTAAATGATCTGGACTAAAATTTAAAATATATTTCGATACTACTGATCGAAATGCCTTTTCTTATTTTGTAATAATGATAATAACATTTATTTCGTTTAATTAATGCTATTTTTCCTTTACAGTCAGCTACTTTTTGTCGACAACAAAACGAACAACATACCTAAGAGATCGGTTACAACATACTGAAAGATTGGTTACAACATGCTGAAAGATTGGTTACAACATGCTGAAAGATTGGTTACAGCATGCTGAAAGATTGGTTACAGCATACTGAAAGATTGGTTACAACATACTGAAAGATTGGTTGCTATATGAAAAAAAAAACTTATTTCCGTAGACCGCATTTACTCGGATATCAAAGAAAGTTTCAGCAATCTGGTATTTAGCACAAAATACAATTCCTGAAAAATTGGCATTATGTTCCTTAATTCAAGACTTCCATTATGGATAAATAATCTAACGAAAAGTATCCCTAGTAAAACTCATTAAAAAGTATAATTTTGATCATAGGATAATATTAAATCCGATTAGAACTCTTCGACAACAAAAAGATACAAAAAAAAACATAGAATTTAAATAAAATTCAAGTGTAATGGTTAAGTGACGAATTCTCAATATAGAGAAGAACTCCAATTATCCGAACTCCAGTTATCCGAATCACTTTAAGGATAGTCCATTATCCGGATCGGTTTGAGGAAAAAAATCAACTAAATCAACATTTTATAAGTTTATTATCCTTAAATAATAATAAAAAGTTAAAATACATACCGAATTACATACCATACGTTACATACCAAAACAAAAAAATTTACAAAAAATAACCATTTTTTTGTGAATTTTCCAATCATCCGGATATTTGGTTATCCGGATGGGATCTGTTACCAATTGATCCGGATAATTGGAGTTCAACTGTGCTTGGGTAAAGTTTTATTGTCAGACAGACATTTTGTTTTCTAAATTTCCATTACATTTTTACCACTACATTACATTTATAGACCAACCACTACATATCAACTATTGCCCTCAGAGAAAATTATAATAATCATGTTTTTTGTAAAAGAAATAAAATGTCATGCATTGAAAAAAATATTTTCGTGTATAATTTTTCAAAATCTAACATTCACTTAAGAATTAAATTGTCTTTACTGCAGTGAAATCAACTTAACATTACATTATCTCACCCCACCTAAACATTCATTTTAATTTAAAAACGTACATTTTTTTTTTTACATTTTAGATGAAATACAAGGGATTGAGACAATTTCTAAATATATACAATGAATAATTCTAAAGCAACTTTAAGTCTTCAAAAGTAACAACTGACAACCACAAAAAAAAATCCCAAACAGCATCGTAACAAACGAAACAAAGTAATGGAATGATGAAAGAAATCTCAGTTGGGTGATTTCTCAGAGGGAAAATAGAATGAACATCTCCAGTAGTACTTAGAGGTAATGGCGACACTGATAACCCTAACAAATTGTCTTTTTCGCTATCACATTCAGATAGGAATTTGGAGATGACCCAACAATTTCAGGACATTACCACAAGAGAAAAATGGTCATGATCTTCTGGAGAAGACATAATAGACATAGACTGCAATCACTGTATGATAAACTCAATCGACAAGAACATTTCGTTGTGCTGTAAAAGATACTCTTCTGTTATTCGATGATCACGTTATGCACTTTAAATACAATTCACGTACTTCATCACTAAAATATATTTTACGACGAGACAAAATTTAAATATTATACCGAGTGCTTATACTGGATATATTTCAAAAGCAAAGAAGACTATACAATAAGAGAATAGAATCAAACTAATTTTTTAAATAAATCTGGATTGATACGATACTAATGCATTTGGATTAGCTAAGAGTGCTACATTTGCACAAAGTGTACGAATAACCACTAAATGCGTAGTTATCCAAATCGAAGTCTCATGGCATAAAAATTAATTGTAACATCATTTTTACACTTCAAAGCGTTATAATCCAAGTTCAATCCATGTAATCCAAAAGGTTGTCTGCTTAAGCGTTTAACTAAATTTTAAAATAACCTTCTTGTATTTATGAGTATAAGTGGATAATGTTAACTACATTTTATTAATGCCCAAGTAAAATGTTCGAATTAAAAATTATTTCTCAACAAATCATCAAAGTTTAACATAACCTTTATCTTAAAAAAAAACTTTTAAAGAAGAAGGTTTAAAAAAAGCACATCATTAAAAAACTGTCAAAAAACGTCAACAAGTATCACTTTTCCTATTTATCGAACAATAGTAATTGACAGGATGATCTTCAAATAAATATACATAATTCTCTCATGCGATGATCGAAAAATGTTGTTTTTCTTTCCGCGGAATGGCAACATCCAAGTTTGTTTACAAAAAGTGTTGCTTCGGCATTTGTATTGTGCCATTATGTAATCCATTCTGACGATTAACCACTTCAATTCATTGGTGAATAATTATTTTGATGATGTCAGTTTAAATTAGGAATTATATAAGCCTTATATTTTTAAAAAAGAAGTTTTGTAAAACATATCCAAACTACAAACGAACAAAAAATTGAGGTGGCGTCACTGTTTGTAGTTTTGCAAACTACATTCCCATAAACTCCCTCTGTATGTCGTTATTGCAATCCTCGGGGGGTTGGCGGAGCCTTCTAATGCAGTTAATATTGCAATAAAGACGATTCTCTGTACAAGAACAATTCACAGCAAGGGGACATTGCAACAATTTATTCTCTTGCCTCGCGTTAAAGTCACTCGATGGCCACACTAAAAATAGTTTCTCTTCCTTTTTAGCCATAAAATTAACTTCTTGAAAGATTGTTGCGTAACACTGTTGTTTACGGGAAAAGTTTTGATCACAAATTCACCAATACAAAAAAAAATCCGACATTAACCAAGACAACGACTAAACATTACACGCAGCTGCGAATAATCATCATAAGCAACTTACGTGTCTGCTTCTCAATACCCATTAATTAAACAGTAACCTTCTTCAATCAAGACAAACTACACTCTGTTCCAAGATTAAATAAGACCGTTCCCTATGCATGTACTACTAAACTGCCAACTCATGAAGCCCCCTCTGCCCCACTTACAGCTAATACCTTCCGTAGGAAAATGACACTAGGGCTCTTTATCCCGCCACGAGTTTAAATGACCCTTCGAAACGACCCCCTTATTAATTCAACAGACATTAAGACGTCTGTTCCACCCACACACGGGTCCTTGAAACAACCGCCAATTTACTCAGGAATATTATGCTATATAGGAATATTAATCAGCATAACGGGGAACAGAAGACTCGGTCACTGCATTATCGTCTTAATTAGTAGGTAAAACAGATTTTCGTCGTTAATTTTTTTTTTTAAATCACGTTCAAATCTAATATTCATCAATTTATATTATCCGAACCTATTCAATTGACAGGATTTCCTACTATAATGAATGGTCATTAAGTTTTTAAATAGAGGAATAACTTTTAGAAAATGGAGAAAATCTTGATACAATCATTTATATTTAGATTTCATTTAAGTAATGTATATTATATCTAGTAAAGGAGCTACAATATTTGCATTTTGAAAATGTCCTAAAATTTTCAATTTATAAGAATGATCAAGTTTGCTAGTTTAAAGTTATTTTTTTCTTCAAATTTAATGATAATATTTGTTTACGTTTCCTTGAAAAAATAGTAATTATTTTACATCATTACAACTAGCACAAATAAAGGGCAAAACCAAAAAATAAATGTGTTTAGTAAAATTGGAAATTAAGTGGGATGCAATTTTTACTAAGATTATGTAGGGCTATGCACTTTTTTGGCTGTTACTCGGAATCGAACCCAGGACCTTCCGCATGATACGCATAGACTCTACTAGTCAGGCTAAAGTGATCACTCAAGGACAAGTGGGAGTATCGGGTATACGAAGTGACCCCCACAGTACCCCCCTCCTCACAGAGTCGGACGAACGAATGATTGATTGATTGATGCCCGTGATGTGTTAACACGTGGACAGTGGTTGATGATTTGTGCTTGCCTGTATTGCAATTGTGGTGGCTGATTTGCTGTGGTATCACAAGCGTTTGTTCGAAGGTTGAGTTGATCTTTACTCCGGAAGTCACCAATGCATCGCTATGCACTTTTTGTCTATCACTCGGAATCAAACCGAGGACTTTCTTCATGATACGCCTAGACTCTACTAGTCAGGCTAAAGTGATCACTCAAGCTCAAATGGGAGTATCGGGTATATGAAGTGACCATCACGATTCCTTCAACATATTTTTAAAAAAGTTAACTTGATATATTTTTTATCCCGAATTTTCTAAAGTTCTGATACATCACAAAACTGATTTCATTCCGATTAATTTCAAGAAACGTTTTCACTTTTCGCAAAATTATAATTATCTACGTGGCATCATTGCAGTTCTTTAAAACAACATTAACAACAAGGGCCCAACTTCTTTTATCTGAAAAAAGAGAAGATTCATTTTGACAAAACACAATCCAACCTTCCGATAACCACCAATGCACCAGTTGATCAATCCTGCCCGACCTACATTCCGAATTATTTACGATTATGCGAATCCATTCACATTGCAGATCAGACACAAGTTTTCAAAACCAGATGAACCCCCCAATTGCTCCAGCACAGCTGGGTTCAACAACCGAGTCTCCTCAAATTCTTTCAAAACCACACTTGATAAATGGATTTTCTCCAAGGGATAGGTGCGCGAGGGTGGAGAAACCCCCCCCCCCTTTTTTTTTATTTCCATTACCTCTAAAGATATCATCCACCAAATAATCCTTAGAAATCTCTCTCTTTTGCAACTTTTTCCTCCATCCCCAGTTTAGAGGGGACCACAATTTTTCAATCGATTTTCAGATGAACTGACACGGTCACACTCCAAGTGCCCCCCCCCCCCCCTTTTTTTATTCATTGATCTTTTGTTTGTTTTGCTGTTTATTCAAAAAAAAAATGGAAGGCGATGCGTTTTTTAATCTAATTTTTTTGTTTTAGTGTTACGCATTTTTTATTTGCTATCTCTCTTCTTGGAAATGAGGAGAGGAATGGATTCTTTCAAGAGGTTAATGCCATTCTGGCGACGCTAGAGCAGGAAGGATTGCGACGTTTTAATGTAGCTACAGGATTCCGATATTTACACACCTGAAGGAACGAATAATAAGTCTTGAGCAGTTCAAAAGTAAACGTTACTTTGCAATAAGGAAGGGGTGATATTGTTGTTTCGTAACAAGATGCAAAAGTGGCTGGAACGCAAAGCTGAGAAAACAGAGTTTATGTAGATCCAAATACGAAATTAGGTGATGTTATTGTTTGTTTGTTACAGCTGTGAGTCGAAATTGCAGGAAAGAATAAACAGACTCTGAGCAAAACAGAGATTCGGATATATGGCGAACCTGTTAGTGTAGGTATATTAAACATTAATCTGAAGCGGAACTTTAAAAGTTATAAACCTGTTACAATTAAAGGGGCTAGTGGAAAAAAAGATTAACTGACGAAAACCACTTTCCAAGATAAACAACTGTTTTACTGACAACAATCTTGAAGAAAAGGGTCGCTTTCCGTTGAGCATCCACTATCTGTCGCCAAGGAAAAAATTGGCATAATACTTTTTCACATTGATCGTCCGGGAGCATGATTAGGGGTGATAGGTTAAAAAACAAATTGGCGCGTTTTCGCACATTTGGCATTTAGGTTCGCTTACTGAAAACGAGCAATTATAAGTGAAACATATGCTTTTTACTATTATGTTTCTGCCTAAATAAATCAAGCAATAAAATTTTTAGGTCAGACACGTATGTACTAATTCATACCTTCACGAATTCAAAATAAGATTTACCCCTCAATAATATCCACCGAAAAAAAAAAAGTGTGAAGTGTTATTAACTTTGAAAAATTTCAAGTTTAAAATTACTTGCCAATAAATTGTTATAAATTTACTACTGTGATGCCAAGAGCTTAAAAGATACATTGTCTTTATACAATTTATAAATACAAAAATATTCACTTATTAAATATGCTTGCATATTTTAATATTTATTAGAATATATATGTAGAATTTTGACGAGCGCCTAGGTTGTACCACTGTCTAATCTCGATACTACAAACTTCGGCAATTTTTCCACTACTCTGTTATATTCTAAAAATGACGTTTAAAAATAAAATCTTTTGTAAAAAAAATTTAACTATGACAAATGTGTCACTTGTTAGTATATCACTTTTACAATTTAAAAAAAATAAGCAACCTTTCATTTTAAGAGAACTACATTTATTTTTCCTTATTTAACTTTCTTCAGAACATTAGAAAATCCGTCTGAAAATAAAATAATTTTAACTGGCTGAACACAGCCAATAAAGAATCTAAATTTTGTATCAGAACATAGCTCTTTATCCAATACAACTAAAAAAACTCACAAATAACTTTTCGTTTCAATACTTCAACAACCCCCTCTGTTTCAACTCTTCAGAGAAGAAATCAACCGATTCCATGGAAAATACTCTCGTATCCCCAAGAGAATTCAAGAAGTTCGAATCCGAAGAAATTCCCTTGTGAATAGCATTTCAAACCGCATTTATCTGGCTGGCAAGCTCCAACTGGTCATTCCAGTTTGAACTCAAGAAAGCAATATTTCTCGAAGATGACGAATGGAGATCGGCGACATTTCGATGATTTTTAGATGAATATTTTATTTGGGAACCGGAGATGTGAAAAGGTTTTAAAGTTAAGGTTTTGAAATTAGTTTCCCGGAAAATGGTAACGTGTAGTTATTAATAGTAAATAAATTTTTTAACAAGCGGGTATACGTTAAGTCACTGTCGGTGTCACATTATATTCAATCCAATCATTATTCAAAAGTGAACTACAATACCTTGGGGTTCAAAAATATTAAGAAAAGTATGCCATCATTTATGGTAGCCCCTAACATAAAAAGCATAATTCTAGCAAACTTGCAATACCAATGTAGTTTTGCTTTTTATCAAATAAAAGGGGTATTTGGTTCAAGAATCCCCCGAAGGAAAGACACGGGACGGGAACAGTGCCCCGTAATTTTGGACCGCAGTCCAATGACGGCGTGCTATTTTATTAACTGAAAATGCACAAAACAGTCAACTCATAATATATTTATCTAGTGCGACGTAATTAACAAAATAACAAACCATAATATATTTAACAGTTTATTGAATTTTTATTTAATAAAAACCTCATCATTTAAAAAAAATTAGTGGTTCTTTCCTTTTAATGAATTTTCAAATTTGAAGAGATAACTGGATGACGAATTATGTAACATTTAAAAAAATGTTTTGTTGTCATGGATGTAGAGGTATGTTTTTTTTACACTGACAGCAGTACACTCTCTCTTTTGTAACTTTTTCCTCCATCCCAAGTTTAGAGGGGACCACATTTTTTCAATCGATTTTCAGATGAACTGACACGGTCACACTCCAAGTGCCCCCCTTTTTTTATTCATTGATCTTCTGTTTGTTTTGTTGTTTATAGAAACCTTATGAACAGTGACTAGTGTCATGTAGAAGGTATGTGATCACAACCAAATACGAAATTAGAACTTTAAGGTCAAATACCTCAAAACTGACTTTTGGTCACATACCTACCTTCATCCACCTACCACTTTATTTACAAAAGCAATATAAACCATAATATATTTTCAAAATGAAATCCCCTCAAAGTTACATTTAAAAATATAAGCTATTATGCTTTATTTAACCAAATTCTTTTACATTAAAAAAATAATCCCTTATGCTTTATTTAACCAAATTCTTCTAAAGAGATATAAACAAATCTGTTTACGACATAAAAACCTCAAAATTGATTTTTCCATGACCAATCTCAAACTTCGATATCGACAGTAGTTCTGAAGCCTCACAACAGCAACAGAAATAACCCCCCCAAAAAAATATCGTTGTACGACATTATTCCAAAGGAGCCCTAGCTTCCTTTTCGGTCCGCGACCATTGTGTTCGAAAGGTCTGGTGCTTCAGAAAGCAGCAACCGTGGAAGAGCGATCCCGAATGAATGTAAACATGGCGTCTCCTCACCAAATGTCGTGACAAAAGACGCAGCTTTTTTTCTTTCTTTTTCTTTTCTATTCCTGGGACATGGCACTTCTCGCAGCAGAAAACGTGGACGGAACTCTTACAACTTCTTTTCTGGAAAATAACGAAGTGGGGGGGAAAGAAGTAGGAATTGCAGGAAAAAGAACCGGTTGAAATGGGAAGAAGTGCTCAAGAAACCTTTCAATTCGCGAGACGGAAAAGACTTTTTATTCTGTGATTGAATCTAGCTGTTAATAGATTATTATTTGGGGTACTTTTATATAGTGCGGCTTTTTCAGACAAAATGGGCAGTCTTTTTAGTGAAGACGAAGTAAATAATTAACACAATTGCAAGGTTCGTACGTATTTTTTCTGAAAATAAAAATAAGGAGTTTCTAAGAACTTCTCAAACACCTTAAAAAAATTATAAAAACCTTATTTTTTTTCTAATGCAAACTCCTCATGTGCTATTGTAACGAAAACTTGGCTCTAAAGTCACAAATAAATAGGGTTCTTAGTAAGTAAAAAAAATATTATGAACATATATGAATATAAAAGAGAAAAATGTATAGTTTACAAAAATAAATTTTTTAAAGGACTTTTTAAGACAGTACTACCCCCTGTACGATGTAGAGTAAACGCATCTAATCTTTTTGGTATATATATATATATTTGAAAATTATAATTTTTATAAAAAAGGTATCTGAAAATAATAGTTAAATTTATAGTTAACATAGAACGCGTATATTTTTATTAAAGAAATAATTTAGTTTGTAAAATACCTGGACGGAAAAAGGTTGTTAGTTTGGTTGGATTAAAGTCGCACGAAAGCTACACAATGGGCTTAGACGACAGTTTGGAACGTACCCAGATGAAAAAACCTGCGACAGTGCCTAGTAATTTTCAATTATCGTCAAATGACGAAGCCCAACCCGAGATGGTACCCCCCCCCCCCCCCCCCCCTCCACACACACACGGTCAACGAAGAACAGTATTGTAGAACGCCATATTTAATGTACACTATGCCCTTATATTCAGCGAATCTTTGGTTGGACGACGAGGACCAAACTCTCTTCTTTTCCAATAAGGCCATAGTAGGCACAACAAAAATAGATTAAGAAAGAATGTCCGTCAAAAAAGTAGTTATACAACATACAAATATTAAAGTAGTAGCTTCAGAAATCTCATTTTATATTTGAGGTATTTGTATAAAATTTGGTCTAATACAATGCACAAAGTATCTGTAAGATTGAAAATAATAATTATAAATAAAGTTTCAAACCCGCAATAGACTTCGTAATTAAAGATCAAATGTTTAATTAAATACGTTTAATAATTTAAATAAAAATATAAACGGAAGTTCATCGATAAATTATATATGTAAATCGCATGAAAACAATGATATTACACAATAACAATGGGGGAAAATTGTAATAAAACGGACGCTTTATTTAAAAAAATAATCGTTTTTTATTAATCATATACGCTTCGCAAAATGATTTACAGTAAATAATTATCAATGTTCATTCTAAGCGTTTTTTAAAGGGCGAACTACACTCATGCTAAGAATTGAGTGCCTATTCCTCAGGACACGTGACCGATGTGTTAACGGGTGGCCACGCCTACCTCAAACTTTTTTTTAAAGTGCCGTTTTAAAAACAAGAAGTGCCTTTTCAGAAACAGGGTATCCTTTTACTGCCAACAGCGCCCTGCCCCTTTTTATTTCTAAAGTGAACACTGTAAATATATAAATGCTTAATCCGATCTAAATATTTTTTTTATCAATAAAGTAACAAAATTGTTAAATATAATGTACACTTCAACTTTAAACTGGTGGTATTTAATTATGTGAATAATGTGTAATTGGATAGATATTAAATTCACACAATTTGACGATTTTAACAAATATACGTCAACAATATATTATTTAATACATAGTAACTATTCGTGGTAGATGAAAAACAATTATTTTAATTGCCAGAAACTTCTAACAATTGTTATTTTATATTTCTTATAATAACGTACAAACTGAGTCCTGAAGAATTAATGAATTAGTCCACAACTATTGATAAAAAACCCATATAGAAAGCTGACAATTATAATCATAGGATAATACAAATTTTATCAAAAACCTTGTCATATTGTTACAATAAACCATATATTGTTACAATAATAAAATAAGGGATATTCATTTACTACGTCACGCACCCTTAGTTTGGAGGGGGGGGGGACTATCATGAGAAATTGTGGCTATGGTAAGTGGCAAGACATAAGGGAGAGGAAGGTCATAGCGGTTGCGTGGCGTAATAAAACCTTGTAGGGGGAAAAAATACTGAAATTTCTTTCACAATTTTTTAAACAGTTACTTTTTATAAAAATCACTATCTTTCTAGTCAGATTTCGATAAAATATTTCACGTCACACAAAGGAAATTTTAAAGTATTTTTTTTAATGTAAAAATTTATCGTGACGTGACACGGTGAAAGGCGTGTACTAAAAAATGACAAATAGAGTGACGTAATAAATAAACTCTGTTGGCAATAAACCTTGTTAATTTGACAGCAGATCCCTGACACATGCAAATTCACTAACGCAGCGACACAAACAAAACAAACACTTACCCACACATAAAACAAACCGGCGGCGTCCTCTACCTCATTAGTCCGTCACAAACCAACAAAAGCATCCTCCAAATCCCAATCGCACAACAATCCCAAACGATCGGCAAAAGTTTCAGAGAGAGAGAGAGAAAAAAAATCCCACGCCACTGTTCGTGGTGACACAAAAGCGACCAACCAACACGCGTCAAACGATTCTGCGAGCAGCAACCGTCCCACAAGCGGGCTGAGAGACGAACTAAAAACCCAAACGATATTCCCCCGAACTGCCTCCTCGGAATGTCCCCCTCTGCCACCCCGCTTCCGGAGTGGGGCATCACGGGAAGAGGAGGGGGAGAGGGGCGACGCAGGGGGTCGGGGGAAGGGAGCAGAGCAGACGACAACAAACTTTTGGGAAGAGAAGAAATGGTTTCGCGGGGGCTGTTCGGCTAGTAATTCTGAAATTTAGAATTCGACAAGTCAGGGCTTATGGTGCAATGTTCAAAATACAATGGGTTAAACAAGGAATTATTATTTTTGTACGTGGCCTGGGTTGCTTGGGACCTATTAAACATAAAAATCCCCAAATGTGGAAGAAAAGTTTTTATTGTTCCTTTTTATAATATTATATGTTCTGCCTTCGGTACTTCTGTATTTTCGCAATCACTTTGGCGATGTTTGGCGACTTTTTTTTTTAAAAGAAGAAGAGCAATGGAAATTTTCAGAGCATGGTTGTAATTAAGCATTTTAATCACGAGTCTACAGCCTTAACTTTAATTTGACTGCCTTTAACTCTCGATTAGTGGCCCTTGTATTCTGTAACTTACAGCTAAAGGCGCGCTTGCAGTTAGAAAATAAAGCCAAATGTATCTTACAGTAACATACATTTTGCCTTTATTTTCTAACTGCAAGCGCGCCTTTAGCCTCTCATAATTATGAAACGAAAAAGACTGAGTAGTTTGCATGAGTAATAATTTAAAGATTTGTTAATTTCATAATTTTCTTAATTAAACTCATAAATTTTGTTAGTGTAACTCCTAATTATTTTTACTACCTTTCCCCGAAATTATGTAAAATAAGATAATATATATCGGACTGTAACTATTTCATATTTAGGAAATGCTTTACATTTATTACAATTCTCAAGTATAGCCTTATTATAACCTATCAGAATATTTTAAAATTTATATAGACCATATTAGATAAAAAGCTCTATATCCACGTATTTATTGATGGGTTATGAGACACAGAGAAGACCACGTGTCTCCAAAAAGCCACAATGCATAAAACCTCAATTTCATTTTTTTAATTATTCGGTGATATGACCAACAAAATCTCCAGTTCAGCGATACGTCGCCAAACGTAACGACACCAGGTTGGAAAGGGGTGAGGGGTTGTCTGCGATGGTGAGAGAGATGGCCTAATTGAGAGGGAAGTGTTAAAAGTGTTTAGAAGGGCTTTTGTTTGAACAAACGATAGAGGATTTTTTGTTGTTTTTTTGGAAGGGGGCGTTCGGGGTAATTTAGGTCATTGTGTTTAAAAAAGGGGTGCCACTTTGAAAAGGTCATTTTCAGAAAACAATGACTTTTTCTGTGGATCAATATGGGATACAGAGATGAAACTATGATATAGACCAGATCAAAATAGAAAATGTAACCCTCGTTCAAATTGCATTAGATATAAACATAAATAATAAGGAGAACACGTTTCAATACGAGTGACTAGATATTTGTCGTTTATTGACACTTCGTAACTATCTGCGTCAAACAAATATACCCACCCAGATGAGGTTAAACGATTTTTTCATAAAAATACGAATCTATATATTTAATAGGCGAGACGATATTTTGTCACATTTACTCCTACCAAACTACATAACCAATTGTTATGATCAAGGTGTCATTTGAAAGGGAATGAACTGTAGATGTGCCATGTCTTCACGAAAAATATTGTATATACAGAACTTTTGTAATCTGTGGGTAATGTCTTCTTTAAAAAGTTCCATAGCAAACAAATATGTGCAGATCATAGTAGTGTTTTTTTAAGATAGAAGTAGTGGCACTGTGTGTTGGCTGAAAAGTAAATATGGGGCAATGATTTAATATTAAATATCATCTGGACAGAAAGGTTTCCCATAAGGATGTTAAGCTCCCACATTTTGAAAGCACAGCAAGCCATTTTTTGGCGAGCCATTAATACGAGCTAAGGGAACTGCGTTAGGGGATTGGCGAGCATTAGCGAGCAGGGTGTGAAGCCCCTAACGTGACGTTTCATGCAATACTTGGATAATACATGAACTGCTATTTACTCAAGCAAATTTCATATTAAAATTATAACAACACTCTTCTAATGCAGAATTCTTTAGAAAACACATCTGACTACAGGAACCAACTTGTTTAAAAGTTACATTACACAAGATTATTGTTAGAACAATGCATGCAAAATTAACTAACACAATTTAATTTCATTACAAAGTAATGTTAATTACATTACAAAGCAATGGCGAACTTTAATGAATAAACAATTCTAGAAGAACATTCGGAAAACAAAATACCCCCGTTCATTCACTTCCAATTCGATCTGCCTGAACCGAAAATCGTATAACTGATGAGGAAATAATTTATTCTAAAACTTTGCTCATGAAACGGGAAAAAACATCTTCAAAACAATTAAGTTCTTTTAAAATTTTAATCAACTACGTTACAACATCACAAAACATTAATGCTATTGCTATTACAAATTTAGAAGACCCTGAGCAAAAATAAAATCAGAACATCGAGTTTCATTTCAATCAAAGTAAACATCTAAAATACATGTATTCTTTATCAATGGAATCCAACCTCTCAGCATAGTAAAAACTCTGTAATTAAGTATTTATTACGAAACAGATCTCGGGGAAAGCTTAATTTCCAAAACTCCTCGAAGATTTAAAGTAGAAGAACTTCCCGGGCATTTTTGCTCAAAGACAGAACTTATCTTTATTTCGCTCTGAAATAGGATATTTACTCCAAGGAGAACAATGAATGTTTAATGCGCTTGGAACAAACTTTTCTTCCAAAACAAAAGTCGAGGCCTAGACAAAGATAGTTAAACAGGTAATGGGCATTCTAGAAAAGGCCTAATTAAATTTTAACGTCGCAAAACGTAACAGGAATGGTAAAACGACAAATACGAGCCGGAGACATTTTTTAAGACATTGAATTGAATAAAACTCGATATATAAATAAAATAAAAATCTCTAATTTCATGAAACAATGTTCCGTTTCTGAAAGTTTTTGAAATGCATTGTGTATTTTTATAGAACAAATCACCCACAGTTCTTAAAGATTACTTAACCAGAATAGTTAGAAAATCTTTAATAAAAATACTTTTTCGGCATTTTGATTTCTATAATTTATTTTATATATATATATATATATATATATATATATGAAATGTTCCACTGGGTGGTCATTTCATTAGTTTAATTGCAGTCGTGACTAAATTAATCCATGATTGGGCCGAGTAGATTTCACAGAAACATGTTTATTCAGAGAATTAGCTTACATCCTTTCGTGTCGGCAGCCGAACACCAAGTGTCGTGAGATGGGGATTTTTCATATTACCAGGAGGGAAAATAGGGAATTCGTATCGGTTCGGAAGCACAGTCGTTGATTGGTAGGGATAATCCTTTAGGGAAAAAGTGAGTTCTTGGAATAAGAGAGAAAAGGCACAGATTGTGCTTAGTTAATTTAAGGGATAGATGTTAAGGGATTTTAAGAGGGGTTTTACAAGGGGTCAGGATTAGAAAAGGGGGTGGTTATAGGAATTTTCTTTCATCTCCCTCCCGCAAAATCATACACATCGGCCAGCGATGAGCACAAATGCGAGAAAAGACATGCAAAGAAATGAAGAGAATGTTAACCAAATGGTTGATCAGACCACAAGCTCAACATGAAGAATCTGAAAGTGGAAAAGGAGAAAAGATATATTAATGACGGAGGTGGAGTGAAAATTTTGAATATTCATGGACATACGGTGTGTAAACGACGGTGCTCCGGTTCGATTCACAAGAACATAAAAATTGTTATCAAAAACAAACATTGACTGCTGGAGACACAAAACACAGAGAAAAAATTATATCATCAAACATTTCAAAACATCAAAAGTATTTCCATACACAATATTTCAAAAGATATGTACGCGCAATAGATATGATATACAAAATGACATGTCGACAAAAATAAAATCGAAGGAAACATTTGCGTGATGTTTCACACATGTTGAAAAAAGAAAAAAAAATGAAAATGGTAGGCTTCAACAAACATCTTCATGTATAACGTTATTCAAAATACCCTTTCTTTTTGAAAATTCAATTTTTGTCTTGAACTTTAAATGAAAGACTAACTCAACTTCATCAGTTCGAGTTGTCGCCAAAAGTACCTGAAAACGAAAAAACAAATTTTTTTTTTACAAATTTTAATACAAGTTTTGTATCAAAATTGCATGTTTTATGAAAGATGTTGTTTTGGCCGCCATTTGTTGAAGGACCTTTTACATCAAAAAGGTGTTGAAAAATAAAGATGGCCATTGAAGAAAGTTTGAACTTTCTGAAAACAGTTCACTTTTAGTGAGTGAATGTTGAGTGATGAGGATCCTCGTGAACCTATGTTAGGTTGATTGTTCCAAAGTTCTGTATTATTCCATGGAATAGTGGAAAATAAGTGCACTGACATACTATAACACTTTGGGTACATTTGAAAATAATTATACAAATAAAATGAACAACTTAAAATAATAAAATACATGGTAATACAAATTTAAACAATAATATAATTATATAAAATTGAAGCCATGTCAATGAGGCATTCAACTGGTTTGGTTTTTATGTATCCGGACGTAAAAAATAGTTACAAATCAGGGTCAGGTTCTGGTGTCTCATCGGGATCTTCCCTTTTTGCGACATTTTGTGGATGTCGCACATGTTCAGTGTTTGATGGAGTTTTGACATGTCTAAATTGACATGTGGACATCCAGTGATAAGCATTATATATCCCATTTTGTTCACATAACCTACAAGGAGTAGGAGGAAGGCTTTTTTGGTAATGAGAGGTGTTGGTATGATTTTGGTTAACTGGGCGTTTAATATCCTGCGAGGGGACAACTGAGGGCCGATTATTTTGGAACGCCTGAGGGCGGTGATTAGAATAATATGGCTCTCGAGGTTGAAAAGGGCGAAAATTTTGTTGATATCGATTACCTTGGGGATATTGGAAACGTCCAAAAGGTCTGTTGCCAATATTGCGAGGTTCATAAGAAGTTTGGTGTGAAGGGGGTGGATTGATTTTGTGTACTTTATTTGCTAAATTTAGCCAATCACTGGTGGAAGGTATGGTATGTCCAACAAGAGCAGTTTGCATAAAATTTGGACAACCATCTGTCAATCCTTGAATAATCAACTCGGTCGAAAGACCTAAATGCCTACCTGCTTGAACTTTACGATGGAAGTACAAAGAAATATCATCTCTCGCATAGAATCTTAGATTTGTGAAAGTATTAAACGAAATTGATTTGGGTTCGAGGAAAGTCTCAATAAGTAATTCTTGCAAAGAGTTCCAATCATTTAAGTGTAATCCATCATTGATATAGGTCTTAAGAGCATTTCCTTTTAAGAAGGAACTAATATTTTCCAACTTCCATTGTTCATCTTTAGGTGCATGAGTATTAAAATAACACAACCAAGAAGTGATGGACATACCTTCATCAAAACATACTAAAGACGGAAGATAATTGGGGAAAATTAAATTCGTAGCCTGAGTTAAATTCGATGAACTAGCTTCAGTTTCATTTACAGAGGATTGTTGGTTCATGGCAGAATTAGAGTTAGTATTGTCAGTTGAAATTAAAGTAGCTTGACTACTCGGTGTGTCTTTGTTTACTGACATTTTAACTTGACGTTGTACCAATATAGCAAATTAGATAATGGATAATAATAATTAGAATAATTAAAATTCAAAATCAATTTCCTGATCACAAAATTTTACACAATAGCTCATTAATGATCATATTCAAAACCGTTTTTGAAATAAACTATCAAGTTTAATTAATTCTTTGAAACTATTCAACATTACAAACTGCTAACTCTTGTATAAAAAAAAATCTTTGTTTACAAAAAATAAATTTAATTGGAAACACTTAAAAATAATTAATATGAAAAACTAACATCAGTTAATTAGTAAGCATTTAAAATTAATTAATTAAACAGTGAATTATTCAAATAAAATTCAATTTAAACTTCTACAATTTAAATTAAAAAAAATCAATATTGCTTAAATTTGAAAATTATTAAGTTTTAAAAATATTTCAAACATTATCAAAAATACACATGGTTTCGTTTCGAAGCATTGGCACTGGTCAATGTTTTGACCGTAATCGACGCAGCACACACATCGTAGAAATGCACACAAAAGGAAAATCGAAACTAACTTTCGTCGAGAACATTCATTTCTTGGTCTTTCACACTGATCACGGAGATTTATGTAACTTGCAGAACTTTGATTTCACGAACATTGATACTGGTGAATATTTTAATTCGTATCGAAACAGCACACAAATTGTAGAAATGAACACAACATGAGAATCGAAACTAACGAGCACATTCGTTTCTTGGTCTTTCAGTTTCACTGATCACTTTGATTTCGCGATGGGCAGAGTACTCACTGTTTCGAAGACACTTTATTTTGAAGATGAGGAGTTTAATTTCTCAGCAGGTTGAAAAACACACGAGTCGGCGGTTCAGGGCAAGCCGGGAGCTGGCTCCGTACGTCATGGCGCCGCAGGTAACGGTCGCTTTCGTTTCTGTAGGGCGCTTCTGGAGTCGCTGCCGTTGCAAGTTCGAATCGCCCATGTTTGTCGAAGCGGTCGTCGCATCTTCTAAAAGGTAGACGGGCTTCTGTTCTTTCGGAGCTTGAACGTGTACTGGTGTTTGCGGATATCAACTTTCGGTTCGGCTTTCTATGTGCCAGGAACTACGCAGTAGGACTCATTCTCGGCAACCGGCTTACAAATCCGTCGGGATCGGTAATGAACGATAGTTTTTCACGGCAGGAAACCTCCTAGGATGGATGCGTTTCAGTTCCAGAATGGTATTCTGGTTGGCCACTTATCGCTGTACGTTGGCTCGGACATCTGCTGGATTAGTGTTCGGCTAGCATGGCTATGGGAAGCTATTTGCGCTAAAATTCGCTGTAACAGGACTTCAATCGCTGTCGACTTTTTGAAATGTTCCACTGGGTGGTCATTTCATTAGTTTAATTGCAGTCGTGACTAAATTAATCCATGATTGGGCCGAGTAGATTTCACAGAAACATGTTTATTCAGAGAATTAGCTTACATCCTTTCGTGTCGGCAGCCGAACACCAAGTGTCGTGAGATGGGGATTTTTCATATTACCAGGAGGGAAAATAGGGAATTCGTATCGGTTCGGAAGCACAGTCGTTGATTGGTAGGGATAATCCTTTAGGGAAAAAGTGAGTTCTTGGAATAAGAGAGAAAAGGCACAGATTGTGCTTAGTTAATTTAAGGGATAGATGTTAAGGGATTTTAAGAGGGGTTTTACAAGGGGTCAGGATTAGAAAAGGGGGTGGTTATAGGAATTTTCTTTCATATATATATATTATCAAATTGAAACAAAAACATAAATGTACTTTTCAATAACTTTCAGACCCGATTTGTTTCATCAAAAATATAACGGAACGCTAAATGATAACGTTAAACCTTTTAATTCGTCCAATATACAGAATGTTAATGTAAATATTATCCAACATGGATTCATATTTACATTGTAATAGAATAAATCAAAATAATAGTAAACTCATGTAATTAAAAAGAAAACATTTCTCTTTATTTGGCGTAAATTATAACATTACGTTATCGGTGTGTATTATCCAAACTTGTAATTCAATTATAACAAGTTTCCAAATGTCATATCAACTTAAAACTTAGGTAACAATACTATATTCATGATAAGTGGTATCTGTATTAGACAAAAATCAGTATTATCTCTGACCGAATATAGTATTGTTACCCTGGTAACAATACTATATTCAAAATGATTATTGTATTATTTTTAACTTAAAACATTCATTGATATTTAAAAATATTAACAATTAAATTATCTCAACGTCAATCAAAAGTTTCATTCATAATAATAATCATATCTATATATTATATATACAAAATATGTTAATTGGTGTTTCTTTAATGTGCATCGGATTTTCTTTAAATCTTAAATAAACATATAAAATGTTAAACAACAACCTTTCAGACATAATTTTTCTAAAATTAAAGGCAAAAATATTTTCTATTAAGCTGTTAATACGGTTAAAATAGCACAGCGAGGAGAAAACATGTTTACAAAAATTTAGGAACAAAAATAAAATACATTTTAATAAAATAAAATCTCCTTTTTTATTAAATTTATTATCGCTTCAAATCACATTATAAATTTGCAAGCTTCTGTAATCTGACAGTGTCATTTTTGTGCGTGGCTAAACCATTTTTAATTTTTGTGTGTGCAACTATAAAAGTCGTAATCAATTTTAGAATGGCCTTATACTAGATATTCATAATCCTCTTAACGCTGCCTTTACGATGACAAGATTAGAAAAATAAAAAAAGAGGAGAAAAAGTTATTTTTAACTAGGATATTTGAATTTGACGAGACAACCATAAAATCAAGTGACTTTATCGGAACCTGGCTTAAAGACCACGATACGGCGCAGATAAAACAACTAAACCATGATGAAAAATTAACATGATATATATGTTAAAGAAAAGTGGTAATGCCGGATTGGCTGCCAAGTGGTTAAGTCAAAGTAATGGGATAGTAATGGGCTTAGTAATGGGACATTGCGTTAGTTAATTTTCGGAATTTTGTGACTTGTATTACTTGGCAGACAAGACGATCCACCCTATTAATAGCAAAATATTTTTACATCTTTCTATTATTTCAAATCAAGCAATTCATTGATAATGCACTACTCTACACTGTAAAAAAGAGTGCTCAAAAATGAGTACATGAACGTACTTGTTTTTTTTAGTACAATTGCATCATAAATGAGAGATGACCTACTCAAATTTAAGCAATTGTACTTTCGCAAAAATTAACAGTGTGATTTAATATTGCTAATATCAACTTCTGTTCCAGCCATCTGAACAAAGCGACCTGACAAACTTAAAATATTTATTCAGCGATAGTTTTCCACTTTTTTTTATGTCAATTGCTTAAATTTAAACTGAGTTATTACTATTGAATTATCTTTCTTCCCATTTTTTTTTCGCATGCCTTTTTAACATTACTTCTGTTTATAACTTCTTCGCGTCGCATTGATAGCTTTAGCGGTTATGACTGTGGACAGCGGTGCTGCAGACCTGGGTTCGATTCTCGGTAAGTCTAAGTTGTAATTGTGTATATTTATTGAAAATGATTTATGTAGGTAAGCTACTACTGCTCTTTTTATTCAGTTTAACTCATCTTTGAGTACATGTCTATTTCAAAATTAAACTTATGTATTCGGAGCTATGATAAGCATCGAATGCCATCAAGAATGAGTACATTTTACTTATTTTTGAATACCTATTTGTAACAGTGTATTTTTTTAATAAAAAATAATACAATATTTAGTAGCTAGGTTTTAAAATGTCTTGTTTTTGTTGCAATTTTTACTAAGCTGCAGCTCTGCATCACATATAAACGAACCGTTAACAGTGTTATTTAGTTAAGTTAAACAGTGATTTTTGCATTGGTTAAGTTTTAATATGCACAGAAGCTAATGAATGTAATATCGATTTTTTAAAAGTAAAATGTATTCATTTATAATAAACGCTGTTAACACGCGTGAAAATACTTTGCCCTATTGATTCGTTCTACCCATTTATTCCTTATATTTTATTTTCCCGAAGGCAAAATAACTGGTCTATTTTTCAGACATCTCCGAATGTTAGCTTTTCGGTTAGTTTTCCTGTTGAAGCACAATTTTCAGAAAGAAGTTATTTCACCATTAAAGTAATTTTTGATAGCCAACTTTTGTCTTTAAAATGTTTCATTGTTGTTAAAATCTTATGGTACAATCTTAATAAAATCTTATACTATTTTTCTTAAATGGCCACTTAAAAAATTGCTTCTAAAACTGTTGTAAATGGAAAATTAAAAGGACATTTAAAATTTCAAGCCTCAGGTGCACAATTCAATAGTATCTTCTATATATAGTATATATAAGGTTCGATAGTATCCTTATATAAATTTACATAGAGATTTATATATCAATAAGGTTCAATAGTATCTATATATAAATTTTCAGACATGTCCGAGCAGCGAAAGATAGTGTCTTGCGTGCGATTCGGACTCTCGTTCTTTTATTATTATAGACACAAAATATAATTGTATGATATTTACATTATAGTTGATTTTTTATTTGACAAAACCAAAGTGTATATGAATTCAAATGAATTAACATTATTTACCAAATAATAATATAATAATATAAGATTTCTGTGTCGGTCAATAAGTTTCAGAAGAACTCCAAACATTTTTGGTTCTGGTACTTCTTGCACCAAGCCACGAAGAAGACAAAATGTGAGTCTAACAAAAGACCCGCGACGTACATTCATAACAGAAAACCAGAAGCTGGCTAAAATAGAAATATGACAAAAATAACAACACCTTCAGCAAACCCATTTTTTTTTTGGCGTGACATTTGCGCTTTCGTTGTGTTTTATGAGTGAAGAGGGGGCTCTCTCATAACACTGCAGCGTTAACAGTGCAACATCTCGCAACAGTGCAGCTTCCTGTTTATAGCACGCGTAGAATAAATTGTCAGGGGGACACGGATGCCACTGAACTCTCTCTCTCTCTCTCTCACTCTCTGTAGATTCCCCCCAGCGTGCAGTATTTTAATGTCACCCTCTTTCTCCCAAAACAAGAGATTTCTTTCACAGGAATTGAAAGAGAAAACGCGGAGTAAGCAACAATTTGCTTTAATGTTTTCCGCACTTGTGAGAAATGGGTATGTGTGCTGAAAGGGAATTGAAAAAGGGCACAAATTATGACTTCAAGACAGTAAATTACCACAAGTGGAACTGAACCCTTACTATATTTTAAGCAAATAAAATAGATATCATATTGTTACACTCATAACATTACGCAATGTGTGCAGTTTAACAATGTGATGTGTGCAGGTTAACAAAGCAATGTGTGCAGTTTTACAATGCAATGTGTGCAGTTTAACAATGCAATGTGTGCAGTTTAACAATGCAATGTGTGCAGTTTAACAATGCAATGTGTGCAGTTTAACAATGCAATGTGTGCAGTTTAACAATGCAATGTATAAGTATAATTTTTTTTTAAAGATCTTATTTTCGATATTGGGAGAAAATTTTGACTAAAAATCCTATGGGGAGTAGGGGGAATTTAGCCAGCCCCTTCTTTTTCTACGCATATGGTATAAGTTCGCACTGCAACCCTGCAATATGTACTTTTTCCCCATTGTATAGGGAAAAAGTTCGCAAAGTAAGGGTTTGGAAAAATTGCAATTTCTCTGTTTAAAAGTAGAGATGTGATTAATAGTGATTTGGCCGAATATTCGGCGGCCGAATAACAACCTTAAAATTCTTTGTACAGGTAAACAATCCAAGTACCTAAGGTAAAGTTTAGGTAGGAAGTAAAATTAATAATATATATGTTATGTAGTATAGTATTTGTATTTATTATATAATAGTAATACTAATTACAAGCAAACAATTTTTAAAATCTAATTTTTTTTTCCTCGATTCCCGTTTTTACACTTTGTTTCTATGACAGCTATTCTGATTATTACCGAACATCAGGAGTATTCGGCCTAATCGTCCGCATATGGGCCCAATATCGAATATTCGTCCCATCCCTAGCTAAAAATGACAAATGTAATTGACGCTTGGAGGACAGGATTTAGGCAAGATCCTAATGTATAGTTTTCAAGCAGAATCGTGAAACATTTCATGAAAAAAATTCTAAATAGAAAAATAAACCGAAATTGCGTGCTTTTATCCTTACTACTTTATCCCTAAGTAAAATTAAATAAAATACTTTTTTAAACATTGAATTTGAAAGTTTATTAATGCTTCGTATAAGGATTTTGAGTTCCTAGATACTTTAAAATTTTCATTAAGAACGTCAAACAAAAATAATTAGTTTCTAAAGACCAAATAAACCCAGTAAACTAAAATTGGCAATCTATTATTTGCCACAGATCATACAGATATTATTTTCAAAACATGTTATAAACAATAAAAAACTGCGAACTTCAAACTCCTTTATCTTTTAACAAAATCGGATGAGCTTCGATTTGAAATAATAAAAATTGTACGGTTAATAACCCTGTTAATTGTGCCCTGAAAAAAATCCATATACTAATGGGTTGAGGATACAATTTGGAAAACAAACAACTGAATTACTTGAAATAATCGTCTTATCTTCAATCTCAAATAAAACGTCGCCGTTAATAGTTAATGATGGCAAAAAAGTAATGGTTCACATCAAGCTTTACGAAAGGCAAAACAATCCGACTTCAAATAGAATTGTAATTACTGAGAGATGCTGATTGCTCTACCAACAATTTAGAGAGAGAAAAAATGTTCTATTTGAAATTGACTTAATAACGCGCAGCAGGTCAAAATAATTAAAGTTAGATGAAAACTATTAAACCTATAGAATATGATACGCAAAAAAAAAACAATAAAGGGTTTGTTTGGATCAAGTTCTTGTGGAGTTAGTAATTATAAAATGAACTTATTGAACATAGTCCCCAAAGGAAGAAATAACAATATCTTTTAAAGAAAATATATAATTCTTTAAAATACTTTTAGAAATAATATAGTTGGACAGTGAAATAAAACAATTGAAGACATGGGTAGAAGAACCAGGCAGCTCCAGTTTTCAAAAAATTTCAGGAAGGCCGAGAAACCCTTTAAAAATACTTAACGTATTTTTAAACTTATCAAATTTGGGTAAAACATAAAAATTACTTTCCTCTCTCGCAGGCCGGTTTTACTTTTTCAACCTTTGCCTTTTTTTTTTATTATTATTATTATTATTATTAATGGGGAAAAGATGAAGTTGTCTGGTTTTTTAACCTAACAATGGAATTCTGTGACCAGGATTACCAATAAAATCCTTGTAGATACTTCTCTCCGACATCATCAATGTGACTGTAAATTTCTAACACCAAAAAATATTCTGTAATTTAGATTGCATAATGAAATACATATAACATAGTATAGCTGTGAATAACACCCCTTTAACAGAAGTTCGGACGTGTAACACACCTTTTAGCTGGTGCAACAAATAACACACGTTCAACAAACGAGTTTGACAAACGACTGGCTGATGCAACATGGAAAGCGATCCAACCAAGCGACCAAACGTTGAACGAATTCGGTGCAAAAACAAGACAGCTCCTGGAGCTGTACATTTTTTGCACCGCATCAGATACCAGCACAGCTTCTTTTTAATATCTCTATAGCTATTACTTCCAGCTGTCCAGTTCTTGTACCAAGCGATAGAGGATATTTTTTCCTTATAGAAAATAAGTGAAAAAGTATAAATTATATAATAAAAAAAAATGGAGCTTTTTGGTTCTACCACCCACGTCTTTAATAAATCAAACTCTATATGCTCATATTGTAGGTAAATCGATAGATAAACCAAAATCTATGCTCTTATGGCAGATAAACCTATAGATAAACCAAAATATATGCTCGGCAGACAAACCGACAGATAAACCGATAGATAAACCAAAATCTATACTCTTCTAATGATAAACCAAAAATCTATGCTCTTATGGTAGATAAGCTGATTGATAAACCAAAATATATACTCTTATTGTATATAAACAGATAGTAACCGATTTCAAAGTTTTTAAATGACATTGGGACAGATGAAAAAACATAGAAAATTGTATTGGGTATTATTAAAACATTGAGAGAAGAAAATCTGGAAAAATTTACCCAAGAAAAAATTGAGCTCAAAAATTTAATAAAAATAAACAAACATCCGTGGTAAATTTAAACTATATATTAAGCAATTTTTTTCTCAAAAAACCATCATCAAAATATATATAGAAAATATTTATACAACAACAAAAGTCTCAAAGACAAACTTAGTGTAAAATTACGTTCAAATTCAACGAATCCTTTCATAGGAGGGCTATTTCAGGTTGTTTGCATTCAGGCATAAGAACGCGTACTGAGTCAAAGATCACGCGCGACTTGCGTACACATAGAATTGAACCCATGAATGAAAAGAGGGGATATTTGGACCCCAAAAAAGGGTTCAAAGGATATAAGCATGAAAAGAAAGTCGTTTAGCTTCATATTTTTTCTCTCCTTAGATGGGCGTGTTTCTTTAACCCGATGTATCAAACAAGAAATGTGGGGGCATTCACTAACTGCCTAAAAAAAAAAAAAAACGCCGCTTTCTTTTTAAAAGTATACACCAGAAAAAAATAAAACCTTTTTTCTGGCTTTCAGATATTTCTATTTAGCTAAAAATGTACGGTTATAAATTCTGTGAGCTGTAGTTTCGTTTTTTTTTCCTCTTATATCCCTGACTGAAATGTCAATATTCGTAAAAGTTTAAGAGAATTTATTTTTAATGTGATATTTCGCTCGTCATAACTCTGATCCAGAAACTAAAAACTCCCGTGTCCTGTTCTTATGTTTGTTTTTCACATTGGCGATATTTTTCTCTTGTGATTTTTCTTTTGAAAATACACCCATAAAAGGGGGGAAACAAATACTATGTTATAACTAGTCAATCCCCTGAGAGAAGATAGAAAGAATAGTTTATTATAATATTTTTGTAAAATATTTTAAGTTTTTTAAAAGCTGAAGTATTAAGATAGGATATTTTTTTCCCCTTCTTTTGATGACATATTTTAAAAAGATATGAAATTTTAGGGAGGCTAAAATTTGTTAATATAATGTTTACAATGTTACAGTAAAATATAAATGACGATAATTTTCTGCATGAACATTAAAAAAATATTTTTAAATACGTTTACGTAAATAATTTAAGAGCCGTCGTTATTTATTAATGTATATTGAACATTGGGGATCTAGGAAATCAATGTAAAATAATGTATTATTATTTGCATTGGCAGACTATAATTTTTAAGACATTTTGCTGACAGCATCACAGACATAATCCTACAGTCTAAAGTGTAAAAAAGTACTCTAAACTAAATCAAGCATCGCCTGTATTCGATCCAGGTACCTTTAACCTAAGAGCTGAGCACATACACAGAATTCACATTTTTTCCCCTTAAACTATCACCAGTCTTCCCGTTTCAAAACTAAGTACAATAAAAGTCAATCTGTAAATAAAATAAGACGTGCCTTATTTCAGAAAAAAATAGACCATTTTATTTTCCTGGAACTGTATTTTTAATTATTCGCAACGGTTAAGCTGAACTCATTTTGCTCGTAGTAACACACAAACCAAAACTTTTTAAGGCGGATTTTAAACCAAAATGACCAGTCAACCAGGGCCGGATTTAGGCATAGGCTACAGCCTGGGGAATACCACAAAATAAAAAAACAGAGACAACTTGGGAAGAATTATTTGGCAGGATGATAATCCAAACCCTAATAAAAATAGCATAGGTACTACAGTCTTTTTATGATGAATAAACGTATTTGTCTTAACAGATTTGTACAATGTAAATATATCCTAATACTTTTACATTCTTTAAAGTTGTATATTTAGAAACATTTACGTTCTGACGTTAAAATATATGTTTAATTTGTGATAATTACAATGGCATTGTTTCACTTTTTTTTTAATCCATTGTTTTCATTTTGTTATATTTTTATTTTGCTTAGAGCCATTTGAGGGTAATACAATGATCAGTGCAATATTTTATTATCATTTTCATAGATTCTAGAATGCCATTGCACCTTCAGATTCCTTGAAACTGTTGAAATTTTGTAACATAGAATTAAAATTTACAAAAAAACAGTGTATCCTAATTTCATGTGTACATTTATTTAATTTGCAGTTATGGAATATATATTTTAAGGAAAATTCCTAACCCCTCCCCCTTTGCAGTTTGGGGGTCCGCACCCAATATCCAGCTCTGGGGCCCACTAACTCTAAATCCGGCTATGCAATTAGGGGCCCAATAACTCTAAATCCGGCTCTGCAATTAGGGGCCCACTAACTCTAAATCCGGCTATGCAATTAGGGGCCCAATAACTCTAAATCCGGCTATGTAATTAGGGGCCCAATAACTCTAAATCCGGCTCTGCAATTAGGGGCCCACTAACTCTAAATCCGGCTATGCAATTAGGGGCCCACTAACTCTAAATCCGGCTATGCAATTAGGGGCCCAATAACTCTAAATCCGGCTCTGCAATCAACCGCTTATCTGGGATATGAAAAACGCTCCTTTGGTAGAACTAAGCACTATCCCTCAGGTACAAAATGGAACAGATAGTTTACAGACATTTGGCTTAAACTATCGTGAGCAAGATTACTCAAATGTATCCAGATATAAACAAAAAAAAGCACACATATTTTGAGCGTAACTTCTTTATAAAACGTATGAATCCACAGAGCCAGAATGCCATGAACCCTCTTCAATTTTCGCGCAGAATCGAACCCAAAACTCGAATCCCCGGATAATTACCGGATAACCGGCACGACTTCATCGACTTCCTTTATAACTACTCATTTGGCACCGCCATATTGGAAGGAGAAGGGGCCAAAAAAAAACTAAAAAAAAAAAAAAAACGACGCATTACACCCTAAACCGCTCAATTTAACACGGTCCAGATAGGACGGTCCGGTAATCCACTTGCAGAAGGGGGCGGAATGAAGTGAAGTTAACTCAATTGGCAAGAGGGGTAAAAAAAGAACAAAGGACCCCCCCTCCCTTCTCCCCCACGGGAGCGGCGAACCCAAAAGAAAGTCATCGAGCACCAAGCATTCCATTCATCATTCGATCGCCCGTGAGATATAGTGGATGTCATAAGGATTTTTTTTAGGGGGGGGGGGGGGAGTCTTCCTATGGACGATCGTGTGGACTGCAGAAACATAATTTGTTTTGATGATGGGCCAGAAGGGAGGGGGGATGAAGTGGGATCGTTAAACGTCGGCATCCTGCTTGAGTTGGGAAGTGTCGCTTAAATGCCGGACCACCATCCATCCCCTTCGGCAAAATGGATTGAAGAATCCTATACTCAAAAGTAAACATAAGAAAAAGTATTTAAGAAATGGACTTGCTCCTCCCAATATCATGAAGAGATGCTTCAGTAACTGATAACAAGTATATGAGATGTATCGTTTAAAGGGCATTCTCATGATAGAATGAATTAAATAATAAAAGACTACCATTCGAAAGTACTTTGATGCCAAAGAGTATTGAAGAAGTAGAGTTGATATGGGAGTGAAGGACATGAAGCCGTTTTGGGGCTACATACTACAAAAACTTTAGACGGTTTTACGCATTAACTAACCAGGGTGGCAACAACATTCTGGAAAAAAAGTTCCCTGATATTTCTCTGATGGTGTCACAAAAATTTACCTGATTTTACAATTACATTAAGAAATGTACAAGTATCCACAAAGTATCCACGCTACAATGATCAAATAAATATATTGCACTATAAATGAAAAATTACAAGCAATACTTATTGACAGTTAAAATAATACTTTATGGATACAACACAAATTATGCAATTGCGACAGGCATAATAGTAATGAAACGTGTTCTCTGGAAGCAGATAATGCAAAAAAAGCAATTTTTTTCAAATTATTTCTTTTGTAGATAATTTTAAATGTTTTATATGCTTCACATTTCCTATTCCAATCTTCAGTAAATCACATATTCATTAGCACCTCACATGTTGCTTACAATTCAAGGTCCAAATCACTTTGCTTTTGTTTTTTCCTCCAAGAGTGGTTCACATTTAAAAAAAAAAAAAAAATGAAAATATGAAAATGCGCATAACTATGCTTCTTTTTTTAAATTCTTTTTTGGAACAAAAAGAAAATATTGACAACTAAATTACTTCGAATGGAGGGCATAACAGACGATAATGCCGTTTTAATTATCTAAAATTTGAAAGAAAAAAAAACCCGACTTTTCCCTGATATTTCCAGAATTAAAAAGGTCCATGATAATTCCCTGATTTCCCGGTATTCCAGGCTATGTTACCACCCTGCTAACTGAATCCAATATTTTAATCAAACATAGCATGTTATTCTAATAACAACTGACATTATTTTATGGTAAACTAGCAATATGGCCCGGCGTTGCTCGTGGTCACTTTGCGCAGTAAAAGCTGCGCGATTTTGTCTTGTCAGCGTAGCCATGGCATATCACTCTCTGTGCACTGTGAAAAATAAACTTTATCCAAATCCAAATTTATTAAATTACTTTGAGTATTTTTTGAGATACTTAAATCTATTTTTATGTTCACGACTTTACATGCTATTGCGACTACCTACTATTTAAACTGATGTTTTTGTAAAATGTCTCTTTTTGTGAAATAAAAATTCCTAAAATGTTTTTAAATTGCATATTTTTTGTATAAAAATTAACCATTTAGTGACAATAAACCCATGTAGAAAACTTCACATTCATTAGTTTTAATATTGGCGACGCAATAATATATCAAAGAAACAACAATATTGCATTCTTCCAAATCAAAATAATTTATCGTATTTGGTGAAGTTTTTTTTTGTTGTGCCAATTGGCGACCGGAGTCTATATATCCCTCTTTCAACATAATTTCATATGGGTCAATATTTACGGACAATATTTCTTATAAAATTAATTATCAAATATTTATTTTTGAATTCCAATAATGTGTTTTTGAGGCGAAAATTTAAAAATAAGCTACATGGACATATAAATATATAAAACTTTAAGTTAAACTTTTAGGGTGGCCCATTTCAACACCATAGTAATATTCCACTCCGTAACAAATAGCACTATTGTCATAAAGTTAAGTTGTTCGGAACATGAATACACATGGCGTCAGTCGAAAGAGTTGGTTTAATTCCCTCCTTCGGTTGGCGAGGTTTTTGTTAACGACGTTATTTTTGTTATTTGGACACTAATTTCTCCATTGCGATGATATTTTTAAATATAGGACCTCTACTTTAGATCATTTGGCAACATTTTTATTCAATTGGAGACATTTTTTTATTAATTTGGCGACATTTTTAATTCATTTTCAATATTTGGCAACTTTTCTAATTCATTTGGCGACAATTTTTTATTCTTCATTTTTCCATATTTGGCGACTTTTATTATTCATTTGGCGACATTTTAAATTCATTTGGTAAAATTTTTAGATCATTTGGCGACATTTTTAATTTATTTTGCGACATTTACTCATCAGCCAATCGAAATGAATCGTTTAACCCTGTATTGTCTAAACATATTTTTGGTCGCCAACGTGATTTTTAACACTAATGTTATGAAGGGAAGATCAAGATGTAAATTTCCCATAGGAGTTGGAGACATTTTTTATTAATTTGGCGACAATTTTAATTCATTTGGCAATATTTGGCGACTTTTCTAATTCATTTGGTGACATTTTTAATTCATTTTCCAATATTTGGCGACTTTTCTTATTCATTTGGCTATATTTTTAATTTATTTGGCAACATTTTTCGTTTATTTGGCGGAATTTTTTATTCATTTGACGACATTTACTCATCAGCCAATCAAAATAAATCGTTTATCCCAGTATTGTCGAAAAATATTTTTGGTCTCCAAGGTGATTTTTAACAGTAATGTTATGAGGGGAAGATCGAGATGTAAATTTCCCATAGGCGTAATGTTAGAGAAAATGGAAAAAGTTCTATAACTTTTGAATGGTTGCAGATATCCACATGAAACAAAGTGCAGATTTTAAACTAAAAAAAGTTTGTTCACATGCTGCAAGTTTCATAAAAATCCGTGCAGTAGTTTTTGAGTTAAATCCGGACAAACAGAGAGACAGACAGACAGACAGACAAACAGACAGACAAAAAATTTTAAATGTGATTTTCGGAATCAGTGTATCCTAATTCGTGGAGAAAACACAAAATGAGGGGTTTTGTTCGATTCCACTGACAGACACTCCATTCTTATATATAAGTATAGATATAGATATAGATATAGATGTGTTGATTTATGCAATAGAACTTAAGGCTAGATATAGGATGACTCCTGCACTGCAAAAAGAAGGTACTTAATAATGAGTATCGAAACCTGCTCGTTTTTCTAAGTATAATAACATCGCAAACAGGCGTATGACATACTCAAATGCAAGTAACCGCAATTTCTCAGAAAGTAGCAATGTTATTTCATATTGCTAATCTGACTTTCTGTTCATGTCATCTTAACAAAGCGACCTGACAAACTTACAATAGTTGTTCAGAAGATGGTTTTCCACATCATTTGATGTCGATTGCTTAAATAAAAACTGAGTTATTACACTCAATTATCTTACTCCCCATTCTTTTGGCATAACTTTTTTAAAACATGTCTTCTATTTATAACATCTTAATATCGCTCTGGTAGTTTAACAGATAACGCACTGGACTGTGGTGCTGAGGATCTGGGTTCCTTTCCGGTAAGATATGGTTGCAATTGTCAAAATTTATTGAAATATATTTATAAAGGAAGACTACTTTGGCAATCATCTACTCATTGTAATAATTTTTCAGTTCATCTTTTTCAAAATTGAAATTCGTGTATTCGGAGCCGTGATAAGCATCAAATATAATAAAAAATAATGAGTAAGACAAGTATAAAAATAGACCAGCATTTATAAAATGAATGGACATACCAACAACACAAATGTCACTTCATTTGTTATATTGTAAAAAATATAGTATTGCTCAAAAGCAAACCTAAAATTTCTTAAACAAATTCAACAGATACAAATGACACAAGTTTTATAATTGGATCAAACTGGCTTACGTAAAAATTTAAATACACAAGAAATATCGTATATTTATTGGTTATTGTATATTTTTCTTCAGAAAACAAATATTACATATTAAATCACAATTATAGGAATAAATGAAAAACGAAGCGGAACATTTAATTTAATCATAGCTGGATTATTAGTTACTACTAGTAACGCATTTTTGTTTTATTTAGTAAACCTAAACATCTAATCGAAATTTTGTTATTTAGCATTCATAAAAATAAATATTTATTTCGCTGAAGTTAAATATTTGCTTATGCGAGTTTAATTAAGTAGGAGATTTCTATAATTAAATTAAAAACAAAGGAGATTTACTAATATTATTTTGGTATTTTTCCCTCATTTCTTTTTCGAAATAGCTCTTAGAAACATGTGTAATGCGAAGGAGAAACAATACTTTCTCTTTTGTTGAATTTCTTCACAATAATCTACAAAAAGCACTTCAGCACGCTTTCTTTTGCTTGGTACATTTCTTCTTTTTAAATAGAGCATATTTGTCGCTGGGACTTGATCTTTTTTTTCCAAATTAAAATGCAGGGTTTCTTTAATGAAAATAATTTTAGCTTTGTTAATTAAGAATGGCTTTGAAGAATTAAATGGCTTACTGAATTAAACTTTAATTAAAGAAATATGCTGTCTCATTTTCATAAAGAATATTCAATACTTGCAACCTTTTATTGATTGCTGAAGTTTTTCATTATTTTTGATTTTAAATAGTTTGTTAGAAAAAGATCTTAAAAAATTTCAATCAGAATCGCTTTGACCACCTTTTAAAATTCCAAGCATAAAAAAACTGACTTAAAAGTAACTTTTTAAAACCTATTTTAAAGTACCCATAATACGAAATTATATGCAAAACGAAATTTTCCCACTCAGTAAAATAGTATTGATAACAAAAAAGGTAAATAAAGAAAAGTAATAATTATTTTAAACTAAACGTTTAACCTTTTGATCATATTAAAAATTAAAACGGAATATTAAGATTTAAAGAGACATATGTGTTTGACTATGACACACATAAAAAAAAATTATTTCTTATTTTTTTTTTAAATAAGGAGTGAATAGCTTAAATTACCCACAAAATCAAGTATGTTTCATGTTATGCCAGTTTGTAACAATTTAACGAAAATGCCAATTTTAATTAATAAAAACATAATTTATTAACCATTTCAGTTCTATTAGTGTCAATTGGAATCGTAGTGTATACGATTTTTACATGCACTAATAAAAATTTGGAATTGAAAGGATAAAAAAACATCCTTACAACATAACGTTATATATAATTATCAAGAATTAAAATTTTGATTTAAGTGTCAATGCACCATTATTGCATCCATGCACAATATATAGCCCAGTCAATAAAGGACTTGAATCGGAAAAAATTAGGGTAAAGCTGAATTTTACCCCATTGATAGACCACTACTAGAGGAGCATTTTGACAAAAGTCCCCCTGGAGCTTTCCCCCCCAGCCCCCCTCAAAGGTTCAAAATGCCAATATTTACGGATCTGTCATTATCTCTGTTACTAATAATCGAATCAAGTTCAACTTTTTTTTATTTTGTTTGTTATTAAATGGGCTACAATATTGGTAATCTACATATTTGCGTTAAACCTAACAGTTTTTTATAAATTAAGAAAAATGTGAGAAAAGTAGGTTTTTTATTTTGAAATTTTTGTTTTTGGCGTTATATATTCTTTATATGTTAAATTATGTAAAAACTCTAGATAAAAAATTTATAACCTATATATTTTTAAATCAACTGATATACAGTTTTATTTATTTATGTGCGATATTAACGCGGGGGAAAGCAAAAATGTTCGGCGCGCAACGCGGCATAACCTGATAAAGTTGGCAACGTCGTTTTTATTATCATAAGTCCTGTTTCCCTGACTCATTTCTACTCCATCCTTCCACACCCTACATTGACCTTGTCTGTAAAGTACCTTTGGTGTCTTATTCACTGTAAAAGAACAGTTTAATTTTCACTTTAAAAAAAAAGTTATTGTCCTGTGCTTCATATCAAAACTACCATTCAATTTGAACTATTTGTGTTCATGAATTTTACAATGTATTTAACGTATGCCAGTCCTTGTTTTTCAATTTCTGTGTGTTTAGGGATTCAATGAGTATTTTTAATTCATAAACATTATTTTTCTAAACATTATTCTTTATTGTTAGCCATAGATATCTGGAAAAAGTAATTACAAACTACAAGTATATTATTTCTCAATCTTATATTTTAAAAGTTCAGTTCGTTAAATCGAAATCGGAATAAACAATTCAAATAGGGTGTGTATTTTTTGTAGAAAGAAGTTGGAGTTTTTGGAACATCAATAGAATAAAATGAACAACATGTTTAACTACGAGAGTCAAGAACACAAATAGATCTCTGGACTTACTAAGATTTTCCACGTGACTATAACAACACAATCCGTTCGCCAAACGTTCGTGAGAACTAGTGTCCTTGGAATTTGTATTTGTATTTGATAATTCTGTAAATTGGGGCCAAGCTTATGAGATTGGGCTTAAAACTATTGACAAAATAATAGAGAAATTTTTTGAAGAACTTGAACTTTATAGGAAAGACATAGTAAAAACTCAAGCACAGAAAAAATCAGTTAAAGTTAGATCAAATCAAAAGAAGTTATCGTTAATTCCCAACAGCTCTTCATCTTCAACCGTATATTATGTGTCTGCGATAGCCCCAGAAAATTAAAATTATATCTGGAATATGAATTGTCAGCACGCCCAACATCCATATTTGATTGTGTATCTCTTCGAAAGGGTACAAAATCTTCTGTGATGAAAATGTTTGAAGAAGGTGTTGTCGACAAGTGCCTGGTATGAACAATATGCTACTTTACGTCTTTGTATTGCACATATAGTGATGTCCTAGAAAACTACTGTGGATATATTCAGAATAAGTATGGAGAAAATGCGATTGTTGTTTTTGACGGATATCCCGAAGACCCTACTACCAAGAATGAAGAGCAAAACAGGAGGGCTGCAAGACATTCATCCTGCGATATCGTTTTGAGAAAAACACCGTTTGTCTTACAGCAAAAGAGGAGTTCTTGGAAAACGAAACCAATAAAAAGAAATAGTCACTAACTCTGGGATTAGAATTTTAAAGTCAGCAATAGCCCAATTGCGGCCGAAGGGAGCCGGGTTTACCTTTTTCTCAAACAAGAAAACATTTGTTTATCGCCCAGATAAAAGGTTGTCATGGACCGCAATTGGAACTTTCCGTTAAAATCATGGATTGAAGGTGATAACAGCGGGAGCAGATGAATATGTAGACATTGAAAAGACTGCCATAAACCAAAATTAATACTAGCTCTAACGTTGTAGTTGTGGGTTCCGATGCAGATTTAAAGGTTCTGTTAATTACGCTATCTCCTGAACAGGAAAAATATTTATTTTTTTGTAAAGAGAAAGGTGGTGCTATTTCTTTAACAGTCATATATAAGATAGGAACATTAATTGAAAGTACAAGAGTTCCCGACAACTTTTATTTAACCATGACTTGCTGTGATACCACTTCTTGTTTTTGTGGTATAGGAAAAATAAAAGCAATGGACATGCTGAAGTTGCCTGAGACTCGCATTTGGGCCAATATCTTTCTAGATGCTTTCACATAGAAAGAAGAATTGTTGGCTGAGAGAAATTTGTGCTGTACTTGTATGGATTAAAAAAATATTCTACACTAACGAAGCTCGATATTTCAAATTTGAGGCTTTGACAAAGAAAAGTACGCTAAAATCTAACTTTGACCTGGCAAAATACCACCGACCTCAAAGAGTGCCAACAACGCTTACTTAGAGTTTTTTATTTACAAATTCAAGGATGGTTAAGAAACAAAATCCCCACTACAAAATGGTGACGGAAAATTAAAACTTTAAATACAATGGAATTTTAAAAAGAACACTGAAACCAATTACAACAATCAAATCATTTTCTCCATATGATCTGTTACATCAACTATCTTGTGCTTGCAAAAGAGGGTGTGTCAGCTATTCTGTGGGTGCAGAAAAGCGAAGGGTTGAGTAGAGAGGAAAACAGGACTTATGGTGATATAAACGACGTTGAAAACTTAATTATGTTATGTCGCGTTGCACGCTGGACATTATTTTTGCTTTCTCCCCTTTCCCCGGCGTTAATATCGCAGATAAATTAATAAAAAATATATAGATTATAAATTTTATAACAAGAGATTTTACATAATCTGACATATAAATAAAATATAAAAAATTTCAAAATAAAAAACCTTCTTTTCTCACATTTTTCTTAATTTATAAAAGAAAAACTATTAGGTTTAACGCAAATATATAGATAACCAATATTATAGCCCATTTAATAACAAACAAAACAAAAAAAAGTTGAACTTGATCCAATCATTAGTAACAGAGATAATGACAGTTCCGTAAATATTGGGATTTTGACCTTTGAGGGGGGGGGGGGGCTGGGGGGGGGGAACCTCAGGGGGATTTTAGGGGACTTTTGTCAAAATGCTCCTCTAGTAGTGGTCTATCAATGGGTTAAAAATCAGCTTTACTCTAATTTTTTTCCGATTCAAGTCCTTTATTAACTGGGCGACGTTGCCAACTTTATCAGGTTATGCCGCGTTGCGCGCCAAACATTTTTGATTTCCCCCGCGTTAATATCGCACATAAATAAATAAAACTGTATATCAGTTGATTTAAAAATATATAGGTTATAAATTTTATATCAAGAGTTTTTACATAATTTGACATATAAAGAATATATAACGCCAAAAACAAAAATTTGAAAATAAAAAACCTACTTTTTACACATTTTTCTTAATTCATAAAAAACTAATAGGTTTAACGAAAATATTTAGATTACCAATATTGTAGCCCATTTAATAACAAACAAAACAAAAAAAAGTTGAGCTTGATCCGATCATTAGTAACAGAGATAATGACAGTTCCGTAAATATTGGGATTTTGACCTTTGAGGGGGGCTGGGGGGGAAAGCTCCAGGGGGATTTTAGGGGACTTTTGTCAAAATGCTCCTCTAGTAGTGGTCTATCAATGGAGTAAAAATCAGCTTTACCCTAATTTTTTCCGAAGTTTGATATTTTAGGGTCTTTATTGACTGGGCTAATAGCTATCTATACCGTTCATCGGAATGGGTCTTGAATATACCATGTCACCTGATAACAAATTCCGTTGACATCCAATACGGTATATATTGGAAATCAACAATACACACCTCTATTCAGTATGCTAAATAGCTTTATATTCTGCGAAATAGGGGATTATATAGCTGTGCAACAACCGTATACAGTTTATGCATGTAGTAATTCAAGGTGAATGTTTAAATAATAATTTTTAAAATAAACATGGCAACTGACGTCTTACATTTCTTCACCAATTACCGAAGGGGAGTGTTTCAGACCGCGGATTTATTTCCGGACATTCTAAACAATTTGGAAAATTTTCCAAATGATACTGCAGTTTTTTTTTTTTTAATTTAAAGGCCAGCATAGAACAAGTATTTGGTGTCTGCAATGTAAAAAAAAAATGGTACTTCAAAATGACTCGTTTATCTTTGAGTACAATTACACAGTAAATGACGTACTCAAATTTAAGCAATTGTGCTTTCTCAAAAATGAGCAGTGGGATTTAATATTTCTCATCTCAGCTTCTGTTCAAACCATCTTAACGAAGCCACCTGACAAACTTAAAATATTTATTCAGAAGATGGTTTTCTACATTATTTGATGTCGATTGCTCAAATAGAAACTGAGTTATTACAACTTAGGTAATTATCTTAGTTCCCTTTCTTTTAGCACAACTTTTAAACATTTATTTTGTTTATAAGTTCTTCACGTCGCCGTGTTAGCTTTGAACAGCGGTGCCTCCAGATTGGGTTCGATTCCCAGTAAGTCTTGGTTGTAATTGTGGATATTTATTGAAAATGATTTATGAAGGCATCCTATGTAGACTAGTATCTGCACTTTTTTACACATTTTTGAGTACATGTCTTTTTCAAAATAGCAACTTATGTATTCGGAGCCATGATAAGCACCGAATGTACTGAAAAATGAGTACATTTTACTTATATTTGAGTACATATTTTTAACATTGTGTATTTCGCATCTGTATGTGATATTAATACGCGTATTTTATATCCAAACTGATTTTTTTTAAGTAAAACGATTACATTGCCATCAAGTTTTAAATTTAAAATAATGTTACCTCTACCTTTTACAATAATTAACAAAATTAAGGGTCAGTTTAAAACCTAAGGGACAAACTTTTTCTTTTAATATCGGTAAACTTATGTTTAAGAAATATTACGATTCGGGCAATTTGCGTTGCCACAAAATGCGTTAGTTAAAAAGCACTTCATTAATGATCTAACTTTTGTTTTGATTCCTGCGAATTTCTACAAGAAAAGTAACAATCAAATATAAATAAATGAAAATTAATAGTTAATCATCTCCAAATACCTATCTTCATCTTTATTTCAGCAAAGAATGCTTCTTTCAATGACACATATACAATAGAAAATGTCAGAGCACTTACCTAAAATAAAGAACGAAAAACTTACAATACACATTAGGCATAAAGAACACAGATTACATCTCATTGATACAAATAAACAATTATATTAAGAAAACGTATACATTTCTCAAATAAATAAAACGAAATAATCAGTTTTAGTAGTATTTTTGAATTAATTTTCGTCACGATTCACAAATTTAGATCTGTATAATATATAAGGATATCCATTTACATAGGGATTTTATAGGGATATATAGGGATTTTATAGGGATGATCCATTTTGATAACAAACAACTCATTTTTATTCCTACTAAATAAAAAAAACATATCAATTTATTGTTATTTAATTTCATTTTACTTGCAATACAATTGGGATTTTTGGTAACACAAATAATTTCTAAATTGCATTGTAGCCTTTGTGTATGAGATCAAATAGTCTGCTCTTATTGGAATGATGAAATTAAATTTTCTGCAATTATCCTACATAAAAAGAGGACTGGTTTACATTAAATTCAGTTACAAAATTTTCTACAAACAAATTAAAAAATTATATAAAGTCACCGTTACGGACAAATATAAAAAAAAAAGAATATAATATAAATTCTTTTTTTAAAACTTTATTTAATCTTACCCGTCTGAATTTGCAATTAAATGTTTATTTCGGTTTTTAATATCAGTATGTCAAAATTCTTAACACACACAACACACGTATCGAACTTCATCAAAATGCAAAACAGATCCAAAGAACAGACAATATTTTTTGGTGTGTGAATAAAAACAAACATTAGAAACACATGCAATAACAGGTAAAAAGGAATATTTAGTTCGAACACGTTTAGCTAGATGATCAAATTAATCTAAAAGCTTTAGCGAAGAATAAAAAAACTCTGACACATGAAAGTAAAAATTTTAACTGAACGATAATATGAGATGAAAAGAATTTTTAATCTAATGCAGGAAAATATTTTTTTCCCCTTATTATTTTTATCTTAGGTACGAAATTTTCTAAACAACTCGATTTACTCCATTTTTTGATAAAGTTTACGTTAAACACTTTTTTTTTAGTCTTGCTTGAGATAAATTCGTTTTTAACTTAAAAGAGTAAGAAAATTAAAGCTTAAAACTGATAATTTTAAGAATAAAAAAAAATACCCGATATTTTCTTGTAGATAAATAATTTAAGTTTTACTCTTCATTCAGTTAGTTCACTTCCAAGATTCATTAGATTTAATAACGAACTTTCAAATTTAAGAACTGTTCGTCTGATGATTTTTCAAAAACCAGCATTAATGGGCGTTATTCAACCGCCAAATAACCGGAAAGAAACATTTCATCTTAAACATAGTAACACGTAGTAGGAAAATATACTAATTTTTCTATTACATATTATTTCATTAACTGATTTATGCTAATACCTTACGATAATATTTTTGATAATATATACCCAAATTAACTATTCCATTTAACACGTTGACTACCACGGTATATTTGAACTCCCTTCTCTAACTACGAGATATCTCGTAATTGGCAGTTAAATTTCAAAAATAAACTCTCTTTCAATCATATACATTATTTCTGTAATAAAGATCCCTTTTTACGGCTCTTGTACGTAATGGATCTTAACACATGAGGTATCAAAAGAAAGATTATTTTCAGGAGCAATGACGAATAGTAGTTCATCTCATAAATGTCAACGTTTGTTTTATGCGTTTAAAATAATTCATTTAAATGTGTTTTTTTAACCATTGATAAAGCTACCATCTATGAATGAGTAGAAGCGTTAAAATTATATGATTTTTTTGGCTATAAGAAATACGCGTGTTTAGCAGAGAGGGGGGGGGGGGGGGTCCAAACTTTCATACAACGACCTTTTTTATTTTTAATGCAATTTTTTTAAACGATACTAATTTTGGAATTTTTTAATCATTTTAACTTGTTTAAAATATAGATTTTTGACAATTGAAGGTAAAAGTGGATGAAAGAAGTAATTAACAAAATTAAGTTTTGAGAAATTTGAACTTTAAAGTTGTTGAACTTTAAAGTTGAACTTAAAGTTAAATTGAAACTTTAAAGTTTTCATTTCATATTTGGTTGTGGTCACATACCTTCTTGATGACACTGGTATCTCTGTTAATAAGGCTTCTACAGAGCTGCAATCAGTGTCAAAACACAGTGAATAACATGCCTTCATCCCACTTATCCCCTTCAATTATCATTAAACCAATTTTACAAATTAATAAAAAACAAACATCGAAATTCGATTTAAAAATTCAACCCATACTATAAATCCCCATTTACACTAGCACCAACAGAAGAACAACACTCTAAGACTACGCGAGAATATGAAATCTACTTCGCCAATATAAAACGAAATACTATCGATTTTCAAGAGTAATGCTGCGATAGAGACAATGAAGAGAAATGAAGGAAAGGCCTGAATAGTACACGTCATTCAAAATGAAGTGAAAGCATTTCATCGTCCATCCCCTGTGCTTATATTCCAGGAAGTCACGTATTTGTGAAGTGAATGGATTTTTACTCAACCAGGAATTGAATCCCAATGGGGGGGGCTTCGCGTGTACTTCTGTTGTGGATGAAGTTGAGCATCATTTCAGACATGAAAAGGTGAGATTGGGGGTGGGCGGAATAAAATCTAATACGCGATAAAAAATATTTAGAAAGTCATTTTTTTTTTGTATGGAAAAAAAATCAAAGCACATGTGAATTTGTATTAATTTTCCGTGTTTATTAATAAATATTCACGAATTAAAATAACTGCGTTTGCTTAGTTTGGCAAAGTCCCAGGACGTTATGGCAACGAGCAAAAACGTGTTATTTCAAAAGAAAACTTTTTTTTAAGGTGTTCGCATTTAATTAGAGCAAACATAAGAAGAAAAATGTCATTTACAAAAAAAAAATCGTCGGCTAAGGTAAGATATGTAATTTCTTTTGTATAATCACTACATTTGTTTAAAAACTTGTATTCTATTAAAATAGTTATAATTAAAATATAAAATGAAAATTGGTGTTCCAAAGTTTTCAAACTGCGGTACGCGTACCACAGGGAGTGCGTGGCAATCTAGTTGGGGGAACGCGAAAATAATATTAGTAATGGCGGAACCACACCTAAATAAAAATAATTAATAAATGTAATAAGTAATGTACAATAAAAACCCACAAGTTTCTTCAATTTGATTAATTTGCCAGCTAACCTAAGAACATTACTGTTTAACAAAAACAATCTTTTTTGCGTAGAGGGATGGGTGAGAAGGGGGGGGGGGGGGGGGGGACTAAGAAATATAAAGTTTTATCAGGGGTACGTGAAATAAAAAAAGATTGATAACCACTGCTTTACAGCTCCAAGATAGGTTTGATTTGGTTAATTAATATCGCACTAGAGCGAGCTGCACAGTGGGCAATCGACGACGGTTCGTGGCTTATCTCGAAGGAAAGACCCGTAAACGATGAATCATATTTTTTAACCATGGTCAGATGACGAGGGCAACACCTGAGCTGGCACCCGACGCAACCTCAATGGACGTCAGGATATTGGATCCCGATCAGATTTATCATGCATCAGTCCCGTATAATTTGTTGAATACTTTGGACGAGTTTTCTAGTGTTTTTGTAGCGAAGCTGGCCACCCTTCGATCTAAAAATCACTACTTTTTTACTTTTCTTTGTCAATTCCACCGCACGGGCTCGAACTAGCAATTCTCTGATTAGCAGCGGAACGCCTTTATCCACTGGGCAACTGGAGGTCCGCTCCAAGATGGAATATTGGCCAACGCCTTATATGTCGCCCAATCACCATATGCGAGAACCGTTAAAACACAGTTGGCTTAACCGGATAGAAATCGAACTCGGGACCTTCCGATAAGGAAGCAGTGACAATCAAGCCGTCCATTCAGCACACAAACACACACACACAAAAATTATTTATTTTATAACACCACACAGCAATCCCAACACATTTCAAACCCAAGCGAGATTTATTACCCTACAAGCATCCGAACGCCCCATTTCTCAAGGGTCACTTGTCAGCCACTGAGACACTGCCAAAAAGAGCGATAAATATAAGTCCCTTGATCCAGAGGAGGCTCAAGACCTATCCGATTATTAAGGGATTGCCTCGCCGCAGTGGGTTCCGCAGTACGTGGAGGAGCCCTCAAATGAGAGGGATTAGGCAGAGATCTTCGCCAAATTACTGTCCATGGCACATTGCACATCCGAGGCCCATGGATCTGGAGTTGGCGAGGCGTCTTCTTGGGTTGTAAGGAGATTCTTTTGGCCGAATACAATTAATTTGTTTCGCGGCAATCAATTGGGAGAGGAGGGATTATGCTTTGAGAGTGGTTTTATTTCATTGGGAATACACAAGAAAGAAATGCTTTTTTATGTTGTGGTGTCAAAATGGGGGAGATTTTGTCTGAGTGCAATTTTAAATTCTGAAACACTTGAGCAATAGCACGAAATATAAGTACATTACAAAACATAAAAAAATGTAATACCTACATTATCTTATGATACAGAGTAAGGCTAACCGGGCACGAGCGATAATTGCACTGCAATTATCGCTCGGTGATAATCAAATGAGTGACTAAAAAATCACTCAGCAACTGCCTGGCGATTATTTGCATATAATCGCATTCGACTCAAGGATGCCACGTTTCAGATTTCGAAATCGCAAAAGTAAAGATGAAAAATCGCTACACTCGTATTATCACATTCCATACAAAATCGCCAAATTGTCGATTAGTCACAAAAGCCGTTAACTCGATAGCGAACGAAAGGATATTTTGTGCAATTAAAAGTTGCTCTGTGAGCGGATACACATTGAGTTTTCCAGTTGTCCAGTTGCATGCAACTAAATAGTTCAGTTGCATGTCCGATAGTTTCCAGTGCTCGGTTAACCTAACATATTTATTTAGGTAACAACCAAACCAAAAAAATTGTATAGCAATTACTGGACCTAGTAAAAAAAGTAATGAAACCTTCCATCAAGAAAACTTCCTATAAAAAAATGAATTTATTCCAAAAAGCTTTAATTTTACAAAAAAAAAAATCTTTTTAGTTGGGGAATAAGTATTACTTCGAAATTGATATTTTATGAATACATAGGTATAATAAGATTCGATACAAGAAAAAGGCGATATATCGAAACATACTTATATTTTTATTTTGTTCATCCGCATGATCAAATTATAAACTGCGCACATACAATCCTTTTCTCATACACTTCAACCAATAATAAATACAATATTAGCGACATTCACCAATATCTCTTTAAGAATCCAATTAGTCCACTCAATTCCCACCTGGAACTCTCAAATTGCAAAGATTCGGGCGAGAATCCTTCTAAAACATCCCCATCCATTCGACAAAGTCTCGAAATCCTCCCATTACGGAGACTACCATAACAAAAGAATGTCCTGTACTCCGCAGTAGCTTCGGATACACTTTGATCATCCAATCGCATAATGAAACGCATTCTGATCAGATAGCATCTGCAAGGGAAATGACCCGGAGGTAATGAACCCCACTAAATTAATGCACACAATTAATACCGAATTGTATGGCGTTATCACTTGGGTGATGAGCAATCAATATTTGTTCGCCGGGGCGACTTGAAAATACATTAGCTTCTGATTAATAACAGCCATCAGGGCGGTTTATTTGCGATTCCAGGGGTGTTTGTTGCTTTTCGGGGCCAATTAATGGCAGCGGGTAATTCGACAAATTAACCAGCAAGATTGTAGTAAGTCGTCTATGCAAAAATGTATATATCATTAGCTGTTATTGTAATGGGAAATAGCTGTAGGATAGTCTTAAAAATGGGTATATATTTAAATTTATTATATAACTATATTCAACTATATACAACTATATTTAACTATATATAACTATATTTAATTCTATTATTTATATAACTATATTTAATTCTATTATTTATATAACTATATTTATTTCTATTATTTATATAACTATATTTAATTCTATTATTTATATAACTATATTTAATTCTATTATTTATATAACTATATTTAATTCTATTATTTATATAACTATATTTAATTCTATTATTTATATAACTATATTTAATTATATAACTATATGTAATTCTATTATTTATATAACTATATTTAAATTTTAATAAAAGAAAAGAAAATTTAGTTTAAATTAATGAATAAAGAAAAATTTTAAAACCAAATAGTTCGTTATTAGAAATGGTTAAAAAATAAAGTAATGTGAATATAAAACTTACTTGATTACTACAAATGGTACGGGCATAATTATTCAGTACCGTTTCATTAAAATAATTGAAATGTTATGAATGATATGTAAATTGTGTAATCAGTTTAACTGATACGAAATAGTTTAATTTTTAAATTATCTTACCGCATTTATGATTTCATGATATTGCATTTATTTAAATGATCTTACCGATTTTAAATGCTTACCATGAATTGATTAACGTGAATAAAAACTTATGTTGTTGGGTTTCATAGAAAATGCCCACTAAATAGCTTTACTAAATAGCTTTGTTTAAAAACACAATTGAAATTAAAATCGTAAACATATTCAAAGCAAACGCAAAATCACTAAGTAACTACTTATAAATAAACTTTCCAAGTGAGCATTGTAAAGTAGTGCACAAGAAATAATTATTTGCAGTTACTTTGTTCATTAACATGCTTCATATAGAATCATAGAAAATAAATAAAATTTTCCGTGATATTTATTTTATATCGGATTTTGCTAACAATTACACTGTGCCAGAGACTCCGCTCCAGGGTGGTTCGAAATTAGGAGTAGCGCCTAGCAATTCCTTTTTAATAGCTAAAATGTTCTGCTTAAGAGTAATTTTAAAATAACTCAAATAGATTATGCATAGCTGAAAAATTGCTAGGATATTTTTGTAATTGTTAAAGCTTCTTTTGTATAAAATGAGAAGACTGTTTCCGTTTGTTCGCTAAAAATATCAGTTTTACTGACAAAATTACTAAAAAGTAAGTATAAGATTAATTGTTGAAAATCAACGTTAGGCGTCACAAATGACGACTGGGTATTAAATTATGGTCGTTAAACTAAAATGTTTTAGGTGCAAAATACAACTAACGATCGCTAATTTCGAACCCGGCTCCGCTTTCTACTGATTGTGTTCTAATGGTAACCTTAATTCAATACGACAAACAGATAACATTTCTATGAAAATATGGTAACCCCAAATGTATCTCGAACTTAACAGTTGGTATGCTCCCACCCACAATTTTATTTAAATATTTTTGTTATTGTAAATATTAAGTTGAATATGTTAGTTATAAGTAGAAATGCCAGTAACCAATGAAAACCGATAAGCAATTTAATTTATTTCTTATTTTTTTTTAATCAATCACATCTTTTCCATTTCATTTACGAAGAAATACAAAACTAAGAAATAAAAATACTTTTAAAAGTGTTACCCACCGATTACAAATATAACCTTCCTACGTTCGTAAACTCCATTATACGTACCCTGCATCCTTAAGATTCTACTAATTAACAATAAATGTCATCAAAAAGTCTATAGGAAAAAATGTATCGCCTTAAACAAAACAGAACTAGAAGTTGTCTTAATTAAATGACAATACAAGATTGGTACAGAAATATGCAATGACTGTCCGTCAACATCACAATCGGTAATTAAATTCCAAGATCCAAGTTAATACATTTTGTACCCTAAGGTGCCATTAATTCAGTTGCATATAATTTTCCCTAATTATGAAGGAGTAGAACGAATTAAATGACTCCACCTAACGGCAACGTGCTTTATTTTGGAATTTCATGGTATGGCGGGCAATCGTTAACCGGGCATAATTTAGGACCTATCATCAGCACCGATTCAAGTATACAAATTAGGCCTAATCACGTCGGGCCTAGCTGATTGCCAAGGTAACCTGATAGTCTGTAAATTGATACTCACACTCAGCTGTTGTCAATCCATAATTGGAATTGAGGGACTGTTAATTCCCTAACACGCAAAATTGAGTACATTGTTCCAAAGTAATTGGAATGAATGGAACTCGATTTTTTTTCTATTAATTCTTATTATCCGTAGAAGTAATTTATATTATAAATTATTTATTTATATTATATTATAAAAAAATAATCAGCAAATAAAAGTCGAAGCAATCAAGTCGACTCTGTGTTTGGTAACTGAGAATTGGACGGACCATGACTATAGTCATGGTTCGTCGATACGGAGCTGCTTTGGAATTGATTCAGTATGACATGGTTCATACAGATTTTCAAAAATAAAAATTAAGTAGTTTTTAATGACTTTTTAAGAACTCGTCGATAATTTTTAAAGACCTCTTATATTCTTTGGCGCTGTTGGGAAGAATCACACATATTTGGAGCAGAATTCCCATCCCTGTAAATGTTAAAGATGGTTACATTCTTGTGAATTTCCCTGTATTTCTAGAATGAGTATCGATTCTTCACAAAAAAAAAAAAAATGAGATTTTCTAACGAGGAACTGCCGTGAATCATAATGAAATACCATTGACTAAAATATCGGATAAAAGTGAACAAAAGTTCACTTTTTCTTCCTGACACTAAATCTGTCCATTCACGCCCCATGGGAATTAGGAAAACAAAATGTTTGATAAAAATGAAGGACCTGAGTTGCAAATTAAGGACTTTTAAGTTAAGTTGCAAATTAGGGACTTAAGGACTTTTTACTTAATTAAGGACCTACCCATATTAAGTAGTTCTTAAGGACTTTTAAGGACCGTGCGAACCATGTATGACTCCAAAAGGATGTTCACAAATTATATAATTTGTAAGATACACACTCTGCACGCAGAAGTATGAAATTTCAAAAATAGCTATTCTTCAATGTCTATCCATGCACTAAAAGCAAAAATTTTAATTTTTTTTTTAATATAATATTTAAATTTATTATTCCGTGAGCTTGTATACAAAACATTTAATCGGTTAATCAATATTGTTGAACTTTTCCCAAAGGAAATAATTATATTTTGTCCGTTTTCCAATTCATCATTCCACCCGATCAATATCAATGAACTTGTTCTTAGGGTTAAGTGTGCATGCGCATATTTCGTTTTTGTTGACATTACTGACGCACGTTGCTCTATTTTTGTGATCATTAGTCATTTAAAATGACATTATTGTGTACCGTTTACTTTAAAAAATTAAATAACGACTACTGCAAATATATTTTGTAAATTATAATATGAAATATCTATTAGGTTTGGTTTTGTTAATTAACGTCGCACTAGAGCTGCACAGTGGGCTATTGGCGACGGTTCGGGGTCAATATCGAAGGAAATACCCAGGAACACATACACATTCACACACACATTCATACATGCACCTCGTTATTTTAGAACCATGGTCAGATGACGAGGAAACACCTGAACTGGCACCCAACGCCTTTAATAGACGTCGGAACTTTGGGCCCCGATCAGATTGATCGTGCACCAGTCCTTTATACAAGCCAGTATAATTTGTTGGATATTTTGGACGTCTTTCTAGTATTTTGTAGCGAAGCTGGCAACCCTCCGATCGCAAGATCACTACTTTTTTACTTTTATATGTCAAGTCCTTTTAACGGATTCGAACCACCAATCCTCTGATTAGCAGCTGAACGCCTTACCAACTGAGGCTCGAAATATCTATTAGCTTTACGGTTTCCCGACAACCCACGGTCACGCAGATAGTTAGATAATTGGACAAAAAGTACGAATTGGATTAAATAATAATTTATAATTTGAAAACTTATGCAGGGTGGCAACAAAATTTTGGAAAAAAAGTTCCCTGATATTTCCCTGATTTCCATGAGGGTGTCACAAAAATTTCCCTGATTTTTCAATTACATTAAAAAATGTTGCAATACATGCTTTGTATAGAAACTAAGTACCTATCCACGTTATACTAAATCTATTACATTATCTGGAAAAATTATCAGCAATACTTATTGCCAGTTAAAATAATAACTTATGGATACAACACAAATTATACAATTGCGACTGGCATAATAGTAATTAAACGTGTTCTCTAAAATAAAAATAAATTAAAAAAAAGCAAGTTTTTTCAATTATTTCTTTTGTAGATAATTTTAAATGTTTCATATTTCATATTCCAGACTTCAATAAATTTCATATTCATTAGCCTCTCATATGTCCGACTCCATATGTAAAAATATATGAATATGTGAACATATATGTCAAGGTGCAATGCACTTTGCGTTTGCTATTCCCTCCAGCAGTAGTTCACATTTTCCAAAAATAAAACTGAAAATATGAAAATGCGCATAACCATGTTTTTTTTTAAATTCTTTTTCAGAACTAAAAGGAAATATTGACAACTAAACAACCCAGTATAAAAGGCATAATAGACGATAATTACCGCTTTACTGATACACATTTGAAAATTTCCCTGATTTCCAGGTTATGTTACCACCCTGTTATACCTAACTATATTCTTTCAATACAACTGCACACTTTCGCGTTAACACCTACAACAAAAATATTAAATTCTTAAAACAAAATTAAATTTGATTATGTTATTTTCTAAACCAATTGATTCGGGAATATATTACAATTATGATTTAATAATGATTAAATTTAACAAACAAGTGCTTTTAATCTAACAATTTATCCAAGTCTTGAGATAGAGAGAAAAAGCTGCATTAATATATTATATAAATCTGCTTAAAATCTATATAAATTACTAAAAATATAATTCGAAAAATACTATGTAATGTTACAAATGGCGTAATAAGATAATGAGTATACATCGTAACCTATTGCAATTACAGGGTGGCAACAACATTCTGGAAAAAAAAAGTTCCCTGATATTTCACCGTTGGTGTCACAAAAATTTCCCTGATTTTACAATTACATTAAGAAATGTTGCAATACACGCTTTGTATAGAAACAAAGTACCCACGCTACAATGATCCAATAAATATATATCGCATTATAAATGAAAAATTATACGAAATTCTTATTGACAGTTAAAAGAATAATTTATGGATACAACACAAATTACTCAATTACGGCAGGAATAATAGTAATTAAACATATTCTCTGGAAGCAGATAATGCAAAAATAAGCCATTTTTTCAAATTATTTCTTTTGTAGATAATTTTAAATCTTTTAATTGCTTAATATATCCTATTCCAATCTTCAATAAATCACATATTCATTAGCCCCTCACATGTTGCTTACAATTCAATGTTCAATGCACTTTGCTTTTGCTGCTCCCTCCAGCAGTGGTTCAGGTTTTTACAAAAATAAAACTAAAATATGAAACTGTGCTTAACTACACTTTTTTTAAAAAAAATTTAGAACTAAAAGGAAATAATTGACAACTAAATTACCCAGAATAGAGGGCATTATAGACCATAATTGCTCTTTTAATGATCTAATTTAGAAAATTTCCCTGATTTTTTGTGAATTTTTTAAAATTTCACCAATATTTCCAGAATAAAAAAATTCCATGAAAATTCCCTGATTGCCCGTTGTTCAATAATCTAAAAAAGTGAGAATTAATACAAGAATTCGATTTCCATAAATTGGTATCTTTAGTACATAAAGACTATACCAACACGTAAAAACAAAATGTCTATTCTAAGTTACGAATTGAACGAATAACAACCACACCTACACTAAACGCTTAATTGATCCGTGCCATTTCCAAAATAGATCTCCCCACCTTTTACAGTGAAAGAATAAGCACAAACCATTTCACAAATGCAAATTTCCACTACCTTGACAAAAACCTCGGACAAAAGAAGAAAAAAAATCCATGAATGAAACCAGCCTACGCAACGGCTGAAACACGATCACCAACCATTAGATAAGAATAAAAAAAAAGGTGTGAAAAAAAGTTCTTTTCAGTTTAGTACCATCCCCACAAAAGGCCAATAGACTGTTACCTGTGAAGGTCTAGTTTCAAGAGTAGACTCAAGAGTTTCAGTGGGTCGGTTTTGTTTATTTTATATTGTAGTTTTTATTTGCGTGTCCCGTTGAATCGGAAACCGGCCCAACCCACGTCACGTTTCCAGCCAACTTCTTCTGCCAACATTAAAAGTTCAAAGCAATTTTGACTGAAAAAGGCTTAACGGTGGTGGAATGAGACAGGGCGAGGATCCCTGTTTATTCCACTGCTATTTTCACGCTAAATCTTTCCGTTTTTGCTACTGAAAAAAAGCTTATTCATTTTTTTTTATTCTGCTTTTTGTCTTGCTAAGGTTTATACAATCATCCCGTTTCGTGTTTCTGAAGGCAGTGCAAACAAGAGGCAAGCATTGTTATGAAGGAATTTTAAAGTACAGTTTGCTCTTTTTTTCTAAGAAAAAAAAGTTAAGATGTTTTGATTCTTTTTCCTTTAAGTTAATTTTTAATGTATAAGATAATAGGATGTTCTAGGAATCACTTTTCTTTTAACTTGAATTTTTTTTTTAAAGTTTGACAAACAAAATATACTAGATCCCTTAATTTTTTTTTCTTTTACCAAACAATTCGTATGCATAAATACAAATTTATTGCATGTTTTTCAACTTTGTTTTACATTTCTTTTAAATAAACAAACTTCGTGTTTGTTTTTAAATATATCCTTAAAAGTTAAAAATTATATTGAGGAATAAGGTTAATTAACTTTTTGAAATCTTGTTTTAATTTTAAAAACAATTTTTTCTTTAAACTAAATATAAACAGACTAAAAATAGTAATGTCCTTTATAGGATTTTCAAAACACGTTAATAGATGCAGTAATAATTTATCTCGCTCACTATTCATATACTTAAAGTATACATCTATTTTAAATTTATGACGGATATATTTTTGTAGGATTTCTTCAACCAATCTGCAAAAATTAAATTAGATCGACTTTTAGCAGACGCGTTAATGTAACACGAACTTTAAATGTTAACAGCAGTGAATTCATTACCTAACTAGTATGGCCATAATTACAGTCTGATACCAAATTTATTTATATTATAAAAGTAAAGAAAAATATTTTACAAATCCGCAACAGCATTTCAAAAATTGATGTTTTTAAATTTTACTCATGGTAGTCTTAAACACTCCACCCACAGAATAATTTTATTCCTCGTCGTACGTGGCCCTGGGGAAAGCAAATTATCATCAAAATATTTAGGATTTAAATTACAGGGCGCGATGAGCCGAGGGAAAGTTAGAGAATTACGCAACTGGTAATATATTGTATATAAGCAACAATCGAAATAGAGTCTATTGCGACTGAAATGCAGGATATGGTGATAAATGAAATTTGGTATGGGTATGTCGGCCAGGTCGTGATCAACAGATAAAATATGATATACGGGGATCTGTAGAAGCGTAATTCTATCAAAGCGATAAATGGCCAATTATGGACATGTGACAAGGAAAAGAATAATTGTCATGCATATATAACCAGCTGAATAGGTAATTTGTACAAAATAAACTATTTATTATCGCAGTATCACTTAGAGTTAGAAGATAAAGGGACAAAAAAACTATAAGCGCACTGTTAAAACGCGAAATTTCATTAACCATACGTACGCATTTAAATAAATAATCACTTCAAAACTTCCCGCTTAAGGAATATAGTGAATTATGAAGTTAATATAGTTAAGTACTATTATTATTTAGTTAAGTATTATTGTTAATATATTTAACTATGCAAAGAAAAAAAAAGCTTTAAATGCATGGTTAAAGCGAAACTCCTTTCAACTTCATTAACCATTCTAATTTAAATACAAAATCCTTTCTAAGAATTGACACGAATATAGTGAATCGAAAAGTTAATATACTGATTGGAGATGTCAGCGGTTCGAGCTCCGGTAAGGACACATATTTAAAATTCCCCTAAAATCGAAATTATTTTACTTTTTAAGTATTTAAACACTTAAAATTATATTAAACAAAAACACGCAGCACAGCTGACGCATCAACACCGACTAAAACTTGTAGTTCGACTTGTACGTTCACGTTTGACTTCCGTTTCATGTTTGATTTCCGCGTCATCGCCCGCTCCCACACACGCATTAGTTATATAAGGCTGAAAGACATTAGCAAATCGTTTATGGCCAAAAAATCCAAAACAGTTTAACGGCCTGCTCATATATCCATGTAGATAGCATTATAACCGACTTGTTTCGTTACTGGTCCATGAAATTCTCTTTCTTTTGTTACCTCATGTATTAAGATTTGTTCCGCCAATGGGTTCACAAAAGGGATCAGAATCCTAGAAATCTACATCTATCTTTCTGTAGATCTCTATCCTAGAGATCTACAGAAATAATATATATGATGATAACAAGTTTCATTTATTAAAAAAAAATTGGGTACAGTACCGTGTTTCCAGAACACGTTGTCACGATACTCCGATCATGTGCAATATAGTAGTGCTATTTTACTAGGATACTTTCACAGAGAGCTTTGCAAATTAATAGCATATAATACATAATTTTTTAAATAAGTTAATAAATAATATGGTTTTATTTTCAAACATGGTCTCTCTTTTTTTTCATTTCAAGATAAAAAAAATTAATTAAATTATATTCAAAATATAAGCACTCTTTATAGTGCCAAATTGAACTGAAAATACATTTGCTTGATGAATGAGCACCAAAAAAATCAAGCTAATATGTGTTTAACTATAACTATAGAAAGCCAACCAAAAACAACAATTTAAAAAAGTTTTGCACGAATAAAAATGCGTTAAATTCAATTAAAATACTCAAAAAAGCTTACTTCAAACTAAGAGGCCCATTGGCTAAATTCTGCCCAATACATTATTCTTCAAGTCGAAAACACTCGACTTTATTTTTACTCTTTACACACTAAGCACCAAAACATATTCAAAATCCCCTGTCAAAACCAATAATTTTCACTTGACAGGGGAAAAAAATCCCATCTTTCCGGCATATTTTTTTTATTAGATACCCATTCAGCTTTCAACAATGGTCGTAATGTCAAGAAGGCATTTCCGATGCAATAACTTTTTTCTCTCTTCATTTTGATAGAATTTTTTTTTATAGAGCGAGCGAAAAATATCGCGAATCGATTGTTAGAAGAAATAAAATGAAAAGAGGCCCCCCTTTTATTTAATTTTTTTTTATTTATTTAAAAGTCTAGCTTAAAAGATAATCGCTTACTTAGGAGAAACATCGCGAACAAATGATTTTGTATACGAAACACCAGAGAGAAAATGTCTCGTCAATTTGGGAACCTGAACTTGATGCGAAGAGAAATCATCTAAAAAAAAAAAAAACTTCCAAATAATGGCCCTTAGCTAATTAATAAAGTAATTAGCGAAATAATGAGAGTTTTTAAAGAAAAATATCACCTTTGGCCGTGCACTTATCTACTGTGCTTCATTCAATCCAAAGCGAATCGTTGTAGGTTATATATAAAAAAGAGAAAGTTAGTGTAATCAAAATATTTTTTTAAAGCCCCGTTTTAACGTATGTACAGCGATAATAATACTAACTTCTAAAAAATAAAACGTGATTAATTGTTCACTTCGTAAAACTAATTAACTGCTAAGTCCTTTTGAATTGGATTTGCTTTGTTCGTTGTTTTTATTTTGTTGCTTATTGAGTAGATATTGTTTTAGGTGAATCGACGACTTTTATTCCGTGATTTATGCAAATCTCCAGAACTGTGAATAGCATAAGGAAAATAAAAAAAAAATATGCATGTTCTTGAATTATGTTCTTATGATTTTGGTTCAACTTTATATTCCATTAGAGTACGTTACTTTTTATATAAAGGCAAGCAAAGTAGGCAAAAATCAAATGATCCTTAACTAAACTTAATTACAGTACATTCATAAATATATATATATATATATATATATATATATATATATATATATATATAATAGTTATGAATTTCAAAAAATAGTAAAAGTATACAAAACACGCTCAAATGCACTTTTACTTGCGTTATTAAATTTCATAAATATTATTTATTAAGAATTATAAATAACTTTAAAACTAATAAAAATGACATCAGGCAAAAGAATGATAAATTAGTTAATAAAGGTAATTATAATAACCTCTATATATTTAATAGCCGATACGATTTTTTGTCACAGTCACTTAACCTAAACTATGCAACCATTTTATGATCAAGGTGTCATTTGAAAGGGAGTGAACTGTAGCCGAGTCAAAACTATAAAATATTAAGCAATTAAGTAGTTTATTATTCTTTAAATATATATATATATATTATATATATATATATATGATATATATATATGATATATATATATATATATGATATATATATATGATATATATATATATATAAATATATATATATATATATATATATATATGATATATATATATATATGATATATATATATATATATATATATATATATATATATATATATATATATATATATATATATATAAATATATATATATATAAATATATATATATATATATATATATATGATATATATATATATATGATATATATATATCATATATATATATATATATATATATATATATATGATATATATATATATATGATATATATATATCATATATATATATATATATATATATATATATATATATATATATATATATATATATATAAATATATATATATATAAATATATATATATATATATATATATATATATCATATATATATATCATATATATATATGATATATATATATGATATATATATATATATATATGATATATATATGATATATATATATATATGATTTATATATATATATGATATATATATGATATATATATATGTCATCATGACACTATCTGCATCTCAAAGTATGAATTTAGCGAGTAAAGAGCGTTGACCTCTAATAACAATTATTAGACAACATGGTCCGTATTCTTCAAAAACAAAAATTGAAATTTTACTGACAGTTGAAGTAATTGTGTCGATCCTGAAGGACTGAAATACGTTATAATGCATAACAATTTAAATTAAAAATAGATGTCCTGACGAGTAAAAAACGCATTGTCATAAACTTGAAGAGATGTTATAAACAATTCCATCCAAAAATCCGCCATCTTTCTTTCAAAAAGAAATCTGACAAGACTTATCCAGGGCCAATCTAAAACAACACCAGAAGAAAAGAAGAAAAAAAACATCCCAGATCAATCCGCAGACAGGTTTCGTCCACAATCTCATTTACGGCTAATCCCTCTAACGTCACCGCAAAGAAAATAAAAACTCAAACCAGAAAATAAAAACATCCGACAAAGAGATAGAATATAAAAAGACGCTGCGGCGTTACGTCCAAGAACATCTTCACAATCGAACTGTTTAGAACAAATCCCCTTTGAGTCCCCTTTCCCGTAGCGAGCGAAGATGAGTTTTGGAAAGCTTTTGTCTTCCCGAAAACGATCCAAAATGTGAAAGGAAGAAGTAAAAGAAAGCTCGGTGGATGGATCACTGTAGAGGCAGAGAAATGAAAAATCCACTTCTTGAGTGAAATCCAATAACGATTCTTTACTCGGGTAGGTGGATCTGTGGGGTAGTTAGCTAACGGTAGGGCATGGTGAGAGAATCAAAGGGAAAGGGTTCAAGATAAAATACAGGGTAGCCCCGTTTGGGAACAGATTAGCCCGATATCTTATTACTAAATATTACCCAAACGGATATTTTTATCAGTTGCGTAAAAAAAATTTATACAGGAAAATTGTATTACGTTGAACAAGCGCAGCTTCTCAAAAGTGCATTTCTTGCATGATGAAAAATATTGAAAATCGTTTCTTGCTTCTTAAAAGGAAAAAGTATAATGTAAATAGCGCTAATCATGCAATATCATGGTGAGTAGTACTTGGTTCTGGTTCAATTACAAGTTTTCTGTAAGTACATATTAAAGATAAAATAAGCAAGAGAACCTAATTTTGCAATGAGGATCCAAGCCATCATAAATATACGTTGAACAAGCACAGCTTCTAAAAAGTGCATTTCTTGCATGATGAAAAATATTGAAAATTGTTTCTTGCTTCTTAAAAGGAAAAAGTATAATGTAAATAGCGCTAATCATGCAATATCATGGTGAGTAGTACTTGGTTCTGGTTCAATTACAAGTTTTCTGTAAGTACATATTAAAGACAAAATAAGCAAGAGAACCTAATTTTGCAATGAGGATCCAAGCCATCATAAATATACGTTGAACAAGCACAGCTTCTAAAAAGTGCATTTCTTGCATGATGAAAAATATTGAAAATTGTTTCTTGCTTCTTAAAAGGAAAAAGTATAATGTAAATAGCGCTAATCATGCAATATCATGGTGAGTAGTACTTGGTTCTAGTTCAATTACAAGTTTTCTGTAAGTACATATTAAAGATAAAATAAGCAAGAGAACCTAATTTTGCAATGAGGATCCAAGCCATCATAAATATACGTTGAACAAGCACAGCTTCTAAAAAGTGCATTTCTTGCATGATGAAAATTATTGAAAATCGTTTCTTGCTTTTTAAAAGGAAAAAGTATAATGTAAATAGCGCTAATCATGCAATATCATGGTGAGTAGTACTTGGTTCTGGTTCAATTACAAGTTTTCTGTAAGTACATATTAAAGACAAAATAAGCAAGAGAACCTAATTTTGCAATGAGGATCCAAGCCATCATAAATATACGTTGAACAAGCACAGCTTCTAAAAAGTGCATTTCTTGCATGATGAAAAATATTGAAAATTGTTTCTTGCTTCTTAAAAGGAAAAAGTATAATGTAAATAGCGCTAATCATGCAATATCATGGTGAGTAGTACTTGGTTCTAGTTCAATTACAAGTTTTCTGTAAGTACATATTAAAGATAAAATAAGCAAGAGAACCTAATTTTGCAATGAGGATCCAAGCCATCATAAATATACGTTGAACAAGCACAGCTTCTAAAAAGTGCATTTCTTGCATGATGAAAATTATTGAAAATCGTTTCTTGCTTTTTAAAAGGAAAAAGTATAATGTAAATAGCGCTAATCATGCAATATCATGGTGAGTAGTACTTGGTTCTGGTTCAATTACAAGTTTTCTGTAAGTACATATTAAAGACAAAATAAGCAAGAGAACCTAATTTTGCAATGAGGATCCAAGCCATCATAAATATACGTTGAACAAGCACAGCTTCTAAAAAGTGCATTTCTTGCATGATGAAAAATATTGAAAATTGTTTCTTGCTTCTTAAAAGGAAAAAGTATAATGTAAATAGCGCTAATCATGCAATATCATGGTGAGTAGTACTTGGTTCTAGTTCAATTACAAGTTTTCTGTAAGTACATATTAAAGATAAAATAAGCAAGAGAACCTAATTTTGCAATGAGGATCCAAGCCATCATAAATATACGTTGAACAAGCACAGCTTCTAAAAAGTGCATTTCTTGCATGATGAAAATTATTGAAAATCGTTTCTTGCTTTTTAAAAGGAAAAAGTATAATGTAAATAGCGCTAATCATGCAATATCATGGTGAGTAGTACTTGGTTCTGGTTCAATTACAAGTTTTCTGTAAATACATATTAAAGACAAAATAAGCAAGATAACCTAATTTTGCAATGAGGATCCAAGCCATCATAAATATACGTTGAACAAGCACAGCTTCTAAAAAGTGCATTTCTTGCATGACGAAAAATATTGAAAATCATGTCTTGCTTCTTAAAAGGAAAAAGTAGATATACTATAATGTAAATAGCGTTAATCATGCAATATCATGGTGAGTAGTACTTGGTTCTGGTTCAATTACGAGTTTTCTGTAAGTATATATTAAAGACAAAATAAGCAAGGATCCAAGTCATCAAAAATCTTCTTGTCCTGTTCATCGAACTATGCAGAAGCCACAATACTGAGCTAGAACAAATCCTTCTAAGCTACTAAGTTACAAACTTCGAGCATGGATCCTTCATAGTAGAGAAAACATAATCTTATAATCTCGCTAACATCAAAGTGAGGCCAACATATATGGCCTCAGACACGTGTTAATTACGTCATTCCATTCATAAATTTATAATGTTACACATTTCCCAATTCATCAGCCAATCGCGAGTATTTTTTAATTCATAATTTTGAAAAGAAGTCACGTGTCTGAGATGTTGATCTCACGATTATGACGTCATATTCGCTCTACTACAGTCCATTCATGCTCGAAGGTTACAAAGGACACTATGATTGTCTAGCACAATGGTTCATAACCCGTGGTCTACAAGAGGTCCAAAGTGGTCGGTGAGGCAATTATCAGAAATTCTTTTCGTTTTGTTTTTCCATAAAAGAAAACCTAATTATTTGAGAAGTAAAGATGTCATAAAAAATCTAAATACAAAATAAAAATTTATTTGCTTTAAAAGAAACTAAAAATGTCCATTTAAGAGTATTTAAACAGAAACGAGTTGTAATATATATTGTAGAAAGCGTTTGCATATTTTTTTCTTCTTAATAGTGGTATTGTCAGTTTGATGATATACTCTAAGGATTAAAATGGGTTTTTGAAATGAAAATATGCAATTAGAATTCTTTCAATTCAGCATTAAATTTTCTTTTAATGTTTTAAAAAGGTAATGGTTCGTAAAAAGTCGAATTTTTGATTCAGTGGTCCGTGGTCATTTAAAGGTTCGGAACCACTGGTCTAGTGGTTTTGCTTGCGAAACTTTTCGTTTGCTAACCAGAAAATCTATGAATAGCTGAAAGTGCGTTCCGTACATAAGCCTCTGTTATTTAACTATATGTTTTAAAAGACAATTGTTATTTTATAATATTTTATTTTTCTTTAAATAACAATAGCTACAAATTAATATTAAGTACTAGTTGTCACTTCAACAGGTCCTTTGTAATGCGGAAAGTAGTAAATAACACAGCAAAACAAGTCAGCATAAAACTTTGATCACAATTGTGAAATTGAAAGTTTTATGAAGGAAAACTGCAGTTTTTATTTGAAAATCTATTAAATTAAAGGTTTGTTTCAAATTCTGTCATAAAACATGTAAAATTCTTATAAAAAAAAACTGAAAAATCTTCCATTTGTAAGTTGGGAATAACACGAGTTTTCAATAAACAATCGTTTCTCCAGCTTAAAAGACTAAACAAAATATTTTATTAAGAATAGTAGGGTTCAGCAATACCAGATACCAAGCAGTGAACATATATATACAGAATTAAAAAACAGGAAATTTTAAAGTATATTTATGTAAATAGTGAAACTTAACTTTCTCGTATGAAACACGAAAAAACAAGTTTCTTGAACTCATTTTAATCCTAAATTAGTTGAGAAAACTCGAAGTTTCATAAAACGAAGAACAACACAGAATAAGAAATTTATAGAATGCGTAAACAGCTGACTTCTTCAAACTGCCGAAGGCAAATTAAACAATTCATCTCCCTGTTTCTTTTTCTCTACAACTAAAAAAAAAGAGCCAGATACAATTCCCCTTAAGCACTGATCGAAAAATAAAGAAAAAATTTGCAAATAGCTGTCAAATTTACAATGTGAATGACTATAAAGTGTATGCGTTCATCGCAATTTGCATTTGAAAAAGACTATTTTCAATGAGGATACCAAAACGATTTAAATCCTTTTATAAATAAGATGCCAACACGTAATCTACAAACTTATCGCTTTCAGCTTTCTCATTTGCGATATACTTTAAACTCCCACGGCGATGTTATCTTCTTGTTTCCTTCCATTATTTCTATAATGTCTTGAATAACTTATCTCGAAAAGATAAGGTAGTTTTTTTTACTTGCAACTATACACTACAATCAAAAGAAATTTCAACGTTTTTTATCTACCGAAAAGGCAAATAAAATAGAACGAGTTTAAAATTCATCTATTTCAATGTGTTTTTATTTGAAAATTGAACACTGAAAATTTTAAAATGCCGTAAACACGGGTTACTTTGTAAGTCCCAGTTTTATACAACTGTTTTTTTTTAATCTTATGCTAGAATATAACAAATATAGTTGAGCTTTTTATATACTTCAAACTTTCTCTAAAATACTGTGAGATAACAAATCAACTTTTAATAATATTTTTTATGAAGAGGGACAAACGAACACCCCAGAGCTGCAGTAGCCCGTGTTTACAGTACCCCAAATAATCAATTTTAGATAGTTATTTTAGACTAACCAGCTCAATTTATTGTAAACTTTTTTTTTGTAATAATAGTTATTAAAAATTATTAAAACACTTTAAACCTATGATTCCCAACGTTACACCACCCAAGCCAAAAGCTAGATGAGGAGCAAAATATAATCTAATATGACATTAAATAAAATTCAGTTAAAATTAAATTAAATGTATTATTTTGCATGTAATTTTATTTTCGATTAGTTTTTATAGTAATGCAGTTATGTGTTTCTATTTTACTTCTTATTATCCTGTGTTATTTAAGCTGGTATTTGTTTCACCCAGCTTTACTGATTTTAGGTACAACAGTGCATTTCAAAAAGTATCTAGAAATAAAACTAATACAAATTCAAAGTAAATAAAAGGATTATGCTGCATATTTATCTTTTCAAAGTAACACTTTTAATCCATAAAATATATCAGCGGATTAACTATGGTGTTATCAGAAAAAAAATGCTTTCTTAAGAAAGATAGAAAACGAACAAAAGAAAGTGGAAAAAATCATATTTTTTATAGCAAATAATTTCTGTCTATATTTCTTTTTTAAATGAATCTTAGAGAATGAAGGATTGCTCTTTGGATAAAGCTAAACAAAAACATTTTGATGATAGGACAAATAGCTTCATGGACCTCTGGACCATCTCGCGAACTATGAGTTGGGAACCATTGCTTCAAACATATGGAGAAAAGAGAAATTTCGTCAAAATACTCGGAACACATTACTTAAATGATAAATAATTAATTTATCATTAAAATAGCGAATTAAAAATTTTAAGATATATTCGCCATTTTGCTCGTGCAAACACTTCTGCTAGTCAGTGCAGCCTACATTAACTTTCGTAAAAACTATCCGCAATCTGATAATTCTGGACAATTGAACATATCAATTATACATATCTTTCAATGCAACTCTGGCATAAGTTGCTTGTACCAGATAGTCCCCAACTTGCAGATTAACTTCACGTATATATTGGCGTTAAGGATCAGATCGCCAAAATTAGCTTAATATACAAGACGACACAAAACAATCCTGGGGATAAATTAGTTAACCCAGCTGGTGGTGTAGTGGCTAATACAACTTTCGCATCATCACATTTCCAGATACTTGATAAATAAAACATACCAAAAAATCATTCACTATTTCAAGTAGAGAAAAAAAATTAAATAATAGAAAAAAAATCGAATTTAAGACAAAATGGCGAACAGAAATTCGCAACTCATCTTCACTATCTTCCGAAAACTCTTTCCACCAAACCCAGGATTTTGATTAATCACATTCTTGTTACCCTAATCTTTTTCTTCTCTACCCCCGCCAGTTAAACTTTCATTTGTTTCATTCCTGCCCCTTCCCCTTGGCACGGGCCGAAAACGATTTTCGGCTTCGATTTGTCATTCCCAGGAAATGTTCCATGTCTAATCCGAATAGCCCGTCCGCAGCCCCCGTTCCTTTTTCACTTTTTTTTTTCTCTCGCCAATCGTAGCGTGGGAAGAACTATCTGTGTCATACTTTCGAAATGTCAGTCAGCGGGACGAAAGAGGTTATTATGTTTTTTTTTTACAGAATAAAATTACTTTTTAATAAAAATGTAGTGAAAGTCATAAGAATAATAAGTTGTCTTGGAATAAAAACAAAAATCGAACAATGAAGCAAGAATAAAAATTTAAAAGTTGAACGCAAAGGGAGCCAAATCGATATTTGGATGCTTTATACGCCAAGTGGGCGCGTTCTAAAATCCGAGTTGAGAGAAAAGGGCGTTTAAAGTTTTCAACTCGTCTTGGCTGTAAGTTAACATTCAACTCATTATTAGGCAACCTATTGAAATAGGACCCACACCACTTGGCCAAACGATAGATCTTGCTGCTTAGTCATGGTAAATGGTGCTTGGTCATTTTCGGACTTTTGTGACATATACGACTTGGCGACCAAACGACCATTTTGTTCTTTAATACTTTCTAAGACATTTCGAAAGAAGGAAATCGAATGTGGGTGTGTCGGAGCACGGCCAGAAGAGTTTTACACGAAACATTCTAGCACATTAGTTCATGTGTTATTTAAGCTGGGCATCTATTTCACCCAGCTTTACTGATTTTAGGTACAATAGTACATTTAAAAAACAATCTAGAAATAAAACTAATACCAATTCAAAGCTGCAAATAAAAGGATTATGAAACATATTTATCGTTTCAGAGTTACACTTTTAATCCATAAAATATATCAGCAGATTAACTAGGGTGTTATCATCAGAAAAAAAATGCTTTCTTAACCAAGATATAAAACAAACAAAAGAAAATGGGGAAAATCATATTTTTTATAGCAAATAATTTCCGTTTATATTTCTAAGAAACATAACATAACATAACAGTGTAATGTAAGAAACATAACATAACATAACAGTGTAATGTAAGAAACATAACATAACATAACAGTGTAATGTAAGAAACATAACATAACATAACAGTGTAATGTAAGAAACATAACATAACATAACAGTGTAATGTAAGAAACATAACATAACATAACAGTGTAATGTAAGAAACATAACATAACATAACAGTGTAATGTAAGAAACATAACATAACATAACAGTGTAATGTAAGAAACATAACATAACATAACAGTGTAATGTAAGAAACATAACATAACATAACAGTGTAATGTAAGAAACATAACATAACAATATAGAATTGGTCATTAACAAAAACTTCGCTATTAGAAGAAACAAGTTGTTCCGTCTCCTGGGGTAACGGTTCTATTCTAGGACTTCCCTCAAAAATTATGTTTCAGGTCACACATACTATTAATATTAAAAAATATATATTAAATTTCATTTTAAACTTAATTGGTACCTTAAATTCGAAAATCAATTTCAACACAAGCAAACCAGCATTCGACACAGACATTATTAAATTGAGAAATTCGATGCTAGTAACCGACTTCGTTGAACTTCTGTTAGTAACTATTTTTGGCTCAAGAAAAAAAAACTATTCTTTGCTCAAAGATTCTTTTTATTACAGAAGGCAGCGGTGAAAATTTTGTTGTGATATTTTTGTATATATTTTTTTTCCGTAAAGTATGCGGGCCCCCTGTAGAAACGGGCCTCCCTGCATTAATTTATCATTGCTAAATGTACCTTTGAATAAAATTAAAAGCGACTTCTGTACAATTTGAAATATTTTAATGATCAACCACTCTCTTAAAGTTCGCAATGTCAAACTAATTTCTAAAATAAACTATTCTATTCAATTTAGATTGCAAAAGTTATATACTCCAAAACTAGCATTAAACTTTATTTCATAACTCCTGAAAAAGGATAATAGGAATCAAAGACGTATGTCTAGACTTCTAAAAAAAGGCTAATTTTTTAAATAAACCGCGAAAATGCTAGTGGCGCAATGCAACACAGAAATTCCTGACAACCGGGATTGAAATTGTTATTTGTTTTTCCCGATTACCAAGCTATTGTTTGGCAACCGTGAAAATCAAATTAAAACTATTGTTTGGTAACCGTAGAAAACAATCGCGCTTTAAAGAAATCCCATGAGCTATAAAAAAAAATGAAAGTAAAAGAAATGAAGGCCGGATTAAAATTAATGCAAAAGTAAAGTTAAGGAACTAAAATTGGGTTCAGAATGACTTGCGTTAAGACCTTTAAAAAAAAGCACACAGCTCTCTGCAAGACAGCAAGTGGCGCAAATGCTGAATTACAATGATTCACATTGTACGTGAGTTGCATTGGAATATTTTGTTGAATTTAAATCTTTTTATGGAGTAATTATACGTAGATTTTTTTTTAATTATACAAACGAATATTTATGAGATATGCTAGTGCTTGTTTAAAAATCTTTATATATATTTCTCTTACGCGGTGATTGAAAAACGCTGTTTTTCTGTACGCTGAGTGGCAACAGTTTGTTTGTTTACGAAATTCTGTGCGCCCGCATTTTTATTTTGCCATTATGTAAACCATTTTGACGATTAGCCACTTCAATTCATTGGTAAATAATTATTTTGTTGATGTCAGCTTAAATTAGGAAGAATAAAAACCTTTTACATTAAAAATAGAAGTTTTGAAAAACGCTTTTTTAAACTTTACATTAGCGGAACATTGACGTGGCGCCATCTGTTGGGAATTTTGAAAACTAGATTTCTATAAACTTCATTTTTATGACGTATTAACTTAGTAACGGACACATTTCTGGTAGGCAAAAGTATTGTAAGCTTAACGTCAATTATGCCAAAACAAACTACCAATAATGTTATAAATTAAACTAAAACGCAGGGAAAGGTGTGAAAATAACGTGAAAAATAATAAATAATGTTTGAAATAAAATTATAAATAATGGCTTGCCAGTGGTTCCATTGTTTTCATTTGTAGTTTAAAAGAAATTAAATTGAATGATTTTATATATATTTACATGGCGAAAAAATGTATTGATGCCAAGATGAATTATAATTTAATTTTACAGTTTCAACGTTTAAAGTTTTTGGTAATATAATTAAAAAAAGTATTGTTACTAGGACACATTGTCATTGTGTCCTACCTTTTAGCGAGCGAAGCGAGAAGTGGTTTGCGGAGCAAACCTATGAGGATTGCGTAGCAATCCTCCGGGGGTTGGCGGAGCAGGGGGCGGAGCCTCCTAGGAACATTTAAATTCGTCAATAACAAATGTATTAATACAACATATAAAATTGTATACGCCGGATGTTTCCAAATATGCATTAAGTTATATACCCCTTAGCTAAAACTAAAACAGGAACTTTTTTTTAATCAAATTCGGAAATTAATTTTATAATTTCTTTTAATTTTACACAGGTTTTACTAAGAATATGGGAACAAATTTGCGCAGTAAATATATAGAAAAGATAACACCACATTAAGAAGTTTAATTACTTTTAGTCCCTTATTTGTACATGTAACGTTCACTTAAACACATAATTAAGTTATTACTGCACAGATTTTCGGACTGTAAAGAATGAGTGAAATCGTTTTTGTTTTTTTTTTGGTTCATAATCTCTTCCAAATTTTGCAGCAGTCTTGATATTTTCACTCTTAAATCAACATGAATATTTAGTCTGTTACGATATTTATGTTTCACGTAACAGTAGGTAGAAAATGCTTGATCACATCTATGAGTGGTGTGAAAAGGGATCAAATACTTTAAAGCTTTCTTGACCAGTTGTTTTTGGTCCCTTTGAACAGTTAACAAAAATTCGATTAATTTATCATCTTTAAAAATATTTTTCATTGTGAATAGAATAGTTTTCAACGCATGTTAACCATTTATTCTTTGCATTAAGCATTGAAAATAGTAATTGATTTAAACATTTTTTTCTAAGCGATACTTGTATATCTTAATACTATAAATACATATAACTCAAACGATATATATTCAGCATTGAACACAATTAAATTACATAAATTAGCTCTTAACAGTCTAGTGCATTTTTTTTTTTTTCGTTTTCTTTTTGCCCCTGGACCGCTTAAAAAATATACAAAAAAATCCCAAGTGTCAATTTATTTAAATAATTAATTAACACCGTCGTGTAGCGTATATGCATCATCATGTTTAATTACAAAAATAATTTTCAAAAAGTAAGAAAATATAGTTAAATACAATCTACATACCTCTGGTATTAATTAGTATTTTTTGTAGAGCTAGTTTATACTTATAAGTAATAAAATAATCTTCGAAAACTTCACCTTCACGAGCCAGTTTTAGAACAACTGACCTCGAAGCAACTGATTTCCTTTATCACAATCATTTCCATAAAGAAAAGGGACCTTGCGGCGGTTATAAGAACTATAGGCACGTGGTTCCCTACGTGACAATACTATAATAGTTAACATATAACTCAATAGATGCAACTAGCGGTCATTTTAAAGTTGTGTAGCATATATTATACACTATACACTAAAAGGTTAATATCACTAGCGATGTTTAAGCTAGCAAATGCCACGGCCACATTTTGTATAAAGAAAACGAATTAAATTCCCACATAAATTGTAAAGTATCATTCTTACTTTTACCATTGCCTTCGATCTTTACCGCCACTATTCATTGTTGCTTTAATGAATACTCGACTCTGGAAATAAATATAATTCAAAGAGTAAATAATTGCAGTGAAATTATCTCTTGTGATCTTCACCGCAAATGTATATTGATTTTCCCAGAAAAATGACGGATAAATGCGAACACAAAAGTGGTATACAGACGATTTACATTCACATTTTTTTTTTTTTTGTATTTCATAATAAACAATTTTTTTTTTCGTGTACTGAAAAGCAGAGGCTGGAAACACGCTTCGTAAGGCCATGAAACATGAAAGTCTTAAAAAACAAACATGGTGGTCATGAGTGCATTTGTATCGGACTTTTTAATTATTATGCCATTTCTTTAAAAATAAAATTTCTTGTTGATCTACTGTGTTTTGAAAATAACAATAAACTTAAAGAGCGGTTTGTATTTTCCTTTACATTTTTATTAGTGCATTTATTTTTGAAGATAGTTTAAGGTGGGGGAAAAATGGGTAATATTGTAAAATGGGTATTTTAAAATTAAATAACGCATTGGGAAACTAATGTTCTGATCCCGTTCTCTATTTTTAGCATTTCGTAATGGAGTAAAAATGATTTGCAAAGTGGGAAAAATGGATAATCGAATTATTAATGCAGATTTTTTTTTTCTTAATAGGATTAAGTGGAAGAGTATAAATAAGAAAATAGTGGAGCTGCCTTGTTCTTGCCCCCATGTTTTCAATTGGACTTTGAACTAAAAAAATCAACTTTTATGCTCATTTTCCCCTACATTAATTAGAAATAATGTGTGGAAATGTATAAATAAATGTTCTTGTCTATTAGCGAATAACCTAATTCAAAATGACAAAAGAAATATTAAAAACTTAAATCAAACACTCTCTTAATGTAGTTTTAGCAAAGTCTCAATAGAATAAAACGCTTCGTAATCAAAGGTAATATGACCTGATATATAATTTTAAATGTACACCTCAATTAATTACTTTCTGAAGAAAACTTTACTACGAAAATCTAGATAAATAAGCAGTCTTCTAAATCTTTTATGTTAGATTCTTTCTCGGACTTTTATCAAATTTCATTCTTTACTTGCGAATTTGTTTTAAGAATTCACTCAATAACCAATCCTTAAAAGGATTTGATTTTTCAAAGAACACACCCATCACTAATAACCTTAATCAATTAAGAGGATTCCTAAGTATTAGAAAAATCGAGTCAATACTCCCTGAGTATTGACTGAATAACCAATCCTTAAAAGGATTTGATTTTTCACAGAATCCACCCTTTAATAATAATCTTAATCAATTAAGTGACTTCCTTAGTATTAGGAATGCGATTTCAATGCCATATTCAAACACTAAACTTTTTATACTTAAACATTGCATTTACGTCATAAGACTACTAGAAAAGTGTTTGATGAAGATTCATTCACTCTTTTCTTTTCGATCGGTAAGTATTCGCCCGAGGAATAATTTATTATGAACTTCCCGAATTAATTCCAATTTAAGGAAGAAAGAACTCATTTAAAAAAAAAAAATCGGAAGAATTAACCGCTTTAATTTTCTCGTCTAAGAGATTATACCGTGTATCTATTATGTATTTTAATAAGGCCAGCGTAAGTACCAGCGAAGAATGCTTATTCTAGCATTAAGACGATTAACGTGTAGTGTAAATCTTGTTAACGTTCCAATTTTAATTATTTTTTGTCTTCTTCTTCTTTTAAAATACAGGGGGTTTTTTTTTCTCTCCACTGTCTTGTTATCGGTACCTTTAATCTGTAATGTGGTTGCTCGCAATTATGGTTCTCTTATTTGTGCTAATGAGCAATTATTATTTTGTTTTTTGTTTAACCTCGAGTGGTTGTAAATCTTTGGTTCTTAGTTGGCTTGAGCGGGTATCGTTTGCTGTGGAACAAATCCTGTGAGATTTGCGATGTTCTTTTTTTTTCTTTCTTCTTCTCATTTGGTTTTTGTTATTTGTTTTGGTTTTTGTGGATTTCGGGCTGTGTTTTGGAAGGTGGACAAACAAGGTAAAACAATAAAGTCGTTTTTAATGGTGACTATGAAAAAGGAAAAAAAAAGGCTATAAGAAAAAAAAATAAGTTTAAATGTTTTCTTGTTTATATCTGTTATTTAATAGTGTGTTAATATTATTTTTATTTACTACTTTTAAAGTAGACTTTTATGCCCGGTGCGTTTTCGCAGAGGCAATTAGTTTTATTTTATCTTACCAAAAGTTAGAAAAAAATTAAATGGTTAAGTGGATGAAAGAAATATACAATTTTTTTACTTAATTGATTTATGTTCGTGGATGTATTCGCCAGTTTTTTTACACTGACAGCAGCACTGCAGAAGTCTTATTAGTTATGTGATCCATAAACAATACGAAGCAAAACATTTAAAAGGTCAAATATTTTAAAACTTACTTTTTTATTACATACCCCCTACATCGACTTATCTCTTCAATTGGCAGAGCGACGTAAATTATTGTTCAAATATAAATTGAGTGGTATAAATACTAAAATCATTATATGTAAAATAGTCAGTGATATAAAATTAATTCAATTTCTAGAACCGTCACAATATTTTTAAGTAACATCGTGGGAAGACTACATAAGATAAACCACAGTTCTTATCAGTATTTCATGCAATGCACACATAAATACACTTTGTATTCCATACATCAGTAATATGAATAATTATATGAATAAAAATATAAACAAAGATTTGCTTGGCGAAATCCGACAATATTTAAATTGCGCGCCCCAACCTCCTCAATGCAATTTCGCACAGAACGTAACGGAATATTCCAATTGCGGTCCATGGCAACCTTTTGTCTGGGCGATAAACAAACGTTTTTTTTCTTTGAGAATATGGTAAACCCGGCTCCCTTCGACCGCAAATTGGGCTATTGCCGTACGTACAACAAGCTTGAAAACAAATATATTTTCTCTTTGTTTGACTTTATGTCATTCACCTATCATGGATGTTTATTAGGAAGGATAAATTATTTCTGATTTGAAAAACTTCACATTAAGAAAATGTATTTTTAACGTTTATTTTTCCTCTTCTACTTTTGAAGTAAAACCACGGTTTTTTTTTTTAAATGAAAACGTTAACTTAAATATCCCACTGTTTAAAACGACTTGAATTTCAATTAAAAGTCATTTCATCAAATATATAAACATACACACTGTAAAAAAAGTTGCTTAAAAATAGGTACATGAACGTACTCGTTCTTATTAGTACAATTGCATCGTAAATGAGCGATGACGTACTCAAATTTTAAGTTATCGTACTTTCTGAAAAATGACCAAAGTGATTTAATATTGCTAATCACAGCTATAGTTGTTCAGAAGATGGTTTTCCACATTATTTGATGCCGATTACTTTAATGGAAACTGAGTTATTACAACTCAATCATCTTACTTTCCATTCTTTTGGTACACCTTTTAAACAAGTCTTTTGTTCATAACTTCTTCACTTCGCCCTGTTGGTACAACGGATAAGGAACTAGACAGCGGTGACTTATGATATGGTATCGGTAAGTCTTGGTGGTAATTGTTGATATTTATTTAAATTGATTTATGAAGGCAGCCTATGTAGGCTGGCATCTGCTTTTTTTTTTAATTCATTGTGCTTATTTTTGAGTACACGATTTGAGCACAAAATTGAAACTTATTTATTCTGAGCCATGATGAGCATCGAATGAAATCAAAAATGAGTACATTTCACTTATTTTTTTGAATACCTATTTTTAACAGTGTACTATCTACCAAATAGTACAATTCCTAAAAACCCGAAAATTAACTAACACCCTTTTCCCTTACAAGGCAACTAGATCTATCAATTGGCTAAATGATTTGGCTCCAAGTTCAATATGTTGTCCAATGAATTACAAATCAAACCACTTAAAACTATAGCCAAAGCGAGAGCAAAATTAGCCCAAAATTTAAACGCCCTATTTCGCAACTCTGGTTTTGGTCTTATACCACTTGGCACCCAACCCACCCACGCAATTTATAAATGACGTCATTCTCGAGTATGTGCACACATAAGCACACACAAAAACAAACATTAAGATTCTTGTTTTCAGAAATTTTCAATATGAAGCGAACTAACAATGTTCTAGAAATGATACACACCATTTGAATGGAGAAATGCTTCAAGATTCACCTCCCTACACAAATTAAAGCCCACTCCTCCCACGATATGTATCTTTGTCGATTCTTTCTCCAAACAGGCCCTGCTAATCCAACACCAATAACTCGTGTCGCCTGCTCCGATTTGCTGACAGCGGCCATTTTCTGTGTTTGCCGTCCCTGCATTGACAGAGCCACATCTATTTGATTTCTCCTCCTCCAACCCCCAGATATCTTCCGGTCCCTAAGCATCGTCTGCAATTTAGTGCGTGGGGGGAGAGGGAAGAAATGCAATGCGAGATAACTCAATAGAAGTCTGTAGGGGTAGTCCTGTTGGCGCCACAGCAGCCCCCCTCGCCTCGTCTGCTAGCTTTACTTAGAGGAAGGGTGGTTTATTAGGGTGGCAGATACATCAGTACAGGGGGAGGGAAGAGGGATGTGGTTTTTACGGATGGTCCCATATCCGCTTGGAAGACGTAGGAATTAATGAAAAGTTGTCCCAGTAGAGATGGGTATGGAATGATAGTCTCTTTTAAAAGGTTTCTAGTGAGTTGGTTTCGTTTTCAGAAGCTTTAAGCATGAAGCTTTAAGCATAGCATCGATTTTTTGTGAGAGCTACGCATTTTACTCGTCCCATCCGCACAGATATTTATGTACCACGAAACGCTATCCGTTATATTATTGAGAAAATCTAATGTCTGCGTACACACTTAAAAATAGGTACTTAAAAATAAGTAAAATGTAATCATTTTTGATTACATTCGATTCTTAGCATAGCTCCGAATACATAAGTTTCATTCTGGAAAAAAAAAACATGTACTCAAAAATGAGCAAAATAAATAAAAAGATCAATTGCTTGCCTACATCTGCTGCCTTCATAAATCATTTTCAACAATTACAACCAGGGTTTAACGGGAATCGAACCCAATTCGTCTACCTGATGTCGTCCGCACCGAAGTCCATGGTTTTCTAAGTCCAAGGATGTTACAAACAGAAGAAATGTTAAAAAGGCGTGGCAAAAGAATGAGAAGCAAGATAATTGAGTCGTAATAACTCAGTTTTCATTTAAGCAATCGACATCAAACAATGTGGAAAACCATCTTCTGAGTATCTATTTTAAGTTTGTCAGGTCGCTTTGTTAAGTTGGCTTAAACAGAAGCCGATATTATGCAATATTAAACCATACTACTCATTTTTGAGAAAGTACGATTACTTAAATTTGAGTGCGTCATCGCTCGTTTACGATGCAATTGTATTCAAAGCAAAACGAGTAAGTCCATGTACTCATTTTTAAGCACATTTTTTACAGTGTATATTGTTTGAAAAAGTGCAATGTTTTAAGAGGTCTAATGGGAAAATGAGGACGGCCTATCCAGAGTGCACTGTGCAGAAAACAAACAACACAAGGCTTCACGTTTCATATAATACAATATACTCTTAGAAATAACACTCTCATTTTTGAGAATTCTGCGATCGCCAATTCTACTTTCGTTATATTTGACAATAGTTTCGTCATTGAATCACGTGACTTTTGACGAAACAAGAATCCTCTAATTTTGAACAAAAATTATTTATTCAAGATTCCTTTTCGGCCTTTTTTTGTGTCACCAGCTCATGTTTGGTTCTTATACTTATATTATCAAAATCCAATCGAGTCTCCTTGGACGAGTGGATAGAGCTTTGGACTCTGGAACGAGAAATCCGCGGTTCGAGTCAGCTCGTCGGCACTGATTTATTATATTATTTAAAAACTTAAAAAATATTCTTTATTAAAAATTATTATATTATTTAAAATTATATATTAAAAATTATTATATTATTTTTGAAGAAATAAATTGCGTTACAAAAACGAAAAAATGAATTTCCTCAGTTTGACAAAATATTTAACCTTGTTTCTTAAAACTATTTATGTCTGTGAAAATTTCATTGATTTGAGTATGCTTTAATTCTTTGGGAATGGATACAAATTTTTCAATAGAGTAAAAACCAATTTCACCCGATAAAGCACTCCAAACTATGAAAAAGGCTTTCTCATTCTCTTTTCCAATGTCCCACATCTCACAAAGAAAAATAAGTCAAGGAACACACAATGGACGATCGAAGGCTATCAATACCAGTAACTTGGGTACATTGTTCGCACTAGATTTAAAACAATAGCTGAATATGCGACATTCGAATTTCAATTTTTCCCTTACAATTCGATCTGAGACAATAAATAACAGTAACACGTGACAGCAGGAAAAAAATATCGCACCCGATAGGGCAACAACAGAGAATTCGAATTTTCGAAAAGTTGGCGTTCTGTCGATATCAGAACCTAAGCAGTGAATAGAAAGAACCTAAGCAGTGAATAGAAATCTTCCAAAAGAAGGATTGGTATAAATTTATTATTTGCAGGTGAAGATATTTTTATCTCCCTGTTTTGGAGGCGTCATTTGTGAAATTGAATTTACCCCCAACGACAGAAGAAAATATGGAAATGTTTCGAAGGTACGTGCATTATAAAAACGAAATGTGCGGGGTGGATCAGAAAAATGCAAATATCTTAAGTGAAACTATGCGGAAAATATCGTATGTAAAACGTCACGAAATATAAATGTGTGTTTCGGTTTAACCTGAGCGTGACATATATCTGCGCAACATATTCCATTCGACTTTAATAAAATATCCGAAATGGGAAATAAAACTAAAAGCGGAAATATTCCAAGATTAGATGGCGCAAATAGCATCAGCAAATGGCCGACATTTTGAATACAGCATTATGAGTTTGAACTTATTGCCAAGTACATGTCCGAATGTGAGCAAACAACTTTTGAATTTTTCTATTATTAACGTCACTAGATTAAACTTGCCTATTTTGCTGTTTACACTAATTATGTACGTAATAAAATGTTCAGGAGTCTATTATGAGATAGACTGAGTCTATTATGAGATAGACTGAGTCTTTATGAGATAGACTGAGTCTTTATGAGATAGACTGAGTCTTTATGAGATAGACTGTGTCTATTATGAGATAGACTGTGTCTATTATGAGATAGACTGTGTCTATTATGAGATAGACTGTGTCTATTATGAGATAGACTGTGTCTATTATGAGATAGACTGAGTCTATTATGAGATAGACTGTGTCTATTATGAGATGGACTGATTCTATTATGAGATAGATTCATGAACATTCGTAATATGCCCTGTTAAAGAAGATCTGATGACTTGGCATTGAAAGTTAAGTGTTACATAGTTAATATACATAAAAATCAAGTGAAGCCCCTAGGTCCTTTTTGACGAGCAAGAGTTAAAGGATGATAAAGGATTAATAAGGCAAAACAAGATAAATGAAACAATAGTGCCGGAACCGGTATGGCTGCTGCCATACACCTGTATCTAGGGGTTCGGTTAACATTCGGCCCATTGGGAATGAAATGAAACATACATTGTAACAAAAAGTACTTAAAAATGAGTACCTGAACAAACTTATTTTTCTTTGAGTAAAATTGCATCGTAAATGAACGATGACGTACTCAAATTTAAATAACCGTACTTTGGCAATAATGAGCAGTGTGATTTTATATTGCTAATCTATATTGCTAATCTGTTGAAGCCATCTTAACAAAGCGACCTGGCAAACTTAACACTAGAACAACGATTTGGGTCAATTTGACCCAAATCTAATTTCGTTTCTGTTTTTTCAAAAACTTACAAGCAGAATCAAATGAAATCCCTTGACTTTTCCCAAAATTATGCATATAACAGCCCAGGAAAATAATATTCGTCCGGTAATTATTATAGTTGGTGTTTTTATTTCAAAATATATATTTCTTTGGCGAAAATGAGCAGTGTGATTTAATACTGATAATATCAGCTTCTGTCCAGCTTAACAAAGCGAACTGGCAAACTTAAAATAGTTGTACAGAAAATAGTTTTCCACGTTATTTGATGCCGATTGCTTAAATAGAAACCGAATTATTACAACTCGATTATCTTACTTCCCATTCTTTTGGCACACCTTTTTAACATTTCTTCTGTTTATAACTTATTCACGTCGCTCTAATAGCTTAACCGATAAGGCTTTGGACAGCGGTGTCTGCAGATTGGGTTTGATTCCCGGTAAGTCTTGGTTGTAATTGTTGATATTTATTGGAAGTAATTTATGCAGGCAGCCTACGTGGGCAAGTAACTGCTCCTTTTATTCGTTGTACTCATTTGAGTACATGTCTTTTTCGAAAATGAAACTCATGCATTCGGAACTATGATAAGCATCGAATGTACTCAAAAATGAGTAAATGTTACTTATTTTTGAGTACCTATTTTTAACAATGTATATTCTCAGAAAATAACAAACTGCTTTCCACCAACATATTCAAATCGCTCACGTTTTAACAACTTTCAGGTGAAATAAAAATCAAATTATGTTTAACCTAAATATTTTACACAAACCATCGCAGTAATCATGATAATATGATATAACTCCAAAAGCAGAATTACTTCCTCCAGAAAAAACGACTACATCCAAGCGACTTCTCCAACTCAAGATGTCCCTCAAGAGAAACACTACTTATTTCTCTTTCTCGACTATCGCACATTATTTCCCAAAGAAGACAAAAGACATAAAGTAATGTCCCCGTCATAATTACTGGGGGCTTTTATCAGTTGTGTTTGGCTTAACAAAAAAAGCCAGAAAAAAATATAAGAATGCAATAAAGAAAGCACCGTATAAAAATTAGTCAGATACATTCTTAATTTCTCTTAACTTATTAGAAAAATTATTTGTCCGGAATTTTTTTTTTTTGGTGGGGAAGCGTAATTGGGTTTTTTGGTTTTTAGGAGGAGTGCTTGCGAATGATTAGAACATAAATGACCATGAAAAAATTAGATTTTCGTAAGGAAGATGACAGGAAAGGGAAAAAAAAAGAGTAGTTATATAATGGAATTTTGTGTGGCAAACTTCAAAGAAACTATTTTAATGAGCCGCCCAGAAGAGAAATGAAAAAATGGTCCAGAATATTTTCTTTGAATGAATAACTATTATAATTTGGGTTATTTCGCAACTAAAAAAAATAAAAAAATAATAATGTTCTTATTATTTAATATTAACTCGAAACAAATAACACATAAAAAAAACTCGCATTAAATATCTTTGTAATAAACTGATGATGCTTAAAATATTTTTTCGTTGTGAAGCGTTTAGAAATGTAAAAGTATGATATCCTACATCACACTAATTTTTGAAACAATAGTAGATATCCCTTGAAGTACTAGTTCAATCGGAGTACCTAAACGGTATCAGCTCTTCCTCGCCAATAAATTTAGCCAAATAAATTATTACGCCAAAGTTGGCAGCCTTCTAAGTTGTAGTGATGCTAATATTAAGTAAATATATATTGTTTTACCGTGTATATAAATAAAAAAAATTGTGATTTTTTTTTTTGTTATTTGCAAAATTTGAACATACTTTTTTTTAAAAAATTATTTGAATAATTTAATTTGGGTTTTTGGGTTTAGATTGAATTCCAAAGAAAAAAATTATTATGATGAGATATTCTCAAAACGATTGTCCGAAATGGGTTTGAGATTACACAACCACCAAACAACTGCACCAAATAGCACCAAACAACTGCTCTAAGGGGGTGACAGCTGTTCTTGAAGGCCAATGTGCCATTGCCCGGTGCCAAAACTCAGTTTGATGGGAATGAGTATCCACAAACGACTGCTCGAAGGGGGCATCTGCTGTTTCACAAAGGTAATGTGCCATTGCCCGGTGCTAAAATGACTGAACTAAAGGGGGGGGAGAGGGGGGGGGGAGAGAAACCCCAAACGATTACTCCAAGGGGGTACTAGTAAACAACAATGTGCCCGATCCCAAAAAACGATTGCTCAAAGAATAGTCGATTGCGTTATTGATCGTCTGCCCAATGCGCAGTTTACATTGTGTGATTGCAAAAAAATTAATATTTACTATCAGAAAAAAGGTAATGTACAGTTGCCAAATTTTATTTGGCGGCAATTAGCTCGCCAAGGTCATATAAACAATTTCTTTTTGTGCGGATATTTGCACATGCCTGTCAACGGCTTCAGTGGACTTTTACATACCGCGAGTGGATTTTTGCATATGCCCAGTTAGATTGCATTAGTCCTCCATAGCTACTAAATTTTTAGTTTTACTTCTAATCTTAAAAAAAAAATGTGTTTTTAATCTGGTGATTTGAATAAGATGCCATAAAATACCATGCATAATAAGCAATCAGCGTCGCCAGTAGCGAAACTATTTACCTGTTAAAAGTTTTACTAGAAGAGACCAACGAACTACTTAAGGTTTCTTGTATGAAATATATATTTTTTTACTTTCTAAACAGGCCATAAATCGAAGTGTCAATTAACTCTTAAAGAAATATGCAACCTGAATCTTAATCGGGAATTTATTTTAATGAAAGATAACACTTTTTTCTGCTCTTCTAATGCAGAGTTACCAACTCATTATGGTTCTTTTCGTTTTAGTCTAAAATATCTCAAATTCATCTTCGAATTATGCTAACAAGCTAATCGACATTCCAGGTCTGATGACCAAGCAGGCAGCTTAAGGAAAATGAATAATGTTTTTTTTAAACTTATTAACAGTAATATAAGGTAAACATTTTTCGCTTATGATTTCGATTGAATTGAAAATATACAGATGGGGGAAAGGAGGGGAAGGGGGTCATCTTTTTATAAAAATTTCAGTTTGACGACAATATTTTTACACACAGTCGTGATATTTTACATCATTAAGAATGATGTAGACAGTGGCCGAAAAAAAAGGCAATACTTTAAAAAAAAAAAAATTCGTTAATAAAATGTTTTCCCTGTAAATTATAAAATGCCTTAGTTTTGCTTATCATCATTATAAATCTTTACAGTGTCTGTATGTATGCATACACTTAAGTAATGTTGCCAATCTATCGAAAGTTTTTAATAATAAAAATTGATTTTCAATAATTGCTCTTATATTTTCGGCAATTTTGTCAGTAAGATGATGATATTTTTAGAGTACATGCTTCTAATATTACGCAAAAGAAGCTTTAACGATTACAAAAATATCATAGCAGTTGGCAGCTCTGCTTAAGCAACTTAATTTTTAAATTACGCCAAGGCAGAACATTTTGACAACTAAAAAGGAATTGCTAGGTGCCAAAACGCCTAACTTTTATCTCCTAATTACGAACCCTGCCACATGTATGATTTTCATTGGATAAAAATTGGTAGGCGAGACATGGCCAGAACACTTAGTCATTTAGAATATGGCAACTATTCTAGAATTTAGGATTAGAATAAGAGTTGAGAGAATAACAATCATCAATGTCTCGCCAAATCAAATGAGATAATTTGAAATTAATTTTGGGGAAAAGTGGATGTAAAATAATTCAGCCAAATAGTAAATAATTCATAATAATTCATAATAATAATCAAAATAATTCAGCCAAATTAAGAATTAATTTATTTTGAATGGAATTCCTAACCCAACAAAATACGAACTCATGTATTAAATAAAACGTTTACATTGTCTAATATTTTTATAACAAATTAAAAAAAAATATCGAGATATTTATATAAATTGGATTTTTGGGATTGGAAAGAGTGATTGATATATTGTAGTAAAAACTAACATTATCGAAATAAATTACAATATTCGTCACATTAAATAAAATGGTGCGTAAATCATTGAAGATGTGATATATTTAAATGTCGGAATTATTCCTTCTTCCAGAGAGGAATAGGATAGAAATTGACAGCAAAATGTTTTCTAATTGAAATTTAACGATCTCGTTTCGAACGCAAATACGACGGGAAACAATCGCGAACGTATTATTTCTTGGTAATTTCAAGAGAAACGTATTTTGGAGTAATGTGTATGTTGGAGAAATTTCATCTTGAATATTTCTCATTTTAGTTGAACTGTTTTCCAGATTAATAATGAAATATTTCAAAAGACTTTCCTCTGCTAAAGAATCTTAATGCTATCATAACTATTTACCAAATAATGTTAAATTTAACAAAAAGATCATTTTATCGGAAGAATAAACATTTCCGATAAATTAAATTTTTCGGAATATATGTTTAACGTTTCGTCAAATGTGCACATGTAGTTTTTTTTTTTTAATCTTGTCCATCCACTTTTCGTAGTTTGATACTTCATCTACTGCAACTGTTCCCAACCCGTGGTCCGTAACAGGTTCCAAGTGGTTCATACAAGTTTTTGTGAAGAATTTTAATGGAATTCTTCTATTTGCCTATTTGTTAGTAAATTTCACTTCTACTAACATATTTGCACTAAAAAGTATAGTAAAGTTGATAAAATAGGTGCAAGCATATACTCAAATATTAATTTATTATTTTAAACATATACGCATATATTAATATTTAGCACCAAAATACTATTTAGCAGCTACATTATATTTCACAAAATAATTTTATTTAGTGTTATTAAAAAGTGATGATCCGCGTTATGTCTAACTTTTAACTCGGTGGTCCATGGGTATGTAAAGGCTGAGAACGAAATGCATATTAGAATATACATAGGACAGATTGGACTGACCAGTCATATTTATGCAAATCTTACAGTACCAAAAAAAAATATCAATATATTTAATAGCCGACACGATTTTTTGTCTCAGTCACCCCTCCTAAACTATATAGCCAATTTTGATGTTAAAAGTGTCATTTTAAAGGGAGTGAATTGTAGATGCGCCGAAACGTTCCAACACTATAAAATATTAAGCAATTAATTAATTTATTACACTTTTAAAAAACGAAAAGTTATCATAGTGGCGCCATCTACATATCATTGAACTATAATAAAATGACTTTATAAAACGAGATGAATTCAACTAAAACGCAGGAAAGGAATGGGTATAATGCGAGCAAAGCGAATTAATATCTTCTGGAATACCGGTTGAACAATTTTTATGTTATTTAAAAGTAAAGTTTAACAACCAAAAACTTAAGACGCAGTTTCAATTCCCTGAACTTAAAGTGGCAGTTATCGGTTAAAATTCCTCTTCAGTCGCTTCCTGCGGGACGTATACAAAAAGAACAAAATAGGGCTCAGGGGAAAGGAAGCCCCTGCACAGTTGAAAAATTAAGGCGTCTGGAGCAGGGGCGCTCGTTGCGACATTTAATCACCCCCAATTTAAAGGGGCGAGCAGACGGGAAAACTATCTTGTTGTTCGCGCTCAAACGAAAGTAAATGGAAACTGGGAAGAGGAAAAGGGATTTAATTAAGGCTTCGTTTCGGATTGAATTCTTATGTAAAGTTAGAAATGGATATATTTTTTTTGTTTCGTCTCTTGATAGAAACGAAAGTCTACGATTGGTTTTGTTGAATTTAGTTTGTTTGTGCAATGAAGCATGCATCCGTGATCATTTTTCGAAAGGTGAATTTATTGTGCATGTGTACTGACATTATATATATATTTAACAAAATAACCGAAGTTATAATATAATACACTTAAAATTAAAAGACAAATGTTTACTTGCATTTCGAACTAGATAAATAAAAAATATTTGTTTTCACTGGAGAAATGCGAATATTTTAAATGTTAAGGGATCATATGCACTGATCTCTAACTGTAACTTCTGAATTGGGAAAGACATTTTGTTGAATCGAAGCCAATTGAAGGGGTAATAACTGTACCCCCCTTTCATCGCTACCGCAATATTTCGTATATTTTCCATCTTAAAATAAGCCGGCGTGTATTGCTTTTGGCTGAGTTTTTTTTTTTTCGTTTTCTTTTTGAAACCCATTTTAAATGCAACCTGCTATTAAAATAGAAAGTCATTTGCAAGTCAAAGTCAAAATGGTTAAAAGCAAGAGCTAAAACTATTCGTTTGGCAATAAAAAAATTAATTCTGTAAGAAGAAAATATAATATTTATATACATTTAATATTTCTACAATGCTATAGTATTAAAAAAACACTAAATCATTTTATTTTTTAATTTGGGTTACTGTATGGGTGCTTCCACATTGGTTTCAACGCGCCCATAGAGTAAACAAGTTTTGAGCCTTCCGGAAGTTACAGTTAGAGTTCAGTGATCATATGACAGTAAACAGATGTTGGAAGCGAGCCTGATCGCAAATACCCGAATGCTTTGACCGTGAAAGCGAAAATTATATAATGTTTCTCGATGAAGAAATCAGCTCCCATGCAAACGTTTCTTCAGATGATTTATCAGCTCTCAACCAGAAAATAGCTGTTCAGTGTATGCCAGCCTCACAAAATCGTTTACAGCAACAACATCGTATTTAAACTCCTCTCCACACACAAAAAAACTCAGTCTGCTACATTTGGCTGGCTTAATAGCGTTTAAACGCAACGCGGGTCATTTTATGAACAGGTTTACAGCGAAAACATGACGCGGAGACTATGAAAACAGACTATATAAAAATTGCGAATGTAAGTTTGCGAAGGTAACATTTTTAGTGTCATTTTATGACGGCATTTCCTTACTTTGAACCCTTTTTGCATCCCGCATTGTTTACAAATAAAGGTTACCTCACTTTCTTCGCGACATCCTATGAAAGAACTATAAAACGCATGGAAACTATTTCCTAGTATTTATATCTCGGATGCAGAATGTTGCTATACACTGCTGCAGGGCCCATTTAAAGGGCATTTGGGCAACGCCGGCGCTGCAACGATGCCAATTAAACAATTACGGTGAACGCCGGGGAATGGGGAAGCTGTAATTTCTGCACCATTCTGTGTGTGAGGTTAACTGCTAAATTGATGCTTGGCTGCCACCGTGCAGTTTCCTCGGATATCGGGCTACTGATGGCAAATAAATAGGCAGTGCAGTCATAACAACGTGGCTGTGCTCGGAATGAATTACATTGCCTATGTGGGAAGAATTGGACATTAGCGCAGATGCCCAAATACCGAATAATACTTTACTATAAACGTAGATTGTATTTTATTTGGACATATATACGAAGCTTTTCATATTGCTATTATCACATTACTAATTTTTTAATAAAAACATGTATTTAATAATAAAGGGTGTTTACAAATGAATGGGCGATGGTCATTGGTTCTCTGTGTCACATGTTGATTTGTTTATAAATACAGGTTATTTTACTTTCTTTGTGACATCTTAATGTAGACCAACGAAACACATGGGCATTATTTCCTTTTATTCATATTTTAGATACAGAACTATACTGTGCACTGCTGCAAGAGCAGTTGAAAGGTCATAATAAAAAATTTTTGTCCAACTATATTCCTACAACTATATTCCTATAAAAATGAGTACAAATGATAAGTAAAAATGAGTAGTAACTTGCCTACACAGGCTGCCTTCATAAATCACTTTCAATAAACATCAACAATTACAAATAAGTGTTACCGGGAATTGAACCCATATCATTACCACAGCAGTCCAGTGACTTCCTTATACCGTATAAGGAAGTCTGTATAAATTAACGTATAAGTTATACGTTAATCTACCAGAGCGATAATGAGAAGTTTGAAACAGAAGAAATGTTATAAAAAGGTGCGTCAAAAGAATGGGAAGTAAGATTATTGAGTTGTACTAACTGAGTTTCTATTTAAGCAATCGACATCAAATAATATGGAAAACCATCTTCTGAACAACTATTTTAAGTTTGTCAGGTTTTATTAAGATCGCTTGAACAGAAGCTTGATATTAGGAATAATAAATTACATTGTTCATTTTTAAGAAAGTACGGTTACTTAATTTTGAGAAAGTCATCGCTCATTTACGATACAATTATACTTAAAAGAAAAACTAGTAGTTTCATGTACTCATTTTAAGTACTTTTTTTTTTTACAGTATAGCAACAAACAAGGTAGTTAAAATACAGCAAAAAGAATGGTTTATTATGAGTATTTAAACACCCAAATCATGACCATCGCCAAACAACCATTACGTATGTTTTATTTAATTTTAATAAAATAATTAAATACAAGAAAACCCAATTTTAATATAACATAATAGTTATTTAATAATAAAAAATATATAAAAATGAATGCAAAAAATTAAATATCTAAACACGTGAAAATAATTCCGAGGAATGAAACTGAAGTAGAAACATCATCAAACAAGCGAACGGTCCTTTTACATAAATGCATATAAAACTAAATAGGAACGAAGTACATAAGACGTAATTTATTTAAAATTCTTCCTGTGGAACCCATAAGAAATATTTTAATGACAAAGCGTTCTTTCAAAGTATACCCTGAACTTTAAGACGCCCTTTAGAATAAAATAATTTTTCTCCTTAAGATTTCCCATTGCATTTGCAATTTAAATTAGTGCATTAGTCACTCTGAATCCTACCCGTAATCTTCAGCACACAGTCAACAATTTACATTTTAAATTATCCATACACATACACAGATGTTAAAATAATTATTTAAATCAAAATTCTCTTGAACTTCCACACGCGTCTATGTTAATTAATGGAAGCTGCACTCCCATTATTGTTCAGGAATAACGATTTTCGTTGTTGAAATATCTTTAACTTCAACACATTAAGGCATTTTTCAACTTTTAATTCAATAGAATTTCATTAAATTAAAGAGCATCTATAAAATGCAAGAATCTCGTTAAGACGTCGAAATATATGTAATCGCATTAAAACAAAATCACTCCGATGTAGAATTTCGTGAAATTCTTTGTAAGTTATTTTGGAGGACTTATTATTATTATTTTTTAATCGAATATCATGCTGTATTTTTGGTAGCAATCCCTTTTATTTTTTCAAGCAAAACGAAATGATGACAATAGTATTTTAAATTAATAGGTCTAAGATTAATGAAAGTAAAAAAAAAAACACGATAACATCCTAAGATTACATACACAAAAAGCATATCGAACAATTGTCATGTACATTCAATATTACTAAAAATTTTCATTACCCCATAAAAATATCGCCAATCCGTTTAAAATATCCCCAACAAATACTTTTAGCCAAAACTTCTTAAAATTAAACCCTTTTTAATAGTAATTAACTAATAATTAATTTAATAGTACACTAATAATAATTAAACCATTTTTAATTATATTACCCAAACATGTCTACATCAACAGCAGAACGCATCAAAATTATCACAAGAAACTATCAAATTTACCATACTGACTTGACAGCGGACACAGAAAATTGCAAAACTGCAGTTTTTTCAACTTTAAATATTTCTTTGGGCGTAAGACTTTTTTGGACGTCTCATAACATTTTTACTGTCCAAAGGAGTTGGTAAAATTTTCTTTTGAAAATATCCGCTTTTCTACTTATAGACGGCACACTGTGCGCAGTAACGTCACACTGTTTACATGTTTTAGATAAGCCAATTGGTCAATTCGCCCAAACTCGTTTGCTGATTGGTTGGAACCACCAAAGGGGCGTAACCATCCGCCAATTAATCGGAACCAGACTAGTTCAAAAGGAAATCCAGAGGCGAATTCAGTGATGTATTAATATATTTCGTTGAAATTTTGAACCAAACACGTTTAGAATATTCTTATTAACAATATGTACAGAAATGGGGCAAAAATTATAATAACTTGGGCATATACAATATTTCATGTCATATATCGGTCAGACAAAGAGAGCATTAAGATTTCGTATTAAGGAGCACCAAGCACATACTGTTAAACAAGAAATAAAGAAGTCCTTCATTGCCAAACACTCTTGGGAACATGGCCATATATTTAATTTTTCTAACCCACATTTAATTTGCAAACCCAAATCTCCAGTTGAACTTGACTTCCTTGGATTCGTTTCGTATTTTTAGCAATATTGATTCCATTGTCAATGAAACATTCGCGGTCCCAGTATTTCCCGCTTGTTGGCACACAATAGTTAACTCCAACCGATTGAAATAGTGTTTTGTTTTTTGTTCTTAGGAAGCACTTTCAATTTCTGGGTTTATTTATATTTTATTGCACACATACTTTTCATTTTCCGCTGATGAAAAGAGATGTATCTCCCGAAAAATGTCCGGATTTAAGGGATTTTTATTGCGTATTTCAACGTTGTATTTGTATTTTAATATTCTTAACGCAATGTTCAGTAAGACGAGTTTTTATCTTAAAAATTATTGTACTACTATTTTATTCTTTACACCTTCTAATCTACACAAATCGCAGACAATGGGCAACAAGTAAACCATTACAATCGAAACGTTGTTTCCTTTGATTTCAACTTGTACTTAAAGAGTCCACCAAACTTGAGCGTTCTTCAAACAATAACAAGGAATTACATCCCCGGCACCACAAAAGAGTAAACAAACACACACAACATACCCTCATCCTCTTCCAACAAACAAAAAAAACCAGCACCCTTCCTTCCACAAAACCAGCCAACGGCGCTTAGGTCCTCATCCCACACAAAATCAAGAAAGGAAAAAGTGGAAAGCAGGATGTATTCCACACAACCTGATGGCAATAACACAGCTCCGTGTTTGTTTTGCCAGCAGCAACGAGGATAGAGAGTGATTCTTCAAACAAGAAATGCCACGAGGTACTACTCCTAGGAAAATAAAGATCCTCGGACTAAAACCCAGTGATCGGAAGTTGCGGTGTGTGGGTTTAGGTTTGTGAGTGTTCCAAGAAACGGGGAGGGGACCATGTGGTGCTTTTCGGAGTGTGGGAGTTCATTTCTTCCGGTCAGGACTTTTCTTGGGATGTTGGTATTTATTTTAGCAGTATCTTAGTTTTATAAAGATTTTTTTTATAACCTTCCATTGAGAAAATGGCCTGAGGGTTCGGAATCTTTTCACATTTAACAGAATTAGTTATCCGTATAAAAGGGATTTATAACACTGTATTGAAGATGACTTTTCTTAGTAAAATTGAATTGTTTTTTTTAAACATTTGCATTTTGCAGTCTGGCTCTCAGAAGACAATAACGACCAGTTCTTAGGGCTCACTATTATTTAACCTTTTGCACTCCGATGTCGCCTCTCATGCACCAACATAACGACTTGTTCTTTTGGTTCCATGTTTTTTAAACTAAACGAGAACGGCATGACCTTGCGTTTAAAAAACATAGGTATTTTTTCAGCTCGTTCTTTTGCAGATCCGAAACATATTATGATTTTCTCCCCTCTATGAGCATAAAAATTGTGGGTAAGACGAAATAAATAAAGACGAAATAAATAAACGCCTTCTAAACAGAATCAGTGAACTGTGAAATACGGATAAATTTATTTTAGAACATAGAACAGAATATAATTTGTTTTTGTAAAGTGGTATTGTCTCTTAAGAGCTATAAACATCAGTAAACTCGAAAAAAAGATAAACTTAATAAAGTTTTTAAGGCAGAATGCCACACAAGTAAAGTTCTTGTATAAAGATTAACAGTATCTGTGTTATCTTAAAACAAAATTTAAAACACCCCACAATTCAATATAATTTGTTTAAGGTCTGATATTGTGTCTTAAGAACTGAAAACACCAGGAACTTGAAAGAGATACGCCACAATTAAAAGTTTTCGGATAAAGAAGGAAGATCTATCTTAATGCATGGGGTAGCAAAGACACCGGCCATCATTCAACAATTTTCTTTGCACACGTAAATAGGGGTCATTAAATTACTTCATTTTTTTTTCTCTCCGAGAAATTTGGGACACTTCCTATTAATCCTTTGTATCGCCGAAACAACAAGGTTTAAAACCATTTTTTTCTGGTTTTTTTTTGGAAGAGCAGACAAATTTTCTCTGGCATGTTTAACTGCGATGTTTTCATTAACCAGCGGTTTCTTCTCAGTATATGCGATTTTTACATACTCCGATCGAACTAGTACTTCAACGGAAATCGGCTACTGACGAAAAAATTCATTTTAATGTAGGAAACCATGCTTTCATAACATTCTAAACATTTCTAAACGCTTCACAACGAAATCATATTTTAAGCGTTATCATTTTATTATAAAGAGATTTACTGCAAGTTTTTTTTATTGATAGCACACTTTTTTTTTTAATTTGAAACTGGTCAAATGGATTTTTGGTTTGAAATAATGTAGCATTCAAATCCTTTTTAAGAATTTTAATTGGGCAGTAAACAAAGATACCTGTAGATATGTGAACATTTATTTGCGTATGAAAGCATATGTGCATAACACAAAATTGCTTTGTAAATTATGTTAACTTTATATCCTAAAAGTAACTCAACAGTATCAACAATTCAAATCAATAAATGTCAGAAGAAGATTGCAAAAATGCAAGTATTCTTTTGATAATTGGAATAATTGATTAAAAAAATAAAAAGGCATTGTTTAGCAATTACGTTTAACAATAAAATTAATTAATAATTCTTAGAAAATCCATACGCTTATAAAAACAATATTATATAACCCAATCATATATAAATAAATATGTGCTCTAAATGAAGGATCTAGGAAGAAAACGATGAAAGCACCCTTTTTGCTGAAACCACAATCTCAACGCTTTATGTTAGCTATGGGCTACAGTTCCATAATTTTACTGCAAGTTGTAAAATGAGAAGAACGATCATAATCCGTCAATACAAGTTACATTTTTAAAAAAAAATCAAAATACTGCTTATGTTTAAGAAAAATGAAATTTTGTTTTGCTGAATCACTCTGAATGGTGCATCACCCTCGTCGACTTTTCCCTATATCATTTTCCAAACATACATGCATTCGTTAAACTGCTCCAAACCAAACGAGCCGGAAAATACATCAAACTTCAACAGTTTAAAGCTTATCACTTTCGCATATAACCTTAAAAATCTCACACTTTCCCCTTATGAATATTTTACAAATAAATCCAACAAAATGTTTAAGATACACGGAGGACTTCACTCGGAAAACTGGAATCTCGCATCAAATGATTCTTTCTATTCATGGGCCCTTCCGAGAAGAACATTTGGAAGATCTCCGAAATCGCAATCCCCGCACATCTTCACATTCTTATTATTCTGAAACTTTACGGACGACTTCGTGCAACTGTTTCAAAGGAGTTTATCTATCCGAGTTCACTATCTGATACTTAGGCGGTGACATACGAGGCATCATGCCAACAGCACGAGCTCGTCCCTTTGTAAGATATCGTGATTGTCTATTCGTTGACAGACAGTCTGTGGAGTTATGTTTGCAAATCACGATAGACTAATCAGATGGGATGGGAGGTTAATTGGTTTGGGTTAAAAACATTTGTATTAGAGAAATATGAGCTTCTGACAGTTTTTTTATATGAAGTATGTAACAGATTTTTCTAGAAAACATTGATAAACAATTTTTGTGTCTTTTTTTTTTTACAAAACCATCATTGCAGTCACTTTGACACTATGTCTATAACCAAATATATGTTCTCTTTCAAAAATCTTAGGAATCCGTTTCTGAAGTTGTATAATCGCAATCAAATGAAAATATTTAAAAAAATACGCGTTTTGAAAATTTCCGAATTCGGTTTAAAAAATGTAGCGTAAACAAAGCCATCTGAAATTTGATTGAAACTCAAGTAAATTGAACCGAAATTTAGGAATTATTATTCCATTACTGTTTATTTTGAGCAGTGTAGAATTTAAAATAGATATCTCTTTATCCAAACCAACGCGATCTAATACCATTAGCAGAAAAGGTAATTTCAGATACAACTCTAAAAAATCGTAATATATACAAGATATAACTTTCCTAAATTGCGAATCAAAGATTTACATATATGCATGATATTTAATTAACATATATGTTAATTAAATATCATACAGAAAGGCAACAAATATCAAATGCGACTCAACCTTCATAGCAGTGGTTCTCTACCATTTTTCTCTCACGTACCCCTTGACAAAACTTTTCATTTAAGACTACCACCTTCTCACCCATCTACCTACACAAACAAAAAGTTTGTTTTTGTTAGGCAGTAGTTTTTAAAGTTAGCTGGAAAATTGATCAAACAACCCACTGCTTTTATTTTTAATTTTACTTTTTACATTTATTATTTGTATTTTATGTGTTTTCCGCCATTACAAATATTATTTTCGCGTACCCCCAACCGGACTAACACGTACCCCAGGTTGAGAACCGCTGTTCCATAGCAATGATGATTGTAGTTTTGAACTAAACTATGAAATGCTTCCAACATTTATAACAACCATCTGAAATATCTATTTCCCGCATAGACGTTTATTGAATTACAGATAACAACACAGATGCCATCTTTCAAAAGCGACGTTTTCTTCATTTCACATCGATAGTCACCCCGATTCAGAAGTCACACCCCACGAGAACACCAGCCCCAGTCCAATACGCATCAAGGAATGATACCAAATAGGTAATACCTCATGTACCCCTTAAAAAAACTTTTCATTTATGAGTACCCCCTTCTCTCTTTAACCCTCTTCACCCATCCACCTACACAAACAAAAGGTTTGTTTTTGGGCAGTAGTTCTTAAGTTAGCTGGAAAATTTATCGCTTTTATTTTTAATTTTACTTATTATATTTATTATTTGTATTTTAAGTTTTTTCCGCCATTACTAGTATTATTTTCCGGACCACCACGTACCCCAGTTTGAGAACCGCTGTTCTATAGCAATGGAGATTGTAGTTTTGATTCTAAACAATCAAATGCTCCTAACATTTCTAACGACAATCTAAAATATATATTTCCCGGATAGACATTTCTTGAATTACAGATAACAACACAGATTCCATCTTTCAAAAGCGACGTTTTCTTTATTTCACATCGACAGTCACCCCGATTCAGAAGTCACACCCCACGAGAACACCAGCCCCAGTCCAATACGCATCAAGGAATCGATACCAAATAGATAATACTTCATGTTCCCCTTGAAAAAACTTTTCATTTATGAGTACCCATTTTCTCTTTAACCCTTCTCACCCATCCACCTACACAAACAAAAGTTTTTTTAGGCAGTAGTTCTTAAGTTAGCTGGAAAATTGGTCGCTTTTATTTTTAATTTTACTTATTATATTTATTATTTGTATTTTAGGCTTTTTCCCCATTACTAATCTTATTATAGCGTACCCCCAACCGGACTAACACGTACCCCAGGTTGAGAACCGCTGTTCTATAGCAATGGTGATTGTAGTTTTGATTCTAAACAATCAAATGCTTCCAACATTTCTAAAGACCATCTGAAATATCTATTTTCCAGATAGACGTTTCTTGAATTACAGATAACAACACAGATTCCATCTTTCAAAAGCGACGTTTTCTTTATTTCACATCGACAGTCACCCCGATTCAGAAGTCACACCCCACGAGAACACCAGCTCCAGTCCAATACGCATCAAGGAATCGATACCAAATTGATAATACCTCATGTACCCCTTGAAAAAACTTTTCATTTATGAGTACCCATTTTCTCTTTAACCCTTCTCACCCATCCACCTACACAAACAAAAGTTTTTTTAGGCAGTAGTTCTTAAGTTAGCTGGAAAATTGGTCGCTTTTATTTTTAATTTTACTTATTATATTTATTATTTGTATTTTAGGCTTTTTCAACATTACTAATCTTATTATAGCGTACCCCCAACCGGACTAACACGTACCCCAGGTTGAGAACCGCTGTTCTATAGCAATGGTGATTGTAGTTTTGATTCTAAACAATCAAATGCTTCCAACATTTCTAAAGACCATCTGAAATATCTATTTTCCAGATAGACGTTTCTTGAATTACAGATAACAACACAGATTCCATCTTTCAAAAGCGAAGTTTTCTTTATTTCACATCGACAGTCACCCCGATTCAGAAGTCACACCCCACGAGAACACCAGCTCCAGTCCAATACGCATCAAGGAATCGATACCAAATTGATAATACCTCATGTACCCCTTGAAAAAAAATTTCATTTATGTGTACCCCCTTCTCTCATAACCCTTCTCACCCATCCACCTACACAAACAAAAGTTGTTTTTTTAGGCAGTAGTTCTTAAGTTAGCTGGAAAATTGATCGCTTTTATTTTTAATTTTACTTATTACATTTACTATTTATATTTTTGGTGTTTTCCGATGTTACAAATATTATTTTCACGTACCCCAGGTTGAGAACCGCTGTTCCATAGCAATGGTGATTGTAGTTTTGATCTAAACTATGAAATGCTTCCAACATTTCTAACGACCATCTGAAATATATATTTCCCGGATAGACAATTCTTGAATTACAGATAACGACACAGATTCCATCTTTCAAAAGCGACAGTCACCCCGATTCAGAAGTCACACCCCACGAGAACACCAGCCCCAGTCCAATACGCATCAAAGAATCGATACCAAATGGATGAAGACACAAAAGAAAAGAATAACAGTGGAGAAGGAGATAACTAATATGACACGGTCAAAGAGCAATCCATACAGCGGCATCGCATTCTGACATTTCAGCACTATCCGGAAAAAAGAAATTATGCATAACTGTACCCGGGCTTGGCACCCCCGAGGGGGTTTTATGAAAATGGAAGAGCTTGCCCCCCTGAGGAAAGGGTTGTCAGTAGACGTAATGAATAGGAGGAGACAATATATTCCGCTATGCGCGGGATATGTGGGAAATGAGGTATTCCATGAATTATGTCCTCAATTCGAAAATGGGCAGGGCAGTGGAGGTTTGGTGGAGAATAATTTATAGTCGGATTGAGACTGGGTGTTTGGGAATTGGTTTTATAATGTGTAGAAGGTTCGTGGTAGTCGATGTTGTGATTGCCCGAGGCTGATCTGATGAAATGGAGATGTAAAAAAGTATTTGTCTGGTGAACGGTCGTTATAAAAGACGGTTGTAGATGTTGCCAGAAGCGATTGTAATTGGGAATGTGATATGAGGTCGTACAGAGCAGGATTCCCCGCCCCAAACACTCAACTAATTTCCCGGACTATCGAGGCAAAAAATTATAAATTTATCTAAACAAACGTGCAAAATTGGATATAAAAACGGTACCGCGGATAATAATGCAATTTTATACCTTTAGTATATAATACAGTTTTTTTTTTTTTAAATTATGTTTTATGGGGAAAGGAATTCTATGGGTTGCTTAAAAACAATTTTATGTTTTTGGTAGACGTAATTTCCCTGTTTTTTTCACCTGATTTTTTTGGGAACATCGCTATTTTCCCTGTCTATTTTTCATTTCCCTGATTATCCAGGATTTTTCAGACGAGTGGAAATCCTGCAAGGTGTTTGATTATTAAATTCAACTAATTGTTATTGTGAAACATTTATACATAGTTTAAAGGCTTTCGAAAACTAACGAAAGGAGCCAAGAGAAAAATTGTAACCCTCTATTCAGAAAAGTAGTCAGATAAATGTATTGTCCGACACATCCAGAACATGAAACGATTTCGTTCAGTCATGTCATCATTCGGCAGCATGCCTAACTAAGTAAGCAAAATTAATCAAGGGCTGTGCACTTTTCTCTTTGTGTGATCTTGATTGATGAATAGTACTTATACATAAATCTTCACCCTTTGTACGCGTTTCGCGATCCACACACCAGGGCCTGATTACCGAATAGACCCATGAAGCTCAGGCTTACACTTTACAATTTTGAGGGGCCCCCAAATCACACATTTTAGGTAAATATTTAACACCCCTAACATAGTTTACTACTAAATCTACCTAAAAAATATTGTATTACAAACTTTAGCAAAAAAATACTTGCAACTTGTGTTAAATTTATTCGAATATGGGGAAAAAAATCGAAACATACAGAATATTAGGAATACTCATTACTTTTTAATAAATTTTGTTATATTATTTATAATGTGTTCCAGATTAAGGCCATTCAGAGGCAAGGATTTTAGTGCATGTGAAAATTCGAATTGATGCTCCAGGGTCTATTTGAGAGCAATGGGGCTCCATTTAAAGGCGGGCTTCCTTTGCTTCAATGTCTTAATCGGGCCCTGCCACAAACAGATTATTTTGTTATTATAGATTAATTCACGAGTCCGGGGGATGAAAGCAAGGCCTTGGCAAATAGGAATGCTAGCTAGAACAATTTTTCGACAGCAACGTTAAACCAAAACATAAAAACAAAGCCAACTATACTCGGGGACAACCTAAGCTGAACCTGAAGTGGAAGCTATGACATCTATAAATATTCAATTGCTTTAGGCTCAACTTAGGTTGTCCCCTAGTATAGGATCTAACAAGAACACAACGGTCATTTACTTACTACCCAGCACCAAAAAAAAAAACCTCTACAAGCTTCCGCGTTACAATACATCCGCATCCTACAAAATTGATTCCACTAAAGTAACTTCACATTAACAATTGAACCCCGATGGAGCTTATTGAAATCTCAAAACACAGCCACTCTTGTTGTTGAGCACTTGACGACAGAGCAAAAAAGAAAGAATGGTTAGAGAGCAAAGAAAGAGACTTCACGCACCACTCCACTCAAAATCGCACTTCAATTTCCAAAGTCCAGCTCCAACAAAGGAATCCTTGCTCTTGACCGAGAGAGAGTTACACATTTCTTTCTTTTCTGGGAAGTGCACAATGGACGAGTTCTTCCTGTGGCGCTTCACATAAACGGTTTCAAGTGATCCGTTGCAGCGATTGAGGAAGCAGGACGGAAAAGGATCCCGTACTTCGGATTTCAATTGAATAAGTTCGTAGTAAAAGCAGTCAGAAAATATTCCTATTTTCTTCTTCTTCTTGGAATTCGATTGTGTTTGCAGTCAAGCGATGCTTTTATTTTATGTTCTTAATCCCTTGCATGGTTGACCATGAGTTTTAAGCCAGTGTCTCCATGATTCGTGGGGGTGCTTTGATTTAGAATGAAGTAAACCTTAAATCATAAGTACAGAAGAAAATGTAAAAGAGTACTAATCTAAGAAAAAAAAATTTAATATATTTTGGAATTTTAATAAATCTGAGATTAAAATCCACAACGGAAAAACTGGTGATGTTAAAAAAAAATCTAATGCAGTAAATTTTCGCGCATTAACAAATTACTCTTTACACGTGTCACTTTATAGAGAGTGTTTAACTTGGATTTTATAAAACCTTTCAGCAATATTGCGAAAATGCACAAATATTTGCTTTTTAAAATAAATTTCAGTATTGAAAAGTGTCATTTGTTAGCTTAAATTGGTTAACATTAACAGCATTATCATGTTTTTATGATCAGATTTAAAAAAAAGGATGAAAACAAATATTGACTCTTAATGTTCCTAAAATTATTAATTGAGATTTATTCAAATGGAATGGTGTGGGAGGGGGGAAAGAGAGATAAAATATAATTGTATTGCTTTTAATGATTTTTTTAATGAAATAGAGTCTTTCTAGATTTTTAAACAAATATTTATATTATTTTGAATTAAGAAATAATGATTATTTTATCAAAATTAAAATGTAGCATTTTTTTAAAAATGGCCGCAGCGTCGTAGACACTGTTGAAAAGAAACCAAGTCTAGTAGGCGGGAGACAAAGAAAAGTTACAACTTCCCCTCGCTCTTATTGACGCTTTTGTTAAACTTTCGGGTTGACGCCCGACTCTTCTTGAAGAGACCATTTATAAATAGGAAAACGTGCATCTATAGTTGCAGAACGTGAAACCATACAAAACTGAATTTAAATATAAATCAAATGCGACTCTTTAAAGTAGACCGATTCGATTATTTTAGCGTATTTTATTATCTATATGTACAATGGAGTGTTCAGTGTAAGAAATTAAAATAGAAAATTTAACCTATCCAGAAGGAAGCAAAAGTTGATTTAAGTGTTAGTTGGAATGGCTGTATAATTTTTGATTTTTTTTTAATGCACTGTTTTTGAAATTGGTATGTACACAAGATAAGTTTGAATGAATAACAAAATGTAAGTCGGAAACTCAAAACCTAAATTTGCTTAAGAGTTAGATAAAATTACTCTCTATATTTCTTTTTGAAGTACTGGAAAAAACATTTCATTGCCAGAATGGCTTTCAAAATTGTACATTGTTGCCAATTTCCAAAAGTTAAAAAATATATATATGAAGTATTTCAGAAATAAAAATAATAAATAGAACAATTTTACTAGTCAACTTTGACAGCTATATTTGATTTCCATTTTTTTATTATTATTTCACCTTGTAAGGCTCCAAAGAAACCCCCAAATCACATATCATTTATTATTAGATGTTTCTCAAAAATTTAGAAACTTGCAAAGCTATGAAAAAAAATGTCTAGCTGCTCTTCAATTTTAAATTAAGGAAAATGTCCCGACAGAAATATATGTCAATATAAAATACGATAAATATAAAAATGAAATGAAGCTTCAAAGCTGTCAAGCAATTTTCCATTTTTCTTTCGTGCACCAATAGTTTAACCTTAATCGATTCTAAACTACTACTAAAGTTTCCTAATAGATTGAGGAACTTTACACTCTTAAAGAGTCTATATATTGCATGATAAATGTTCTTTTCAAGTATTCCAATGCGTTATCAGCGTACAAGAAGTACTAGTCTATCTTCAAGCAGAAACTAGTTGAAATACGGTAGAAATAGTTTATTACCATGACTTGAATATTTAATAACGGTTAAATAAAATTTTATCTTTACACTCGTATCAGTGATTGGAAATGAACAAAGGCAAATCTGTCATGTTTTACCAGTATTGAATTTAGAAACTTAATGTTGTCTTTTAATTTATATAACTATTTTGGTTCGTGATATTAAATTGGCACAAGTTCTATAGCTCCAGTTATTTGGCAGCTGAAACTAATTTTGGAGAATTTAACTAGCCGCATTTTTGGTTGGCAACCAAACGATTTTCTTTTTTATTTAATTGTTCATTTACGAGCAAGAAAATCTCCACTAATATATAAAATCGACAAACAAATTTTTTAATATTCTCTCAAATGTTAACTCTTCAGGACATTGCAATTAAAGGGTCCAGGGTAGAAAGTTCAATGTCGTATACACAGTATTATGATCTTTAATGTTATTTGAGGACACTTATTGTTCTTAGTCTTTCACAACTTGGCACAATGAAGTACAGTCCGGTAGCTAACCTAACCGATTGAGCTTTCAATTTTAACAAAAAATGGACACATCGTTTTCATCCGGATCCTTCAATTAAATTAGACTAGCACACAAAATACATGTATGAAGCGAACTTACTAAAATGAACAATTAAATTTGCATTGACCCTATCATTAATAAAGGTATCTCCTCATTTCGTTTACTTAGTCCCAGCCGTACAAACAAGTATTATATTCACCAAAGAGTTGTGTGCTCACGTAATCATTAATTCTATTATTTATACATTGCAAAGTCAAGTCATTAGTTAATATTATTCTTGTGGGTAATGAAAATAGAGCCCTTCCATTACATAATTAGAAAAATTAATCAGCACATGAATAATAATATCATTACGTATATACGTTTATTTATGGAAACAATATCAACTGACAATTACTTTTCGGAAATAAATGGAACTGCCTGAGAATATGATTGAGATCATATTTTCTTCACCTGAAATCTAATGTGTTATTCTTCAACAACAAGGCCATTATTGTTTGAGATTCAATTTTTCAATAAAGAAACAATCCTATGTAAATATTTTTTAAAGTTTCCCGCTTGCCAATTAAAATCGATTGGGTTTCTTAAAATATCGTCGCCACTGAAGCTACACAGTGGGCTACTGACAACGATTAATGATGTATCACGAAGGAAACACTGTCGTCAAATGACGAATAAAGGGCTGATGACGAAGACACCACTATCATACTCTCCAAACTTTTGCACCACATACAACGTGAGGACGTTTGATTCATCCCTGATTTAGCGTACACCAGTCCTTCCCAGATGCGATGTCTAGTCTTTAGATAGACGCTTAGAATCGAACTCGGAGTCATCCAATCCGGAGTACATGCCGAACGGGCTGTCATTTAAATGTGCCTTTCTTTGGGATATTCTTTTTAGCAATCAACAAAACCCAACATTTCCACATAGATTTAATGTTTTGATTACGTGTGTCAATCAATATAAAAGTAGAATTTACATTGTTACACCTACAACTTTTCTTTCATTTTATATAGATATTGGAAAATAAAGGAATCATCAAAGTGAAATGATATTCGTATTTTTGTCCTGTCATTTTGAAACGTGCCATTTTTGAAATTGTGTAACAAATTCATTTTTTTTTTCTTTATCTCTAGAATTCAAGAATGCTGCCAAAAAAAATACGTGTAAATCAATCGCACGACAGAATTTTTGATACCCTTTCCTTCAATGCTGTCTTCCAGTTTGACTTCCTGAAATTCCATTTCAAGCAGTTTTTTCAAATAAAAGACCCGTTTAAAAAAAGCACGTGTTTGTCACGAACCAATCGCAGCGAATGTGTCGATAGAAATCGCGTGATGTCACGTTCGTCTACCAAACGAACGCCATTTTGACAAATGCCTTTCAATGCACTTGTAAATTTCTATAAATACAGTAAAGCGTTATGCATGCAGTGGAATTATTAACAAAAGCCATTAAGTACACAAAATAAAAGATGTTCGGTTAAAAGTTAGGTCGGAAATGGGTAATAATAATGCGAGGAGTACTTGAACTCTAGATGCATTCGAACACAATTTGTGTATTTACGGTCTTTTGACGGAACAGTTATTTTTGGTTCCACTTCTTTTTCTCAAAATATTTATTCATCTAGAACAGCGGTTTCAAAACTTGTGGTACGCGTACCCCTGAGGGTACGTGGCGGTCCCGTTGGGGGTACGCGAAAATAACATTTGTAATGGCGGAGAAAATGCCTAAAATAAAAAATATAAATGTTATAAGTAAAATAAAAAAAAGGCCTACAAGTGTCATCAATTTGAGTCGTTTGATCAATTAGCCAGCTAACTTAAGATCATTACTGCATAGCAAAAAACACTTTTTGTTTGCATAGAGGGATGGGCGACAAATGTTATGAGAAAAGGGAATACTCAGAAATGAAAAGTTGGATACGCGAGTGAAAAAAGGTTGAGAACCACTAACCCAAAAGAGGAAAATAATGTTATGGGGTTAGTGAGAGAATAGAATAGATTAACGGAAAAACTTTTTAAACTCAAAAAACATATCGATCGTTTCGAAGAACAATTAACAAAAGAACATGTTATTTTGACCCTCAAGATTCTTGAATACAAAGGGTTTATCAACCATAAAATCATTATCGTACCGCGTCATTTTTTTATAATTTATCTTTATAGGTTTGGTAGAAGCTGATATTTCTAATACCATGTCATATTAGTCTATTTTAAAAGCGATAATTGGCAAATTAACTAAAATGAAACTCCATTCTTCACATCAAGTCATCGCGATGGTCAACCCAATCCAATGACCTCAACCTAAGCAAAACAATTGAGAAAAACCAAGACTGAGACACCTCCACAAACGCGATACATCAGCAGGTCGGAGAAAGGTGAGTTATGTTTCCATTGCAAAACTATTGCAGAACGTGACGAGACTCCGGCCTGTTCCAGATTCCGTCAACGATAGTGCAAGATGGATGGTACAATTAGGTTCATTATGCGAAACTCTAAGGCATTATTAGACACGGCCCACGCCATAACGTCAGATTACTGAGATACCAGATATTTTTGGCAAGTGGTGTGTGAGTGTGTGCGCGCGTGGACCATCTGTTACGCATTCAGAGGCGTTTTAGAGGTGCAGGTCGAGATTAATATTTTATAAGGACACGTTCCAGTGGAATTTTCCTCATGTGGATTTTTTTAACACTATGCATTGGCATAGGAATACAGCATGTTCGTACAATGGCAGCGAGGTTTCAAAACATTGATTCATAGCGTTGCTCTTTTAAGAAAGCTCTCTTCAGAACAGGTTTCAACTGAAACAGCCGGAGCTACATTACACTATACCGTATCCATTAAACATTTCATCTCATAAACATTAACTCATTAAGTTTGTATACGTTTTTGTCGAGATTGATTATGGCAATCGTTTATTGTATGCCACATCCAATCCCTTAGGCAGAAACGCGGCGACGTGCGTCGCAGATTTTTTTCAAATGTCTGCAGACAAATTTTTGCAGAAGTATATCATACGGATTTTTTTATGTCTGCTCTACGTTAGAACATTTTCTGCAGATTCTTTCTAGATTTGCAGATATTTTACCTTTAATCGTTGCTATTATACTTGCTCATGAAAGGTATACCGACAGTTGTATAATAAATTAAGTAAAATACAAATCTTACTCACTAAAATATTGTCGCAGACTATTAAGAAATTTTCGGCAAATGGGCATCCAATCTATAAACCAGTTAACTCCGGAAATCACATTCAGCAGGAGAGCATAGATAAGTATCATTACAACAGCCAAATAGAAAATACATGCATGTCCATTTCAAAATATATAAGAAACTTATGAATTTGTTCTTAATACTCGTATATCTTTAAAAAGATATGCTAGTCTTGTAACTCGAAGTCATGGATTTTGGCGAAAGAAAAAATTTCTTTCGCCAAAAGAAAACTTTCAACGAAAGTCAGTGAAATACCGACAGAATATATAACAAAAAAACTATAATGAAATTTACCTTCCATTCTTACAGTCCGTGGCCTTGAACAAGGCCGCGTACCCTGGGGACTGAATATAAATCAATTGATTGATCAAAAGGGAGTGTAAGAGAGTTATAAGCTTTCTCTACCTGTACGTTATGTAAGGCGTATATGCATCTAATGTAGTATATTTTAAATGTATATGCGCAATATAACAATGATAAATGAACGAATTGCAAATGTACAGGGACACAGGATGGTCACTAAATTATCGTGCGACGGTCATTATTTGGCTGTATGTATTGGCATTATAAAATATTATTTATGACTACCTACTTCACTTATACTTTAAACAAGTCACTTAGCTGTAGTGGCAACAAAAAAAAGCAGCAAATAGTTGGTTTATTATGTGTAGTTTAACAGCCAAACAATGACCATCGCCCAATAATTTGTGAAATCAACAGGTTTTGTATTTAAATTTCGAATAGAAATAATCTAAGAAATTTTTACATCTAGAAATGTCATTATGGATTTTTGTTTGGTAAATTCCTTTCTATGATATAAAGTAACCTATCGATGAACCACACCAGATGAGGAGGGTTCAGTAAAGCATTTCTTATTCTGTATTTCCAATGTTATTCAGTCCACTTCTGAATGATGCTCTTCAAAGCAACCACCGTAAATAATATTTCCTGACCTATCACAATACTCCTAAATGTAGCCTTGGTTTCAAATGCTACAAAAAAATAAAATAAACGAAAAAATGTAATATGTTATGTGTAGTTTAACAGCCAAACAATGACCATCGCCCAATAATTTGTGAAATCAACAGGTTTTGTATTTAAATTTCGAATAGAAATAATCTAAGATATTTTACATCTAAGACTACCAAAAATAATTTTTTAATTATCAAACCAATGTTTTTTAATTTAGAAACATATGGATTTGCCCGAACAAATATCGGATCACTCAACATTGATCCTGAACAATAACATTGAATCAGTTCAGTGGAGGATCTAGCTATAGGAAAATAGAGGTAATTGCTCCGTTTTTCATTTAGGATTCTTTTTAACTCGAGAATTTTTTTTAAACAGAATCAATATTATAAGAAACTTATTTTTCACAACTGGAACTTTCAGAAATACTGCCCCCTAATTTAGAGCCACGGACAGATGATAGTCAATAATACAAGAGCTGTTAACCCGCTCTACAAACTTCCACGCCAAAACTAACGTGAACCACAAAGGATTAAACGTGCGCCTATTTCCTCTCCACAGTAAAATCAATCCGTATAAAAATCTGTAAATTATGTCTTTATTTTGTTCTTGTGAACAGTGCGCTTGCAGTATTTGAGAAAAATTAACTTAAAGAATACTATAAAACACATATCGCAAAAGTATAAGGTTCTTTTAAATGCCAGATAAGTATTTATAGCGGTAAATTCTATTATATTCTATAGAATAGTAATACATATACACCTCGCACACATTTTTTAATGACATAACCTCAAAATTACCATTTTTTTTTACTTGTGTCATTTTTCTTGCCGGGGAGCGATATTTTCGAAAACTAATATAAAATTATCTTATCAAAGAGTGACATAAAATTATTCGCTTTGTTTTATGCAAATTTTAACTATACTTAATGAATAATGTAATATGTTTGCGGTGATCACTCTAGAAATAAAACATTCATACATTTACATTTCATATGTGGGCACATGCAACCAATAGGATTCTTGCAATGCCCCGTGCTCGAAATATCGGAATCATCGCGATTGCACAACACGCATAGTTAAAAAGGAGTTTGTTTTTCTACTGTCATAATTCACTTAATCCCAATTTACATAAAATAAATTTAATCGATGTCTTTTTTAAAGAGAGTTAGGGAGGCAAGGACGCTTGTGCTTGACTGAAAAGGGCAAGAGGGGCGGATTTTTTTCAAAAGAGGGCGGCATATTTGAAAAAGGGGCACGAGGGCGCTATCAAGATGAAAAAAGGGCGGGCAGGGCGGACCGCCCTCCAAAAAACGTCTAGAGTGAACACTGGTTTTTCTAACTAATAATAAATATTAAGTAATTATAACATTTAATGAATAATATTAATAAAAATGCATATTTTTTTTTAAAATATTTTCCACTGATTAATCTGCCACTGCCTCTCCCGAGATCAAATCCCGGATTCGCCCCTGGATCAGTTAACATCGCCCCTACACCTGAACTTAAAAGTATCCCGTATCGCTTCGAGTGTAACGAACTCCCATTAAATCCTGTTAAATTAATTGGCAGGGCAGCTCAGAATCCCTTCCGAACATGTCAGCTCTCGTCTACCCAAACATGGTAAACGGACAAGCACCTAATTAAAGAAAACTTTCTCAAGTTTCGGGATGTTTGGCCATTCACAGGCTGTTGACATGTGTTCTCACCATTTTGTGGTAGCGGGATCTTTGCTGCAAATCGATTTACGTCGAAGTTAGCTGATTAATTGAAGTTGGGGCGCACCATAGCATCGACGTTATGCTGATGGATCTCGCTCGGTTTCCTATTAGGGGCCCTTGAATAGAGTTCTCAAAATCAATTAATTTGCCAATGTTGTTGATTGAGTGATTAATAGCATAAATTTTAGATAAGATTTCATGCAAGTAAATCATTTCTGAATGATGGATACCGTGGGTATGACATGTTTTGAAAAGTGTTTCCAAATGCGTTCAGTTCCTATTAAAATGTGTCATGTTTATTAGGGCAAAAACAACTGCAGTGGTATATTTACATGAGAATCAAATAGTGAAGTACATTAGAACACCAATTATCCGAACTCTAGTTATCCGGATCGCTTTGAGAAAAAAATAAAGGAAATTAGCAAAATAAACATTTTAAAAGTTTTTTTTTTATTGGGGAATGATATAATTTTTAATAATCATTAAATTACATTACATACTAAAGCAAAGTTCGTTTTTTACTAAAAAATAACTTTTTTTTGTGAATCATCCAATTATCCGAATATTCAATTATCCGCATGGGATCTGGTCCTAATTGATCCGGATAATTAGAGTTCTACTGTAAAATACTTTAATTATTTACTAAATATTCTTTTTTTTTTTTTTTAAATACTTTAATTATCGTAAGTGGGTTACGAGTTCGATCCTCCTTGACAAACCGAAGATTCGCCGTATAAAGATAGTGGTCCAAATGCACTCCCGTTAGTCGTGGTGTACAAGTTTAGAATATCGATTGCCAATTCCGTTATTGGATGTCATCTGACTATAGCTCAAAATTACGTAAAAGTGTTTCGAAGTATTTCCTTCGGGATGGATCCCGAACCGTGGCAAATAGCCCAGTATGTAGCCAATAGCGTGACGTTAACTCAACTAGCCAAAAAATAAAAAAAAAATCGATGTTACTTGCATTTTTTGTGAACTCATTTGAATCCTCAAATCAAATGGTTGACCTGAAAAATTAGTGAATTTTCATTTAACCCATTGGCGCACTAAGTCATTGATATGCAAGAGCTCGTGAAATGAAGCACATGTTGGCTTTTGTTTTGCTTATTTAACTTTTGCCCATCGTGGGTGCCAGTCCAAAAACGCAGACTTCATCTGTCACCAAAAACCCAATTCTCATTCAGACAATTATTCACTTAACGCACGGCTCACTTAAAAACGACAAATTTATGAATAGGGGGTTGAACGAACTGTACAAGTAAAGAGTTAATTCATGCAGGGCGGCATCATTAATGCTGGTAATGAACGAAAAATGATTAACGAGAGCTCGATTCCCCAATTGTACATTAGAACGGATCAACTACTTAATAAAAATTAACTTCTCTCCCAACACTTCCAAGGGCTCTGGGTCTGGGCTCGAGCCAAGCACCAAAGAGATGGAGCTCCTTACGGGATGCATTGTCGACAATTATCTGGTGACTTTCTTTGTTGGGAAGAGTCACACGAAACGCGTTTTTTTGTCACGAACTAATAGCCGCAGAGAGACAGTTGATGCATCTTTGCGGGCATCAAGTTTATTTTAAATGGTTGATCAAGTTACACGTACACTAATGAGAAGCTTAAGGGTGGGAAAGTATTTTTAGTTTAAAATGTTTGCAAAAAAACAGTCGTGTTTCCCGTATGCCAAACAGTCTTAGTACCTAGACATTGGAGTCCAATATTGTTATAATAATTAAACGCTCTTGTAAAGTTAATGATGGATTTATTTTACAAGGAAATATGCGAGAAGTATTTTGTAATGCTCAACAAAAACATTTTATTTAAAACAAAATAAAGTTCGGATATCAATTTGCTCTGCTGATGCTTGTAGGTGAAATAATATTTTTATATCAACTTAAAATAAACAAAAATATTTAAAGACATAAGAAAATAACTACAATATATAATTTTACAAAACAAGTAATTAACATTGAAATTTCAACAATTTCAAGATTTCAACCAACTTGTACTTTTTAAAGGCAAATGTTGCAAAACTGAGCATGGATTATTAACCTTCTTAGTAATGAATACGACATTTTAAAACTTAGTTTTTTAAGAAGAAAATTAGGCAAAAATACGACGAAAAATAATAATGTACTTCATCATAATAAAGTAAAAAACATAGCATCAAAGGAAAAAATGTCATATGAAATATGATTCAGTATCACATGATTTTATATTGGAGTTTATATTGGCTTATAAATTGGAGTCAATTTAATATACAGGTTAAAGTCACAAATTGTTGACAAATAATCATTGTTTGGCCGTATCATAATTAACTGTTTTGGCATAATAAACATTACTTTTCTCCAACAACTTCGCTTAGCTTTAGTACAGCAACAAAGTTGTCGAAGTTTAGCAAAAAGAAGGATTTATTGTGTGTAGTTAAACAACTAAACAATGACCATTACCTAACACAATGTGATCACTTTGCATTTCCATTATTATATAAGATCAAGTTATTTTGTTACAGTATAGGGTATCGGTATCAGCATGATCAAATTATGATAGGAGGACGATTCTGAGAGCGAAAATATATATTTCAATTAATGAACTAACTGGCCTGATTACACTTTATAAAACTGTAAACGTTTGAGGGTAAGACAGACTTAAAGCATTTCTCAGCGTGTAGACGACCTTGAGGTTAGCACGCAAACATTTTATGGGTACGCTGACCCAAAAAGCAACATCGACGCGGTTCATTGCTACCACCAGAAACTACGTCTTCGAATTTTCAACAATAGCAATTAAAATGGAAGCATCAGCAGATTATCACCCGGAACCAAAGACCTTTTTAATTCTGGCGGTAAAAGCACGCACGTGCACAATCATTACTTTGGAATAAAAGGGTTATAAAAATCATCAGAAAAAAATGAGTATATTTTTTTGAGTAACCGACTCTTTACGAAAAACACTAAACATTACAATTTCTTTTTGCAATTGTTTAGCCTGGAACTTGTTTAGACTCTGGTTTATGTTCTATGGAGATGTCGTATGCACATAGACATGTCTAGTTTCAGGTTAGCCAAGACGATTACCAAAAAAATTCTAAAAAAAAGTTTGGAAGATATATGTCATGTTTATCGAAGGAATAAAAAGTAAAGAATGTATGAAAGATTAAAATATGGAAAAGGTCAATACTCAATAGTTTGGTTTAGATAGTTTAGTTTAAACAAATAAAAATTCCTTTGTTTCATTAATGAATCATGTATTATTGAAATATCATGAGAATTTTAGAGTTATCAAAAAAAAATTAAAGTACATTGGGGAAGGTCATATCATATTGTAGTTTAAAAATAAATTTTAAAGGTCGATTGTAAATCCTTGTGCTTTACTGGAATGACGGCAATTTTCCGAAAATGATGATTTTTAGAAAATTATCTGTAATGGAATATATAAAACAAGAAAAAAAAAGAGAAAACTTTCATGTATTATGTAGATAAAACCAGCTTTTTTACTTTTTTAATGTGCGAAAAAAAATGCAAAAAAAACTTGCAATGCAAACTTTAAAGGGTATTAACTAGATTTTTTTCTTACTCATATTGGAAGATCATTGCTTAAAGCTGTGTGGTTCTTGCACTAATCGATAGAAGGTTATTTTACTTTATAAAAAATAAGCGAAAAATCAGAAAAAAAGTGGAGCTACCTTATTCTTGCACCTACGTCTGCCATTTTTAAACGATCCATGTAGATTATTTCAGTGATTTATATTATATTCACCTCTCTAAGAAAAACTGCATTTATATATAAAAAAAACGATCCCAGTAAAGCTAACCACTCAAACCCAGTTAACAGCTCACACAAGCCTCATAGCAGACGACGAATGCCAATCGATGCGAAAATTCAAATCCAACCTAATCACGCGGGAACCCGGCAAACTACACACAGCAGGGGCATTACTAAAATCCCAGATAAATAAAAAAGAAGAGAAATCAGCGTTGAAAAGGGATTAAAATTAATGCCGAAACCTGCGCGGCAATCACGGCCGAGGTGAAGAGATAGCCATAAAAGTTGCTTCTGGAAAAGGATTTTCAAAGGAGATTCTTTTCCCAAAACGCGTTTATCGCTTTTTCCAGCGCCAATTAAACAGACAGGACCTGAGAGGCTTCATTTCAAGCTTAATATTTCTTTATGGCCTGCATATGCTTTTTGGTAATATATGCATTTGCTTTTATTTGGATGGTTATGGCATCGCAAATTCAAAAGCGGTCGGATGAGTAGCTATTTAAGTAAATCCCCTAGCAGCATCGTTTAAATAGCTTTTAAGAACATCACACTTAAAGAGATCCGTTCATATATCTATCTCTGATCAGTGTAACATCAAGTTGGATGGATTTTTTTAAAAAAGCTTTTATTTAAGACAATATTGTAGTGAGTGTTTTTAAATTATCACTTCACTGTAAAAAAAAAAAGGTACTTAAAAATGAGTACCTGAACCTACTCGTTTTTCTTTGAGTACAATTGAATCGTAAATAAGTGATTACATATTCAAATTTAAGTCACCGTTACTTCCTTAAAAATGAGCAGTGTGATTTAATATTGCTAATATAAGCTTTTGTTCAAGCCATCTTAGCAAAGCGACCTGACAAACTTAAAACAGTTGTTCAGAAGATGATTTTCCGCATCATTTGATACCGATTGCTTAAATGGAAACCGAATTATTACAACTCAATTATGTTACTTCCCATTCTTTTGGCACACCTTTTTTAATTTTCCTTCTATTTATACCATCTTCAAGTCGCCCTGATAGTTTAACGGATAAGGCTCTGGACCAATGGTGCCTGAGAATATGGGTTCTATTCCAGGCAAGTCTAATTGTCGATATTTATTGAAAGTGATTTATGAAGGCAGCCTATGTAGGCAAGCTACTGCTCTTCTTATTCATTTTTACTAATTTTTGAGTGGTTGTCTTTTTCAAAAATGAAACATGTATTCGAAGCCATGATAAGCAAAAAATGTACTAAAAAATAAGTACATTTTATTATTTTTAACAGTGTTCTTTTCCAAAATACGAATCATTTGAAAGTCCATATTTAAAATGGAACAATACAATATTCACAATTAAACTAGTTACTTCTTGTTAATGATGATAAAAAAAGAACGATTATTTTATACCGAAATCAAAAGAGAACACGCTTTAGCCAATAGTGGTGGCTCGTGAGTACGAAAAATGAGGGAGCCCCAATTAAAAAAGAATTCAAGCATAACCGTTTAATGCTTGAATTCGATAGTCAATATTCTAAACTATGGTAAAAATTATAAGCATTTGTTATTTATAAATGTCAACATACATAAAACTGACAATTATTCCGAATTAAAAAAAAAAAATCATAATAAAAAATATATTCACGTGGAAAAATTAACCCAAATTTTAATTGATTTGAAAATATTAGAAAAACGTTAGTTTAACTGGTAAAAAAATTATTTGAATAAAATTCGGCAATTTTATAATTAATCTAAATTATGTATAAAATATTTCAAAAAACTGTCGGCCCCAAGGTTGGAAAAACGTGACGGGGTATGAAATAGAACGAAAAGAAAAATTATTTATCTGATTAAAATTTCGTTGTAGGATATTTTCGCGTTTGAACCACACACCTTGGACAACAGTATACAAAAGAGCTATTTTTGAACATTGATCTGTGTGGTGATATGAACACAATAGCTCGAAAACTGACAGCCAAATTTGGACAACAAGGACCAAATTTGGACAAACAACAAGGGTAATGATGAAAACTAGATGGTTCGCTCAATTTGAACTTTCCTAGGCATCTATTTTTCTTATATTGGTATGGAAACGTATTTTTATATTAAATTAAGTTTCTTTTAAGATTAAATTAAATGTTCTAAGGTTTGATATCTACGTAGAAATTGTTCGAAGTAATCAAGTTAGAAAAACACATTTTCCTATATAAGCAGCCTTTTTAAAACACCAAAACACAGTAATTTTGCAGTAATCACTTCCTAGTAAGTGACGGTAATAGAAAGGATGTATTTATAAACCAGTTTTTAGTTCGAGCGACAGCAGCATATGGTACTTATTTCAAAATAATTGAAACAATAAATAAATGACAAAATTAATTTATTTTAAAAAAACGCGTATTCTTTAAAAGAATTTATTTAAATATTGAACCATTTTCGAGTTCGAGGCTAAAGAAATTCAAAAGCTTAAATATATATATATGCAATTTTTTAAGTATCTCACATTTATTCGGTTATATTTCCAGAGCAGATGCGGAACATTGTGTTTTCCAAAAATTGCTTATCTAAATCGTTCTTTTTTATCAGCGAAGCAATAAATTGAATAAAAAATGGGCTTCAAAACAAACATGTTTTATGTTTGTATGCATTTATGCATGTAATATTCTCCACACCCGTACATTTATCGATTTCATTGCATTGTGGTTTTTTTTCCTTTAAAAAAATTCATCCAGTAGTATTTTTGTAGAAGGGAACAGTTGTTGAAAGTAAAACATTTGCAGTACAATGAACTTCATGTAAGAATTTTATTGAACTCATTTAGCAGCAACAAAATATTACTTTAAAATGCGGGGGGGGGGGGGGGGGGGGGGTTCATTATGCAACAAAAAACATTTTCCACCTGACTGGACCAACAGATCAGATAATTTCCTAATCCATTTTCTTCTACTGTCTGGTTGACAGGTCATGTGAAAAAAAAACTGCCGTGGAAAGGAGGAAAGCATAATATGTTCAGTAAAGAAAATATTAAATTTTACTACACTTTAATAAAAAAAATAGTATTGATTGATTGTGAAGAAATTGTGATCTTTGCTCGCCGTAGACGGTTGCTTTATCTCATTATTTCTATGAAAAACAATTCGAATATAATTTTGGCACGCCATTTTCCACAAATCAAATCTTTTTGAAAACGATTCTGACGAAAAACCAATTTTACATATTAAATTTTTGTTTAGGTCTTCGTCGTCTAAAAAATTCCTCTACTAAATTTCAAAATTAAGAGTGAATCACCGGTCTGTAGCAGGATCATAGAAATAAAACGATAGATCCTGGGTCTGCAGCGAGCCCATTGTTTTTAAATAAAGTAAACATAATTAAGTAAATGAAAGTAAACCAAGCAATGTGTACTCTATAAAATAATATGCAGCCATAACTAATGTACAGAACATTTATTTAAATGGAATACATAATTTCAATGAAAAATATGTCATGTAATAACGTTACAAAAATTAGGATTACTAATTGTTTTGCGAACATAACATCTATAGATTAAATTAGTTTGATAAAGCGGTTTTGTAAATTAAATTATCCTTTAGATTACATATTTTGACATTTTTACATAATTTAGTTTCGTTTTATAAATATATTAAATTTTCTACTAAATCATTATTTATCCCCTGGCGATACTACCTCTATTGGGAAATTCCTGGGACTATTACTAGATGCTATGTTATTAATGTGATCGTGCTTGTCTATGACACCTGGCCTGCATTTTTTTTTTTAGAGATTAACAAGAGATGGCGATAGATAACTTTCATAAATAATTTCTTTTTCAGTCTCAGTAAATTAAAATTACTTCCTAAAGTTGATTATAAGAGGTAGTACAAAAAATGGTTGTGTCAAAAGCATTTTAAGTATCGAGCTTATTCAGCGCCTGCTAATTCCAACAATTTACGATTTCATCAACCTTACTTTAACAAAAAAAATCTTTAATTATTTAATGCAATGGCTGATGGAATCTGACGAGACAAGGTTTGTAAGTCTTACAAAATCGGCATAAAAACATAAATAAAAGCAAAATAATATGAAAAACTCATTTTTTCTACTAATATAATTTCTTATTTTTGAATTTATTATTTTAATCGCCGATGTTTAAGTTATCTTATATAAACTAATTCCCATTAAATAAAAGAGTCACGATATTTTGTGCCATACCATTGACTACAAATTTCAACCGATTTACCAATATGGTAACTAATATATATTCTAACTCAACAGTATTTTTAATCGTGCAATAGTATTCCTGCTCGTTCAATGCCGATCTCGGAAATGTTACCAATAACTTTTTTTAAATTATACATTGACAGACCGACAAAACATCAACCGAGCCGAAACCGGTAAAAACCACGTTCCAACAAGCTCAAACACCTGCTGCCAGAAGAAAGTTTGCATTCTCCAGACATAAGGTTGCTATTTTTTATTTACTTTTTCTTTCCTGACCCTCCAGCTACGGGCGAAAAACCCACGCCGATTGGACGAAAGTTACTGCCCTTTAATAGGAATAAAATGTCAACATACCTTTGGATGACTGTTCAATATGAGTCCAAAAGTGAAATCCAAGTGATGGCTGAAGTTCTACACAACGCGATCGGCACAAATATGTAAACAATTGACAAGAAACAACCGCGATGCTCACATGTCAAAAAACCGGGCTACACAGCCATTCGCGGAATCAAAGTTATTTTTCCTCCCAAATCGCCTCGTGCAAAGTTTGGCAACTGCGGCGGAGGGATATGGTCGCGTCACAGAGGAAAAGTAGTACACGAGATTATTGGCTAATACATCGAATTAGAATTTTAAAATAATATCATATTTATTTATTGGAGTTGTATAGTGTTTATTTAGTAAAATAAATTAGCAAAAGAACGCAAGTTATTATATTTTTTCAATGAATGTTTTACCGGTTAGTGACGTCACAGTGTTCATCGGATGGAACAATGAATGACCTCGTCTGCGAGATATTCTACCAGATTTGGCGTTTTATCACCTATTCGACCGCGATGGGGTCGGAAATTTCGTTCGCCTTTGATAAGAGAACTGGAGATAAAAATTTGTTTTACATAATAATCGGCAATAGAAACAGGTGCATTTCCCTTTACGCTTCTTTTTACTATGCTATCTCATTTAATTTGAGATGTAATTCACGGTTTTCCTCTCACATAAAGGAATTTCATTGATAAAGAATAATCGTTTAAACAAACTTCACTGAAATCTAAGTATTATAGGTATTCATTAAGAGAAGTTTAATATAACTTCCCTGAGTTATGTTGTGATTTGTTGAGTTATTTATTTATTTGAAATACGTAGTTATTTATTTAAAAATACTTAGTTATTTAAAAAAAATATTATATATTTATTAAAAATATGTGTTTATTATATTGTTATTTATTTAAATATTTATTTAACGTATTTATTTTAAATATTTATTTATTTTAAATACTTATTTATTTTAAATATTTATTTATTTTAAATATTTATTTATTTTAAATATTTATTTATTTTAAATATTTATTTATTTTAAATATATATTTATTTTAAATATTTATTTATTTTAATTATTAATTTATTTTAATTATTAATTTATTTTAAATATTTATTTATTTTAAATATTAATTTATTTTAAATATTTATTTATTTTAAATATTTATTTATTTTAAATATTTATTTATTTTAAATACTTATTTATATTAAATATTTATTTATTTTAAATATTTGTTTATTTTAAATATTTATTTTAAGTATTTATTTATTTTAAATATATATTTTTTAAATATATATTTTTTAATATTTATTTAATTTTTCTCATTTATTTAAAATATGTATTTATTTTAAACTAGCAAAATGGCCCGGCGTCGCTCGTGGTCAATTTGGGAAGTAAGAGCTGTGCGACTTTATTAGTTAGCGTAGCTAGTCGAATATCGCTCTCTCTATACCCTGTCTAAATTTATTCAATTACCTTGAGTAGTTATGGAGATATCTTAAACTATATATTATTTTTTAATTTTTATATTCACGACTTTACATGCTATCGCGTATAAACTGATGTTTTTGTAAAACATATATATTTTGCAATATAAAAATCCCCAAAAAATTAAAAACGCTTTTCCTAATATTAGCCTGTAATATGATGTCTTTAAAAATAATGCATTTTGTTGATAATGAAAACAAAACACTCGGCCAATGTTGTTTGAATGCCAAATGGTGTTGAAAGCTTATATTATTAAAAAAGTTGTATATATATATATATTTTATAGAAATTAATCCCAGTAACAAAAAAAAAATGCAATTATTAAACTTCACATTAATTATTTTTAGTAATTTTAATACAATAACATACCAAAGCTAAAAAATATTCTATTCTTCCAAATGGAAATGTGTAATATCTTTAACGTATTTGACGAAGTTTTTTGGGTGCCAATTGGCGACCGGAGATTTGGTGTCTAATAAGTATTTCTAAGAAAAATAAATAATTATTTTATTTTGTAACTGTATACCCTGAAATTTCAGAGAATTGTTACATAGAATAATTTTTAATATGACAGCATCAATATTTACAGTCAATACTTTTCTATAAATAAAAAAATCTTATCTATAAATCAAAATCATTTCAAATAATCATTTATGAATGTCAATAAAATTATTCTGAAGTGAAACATTTCAAATAAGCTACATGGAGGTATAAATATAGAAACGCTAAGTTTACTTTTAGGAGGACCCATTCTAACACTATAGCACTGAATGAAAAGAGACAGGACAAGGTTCTTCACTTTTAAATTTTCGAAATTATAATTTTTTTAAAGACCAATTTCACAATACGATATATGATTTAAAAAAGTACTTGAATATTAATTATTTCAAAGTATTTGAAAAAAAAAACAGATGCATCCCTTTTTCCTCAATTTTTTGTATCACCATTCTGTAAGTTTAAAGTTAAAAATAAATCATGATCGCACTATATTCTCTTTTTTCCGAGACACTACCGTCTGCCAATATACATATAAAGTTTTAACTTTTGATTGGCGAATGGACAAAATAATTTACTAACGAATTTTAATATTCACAATTTGAAGTTCCCATTCTTCGTATGCATAATATGGGGGGGGGGGGGGGCACAGTATAACCTCGTTCCGTTCTGGGGGGGGGGGGGGTATTTGAGTACTTGTGGATTCCGCCGGAAATAAATGTTAATTAAGTTTAATGTATAATTATGTCAATAATATGTGTAATTAATTATTTAATAATCCACAATATGCATAATTAATTACCTAATTAGCATTAATTTCATAAAATTCTTTAGATTTTTAGCTTTAATTTTCATTATTTAATAGATTTATTAATTTTTTTCCGCCTGTACCCCATTCGAAATTCCTGAAACCTTGATGTCATCGCTACCTTGTAGTGAAGGAGGGGCGGGGGGGGGGGGGGGGGGCATTTATGTAAAGACGATGTGATATTGTGATTATTTCAGAGGAGAAAAAGATCACTGCATGATAAATTGATTTAGAAGTTTGTGTCCAAAGATTGTTAATGTTTGACTTCTTGATTTTGTTGGACAGGGCAAAAACTATGCTAAATTTGTTTTACCCAAATAAGTCTTCCACAATTACATAGGGGGGGCGGGGGGGAGCGGACCAATCTGGAGGTGAGGGGGGGGGGGGGTTTGCTTCTTCTCTGAATCCCCCAGTGTTCGCACGTATATTAGTTAAACAAAAGGTATACTAGCAACATGTAAAAATTACTGTTTATCCAGTGTAGTGCTTGGGCCTTGAACTGTCCCTATCCAAATGTGAATCAACTTTATTATTTTGTGCAACCGCATAAAAAGTTCTAGAACCACACTTGTTACTATCCCATAATGTTATACTGTGCAAACTCATTCACTTCGCATTCACAATTTCATTAGAGGAAACAACTACCCCCCAAACACGCACCTTAAAGAGATCAAACACCTTTTCAATAACCCGCGGAAACACCCCATAAAACATTCATGGCCAATCTTTCCTGAAAGGTATCGAAAATCCTTTTTTTGTGGCTTTCGCTATCCCGTTAGACTTTTAAATTTCTTTTATTCCATCAAACAGGAGAGAAGAAAGAAGAAAAAAAACAGAACGGACAAGACTTCAATTTCGGGGAAACGTGAAGAAAGAGGGAAATGTTTAAACAAATACCCCCTTTTGATCCCGTAAAGCAGAACATCGAAATACATTCTATTCTTTGTTTGCTTCGCAAAATGGCGGGAAATCTACCGAACAAGGCGTGGGTCGAACTTTCTTTATGCTAATCAGGAGGCATATCATGGTTTTCACGCAGTTTTATATGACATGGGCCGAACACCGGATGTCGGTTTATCGAGTTTAAAAGCAGGAATAAAAAAGTAGTTGGTGGTCTGGTTTCTGCGATGTGAGAAGGCACTTTTTATATCTATGATAATACAGTGTAGATACCCGACTGGTTTTATGCCGGATGTTTTGTCTCCGAATACCGGTATATAGTGATGGAAATGAATTTGAATTGGTATACAATTTTATTTTAGTAAAATTTGTTTAGGATATTCAATCTGATCTGTTGACCCACTTTAAAACTTTTTTTTCCACAACTTAATTTAGTGAAGTTGTTTTAGTATTCTTCCCTTTTTTTCAATTTGAAATGGTATCTTGTCCACTCGAAAAATTAAATTTGTTTAGTTAAAACCTTCGAGCATGAATGGACCGTAGTAGAGCGAATAGGACGTCATCATCGTGATGCAAACATCTCAGACCTGGTGGCACCAGACACGTGACTTCCTTTCAAAATTTATGAATGAAAAAAACGTTCTCGATTGATTTGTGATTCGGAAATAATAGTAAATGTATTACTTCATGAAGTACAGGATATTTTTATGAATGAACTAGAAAAAATTTATGAATGGATGACGTAATACACCACGTGTCTGAGGTCATACATGTTGGCCTCACCTTGATGTTAGCGAGATTATAACCTTATGATTTCTCTACTATGAGGGATAGAACTACTCGAAGGTTAGAACAGTTCATTTCAAGGTAAATGGTTTTAAAATATTTCAAGAAATGTTGCAATAATTTTTTTTACCAAGAAGAGACTGTAGAATTAAGTTAGTGAGTAAACATTCAAACCATGCTATGTCCCGAATTTGTGAAAGTCATTATTATGTAACTGCATTCGTATCAACGTTCGTTTCAGAGATCTGTGCATGTCAGGTGTATTTTGTAAAAGTTATTTCGGTTTCTCATGAATCACCTTAATTTGGCAAAACACGCTTTGAGTGTGTGATCCTCAATTATAGTCTTATTACTGTATGTTGAAGTTGAGCTATTGTTTTCACTAAAAAAATTAGTATATTAATAAAAAAACTCAAGTAAAGTAACAAATAAACTCAAGTAAAGTAACAAATAAAAAAAGGTACAATGTGAAATATAACGAACATCCTATTTGCAAGTTGATAAAAAAAAGTATGTACAAGACATACATTAACTCTTCATGGTAAAACTATACCAGAAAGAAGAGGGGTGCCATTCTCTACACAGTCTAACAACCATATGGTCAGGGTTGGAATTAGGCATAGGCTACAGACAAGAGGCCCGCGCTACACCCCAGCAAAAAAAGTCAGCATAAAACCTTCATAAATTTTTTTTAAATTGAAGGTTTTATGCTGGAAAACTGAAGTTTTTTCGAAGATCTAGAAAATTAAAGGTTTTTGTTTCAATATCCTTCATAAAAACTGTAAAAAAAAAACTTCATAAACACCTTCAAAAAACCTTCAATTTTTAAACATGAAGGGAAAAAGCAGATATTTTAAATGTTTTCTGCAGGAAAATTAAAAACTTAAAAAACACTGCCGTTTTTTGTTTCAATGTCCTTTATTAAACCTTCAAAAAACCTTTAATTTGACAATTTTGATGCAGGTTTCATGCTGACTTTTTTTGCTGGGACACATTAAAAAAAACAGTCAAGTTGCGTGAAAAATTATTTGGAAAGATGATAATCCAAATCTACAAGCTTTTTATAATGGAGGAAAATTTTATTTTTCTTAACAGATTTGTACAATGTAAATATACCCTAATACTTTTATGTTCTTTAAAAAAAATATGTTTCATTTGGGATAATTACAATAGTATTGTGTTACTTTTTTTGGAAATCAGTTGTTTTTATTTTTCTCATAATTTTATTATACTAATTATTATTTATTTTCATTTTCATAGATTCCAGAATGCTATTTCGCATTGAGATTACCTAAAACCGTTGAAATTTTGTAACATAGTATTGGAAATGTACAAAAAAAAAAACAGTGTATCCCAATTTCATTTGTACACTTAAAATAATTTAATTTGCAGTTCTGGAATATACATATTTAAAAAACATTCCGCCTCCCCATCGCCCCCATTATTTTACTGGAGATATTCCATACTCCCCCCCCCTATAGTTTCCCCCCACCATCACATATTCAGCATAAGAGCCCACTAACTCTAAATCTAGCTCTGTATATAGTATTCCGGCTCTGTATATGGTATTAATTAACTAAGGTGACATACAAACTCTACTTTTTACAAACGATTGCAATATATATTTAGCGTATAAGTCATGAAAGTTTAATCAAAACTTGGCACGAAAGTTTAATCTCAGTCTATGAATATTCTAGTAAAAACTACAGTGCATTTAGTCAAAGCTCAGTTCTAAACAGTAGCAATACACCATAAAGTAGGAGTTGCAGTTGCAATACAATTGAAGAAAGTTTAAATGTTTTTTTTATAAAAAACATAATATTGTATATACATTTGAAATAAAAAAAGAGTGTTCGAATATTATCTTATTAAATTACTATTGATATTTAATTCATTTAACAAAACTTGCTTCATAAGAAATTATAAAATTTTCATTATCACTTTTCATATAAAAATTAAATGACTTGACTGATGTTATAATTTGTTTATAAAAATCAATATCGGTATGCAAATAGGTAAGATAAATTTCAGCCTTTGGATTTAATATCAATGTAACTTAAATGTAAGGATAAATGATTAAAATTTATTATATTGTACTTAATATACAAATTAAATAGTTAAATTACGTTTTAAATATATTTTCTTAATTGAGAGGTTTGCTGTAAAAAGGAGGTAGCTTCAATTATTCAAATTTGCCGAAAACCGTAAAAAACGTTTGAAAATTCAAAATTCCAAGTTGTGTGAAGATATTCTTTTTTATCAATCTTATTAATTGTTCCTACATATTATGACAGTATTTTCACTCCAAAATATACCTTCCAGATGACGTAGCACATGTTGGATTGTTGGAGCTACCTCTTTCTTGCAATCAAATAGATGCACTGTCTATCTCTATGAAAAATATTTCACAAATAAAAATACAAATTACTTTAATATTATTATATTTAAAGAAAACTTCAATTGAAATATAGCATACAACTTGGCTTTAAAAACAGAAAATTACATATTTAATCCTCACACTCCCCCTCTGTAACGTCCGGCTCATCTACTGCGTTGTCATCTATTGAGTAATGCGAAACCTAACGATTGGAGCTATATCTTTCTGGCACCAAATGAACAAGTTTTTTTTACCACAAGATAGTACATATAACTCCAAATTCCCCTAGGTTGGAGCTACATCCGTTTTGCAGCAAACCCTTCAATTATAAATACATCAAATGATCTGAAGCGGTCTGATAGTGAAACATATAAACTTTAAAATATTTTATGATCTTTTTATGTATCTTTGTTTTTCATACATTCGCATGTCAAAATACTTTAACTTTCATGTTTGGAATTTATTTTAAAGACTTAATTATAAAAAAAAGCATTTTTTTATTTGTAAAAATAAAGAATAATGTTAATTAATATCTGAAAAATCATTATTTACTGCGTTTTTTAAATATTAAACAATTTGTTTCTCTACAATATAAATAAATGTTCACAGCGGCATGTATTACTCCATTACCATTGATAACTTTAAATAAAAGAATGTTTCTTGTTAATTTTGTATTTGATTAATTTAAATTAAATTTCTCACGTACAAGTGTATAAAAATACTAATGGTGTTATGGTTAGTTGCTTTAAATGCTCGAGATAATAAACGCCTTTGCGTGCGGAATAAAACATATGTTGTCATTAAGATAACTTTTACTGGAGCTCTAGAAAAGCAAAAGTAAAAATTATCAGAATGTCACAAAATAACATTTTTCCCGTTGACAAGATTAAAAAAACAAGTTTAATTTATTATATTAATTTACTTTCCATGGTGGTCGAATAATTTAATTAAAGCACTTATTGTGTTTTATCACTCTTAAAAATGAGACTTTCATTTTACATTCAATGAAATTAATTATATTCAGATAATTGAATTGCAAGACAGAATATTAAAAACGGTTACATTGTGTAGGTATCTTTTAAATGTAATTATAGTTGAATAAATTATTAGAAATTCGTTTCACTAATATTTTTTAATATTTGAAATGTCGCTTGCAACAAATTTAAACTACATATATTTCAGAAAATATTACATTTTTAGAAAATGTGATCCATTTAGGATTAACACATTGTTTCATGCGGATTACTTTGTCAAAAAACACGATATATTTTGTCCTCATTGGAATTCAAGATTATTAATTTGCAATGAATTGAATTCATGTTTTATAAAGCTGATTACACGAAAAAAAGTTTTTGTTTGTTAGTGGAAATCAAATTTTCGAAATCCCTTTATTCTTTCGAAGGAACCATTACCATTTTAATTGGAATACAACATTTAAAAAATATTGTTCGGTTTAGGCCTTGTGTAGGATTATCGTAAAATGCAAATGAGCTTAAAATATTTTAAATAATGAGCTTTACAGATTGGTTTCCAGAGGGCAATTGGGAATCGTTTATTAATATAAGATTGAGTGAATGAAGTGATGAAGGAATTCTCGATGCCAGTTTCGTTACAATAATAACAGTAAATCTTGCAATGAAAAGCGAAAAAGGTAAAAATTAATCTTTTTTGTTCTAGTATTTGGTATTTTACAAAACTATACACAATTAACTTTTTGCGTATATCCTATATGCCCTATCCAGTAACACACGTTTATCATTTAAAGTAAAACTGATCTAACCCATCATTAGGAATTGGTAAGGCAGTTTCTCATATAATATAACTACACTGTTAAAAATGTCAGTTCAACGATGTACCATATATTGGTACAAATAACACCATATTATAGTGAAATCTAGGTTGAACAAAAAATCCTTTATCGGAAAAAAAAAAGTGGAGGTTTTACCGATAGTTGGTTCAACCTTTTTAACTGCAACTGAAATTTTCGTTGTCGCTACATCAACATGCTGATGAATCCACTAAAAGAAAGACTAAGACGAACAAGGGCCTCCGTGGCCCAGTAGATGAATGCGTTCAGCTATGAATCAGAGGATTCCTAATTCGAGACCGATCGATGGACTTGACAAAGAAAAGTAAAAAAAGTTGTGATCGGAGGGTTGTTAGCTTCGCTAAAAAAAATACTACTATTAAAAAAACTCGAACTTTGAGCTTTAAACAACGTTATGAGTTTTGGTGCAGCGTTTCACCACTAAATGGTATCCGTAGTAGCACTGTAAAAGGGTGAAACTAAGCACCAAATGTTCGTTGCAGCTAAATGGGTACCAAATTTTGGTGTAAGGTCGTAACATTTTGTTAACAGTGAGTCCAAAATATAAATACATTTCTGTGACTATAAGCCCTGATTCGGGATTGGAAAGGCAGTTTCTCATATGATATTACTACGCCAAAATACAAGTACACTTTTATGACCATAGGCACTCATTCGGGATTGGTAAGGCAGTTTCTCATATGATATTACTAGGCCAAAATATAAATACACTTTTATGACCATAGGCCTTCATTCGGGATTGGAAAGGCAGTTTCTCATATGATATTACTAGGCCAAAATATAAATACACTTTTATGACCATAGGCCCTCATTCGGAATTGGAAAGGCAGTTTCTCATATGATATTACTAGGCCAAAATATAAATATACTTTTGTGACCATAGGCCCTTATTCGGGATTGGAAAGGCAGTTTCTCATATGATATTACTAGGCCAAAATATAAATATACTTTTATGACCATAGGCCCTCATTCGGGATTGGTAAGACAGATTCTCATATGATATTACTAGGCCAAAATGTTAATACACTTTTATGACCATAGGCCTTCATTCGGGATTATAAAGGCAGTTTCTCATATGATATTACTAGGCCAAAATATAAATACACTTTTATGACCATAGGCCCTTATTCGTGATTGGTAAGGCAGTTTCTCATATGATATTACTAGACCAAAATGTGAATACGCATTTTAAAAAAAATTGTTAGTAGGTCACAACCTCCTTTCCTTCTACATAACTCAGAAATATATTTTTTAGTTTATTTAAAAAAATAACAACTTTATTTAAAAACCAATATAGAAATATACACAAAGAAGATTTGAGATTTTGACCTCCTCCCTAATCTCTCCAATAATGCTTTTTACGTACTCTACTGGGGGGTATTAAACAATAAAAATCAAACTTTGAATCGATACCTATCAAACTATCCTCTTCACTTCAAGTCACCCAATCCCTTCAATTCAAATTAATTCCATTCAAACCGCCAATCCTAATTTATTCCATTCCGCTGCAATCACCACCCTTAGGGGATTTCCTTTGCAAACCTCCCCCTACACTTCGGCGACTTCTCTTTCAAAACAGAAGATGAAAGACGAAACTTGGCGAAGAAGTCAAGAAGCCATTTCAATAAAAGGCAACCCTATCAGAAGACGAAACCCGTCAATTCAAGGCCCAGCTGTTTCGCGGGCCAGGGCCCACACAATTGCAAAGGGGGCTCCCTTACAAGCGTCGGCCCCCAAAATAATATAAAACAGCTGGGTGGGCCGCGGGTGTTGTAAATGAAGGTACAATGCCTAAAGTGGGGAACTTATAAATTTTTTTTTTTACCTCTCCTGCCCTCTTTTGGATCCAGTGAGTGTCGTTCGCTCAGTGAAAAATTGTTGGGAGACCGTTAAAAGTGGAACCAAAGGATTTCGAAGCGATTTTTAGGAGTTTTAGGAGACGTTTTGACTTTTATTTGGGAGCGGTGGAGAATTTTATATTCAGTTTGAAAGGAAATAAGTGGTGTTCGTAAATTCCGATGAAAGTTTTTGAATTTTCTCATTTATTTGGAGATTCTTTTTTGTCATAACATACGCTATTAAGATGTGCAATTTATATTTATAACATCATATGACTATATTTAAGAAGAAACTATCAAAGAATGATATATTTTTTTAAATATTTGACAGATCGTTATCGAAGTTCGACTATTCTTTCTTAAACATTTAATACGCTAATAGTTCTGAAAAAAATAGACTTCACGATCGAAAAACAAAAAATAATAAGCTGAACTTTACATGAAACGGGACCTTTGAAAACTGCCACCATCTTAAAATGGAATAAATATTTTTTTTAAAAAGAAAACGGACTTTACGAAAAAAAAAGCGCTAAAAAGTAAAAAAATAATGTTTAATTTTACGAACAAGTTGAAAAAATTAACTATTTAATATTAATTTTATACTTATTTCCACGTTTTAAAATCATCAGCAAAATGTAAGTATGATTTTTGTAAATGGGTACCAACTTTAAAAAGTTGTAATAAGTATATAATTAATATTAAATAATCCTGTCGAAAAAATTTAATTATTTAATATTCAATTTATACTTATTTCAATGATTTTTTTTTTAAATCACCGCCAAAATTTACATACGATATTATAAATTGGCACAAACTTCAAAAATTTATAATAAGTATACAATTAATTTTAAATAATTAAATTTGTTCAACTTGTTCGTAAAAATAAAAATGATTTTTTTTTACTTTTAACTCTTTTTTCGTAAAATCCCTTTTTGTAAAAATATTATTTTATTTTTTATTTTTAATTTTTTAATTTAGTAGGGGAGTTTTCCGCTGCTATTATTAACAAGAAAACCTAATTATCCGGTTTAGTAAATGCCGTTTAAACGAAATGCCATTATTGGACAATTTTTATCCAACGAAAAAATTTTAGATTCGGGGAAAATGCTTTTAAAAAATCCGGTTAATCGATATTTATAAATATATAAGAGCCGAATAATATATGTTTTTTCATTTTTTGATAAAGCGGAATTTTCTGTGTCAAACAAAAAAATAATTATCGAAATCGGACAATATTTATTTTAGCGGTCTGGTTAATGGAACATTACGCATAGTTAAATGCGGGATAACCGGATATTTCTTCTAAAAGGTCCCCAACTGAGACATTTCCTATTCAATTTTTTTTTATCCGAATACCTGAATTAAAACAGAAATCATGAGAAAAACAATACATGTGGAATTGATAACTGGTCTCCTTGGTGCGTTTGGCGGTATTAGTAAGCGCTGAACTCGGTTAAAAATACACAAGTCGCTTTTAATAATTTCAAATAATATTCAAGCCAAATTTAGAGGAAATCGAACAACGCGTGTGGTCATAACTGCGTAACAAACTAATTTACAGACAGACAGGCGAAATTCTGAACGGTCAAATTAAAACAGAACCTCGGTCAACCAGTTAAAATATCCAATTTGAATTTTAAATACAAGCCAAAGCATTTTCCTTAAATAAATGCATTTTAAAACAAACACATAAAAACAAAAGAAAAGATATTCGAATACTTGTAAAAACATGTTCTTTACTAATATTTATTGTATCTTTAATACAAAATACGTTAAATTTCTCTCACGACATATATGACTTTTTTTTTAGCACTAAAAGTATAATTTATTATCTGTAACTTATCATCTACACAAATAAATTTCTACTTTGTTTTCGTTTAAAGGGGAATAACTTTTAAATAATGTATTAAAACATTCAAAAATAATTCATAGACGCATAAATTTACTCTAGTTATGGGAATGGGAAAATATGAAAAGTAGAGTTTTTTAAACGAAATTGAAACATGAAAGTAACTTTATCTAAAAAAAATAATTAATTAAAATACTGTTAGCATATGAGAAAATGTCCACAAATGTGCCACAAATTATAATAAATACCATTACTTTTCTATTTTGGGCTTAAATTATTCAAAGTTATGACAAAGTAAAGTTATTATATTTTCCGTTTTTAGTGAATATGCAAAGAAATTTATAAAAATTCAAATTAGTTGGTTAGTTTATTATAATTGGTTATTGTATGTACATTTTTTTAAAAATACAGATAAAACCGTGTGAAAAGTTACATTTTTTATTAAAAAAAAAGTATTTGACTAAAGTACTCAAGAATTGATAAGCTGCGTATTAGTTTTTTACTATTAAAATACTTTTGTGGTTTTTTTTTATAAAACAGTTATATAGGCAGTATGTAATAGTTATAAGTGAAATATAAAACTATCAACTAAACTTATTCGGCTAAAATGCGAAATAAAATTCGAATAAAAATATAATAAAAATAAAAACAAATGATTTCTAAAAAAAAGTAAAACAATGCCATTGAAATTATCGCAATTTTTTTTTTTTAAAAGAACATGAAATTATTAAGGTATATTTACATTGAACAAATCTGTTAAGAAAAATAACAAAAATCTCCGTCAGACAAAGATTGTAGTATACTTTTCATTAGAATTTGGATTGTCATCCTCCAAAATATTTTTTCCCCTGCAATTTGCCTCCGTAATTTTTTTTTAAATTTTTTTTTTTATGGTGCTGTCCCCTAGGCTGCAGCCTAAATAGCCTATGCCTAAATCCGGCCCTCTTACAATGCTGTATTGGTAGCGTGTTTCCCCAAGGCACCAACCCTCTGCGGTTCCCAAACTATTTTGGTCGTGGAACCCCAAAATTTGTTGCCAATGATCGCGGAACCCTGAATATTTTACAAACAAGTATTATTTTGATATTTTTAGATTTTATTGAATTAAGCAAAACTCAAAAAAAAATCATCATAGAAATAATTAATAAAAATACAAACAAACTAAAATAAATGGAAAATCTTTCATGTGAAGAATGCATATGCTTCTTTGATTCCATGATTCTCTTAAGGGGGTCCGATACCCAAAATTCGCAAAAAAAGTCATTTTTTTTTATATTTAAAAAATAATATTCAAACTTATCTTAATAACTCACAAAAAACTGCTTCAAAAAATTCCTATTACTTTTTTAGTTATGAATGTTTTAATGATGTGTTCCTATAACATAGTTGTATCATATGTAAACTTTAAAAGCAAATATCTCTGTTCGTGGTTTTGAAATTTAATGAACACTAAAAATGCTAAGGCTTTTTTACTATTATACTTAAAATCATAATTGTTGTGTGTATAGCAAGATAAATATATTTTAAATAGATGTATGCATTCAGATTTCCTATTTTTACCATAATTTGTTTTTTAAAACCACTTAAAATGAAATTTTATTTTTTTTCGTCAATTTTTTTTCCAAAATTTCTAATATATTTTATTTTTTCAAAGTGATGTATCTGAATCAAAATTTGAATGCATACATCTATTTACATATTATTCAAGATCTTAAATAAAAAAAATGCTTCAAAATATTGAAAAACAAAAAAGGAGTAGGAATTTTAAAATTGTTAAAAAATTTACTAAAATTTTAATTTAAAAATAAATGTGCAATTTAAAAAAAAAATTGAGCGTCTTAAAATGGTTTTTTATGCATATTTAGAAAGAGAAAAAAACATTGGATTGTACAAGTATAAAAATAAAGAAAAAAATGTCGAAGGTATCGGACCCTCTTAAAATTGGGCGTTAGGTTTGATAACTGAACTCGCATATCTGGTGCAGCACCAAATCTGTTATGATATTTGGTTTTTGTCGCAACTTATTTTGAAAACCCAGCTTCACACAAATAAGTTGTTGCAAACGGCAATAGAATTCGAATAGCCTGTTTTGCTAAATTTGGATTATTATCGAATACATCTGACCAGAATATTGTTAATGAAACTGTTCTAAATTTGGTTTCTAATTGGGTATCCGAACTCAATTCAATCAAATTTTCATAATCCATGGAATGAATTCCTTTTGGTTTTTATTTTAAAAGGATTTTGTACCCAGTAATTATCTTGATTCTCTAGGTTTGGAAAATAATCACCGAGTGATTGCTGTAAACTGGACAGATGTGTTTTCATACCATCACGGATTTCCATATCTAAATCCACTTCATATGCTTCGAGAAAATCACTAACCGTCTGGAAACACTCGAAGTTATTTTGCTCCACAGCTGAAATCCAATATTGTATTTTCCTTGAAGAGGCAACCAATTTATCTTTTGTTTGCAATATGTTGACTTCTTTTCCTTGCAGAGCCAAACATAATTCGTTCAATTTTCCAAATATATTAGTATGCAGGTGTAGATAGCCAAGCCATATTATTTAATATATCTGATAATTCAAATTTATGACCAATAAAATAAGCCATCACAAAAAAAATTACATAAATTTTGGGGGTCAATTGTAAACTTTCCGAGAAAAATGTGAATAAATTAAACAACATTCTTATTTTTTTTAATCAAATAAAATTTGTCACGCGGACCCATAATTTTTTTTGTGGAACCCACTTTGGGAACCACTTCTCTAACGGATAAGCAAAATTTCGAAACTGTAGGTTGGTTTTCCCTGCAGGAGAGTTTAATTAATACATTCAACATATTAATTTTTTACAAAAAATATTTTTTTTATCATATCAGTAGAGAAGGTTTTAAGAAGTCCTCCTAATGCTTTAAATTATAAAATCATTCCAAAAAAGAGATTTTTTACTAACTTTTATATTACGTGTACTACTGGAAAAACTGGAGATACACGAACGGATATACACGTTTGTGTCCATCAGGTGAAGGACATGTTTAGGATATTCAAAAGTGTTTCCTTCCTTTTCTGACACACACTATTGTTTATTTAATAATTTAATTTTATTTATTAATAATTTTTTTAATAATATTATTCATTTAATATAATTTGTAATATTCTTTTTGAAAAGCTACGAGTAAAAAATACACTGTTAAAAATTATTCCGACTCTGCACTAAAATTTGGTACCCATTTAGCTGCGACCAACATTTGGTGCTTAGTTTCGCCATGTTACGGTGCTACCACGGATACCATTTAGTAATGACACGCTGTACCAAAACCCATAACGTTGAATAAAACTCAAAATTCGAGTTTTTTTAGTGTTTTAGTAGTAGTATTTTTGTTGCGAATCTGGCAACCCTCCGCAAGCAAGATCGCAACTGCTTTTCTTTTATCCTGTCTACCGATCGAACTAGGAATCTTCTAATGCATAGCTGAACGCCTTTATCCACTGGGCCACGGATGCCCTTGTTCGTTATTGTCTTTCTTGAAAGGGAATCCCCGGCTTGTTGATGTAGCGACAGCAAAAATTTCGATTGAGTTAAAGAGGTTGAACCAATTATCGGTGAACCCTCTGCTTTTTCCGATAAAGGATTTTTGGTTCAATCTATTCGATTAAACGTTAATATGGTGTAATTTGCTGCAGACTTCTGTTTTGCACCAAAATATGATACAACGTCGAACTGAAATATTTAACAGTGTAAGATTAGATTTTTGTTATGCATTTTAGAAGAAGATTGGTACAAATCATTTACTTACACCAACTTTAGATAACAACTTAAAACGACATTTTTTTTGTTTCTTAATTTTGCAAGCCTCCCCTTTTCTTGTCATAAAATAAAAGTTGACGAAAAGTGCTTTTTAATGTATAGTGGTCTTTAAATTTTTTTTTTTAAACTCTCTGGTAAATTCCCTTGTGAATTCTTAGGCTTTTACGCTTCTCGAGTAATGCGATTAAGCTAAACTTACTCGATGAAAATATTGAAGTTACTTAAAAGTGACGGAGTGATAAAAGTCTTAAAAAAGGAGCTTATCTTATAAAAGGTATGCAAATCCATTTTTATAATATTAAATAAGAAATACTGAAACAACTGCTTATCGTTTTAGATGAGAACGAAATGAAATATCAGGAACTAATTTTGGAAAATATATATAGCCCTACAGAATATTAGGAAATAAATAAACGTTAAAAAAATCTGAAATACTTTAATATATTATGTTCTAAATTCAATGTAGTTCATATTAAAAAATATAATTGATGGGTTTTCTGTAAAAAGGAGGTAGCTTCAATTATTCAAATTTGCAGAAAACCGCAAAAAAAGTTTAAAAATTTAAAATTCCAAGTTGTGTTTTTGATCAATCTTCTTAATTGTTCCTCCATATTATGACCGTATTTTCACTCAAAAATATATCTTCCAGATGACGCGGCACATGTCGGATTGTTACATAATATATTTCACAAAAGAAATACAATTTATTATATTATTATTTTATTTAAAAAAAAACTTCAATTGAAATATCGCATATAACTTGGCTTTAAAAACAGAAAATTTAAATTTTTAATCATCACACTCTCCCTCTGTAATGTCCGGCTCATCTGTTGCGTTGTCATTTATTGAGTAATGCGAGAATTAACGATGGAGCCATATATTTCTGACACCAAACGAACAATTTTTTTTACCACTAGATAGTACATGTAACTCCAAATTCCCCTAGGTTGGAGCTACATCCTTTTTGCAGCAAATCCTTCCATTTTTGATCTTTCTAAGGTACAATTTCAATGAATTTATACTAGAATTACATATTAAGAAAAAAAATTAGTGTATGTAAAGTTGCATTTAATGTAACTAATATTTAGTATCGAGATACTTGACTTAAAAACAATTATAGATTACTTATGTGAGAACTATGAATACAGACAAATGAAACTAAAGAATTTATATTTAACACAACTTTCAAAATAAGGATATAAATTTTCAGTGACGTTTTTACTTTAATAACATTATGAGACATAATTTTCTATACACTCTCATAAATAACATATCTCATTTTTGAGAATTCTGCAATCGTCAAAGCCACTTTCGTTATATTTGACAATCGTTTCGTCGTTGAATCACGTGACTTTTGACGAAACAAGATTCCTCAAATTTTAAACGAAGGTCATTTACTCAGATTCCTTTTTGGCCCTTTTCTGGGTCATCAGCTCATGTTTGGTTCTTACACTTATATTGTCAAAATTCAATATTTCCCGAGTGGATAGCGCTGGACTCTGGAACGAGAGGTCCGCGATTCGAGTCAGCTCGTTGATATTGAACTATTATACTATTTAAAATCGTCCTCATTTCCTCAGTTTGAATATTAAATCGGAGCATATAACAACGTCTGTTTTGTCAAATATGAGAATACATTTTTAACAGTGTATCAGTTAACTTCAACGCAGTTGTTTAAAATAAACATAATTTTTTTTAAAAAATTACTAATTCATAAACTTTTAAGAGATCCCTCAAACACTTTTTAACGTAGTTATTTAATTTCATCAACCACTTTAAAGCAATACATGAATTGATAAACATAATTACTCAATTTGGACATCTGTAATTTCGAAATGATTGGATCACTCACCATATCTACGAGTGTCACGGATTTCAATCAGATTCATTGTTGGTATAGCCGTCACATGCTTCAACGGAACAATATGTCAATAATATTCACTTCCATACTTTTATGCGTGAATTAATAACCTGCTAGCGAAGCGTAATGTCCCCTTATAATCTAAGCCTCTACTCGTATTTCCATCGCTGTTCAATCACGCCTAGCATATCTCATTGCACGAACCGGAAGCTAATCCAACGCACCATGAGAGATCGTAGAGCCATTGTCGATAGCTCTCTAAAACTCAGGTACTGATAACAAGAGTTTACTGACTGATTTGCTCGTATGCTTTCAATTAATTTACTCCCAATTATAAATTATGTTTATTTTTGCCATGTCCCTTTTGGTTTTTATAGATAGCAAATTAATTCCAAATGATAAATCTATTCTATTTTCTACGTTTGTTATAATACTTTAAGTATATTTTCAGTATTTCAAAATCTGTGAATAAATTATTTCGTTTTGAAAAATTAATTTTCCGTTTAAGAAGTTTTAAAAATGTACCATTAATTTTCCTAACTAATTTACCTGAAATTTGCTACCTAATATTTTATTACTACTAAACTAAGTATAATGATAAGCATAAAGATATTTTAGCTATTAAGATCTTGCTGGTAATTATAAAAATGTGTACATTTATGAATTGAAAAGCAATAGCGGTACACTCTGATAATATATCATATATTGATATTTGTTATTAAATACCAGAAAAAAGCCATGCTAATTTTCTTGATATTGAAATATAATGCTAATTTTGCATTTCCACTGATAACATTGTATTCTTGATGGTAATTTCCAATTTGTATTGCTAATTTTGCATTTGTAATGTTAATATTGTATAGTAGTTAGTGTTAAATTTGAATTTTGAATGCTAATTTTGTATTTATAACGTTAACTGTACATTTGTAATGTTGATTTTGCATTTATAATGCTAATTTAGCCTTTTAAATGCTAATTTGTCAGTTTTAATGTCAATTTATAATTTATAACGGTAATTTTCATATAAATGGCACATTTGATTCTTTTTTTATTAAACAAAAGGTATTAATTGAAGGAAATAGGAAGAAGGCATAGAAATTCAGAGTATTCACTTTTAACCTTTAAAATACACTTCCTTGTTAAAAATTGATACGCAGATTTTATAACGAGTCTTTCTTAAATACCTCTATTTAACTTTTCGATAACATTCATAAGAGTTATTTATTTTATTTCAAATGTAAGTAATTCGCAAAAATGTGAAAAAAATTCGTAATTTGACAAAAATTTCGTCATTTTGACAACATTTTTAATCGAAACAATTTTTAGGAAAAAAAATTCGTCAAAAATTCATGATATATAAAAGTAATATAAAAAGACAAAAATATGATAATATATCTACAATTATATTTTTAGTTAATCCAGAAAATAAGAAAGCAGTTCCAAAACTTATCTTGTTCACAAGAAAAATAATCAGTGGCTCTGTCAGATTTTGCGTGAAGTTTCTAAAAAACAGTTTACATGTATAGTCGAGAGGGAAAAAAAACCATCCAGCGCTTGTTTTTTGGCCGCTATTCGCCAAGTTTTGGAAAAAATATACTCTATCGTAACGATATAACTCTAGCCATCCTCCTTTAAAATACTTCAACTGCAACACAAATTTCATAAAAAAAAAAAAACTCAACGAATGTTTAATACGATAATAATTGCTTTGCAATCTCATTTGAACTAGAATACACCCCCAACGAATTCACGATGCCAAAAAGTTCCATTTCCTCACAACAAACAACCCAAACGATTATGAACGACACAAAGAACTTTCCCTGACATGTTCCACAAAATCAAAAATACACACTTCTGCACAAAACAATCGCACTTCCGAAAGAGAGACAACATTCATTTCCCGAAAAATAATGAAAGAAGATAACAAACGAAAATGGCGGCAGGAACAAACTGCATCGCTCCAGCGTGATCCGAAGGTCCTTATCTCGCAACGATGACCAGGCACGAGGACTTCCATCAAATCTCCAGGAAACTTTACAAGAACGATAAAAGATTAAGTTGCTCGCATGAATGGTATCGGGGACATGTTGGGCCAAGAGTTAATCTCAACCCTTCTTTTTTTTCATCTTCTTTCCGTGGACCAGATGACAGGATTCGATTTGCTTTTCCTGGACTGTCATTTTCTTTAGAGGGGGATTCGGGTGCGGGGGGGGGGGGGGGGGGCTTTCTTTGTCGCTGGGGTGTCGGATCTTTTGAAGATTTATCTGTAACGGTGCCAAGAAAGTGTTCCAATCCAATCATTGCCTCCCATGTCCCATCATTGCTTGTTTTGGGGGAAAGTATCCCGTGCGTCGAATATCGGTTGGTGGATTGGGAAAACGTCGCCCGAGGGCTGCACATCTGAGCTGGCCCCCTAGCTTGAGGACTGTAAACCACGACAGATTTAACGTGCAGTCATCTCTTATGCAATGCATATTATTTTCTGTTACATGACATGAGCAAATTTGGCAACCCACCGTTGACAGGATCGCTACACACATGCTGCAAATTAATTCCATTGTGTATAGCGGATAAAAAGTCGGGGACGCAGAGACACGTTCTATATAAATGCTGGTTAGGTGAGGAATGCTTTGAATTCGCAGGATTACCCAAGGGAGGTTTCCATCGAAAAAAAAAGTTTCGGTTCTCGTCTCATGTATTCCAGTGAACGATATATGGATGTAAAACCAGGGTTTTGAAGACATAACTTTAACAATGGAATTAAAAAATGCTTGGGATTGTTACAAAGTTGAAAACTAAATGGTGATTTATAAGATCGTCATTAGAAAAGAAAAGTGATTTAGGAATGTATCAGGAAATAAGAGTCGAAAGAACCGTGGCTATTATATATATAGTTGATATTTTTTATTTTTCGGTTTATATTAATAAAGGGGTGTGTGGGTGTAATGACCTCCATCCCCCCCCCCCCCCACCTATATTTCCTCCCATACACCTTTTCTTTCGTACGCTACTGCGACGCCTGGTGAACATTTGGAATTTCTCTGAAAGCTTTAAATAATGAATGATTTTAAAGCGAAGAATCTGATCTTGGTATATAATTAAAAGCCTCACAGCCTCATTCAAATTCGCAACAAGATGCGTTAACCTAAAAAAGATATATCTACTGAACGATGTAAATTTCATTTTCCTGAGTTATTCTAAAGTTTAAACAATATTGCATCAAATGACTGGCTTAAATATTTAATAAAAAAAAATTAGATATGCTGTCTCCACAGAGTTTGAATCGTGTAACGTGAAACTCAACAGTCTATGGAGTGCAAATATATTGGGTATTTCAGCTAGAAGTTCATATATAGCTTAAATTTCCCATGAAAGGTATTATAAACTAGTCTGCCAAATTTCATCTTCCTGGGTATACGGTAAGTAGGGGAATGAATGAATTTTATTTTAACTCCTTGCGCAGAAAGGGAATTTCAGCCAGAAGTTGGCTAATAGCTTTTCCCCCTTTTTAAGGTAGAAGGAACCACTCTTCCAAATTTCATCTTTATCGACGCATGCGGTAAGTATGCGGTATGCGGTAAGTATTAGAATGAGTCATGAGGGAATTTTCCTTTTAATCCCGTAGCGCAGACCGGGAATTTCGGGAGTAGATTTTTTTAAATTGAGGTTTAAGGAAACAACTTTGCCAAATTTAATGTATACGGTAAGTAGAAGAATGAGCGTTAAATTTTTCGTAACCATTTCCCATTGGATTTTTTTGTCAACATGTTTATGAAAACGCAAAAAAAAACATAAAAAAACACAAATTTCACATTAAAATATTTAATTTAACTTCTATATATTTTCGCTAAAGACAACTTTCAATGGCAGTAATTACGTTCTTTGAATTCGATTTATAATTTAATTTTGATAAATGACTAAACTTGATTAAAAGCGTGCACGCATTTCAAATGAAAAGGGTAATCGAAAACCCCAAGCACAGAATTTTCAAAAGATTTATCATATTGATTAGTCAATATCTAATTAATGAGCTTATTTGAAAGACTCTGGCCGAGTGCTCGCGTATCCTTAATCATAATAATTCCACGAAACCTCTTAGATTTGAAGTATTCAAACCCAGTTATTGATATTTAATCTGGAAATTTGAATCATTTATCGTAATGATGATGTACTGCATTCGCGAGAGGTAAATTTTAACTTACTGAAACTATTTGCATATTCAAATGGAAAATGCCGTCTTTTCAGTCGCAGCTCGCGAGCGCACACATGTCAAAATTTATTCAATTTCCGTTCCTTTTAAATATTCATTCTTCCCAATTTGATTTCGAAGATGAAAATCAGATTCGGTAGTTTTAATATAAGTACTAGATGTTTCATATGGATAAGTGTGTAGATTGCATATGCAATATATTTCAAGCTTTAAATAGAAAATATGGTGTATAAAGCTACCCATAGTTTTCCAGGTATTTAAGTTTCGATATGATTATTATTCCAGATTCGTTTTTTTAGAGGGTCTTACACCCACTCTGATTTATTTTTGAATTTATTTGAATTTATTTTGTTTTTAGAAAAATTAAAGTGAAACGCACTTTTATAAATCATGAATTGAAACAAAATAAGTTTTCAAAAGTTTCGTATTAAACTACATATTTTAAAAATAAACACACATGACATTTCTCATATAAAGTACAATCGAGAAGCACTCCTTCTAAACCAAACATGTCAAATTTAAAGTAAAATAATGTGATAAGCATGGAATTTTATTAATGCGTTATCTGCAAAAAAAAAATCTCAATGTTTCCTAAAACATCCCTTTCATTTTAAAACTTGAAACAAATGCACACATCTAACGAAACGTGTTTACCATTTTCTGTAATTTGAGTTCTGATTGACATGTTTGACTTTGGTCGGGCACTCACTCCTCAATTCTTATACTATTTTAATTAACACATTTTTAATTTGTTATCAATGTGCAGGCTGTCCCATGGAAACAAGATTAACACTTCAGAGAAAGAATTAGAGAAAGAGAGAGAAAGAATTAGAGAAACTGAAGAATGGAGCTAATGCTTTACATAAGATAAGCAGATTCGGGATTCTTCTAGGATAGTGGAAGAAACTGGAAGAAACAAATAGAAAACAATACTGATGCTTAAATATAAAATATATTAACTATATAAAAAAATTACTAAATTATTATTAATTTTTGAATATTTATTATTAATTAATTATTGTATAACTATTGTTAAGTCATTATTGTATAATTATTGTATAATTATTGTATAATTATTGTTAATTAATTATTGTATAATTGTTATTAATTAATTAATGTATAATTATTTATAATTCTTATAAATTAATTTTTAATTAATAATAATTATAAAATCAATAAATTATTATTAATTTTTGTACAACTATTATTAATTACTTAGTGCATCAAATCCAAAATGTATAACCTAATATTAAAATTATTTTGTTTTAAAACAAACTTTAGGTATTTACAGGTGATGTTTTTTTTTGTTTGGGGGCGGGAAGGGGGTTATCATTTCTGCCATTTCTGTAAAAAAATTACCTAATAACTATACTATTCAATATTAATGATTAATAATTATAATAATAATAATAATAATAATTAATACTATTTACTACCATTTAATGAAGTTTATATAATAAAGAAAATATGCTGGTTAAATTAATATAGATAACTTTCAAAGGATTTTTTATAACGCTTCTTTTATTCAAGTATCCAGTGAAAAGCTTTAGTCAGGTGTATTAACTGATCTTGACTAAAACAAAATTATTTAATTATTAATTTAGCTTTAAATAAAAACTTTTATATGTCAAATTAAACTTACTTAAGGTTATCTATAAGAAAAATACATGTATATTTCAAAGTTGCCTTATATGGTGGTAAATTCTTAACGAAAAGCAGTTTCACTACTGGAAGAAACCAATTGCTTCCAGACGTTTTTTCCACTTTGGAAGAAAGGGGAATTTGGGTAAGGGATTTGGAATAAGGGTCCATTTTTATGCAAAAACGAATTTTTTCGGCCAAAAATCGCAGTTGAATGTCTTGTAATAAAACGTATATTTATAAAGCCATTCAAGTCTTAAAAAAATCGAATGTAATCCCCAAAGACTCCTCACGCGGCGTTTAACCTTACCCAACCACAGGCAAAAATAAACTTTCCATCCCTCCCACGCAATCCACTTCCGACCATCCGAAACGTAATGGCGCCTCCCGAAATCCAAGAAACCAACGCATACAATCCAATCACCCCGAATGAATCTTAATTCGGCCATTTCTCAGAGCGAACCAGAGATAGAAAGCAACGAAGAAACGGCATCCATCCAATGTTTACCCTGCCACTTCCACGGGCAAGATGGTCCACGGAAAAAGATCATTATGCGCAATTCCATCTTTCGCGGGCTGACACTTATGAGTTCCAAGGAAGCCACCAGAGCGTAATTTACTTCTTCGTCTTCTTTTTCTTCTTCGTCTTTTTTATTCTATTTCTTTCGATTCCAATACTGGGATGTTGCCTTCCCCTCCTCTCCTCCTCCAAGAATAACTGTGGTATGCGTAACTAAAGTTAGACCCTATGTCTTCAGCAAGCTGAGATTGGGTTACAATGATATTTTTTCGAATCTTGGTGGGTTTGCTTCCCAATTTCTAGTTTTTATCATCATCATCGTGATTTTTTTTTCTCATTATTTTTACCTCCTGATTCGTTTCTGGGAAGTTGTATTTTTGGTGAGGTATCCAAGCGGGAAACGTTATGATGTGGGTCACGTATAGCACCAACCTAAGTTTTATTTCGAGACGGGGGCTTTGGGATACTGTTAGTTGATTATTGGAATTTGGAGTTATTGTAAGAAGAAATATTTTGGTTGGTTTTGCAATTTTAAGGAAGGCATGAGTTTTAATTAGAATGTGAAAAGGCAGCTGGGCCACTCAGTTTTTATAGAGAGAGATAATCATAAGGTTTATTTATATTAGTACAAATGGTTGTATGGTTAAATGAGCACTTAAATGAATTATTTTTAAATTATGATTAATTATTTTTAACTCTTATGGGGAAAGAATTAAGTGAAAAATAGGAGGAAAAATGTAATCATTAAATAAAAAAAAATTTATTACTTGAGGGTCACAAGTCTAAAAACAGAACTGAAGTATTAGTACTACTGACTTTTTTGAAAATATTTTATGGTATAGAATTTCATACTTTGCAAACCCTCATTTAGGTTACTTTTTTAAATTACAGAAGACGACTCTAAAGTGGTCCCACTCAATAAATATTTCATGAAAATCCACAGTTATACCAGAAAAATGAAAAGTTGAAAACTGCTATTTATGTTATTATTACTTCTTTTCCATCCAAGGCATAAGCTGTTTTATTCCTATTGAAGTTTGCTTTAACCTTTACATGTGGGCCGGGACAACAGGTGTGCCATGGAGTACAAAGGTCTAGCGATGGTCTTTGAATACTTTCGGGGGAATAATTTTAAAAACGCGTGAGGTCTGACCCACGTTGTTTGTGGCAGAACAGGTAATTACATTGCTTCAGTCAGGTGACATTTGACTAATAGTTTCTACACATCGTCTTCGGTTTTTCTGTATTTTCACCCTTCAATGCACCTACCCCGAATTTGCAAGTCTCCGTGCTTTGAGAAAGGATTGTTAACTATCCATCCGTTTGACAGTTACACGCCTCCTAAGGCAAGTTGTCCTTCTAAAAAGCCTTGAGAACTCTTTGTCCTGCCTCCCAAAGAAAATCCTCCCTCCCCCCCTCATATAGGAATTAACTCACAGCCAGTGAACTTTTCCATTATGGAGCCCACGTAAAAAGGTTAATTAAAGTGCGCCGTGCGAAAAACGGGTATGTTTGCTAGTTTAAAATTAAATAAATAAATACAAATATTTTGTTTAGGAACTATCTTGCTTGTTGAAACATCTTTGTTCGCGATTGAAGTTTAGAAACCAAGATGATACCGCCAGATAAAATAAAATATTATGTTACGCCTATTTTACAGAATATAAAAAAACGAAATCAATTAAAATATGTTCGCTTCACAAACGAATATTAGTTAGTTTTATTACCAAGCGAAAGAATGATCGAATTTGCGAATTTTAGTTTTTTTGAGCTACTGTCAGATATAGAAGTCCCATATTTTAATTACAAATTTTTGAGCATAATACGATAAAAACAGATAAAAAAATATAGATTTTTTTTAATAGAGTTAAAGGTCATTTGATCTTTTCTATGAAAAGGATGCAATTCATTCATTGCTTTGCACACACCACCCATGGCCTCTAGGAACAAACCGAAATGTTATTTGTCAACCATATTCCAAATGTATTGTTCAAATAAAAAGATTTCCTTTGACTTTTTTTCTATTTTTTTCTAAACAATGTAAATAATTTGTAAACTTGAACCCATGCTTGAATAGCTACGTACTTTATTATTATAATAGAAACTAACTTGTAAGCAGTGGAAATACAAAGATAAAGTAAAACATGGTTTTGAATATATTGAATAGAAGACATTCAGCACACAAGGTTACATTTTAGTTTCCGAACAATGCGATCATCTGTTTAGCATGACTGAGCTAAATCGTTTTTCTTACAGAGCTATTGTCAAAGAAACATGTGTGGGAATAAAATTAAATTTTCATTATAATCATACTGTATCCGAGTTTGTTATTTTTAAATTTGTCATCGGAAATAATGGTGATTTCAGTGGAGTTTATGTGCAGTAAGTATTATCTGAATTCTCTTGCTGTTTTCCGAGATTTTCCAAAGGAATATAAACGTTTTTAAATTTGCATTTTTTATCATACAATCGCTTATTCAGAAACTTTGTTTTGAGAACCGTCATTAGGGATCCGAAAAAATGTAAGCAAAATCTGATAGGAAAATTCTCAGTTTTATAAATATTTATCACTCCGGGAAACGGAAAAGAGATTCGGATCTTTTTAAAAGCATTTTTTTGGTAATATGACAGATATTTTTCATATTCAGTCGGGAATTTACATGCATAGAAAATATGTTTGTAGAAAGCGACAAAAACAGAATGTTGAACAATTCAGTTCATACTATTGAAGGAAATATTTATTAGAAACATAAATATATATGGCTTTAATTTCAAATCAAAATAATTGTCGCATTTTAAATATTGTAAACAATAGTATTCGAAAGATAAATGTTCGAAATATTTTTAACCCAGCTGGCGGCTTTATTTTAACTGATAGAAATAAGAATGTCTAAAGGTCCTACAAAATATATTTTAAAATAAACAATCCCACAAAACATTTATTAACTTACAATTTATTTTAAAATAGAATTGTCTCTAAAGTTATTTTTTAAAAATTATTTTAATAAAAAAAATTGTTGTTAAAAGTATATTAAAAATTATTTCTTGTTGATTTTATACTTCGTACATTTAGTTTGCAATATTCTTTTATCAGGCAAGCATTAATGAGTAAGCTATATAATTTTACGTTGAATGTTTACTTCTAAAATATTAAAATTATTTAAATAATACGTTAAAAAAAACGTTTATTGAATATAGCTTTAATAATAAAAATACTCGTTCATTTGCAGAATATTTTTTGTTTTTTCAAGTAAATAATTAACCTTTTAATGCAATTATTTTATTGTTGGAAAACAGAATTATTTTGATTTCCTTAAACCAAAAAAATAGAAAAAATTATGATTGAAATGGCGACATATATCGTTTATCAAGCCTAAAAGACGCAGCAGTTTACATTTATTTGAATGTTCGTTTTGAAAATTCTGAAGTAATCCAACCTCAAAACATGTCTATTCATTATATAAATAATTAATAAAAAAAATAAGGGTATATCTCCATATATACTACTAAATTTAAATTAGCCTACAACTCTGACTTTAAATAAACAAACGATTAAAGAAAACTTACGTGTTCGCAAAACCTCATTGCGTTTTTCCGCTGTTGGTGCGTTCGTTTGGTGGTCGGTCAGAAGCATAATAACAACTCGTATCACAATTAGAGATCGGAGACACAACTCAGACAACAAGTGAGCGAAGAAATTTAGTGCAACGTTTTTAAAAACAGGTGCACGTACACTGTTAAAAATAGGTATTCAAATATAAGTAAAATGCACTCATTTTTGAGTATATTCGATGCTTATCATGGCTCCGAATATATAAGTTTCTATTTTGAAAAAAACATGCACTCAAAAATGAGTACAATAAGTAAAATTGACTAAAAAGAGCAGGTGCTAACCTACATAGGATGCCTTCATAAATCCCTTTCCATAAATATCGACAATTACAACTAAGATTTATCGGGAATCAAACCCAGATCGTCAGGCACCACAGCCCAATATCTTATTCATTAAACTACCAGGGCGATTTTAAGAAGCTATAAACAGAAGAAATGCAATTGTAATAAACTCAGTTTTTATTTAAGCATTCGACATCAAATAATATGAAAAGCCATCTTCTGAACAACTATTTCAAGTTTGTTAGATCGTTTTGTTAAGATGGCTTGAACAGAAGCTGAGATTAGCAATATTAAATCTCACTGCTTATTTTTCAGACAGTTCGATAACTCAAACTTGAGTACGTCATCGCTCATTTACGATGCAATTGTACTCAAAGAAAAACGAGTAGATTCAGGTACTCATATATAATTAATTTTTTTTACAGTATAGTAACAGTATATAAACCCTAATGGATGACCCTAAAAGTAACATATACTTTTAGGGTCATCCATTTCAACACATAATTCTATGTACAATAGCAGGATTGTCATAATTTTTTTCTTTTTCAATAGGAAATTAAGCGCCAATGCTAGTAAAACATTGAAATTTTACAAAAAAAAAAAACGTACGTGCACTTGAAGAATCAGAAGGAACAACTTGTTAATTTTCCTTCTGTTGCCAGGTTTTCGTTGGATACTAATTTCTATTTATCTAAACTGTTGAAGTGAAGTTTTGCGTAAAACAATTATGGCCGTGCTCCGACACAGCCACACACAATTTGTTTTAATTGTGAAGTTTCTTATTGCAATTCAACAATATATAAGGTAATTAGTTTCCAGCTAGATGCTTTTCGGTAACTTAAAGACAAAAATCTTAAATTTCATATATAACATTACAACGCATGCATCAGCATATTAAAGCTTATTTGTTTAAAATATACAACTAAATCGTGAAAATAAAAGGAATAATTCTTTTATGATTCTTTTTTTTTCAAATATCCGAACAACAATCAGAAAACTGATAATTAAATAAATTAACATAATTTTACTAATCCCTCTTCTTTTCTTTCTATCCCTTTTTCCATTTCCATGACAACTGCATCTACATAAATATTTCAATAATTTCCATCTCCCTTACTTACCGCATATTTCTACACGAGTCTTCTTACACTAAACAACTCTTTACAAGACACGCAGAAACTGAGTGCACTGAAAATGTCGTCTCTCCAAGTATTTTCACAACTTCGTCAAAGTGAATAGTAACTGAGAAATTCGAACTTCTTAAAAAAGTTCGGTTCACCACTAATTGGTGGTTTCTCCTCGCCATTAAAAATAGCTAAAAAGGGAAAGTTCATGTAAAACGAGAATAAATGTTTTAAAAATAGCTAGTTTTTTAAAAAAATCATATTTGTCTGTCAAATTTGGACTAGTGCCCACACCAGAAATAATTATTTAAAAGAATTCTTAGAGGAATAAGAAAACTATGAATAGTCCCAGATTTTTGAAAGTTCATATCTTCGTGATATAAGACCCGCGTTTTATGAGTGTCATGCTTTTAATGGCTGTATTTAGAAATATACTTGAATCAAATTTCCCTGCTCCAAACGATTAAATTTGTATAAAATTCCTTCAATAAAGAAATTCGATCTCTGCAATATAGTGTAAAATTAAAATTGAGCTGTATTAGAAATAAAAAACTAATTATAATTATATTCTAAAAAAATTATAATTATATTATTCTATTCTAAAAAAAATATAATTCTATTCTAAAAAAAATATAATTCTATTCTAAAAAATATATAATTCTATTCTAAAAAATATATAATTCTATTTAAAAAAAAAGTATAATTCTATTCTAAAAAAATTATAATTCTATTCAAAAAAATATATAATTCTATTCTAAAAAAATTATAATTCTACTCTAAAAGAATTATAATTCTATTCTAAAAAAAATATAATTCTATTCTAAAAAATATATAATTCTATTCTATTCTAAAAGAATTATAATTCTATTCTAAAAAAAATATAATTCTATTCTAAAAAATATATAATTCTATTCTATTTTAAAAAAATTATAATTCTATTCTAAAACAAATATAATTCTATTTTAAAAAAATTATAATACTATTCTAAAAAAAAATATAATTCTATTTTAAAAAAATTATAATTCTACTCTAAAAAAATTATAATTCTATTCTAAAAAAATTATAATTCTATTCACGACGAAACAAATTAAAGAATTTAATCACAACCATGCTACTCTTTCTAATATATATATATCAGAATATATTTATTTATGTATTTAAAAGTTTATTTCATTTGTAATAATTTGGCAGTTATTTTCCAAGAAATAAGCCATCAGTCACTATACACAACGGAAATTAAATGGGCTTGCAATTTTAACAAAATAAAAAAAGTTCTCTGGTTGGTTTAAACCCGAAATTCGTATTATTCGCTAATTTTAATTTAGTGTAAAATGAAAACTTTATTAAAGAAAATGTGAGATTAGAGTTTTCGTTATAAATAACAACGAATTTTAAAAAAAATCACAACATTTTTAAGTTTCGTAAACTTAGAGAAAAATAGACGCACATAGTTCGTAGGTGTTTTTTTTTGCCAAAAAATTTAACCGGAGCATACTTTAAAAACTTTTCGTTCAATTAGCATCCTAATATCCAAAAGCATAAAAATGGGCAAAAGTACATCACTTCGTTAACTAATTGAAAACATGAAAGGGAAACGGTACCCAAAAAATTGTAAAATTTTCGTTTTTTTTTATTTTCTAAAATTATAGTTTGGAATCTTCTAATGAGTTATTTCAGATTTTATGCTGAATGGTGTATTGTGTTTTTCAAGGAACGAAAACCTTAAATCTTTTTTTCACAGTATTTGGGTTTTCCTTGATATTAATTTTTTGAAGCGGTAACGGTATTATTTTTATTGGAGAAATGTATCATTTTTAAAGCCTATTGTAAAATATGTGTATATTACAAATTGGCATGCGAATTTGCTATATCAGTAGTTTTTTTTTTTTTAATTACTAAAGCAAAAAAAATCGAGTTTTATGGAAGTTGTTTTATAAAGAACTAGCTGAAATACCCGTTCTACGCACGGGAAGAAAATAAATTACAAATTGATACAGATACAATATTTATAGCGAAATAAACAATATTCTTAATTTGTCACTCATGAGGGGAAACCACAGTATTAAAAGTACTAATTTGAAACGAAATTTTATTGGCAAGGTCCTTAAAGAACTGGAAAGATTGCTAATATGAAGTTGTCTACACAATAACGTGGATATACGAGGTGTGGCTAGAAAAAAACCGAACTAGCACAGGTGAAACAATAAAACGAATGCAATAAGGCTGAAAGTCGCCTGGCCTGTCACGTGACTCTTGCTCCGCCTACTGCTCGAGTTTTATCTGCCTCCTGCACTCAGTCTGCCCGTGGCGTCTGGTCTAAGTAGTTGACGTTTTGTCTGTGCGTCGGAAAAATGTTGAGTGTACAGAAAGAACAGCGTGTTAACATCAAATTTCTTTTCAAACTTGGAAAATCTGCAAGTGAAACGTTTGTAATGTTGCAACAAGTGTACGGCGATGATTGTTTATCGCGAACACAAGTGTTTGAGTGGTTTAAACGATTTAAAGATGGCCGCGAAGACACAAGTGATGACGCTCGCACTGGCAGACCATTGTCAGCAAAAACTGATGCAAACATTGAAAAAATCGGTAAACTTGTTCGAGAAGATCGCCGTTTAACAATCAGAGCAATGTCTGAGTTGACAGGAATTGACAAGGAAAGTGTTAGGCAGATTCTTCATGAAAGTTTCAACATGCACAAAGCGTTGCGTTGTTAGTGAAGACGTTTTTAGCCAATCACAACATTCCCATCTTAGACCATCCACCCCACTCACCTGATTTGGCCCCCTGTGATTTTTTTCTTTTCCCTAAAGTCAAGTCAGCTTTGAAAGGAACTAGATTCGAGAGTGTTGAAGCAGTAAAAGAAAAAGCGACGGAAGTAATGTAGTATGGACTTGCCTGTAAAATGATCTGCAGCATTGCTATGAACAGTGGAAAATTCGTATGGAGCGGTGTGTAGACCGAGGAGGAGAGTACATTGAAGGAGATAACATCAAATTGTAAATAATGGAAAATAAAATTTTTTTATAGCATCAGTTCGGTTTTTTTCTAGCCACACCTCGTATATGCATTACTCCCGTTGATCACCATCCATATTTTAACCTTTAGTAACATCCCAAAGATTTAAACGGGAAGAACTCTTATAAATGTTAATAAAAATTATCTGAAAAAGTTTTATTAGACACCTATGTCAACATTTGTCGTTAAGTTTCACAAATTGGTGAAAATATAAGAAGAAAAAAAAAACGAAAAATAATTTTAAAAGGTTTATTTGCCAAATTCAAGATTTTCATATTTTTTCTTTTGTACGGTAAACCTTATCAATATGCGAGGAGGGATGGTTCCCCAGCACTTTTTTTAGATTTTGTCCCCGCACTTTTTAAATATTTAACTTTTTTAAATAAAAAATAAATCATATTTTTTACTTCATTGAACTTCAAATCAATTTTTAAAAAAAAAATCGTATCAATCCCCTATCCACTACTACAGAAGATTTACGCAAACCCAATCCCCCTCTGACACTTGTACCACGTGGGGGCAGAGTCTATAACAACAGTTTTCGATTCCGCCACATAACTACTAGTATAGGCATACCTTCATATAAAGAAAGGTAGGCCGCATCGATCAAGCCGATTATTAACCCATTCCGCAGCTGACCGTGAAGGGAATGTCGCCATTAACTGCAGGCTATTTCGTTCACATTACTCCCAGGGGAATCGTGTTATGCGCTATAAATGACCTACCATGGTATAGGAAAGTGAGTCGCGTCGATCAGGTCGTTTGTTAACCCATTTTACCCTCTGATCTTTATACCGCATGAAGGAAAATGTCACCCTTGGTGACAGGCAGTATACACTTCCACTCCAATAATTCTATGGAAAATCAGCCTGCATGGATAAATGACATAACATGGAGTAGAGGAAGGTAGGCCGCGTCAATCAAATTGACCATTTATACACTCTCCCTCTGACCTTCCTACCACGTGGGGTCCAAAGTATTCATGAACCAATTATTACGGTACAGAGTGGCTTCTACCTACCAGATAGATAACCATTTATATAAAAATCAAATACATATAGTATATTAAATTTTAATTTATTATAGTTCTTATGTATTTTAGTTCAAAGGATCTTAGACATTTTTTTGTTGAACAAATATAAATATTTAAAAAAAATTTAGAGTTTAAAAAAAGCTTAAAAAATAAAAAAAGTTTACATTTAAAAAAAAAAAATTATTACATTTTTGTGTAAAATTTTGTTGTTTTATATAGATGTAAATAACATACATTAAAAAATTTGATTCAAAAAGTCAAAAATAAAAAAATGTATATGATATCGTGTCCCCTGAACAACTATCTACGATTATTCATATCACTCCTAATGAAGATTCATATCTCTATCACCCATCCGTTGAAGTCCATAATGTCAAAAGCAATCTTTACAGATAAAAACATTCCCATCAAAACGACTTCACCAGCACCCTTTCAAAAGGATACACACAAACATTTACAAAACGAAACCATCCATACGCGTCACTACCAGCAGAAACCCAAACAAATCTCCCGAATCCACGAATAAGCAACATCCCCAACGCTATCAAAAAGATGGATGCTGGGATCATGCGACATTAAGAAAGCATTAAGGCATCGGCGGTGACAGTCAAGAGTCAAAAAGTCAAACTGACATCACATCTTGACTGCGACATCGTCCGGAAGTGTTCTGGAGAAGGAAGAGGAGGGGGCCCTCATAACTACCGCAGCTGTCAAATACCACTTACAGCTGAGAGTAGCTGGCAGCTGGGGTACTTGGGGATGTATTCTTTCCTCTTCTGCTCTGTGTTAAGCAGCAGCCACCTACGCTGAGTAGAATTTTGGTGCAGGAAGCTTTTGATGGGGATGGGTCTACCTCCATTGCTATTGAATATTTTTTTTTGTCTTTTGTTAAGCCATTTTTATGATGTGACTTTTTAACAATGGCGTCCGACTGTGTTCGGATCGGCTTGAAAGTCACTATTATGGATTTGATTTTGGAATAGATAATTTTTTTTTTTTGTATTTTGTTATAAAATGAAAAAAAAATATTTTCGCTATTTTTTTTAATGTAGTGGATTCTAGATATAACGTCCTGCATGTGGAATAATATTTGTGTAGTTGTAACGAGTAGAAAAAAAACTTATTGTACAGAGTGGTCTTAAAATAAGTGTCCCTGTTTAGAGGCATCTGTAGATAAACTAATGAACGTAATTGCACCAAAATTCATATTAAAAATTTTGAAGTCATGGGGGAGAAGATGTTCGCAAAAAAATTAGTTCAAAAACTCACCGACAGAGAGAATTTTGGAGCTGTTCAAGAACACATCACTCAAAATATGTGAAAAACGAAAATTGTGATAAACATACTATTGAATTCAGTGATTAAACTTAAAAGAAATAATCCTTTATTAGTCAAAATCAGGATGCACATCGGATGCAATTTTTTGTACACAAGAAATTGAGCACATTGAGCATATGTGAACATGATTGAGTCATTATACATGTTTTAAAAACGGTTTCCATTATTTATTGGATTTCTGCTTTTTTTTAATCGATATAAAATTGGTTAAGTAGATTGAATATTGGCAATAAAGCTTTTATTCTATAAGAATTTAATTTTGGCACAAGATATCAAGACACATACAAAAATGTAATACTTTACATTTGTCATTATTAAATGACTAGAAAATTTAATCTTTTTAAATACACAGATAATGTGTATAATTACGATTTAAGAAACTTGTATTGTTCATGAGTTTCCAAATGCAAAACACTTGTCCCGTAAATCTTATATAAAACTCTTATAATTGAATTTTAACTAAAAAAAGGCGATACAATAAGACTTATGTATTAAAGAATCATTAACTTAATTCCATAAATATAATAAACAGTTAATTGTAACTACAAAACCTATATTAACATTTGCATACGCATTCATCTTAATGAAAAGAGTGAACTGCATGAATGTATTTCATAATTGGTAGAAAATTTGTTAGAGATTATTTTTGTACATTTGTAGCACATACTCCGGGAATTTATTAAGGTCTTTGAAAAAAATATTTGTCTTTACTTTTATAATTAGAGAATTAATGCAATTATGTTCTCAATTAGGAATGCTTCAATCAACTTCTACTTCATTTATATTCATGGGATTTATGAAAGGCTCATTTAACTTTCTTGAAAAAATATTTATTTACCAAAACATCGACACTTGTTTAATGGTTTTGATACAATGAGACTTTTCATATGGAAAAAAAATTAACGTTTACAATGTTAGTAATTTGAATACAAATTAGTATATTGAGCTTATAAAAGACAGATATAGCTTCAATAAATTCAGTGTCTCACTTAATTTCTGTAACTCGGTAAATTATTCGTATTATTATATTATTTTCCTTAACTAATTGAATAAATAAACCTAATGAATTGTTCAGTTTCAGATATTTTCTTGTTCTATGTTTAGTAATATAAACGCGTCTGAATAATTTGCAAAGTTGTCCTTAATTAACTTAAAAATATAAGAAAAGCATAGTTATTTTAATTGTGATTAAATGATGATATATAACGATAGATCGTACTAGTCAATTTTGAAATGTCTTTAAGAAACTTAAAGTAAACTTTGATAACAAAAGTATCTATAGTAATAAAATTACAGGGGGCCTATGTTTGTTTGCCCATATACCAGAAACAAATGTTCTAATATTGATGAGACGTGGTAAAAATAAAGTTAAAACTCGAAAAATTTTGTAATTTTTTTTTTATATCTTTACTAGAAGATGAATCATAACTGTAAAATTATTTTCCGTACGTATCATTCCAATTGATGCAAATTTTTAATTTCTTTTTAATCTCAGTATATGTGGAGTCTGATCTTAATAAAACTTCCCGACCTTAAAACAGTAGTTAAATGAATGTTTTCCACTTTATTTTGTGATGAAATGTTAGAAAAAAACTGAGTTATTACATTTTACCTATCTTTCTACCCATTCTACGGCACACATTTTTATGTTTATCCGAAGATTACTTTTTTACTGTGTGCTTTTATTTATATAGTTCAAACTTATAATGATTCCATCAACTAAAAAAGTCATTTCTTCCTTAAATTTATATTTATAATTAAACGGAAATTGAAAATCAAGATTTTATCCTAAAATTTTTGAATTTTTTTCCCCTCAAAAAAATAAATAATAATAATATGTATTTACAATAATATTTTTGCTATCTATAAGTAAATAAGGTTCTTTTTCTCTAGTTGTAAATCTCAGAAACAAAATGAAAACCGTATAAGGGTAAAAATAAGTACTCAAAATTAAGTAAAATGTACACATTTCTGAGTACATACGATGCTTATCATGGCTCCGAATACATAACATTCGATTTCGAAAAAGACCTGCACTCAAAAATGGGTGCAATGAATTAAATGCTTGCGTACATAGAATACCTTCATAAATCACTTTCAATAAATATCGATAATTGCAACCAAAACTTAACGGGAATTATACCCATATCTTTAGGAACCGTAGTCCAGAGCCTTATCCGTTAAACTACCAGGGCGACGTAAAGAAGTCATAAACAGGAAATGTTAAAAAGGTGTGCGAAAAGAATTGGGAGTAAAATAATTAAGTTGTAATAACTCAGTATCCATTTAAGCAATCGACATCAAACAACGTAGAAAACTATCATCTGAACAACTATTTTAAGTTTGTCAGGTCGCTTTGTTAAGATGGCTGAGATTTGAAATATTAACTCACACTGCTGATTTTTGAGAAAGTATGGTTATTTGAATTTAAGTACGTCATTGCTCATTTACGATTCAATTGTACTCAAAGAAAAACAAGTAGACTCAGGTACTCATTTTTAAGTACATTTTTTACAGTGCATTCCTCTACACGAATAGCATAAGCAAAAACATCAGACAACTTTGTAACTCGTACAAGACCCTCACAATGAGATATTTGTTTCTTAAATAATAATAATAATAATAAAAAACTGCACACCCACGTATTTCTGTACAAATGCGTTTTACCAATTGCCTCACGGAACCATTCCAAATGGAACAACATTCCCTCGCTCATCACAAGTCTTGAGGCATTCCCACTCCAGGAGAGAGAAAACGAAAAGGGGCTTTCTTGAGGATCGACAAAGACAAATCCCCCAAAGAGCAGTATAAATAAAGCAACCAACCCCCAAACCCCTGAGCAAGGGAACGATCAGCTGCTATGACAGCTTCTGTCTTCCGCAACAACAAACGACGCCACAAAATATCCATTCATTGCGCTGGGGGGGAGTGCGGCTTGGAAAGGCACCGCTTTTGAAATATATCTCCTCCCCTCAATCGGAACTCCCTCGTTCCTTGTTCTGTTCGTACATCCCCCTTTTACGATCGTTTGCAGGAAAGGGCACAGCCGAGAATAGATGGAAAAGACCGGCTGTAAAGATGGCAACGGATGGTGTTGTTTAGTAACTTGAAGCAGTTTTAGCGAAAACAAGGATTCAGGATGGTTTTTAGGGGGATATGTAACTTACAGAATGCTATCGATTTGGATTGATTTACATATGAATTGACTCGGCACGTTTTAGGGTATAGTTTTCAACAAAACCCCCTTTCCTCATTCACTTACTTAAAAATGAGTTCCTGAACATACTCGTTTTTCTTTGAGTACAATTACATAGTAAATGAGCGATGACATACTCAAATTTAAGCAATCGTACTTTCTTTAAAATGCGAAGTGTGAATTATTATTGCTAATTTCAGCTTCTGTTCAAGCCAACTTCACAAAGCGACCTGAGCAACTTAAAATAGTTGTTCAGAAGATGGTGTTCCGCATTTGATGTCGATTGCTTAAATGTAAATTGAGTTATTACAACTCAATTATCTCACATCCCATTCTTTTGGCACACTTTTTTTTACATTTCTTCTGCTTATAACTACTTCACGTCTCCCTGGTATTACAACGAATAAGGCACTGGACTGCGGTGCTTGATAATCTGGGTTCTATTCCCGGTAAGTCGGTTGTAATTGTTGATATTTATTGAAAGTTATTTATGAAGACTGCATATGTAGGCAAGCAACAACTCTTTTTATTTATTTTTATTTTTTTTACTCATTTTTGAGTACATGTCTTTTTCAGAAATGAAACTCGTGTATTCTGAGCTATGATAAGCATCGAATGTACCCCAAGATAAACACTATTATTTATTTTTGAGAACCTATTTTTAACAGTGTTAAATTACATTACAATCAATCAATCATTCCGAAGTATTATGAATTTTTGTTGAATGATGCATGTAGTGTACTGAATAGTATTAAAAAAAAACTGGTAGGCACTGTATCGTATCGTAGGTTTGATTCGTGAACGTAGGTTCGATTCGTAGGACGAATGCCTGCTCGGCTTACTCCTTTTTGCGTCTTCGGTAAGCTATCAACTTATACAGCGTTATTCTACATATGATTGTGAAGAGAACATTTTGAAGTTTTATTTGTGGTTGGCAAAAAATGTCTTCAAGGGCGACCTTCATTGCACTACAAAACAGATTATTATCTGTCCGTGTTAAGATGACAACAGCCGCACAACAGGAAGCGTATAGCTGGAGTATTGCACGTTGTTTTCGTAAATTTAGTGATAAAGGTTGCTTCTCTCTCTGCAAATGCAACATTTCTAATCAAAAGTATTATTCAGAAAGCTCCCAGAAATCAACAAATTAAAAGTTCAGAATGTCTTCTTCACAATGATATGTAAAACGGTGCTCTAAGTTGTTTGGTTGCGGAGCTATAGTTTTTCAAAATCGTGATATTCCTTTGTATATAGTAGACAAAGGACATTTATAAAGTTTACTTCATTTAACCAAATATTTTAGTCCTTTTCTGAAACCGTCTAAAATAACAAAATAATCTTTTTCAGTAATAAACACATTTAAAAAAACTTTATTCAACAAAGCGATTTCATCTTAAATAAATATCACCACAAACAATAGTAATTCATTTATAAACTTTGAAATTGCATTGCCCTTTAAGACGCCGTATAACCGTGTAATGTGAAAATACTTGTACATATGGCTCAAGAAGAACATCAATATTAAAGAAAGTAGCCTATACCAGCATCAAATTAACTTTATGAATAAAGCATGCATTTTTATTAAAAACTGGGCAAATTGAAGAGATTGTTTCTCATTAGGATTCATTGAAAATCTTAGCTTTTAAATTAATTTGTAATTGGGGCAATTCTCTTCTATTGTTCAATTATTCTGGTATTCATGTCATGCTTAGGGAAGCTGGTTTTAAATGCCTTGTTAGTTGCGTGAAGCGAGCACGAATTCGGTAATTTTAGCTTTAGAAATTAAATTTCTGAATTTACGTTGCAGCTCTTTCAAAATTAAGGTGGGATAGTTTGTTTAAATTAATTTCAAAAGTAGACACATTTGCTTGGTAACATAAATTAAGGAAATGTTAACGGAAATTAACATTTTGCTATTTAAATTTGAGATAATTATATTTCAAAGGGTTTAATTTCTATTTGTAGTGAATTAATTAGAACATTTTCTATTTGTTTAAATGTACATGTTAAAATATTAATTAAGATGCTCTAAACGATAATAAAGGACCGAAATATTGTTACTGAATATTTATTAAAAGGTTTATATTATATCTGAAAAATTTAGTAGGACAATGAATTTTTAAAATAATATATAAAGCATACATTTTTACATGATTAGCTAAGTATATCTCTCTAACTTTAAAAGTGCAGTGTGCATGGGAATTATCTTTAAACTTTGACACGCAAATAAAACCTAAACGAAATAAGATAGCCAAGTTATATTGCTTGTACATGTAATAGCAACGCATAAAGTTTTAGTTGTACATATAAAAAGATTAAAAAAATCTGAAAAATTATACTTAATTTTTTTATACTTAATTTTTTTTAATTGTGTACAAATAAAACATTATGTGTTGCTATTACATGTATAAGCAACATAAATTAGCTATCTTATTTCTTTTCAGTATAACGCACACCGTACACGCACACGCACATGCACGTACACTTACACACACGCACACGTACACACACGCACACGCATATTTATATATTTCTTTTTTAAAAATATTTTACAACAAGGAAACAATGTTAGAATTAGAGAGCATGACTGATTACGAAATTTAAGTGTTTGCAATTTGTAACACCTTAAAATGGATACCTTATGCAAATAAAAACAGTGCTTTTATTCACCCGAAAAATAACTAAATATAATTAAAAATTCATAATAAATTATCGAAAAATAATAAAAAAAGATATATTTACAGATTCTAAAAGGTATGTGTTTGGGTGAGGACGAAACAAAAATCCAGAAACGTATATTGCAAACACGCGTTGTAAATGGGGTCCTCTAATCAGTGAATCTAGGAAGACACTTTTAGGAAGCTGTGCACATGCACAACATCTGACGTCAAAGTTCGCGCCATTTTTAGTCCAATGGTGAATCAATTCGATTTTCGAATGTCAGAGATTAAATAGTATTTAAAAAAAAAAATTCAACAGGGCAACGCTATAAGCTACAACAACTCTTTCCGAAAAACTGCTCCTATACACCTTGCTGATTATATTCACCCAAATCCACGGTATACATTGGATATATGGAATTTGAAAAACCCCAATGGTTCACACTAATTTGAAACGGTTGCATCGGAATTATGGCAATTCGGCGACATTATCTCGAAAGCGAAGCTATCCAGGTAATTCCGCCGTCATCATTTCAGATAATACAGTCAAATGGTCAATCGCTGTTTACCAAGCGTAGCGACGGTATGGACTGGATTCCCCTTCAACCATTAAGATACGGGCACTCGAAGGACAATAGGTCCTCTTCGTCCCAACAATTGCAACCCCCCCCCCCCCCAATTTCCACTAGTTCTTCAACTGGAACACTATTTTGTAATTAAGGGGCACTCCCTAATGCGAAATAGAACACTTCATTCCATTTTCAGTGTTGAATGCAGCGATTAGGAATGGAATCCAATTGTCTGACTTCATAGTTCGAATTCGAAATGTTCTAAATGATATCCCCAAAGTTGTAGGCAACTATTTCTGTAAAAGGGTACGCGGAATATGGGTTTAAACAGTGGGTAGGGTGCTCGTTTGTGTAATGTCTTTTCAGTGAATTCGAAACAATGCTATGTTTGTCAATTGGAAAATGATGGCTTTAGAAAATAGTTTTTGATAATAAATGATAATTATTATCGTAATACTTTTTTTTAATTATTTAACAAGTAGTTTTGAAATTCTATGCTAGTAAATCAGGAATTATATTATTAAATACTACTTAAATTTTATTATTAATTAAAATGCTGATATTTTCTGGGATAGTTTATACACAGTGCGGTCACAAATTGTTGGGAGATGGGCATTGTTTACACATAATAAACCATTCTTTTTGCTATACTTTTAACTGCATCGTTGGTTGCTACTTAAACTAAGTGACTCATTTAAAATATAAGCGAAGTTGTTGGACAAATCTATATATTTGTGGTAGTCACTACATACTCTCACTAAGCTCAAGTAGGAGTATTGGGTATATGAAGTGAATCCAATACTATCCCCCTCACAGTGAGTCGGACGGAGGAACGAATGATTGATATGTCCGCTAAGTGTTATCACGGGGGCAGTGGTTGATGTCCTGAAGTGTTATCTTGTAGGTAGTGGTTGAAGTTGTGGTGGTTGATTCGATGTGGTGTCACACGTGTTTCTTCGAAGGTTGCATTAATCTGCAGTCCGGGAATCACAAATGTAGCGCAGGGAGTTTGGCAGTCACCCGAAATCGAACCGGGAACCTTGCGTATGCTACGCCTATACTCTACCGATCGGGCTAAAGTAATTACTCTAGCCCAAGTTATCGGGTTTATGAAGTGACTACCACATATTTAATAGCCGAGTTTTTTTTTATGACAGTCACTTTTAATAAAATATATAACTAATTTTTATAATCAAAGTGTCATTTGAAAGGGGGTGAACTGCAGATGTGTCAAAACGTGCTAAAACTATAAAATATTAAGCAATTAATGAGTTTATTATTCTTAAAAAAAAGCAAAAAGTTTTCATCGTAGCGCCATCTACATATCAAAATTTGAATTACAGTAAAATGACTTTGCCAAACGGGTTAAATTCAACTAAAATGCAGGAAAGGCATGCAATTAATGTGAGAAAACGAGAATTGGTTTACGAAGCAAACCAACGAGATTACAATCCTCCGGGGGTTGATGAGTATTAGCGAGTAGGGGACGGAGCTTCTTAGTTAATGTTTTATTATGCCAATACAGCTAAATGATACAGCCAAACAGTGACCATCTCCCAACAATTTGTGACCACCCCGTAGTATACATTGATATCTATTTTACAGTTTATATTAATACCTACTATTACAATTTGTATGCAGCAGTCGTTTTTGTTGTAGTAGTCATTAACTGGTAATGGTTGTGTAATAGATAGATTATAAATGATCTATAAGGAAATGTATTTATCATTTTACCATAATTATCTTTTCCTGTATGTTCTGATACGCACATACTGCCGAAAAACCTAAACTATTGACGTTAAAATACGAGTATAGGACTTTAAATCTATTCGCTTGCATTTCAGATATCTTATTTGAGGAATAAATATCACAGTTTGCCACAATATTTTATAAGTATTAATTAAATGTCGATATTTTATAGCACATTAAAGGTACTTTCAGACATCGATATACTATTTTTCTCTGTTCCTCAGCGATTGCAAAATGAAATCATTTACGAATAAACGAATTTCGCAATACCAAAGCTTATAAGAATTTTTTTTTTAAATAATAACAGCAACCGTAAATTAAAATTACTAAAAAAGGAATAAACTGCTGAATAAATCAATGATACTAGTTAGTTCTTATCTTTTATAAGCTCCATCAAATTTATACTTATCTTGTTACTTTAAAAATAATCTCCATGATTAAAATATTGATTAAAAAAACACTTTCCCTCTTTTATTGCTCAGTCTAGTGCTATTGAAGACAGTAAAAGAGCAAATGGACTATGAATTGAAATAAAATAATTGAATGCCATTAGCAGATATTTAAAAGAATGCAAACTGAACTACGGATTAATTTAAATTGCTAAGTTCCATGCACCGAGTAAAATCCCAAAAAATATTTGAACATGTTGTAAAATTTATTTTCCAGTATAAGACGCTTGTGAAATAGTTAAATTGTAATGTAGAATATAGTATTTTTTTTTATATAATTAGTATTTTCTTAATAGGTAGAAAGTTTAACTAACGTATTGATTGCATTTTTCGCACAATATTTTTTTTTTTTTAGAATTGATTTTGCGTATATGAACAAGTATTCCACGCCTTAGGTAGAAAACCTTAAACATAACAATGTGATTACATTACACAAGCATGGTGTGTCAAATAGGTGAATGCACATCCAAATAAAGACACTGTGTTGAGGGGGTTGACGCATGCTAAGTCTACCACAGTTTAAATAAATTTGAAAGTTGGAATCCAGCTCAGGTTCTACTTTATCATTATTCTTATAAAGATCATACCATGTTAAACATATTGGTTCTCGACAAATTACCGAAGTCAAGCATCATCAAGAGCGGTCAGTACTAGGGAGGGTGGAATGTCACCTGGGAACACCATGTGTTGTTGTCCTAAAATGAGGCCTGATGGCTCCGAAAAACTGTATCCGGCTTAGTTGTCGAATTGAAGCGGACAGTGCCAGATTCGTTACTAAATTACAAAAGTCGCCCAAACATCTTACAAACAATTACAACCGTTGTGTATACGGGACTGGTGCACGATAATTCTGATCGGGGTCCAATTTCGTGACGCCTATTGAGATTGCGTCAGTTGTCAACTCAGGTGTTGTTCTTGACATCTGACCACGATTCAAAAATACGATGCATTATTCCCCAGCCTTTTCTTCAAGTTATACCGCGGAACCCAGTTGACCAGTGCTAGTGGTGTTCTGCTAGTAATCAGAGGATTACGAGTTCGAACCAGACCCAATAGTCTTGACAAAGAAAAGTAAAAATGTATGGCTCTTGCGATCGGAGGATTGCCAGCTTATCCATTAAAATACTAGAAAGTCGTCTAAAAATAGCCAAAAAATTATACTGGAGTGTATACGGGACTCGTGCACGATAAATCTAATTGGGGTCCAATGTCGTGACGTCTATTGAAGTTGCGTCAGTTGCCAGCTCAAATGTTGTCCTCGTCATCTAACCATGGTTCAAAAATACGAGGCATTGTTCCCGGGTCTGTAATCCCCGACAGTCAACAATACCCCAATCTGCAGCTCTTGTACGACGTTAATTAACCAAAACCAAACCGAGTTAAACCACGAACCTTTGCCAATAGACCACTGTTCAGCTCTGGGACGATGTTTCGTCATCTGACCATGGTTCAAAAAAATACGAGGCATCGTTCCCGGGTCTTTCCTTCGAGATAGGCCCCGAACCGTCCCCAATAGCATACTGTGCAGCTCTAGTGCGACGTTAATTAACCAAACCAAATCTGGAACGATGTTAATTCAATAAACCAAGTGATTCGCAGAAATAATTATTTATTTGCTACTTCTTATTTAGGTATGATAGGTTGTTTTCGGACTCTATTTCGAAGATTTGGCGGCCTCCGTGGCCGAGCGGTTAAGGCGTTCAGCTACTAATCCGAGGATTGGTGGTTCGAATCCGCGCGATGGACTTGACAAAAGAAAAGTAAAAACGTAGTGATTTTGTGATCGGCGGGTTGCCAGCTTCGCTACAAAAATACTGGAAAAGTCGTCCAGAACATCCGCAAAAATTAACGCCGTGTACACGGGACTGGTGCACGATAAATCTGATCGGGGTCCAAAGTCCCGACGTCTATTGAAGGCGTTGGGTGCCAGTTTAGGTGTTTCCTCGTCATCTGACCATGGTTTTAAAATAACGAGGTTCAGGTATGAATGTCTGTGTGAATGTGTATGTGTTCCCGGGTCTTTCCTTCAAAATAGACCCCGAACCGTCACCAATAGCCCACTGTGCAGCTCTAGTGCGACGTTAATTAACAAAACCAACCAAACCAAACCAACCTTCAAAATAGACCCCGAACCGTCACCAATAGCCCACTGTGCAGCTCTAGTGCGACGTTAATTAACCAAACCAAACCGAAGATTTAATTTGGTTTAATTAATAAACGTCGCACTAGAGTTACACACTGTGCTATTGGAGACGGTTCGGGGCATATCGCAAAGGAAAGACCCGGCAACGATGCCTCGTATTTTTGAACCATGGTCAGATGACGAGGACTACACCCGAGCTGGCACCCGACGCAACCTCAATAGGCGTTATAACATCGGAAACCGATGAGATTTATCGTGCACCAGTTCCGTATACACGCCAGTATAATTTGTTGGTTGTTTTTGACGACTTTCTAGTAGTTTTGTAGCGAAGCTGGTAACCCTCCGATCTGAATAACCTGATCAACCTGAATAAGCTCATGACACTGGCCTCCGATTACATTTAACATGCACCAGTCCCCTATACACGGTTGATATTTTTTTGGTCGCGAAAGGAACGAATTAGACAAAAATCGCTTCGAATATGCTGGGGATCGAACCCGCACCTATCGTATGCTTGCCCGAGCACCTAAACCTCACTCCATCAGCAACTAACGATCATCAATTTTCATTACTGAATCCTTTCAGTCTCAACAAATGCGGAACTAATCAGACCAAATAACTTCCTTTATATCTCACTCTGACCAGGCTTTGTGATAGTTAGGGCGCTGATTGCGTTTCCACCGAGTCCGTAATCAATAACTCGTGGCAAGTTGCCCGGAAACTATTGTCTCTGCCCGGAGAGCGTTGGAGGGCTTCGCCGAAATTCTTAAATTAAGTTTCGGATCGTTACGCAATATTGAGTCATCGATATTCATATCGCAATCAATATTCCTATTGAAATAGTGCAGTCCATACCTAGGGTGTTTTAAATACGTGTGAAATAAGTTTTAACCCCCTTTTAGTGTCAACTTTTTTTTTTGTAGTAGTTAAGAACATGCTTTTCTTTTATATTTTGTTTTCTGGGCATCTGAATATGACATTTGTATTTTTTTCAGAATTTTTGGATCACTCATATAGAAAATAAAAAGTTGTATTGAAAGCATCAATGGAGGGTCATAAAGGATTACTGGATCATTATTTAAAACACCCATTTTCCACTTTGAACCATCAGGCATAATTAAGGCACTCAGTTACATTATTAGAAAACAAATAGTCAAACATTGGCAAATTTTAACTAAATTCACAATATAAAAAAAATGATTTCTCTGTACAGTTACACCATAGATGATTTAAGCAACACTTGAGTAATAAATCTTAACCACCAAGTTTTTTTTAAAAAAATGTTTTGTCTCTTCCGTGTTTAATTTTTATAGAGGTTCGACAATCGTGTAAGTATTAATTATAAGTCATAAATATAAGAAAATGGACTTACTTTCAGACGATTTTTGTCCGAGAAGAATTGATGAAAGTGACTTGAATTTGCATTCATATTTACAAATGAAGAAGCACTCTAACCTAAAACAGAGAAAAATATCGAAGAAACAGTGTTGCCAGATTTGTGTTTAAAAATAGTTATTCATATTAGTTAAGTAAAGAAGACATAATAGTTTCAATTCAAGGTTACTTCAAAGCAAAACATCCAAAGTCCCGACGTCTATTGAAGGCGTTGGGTGCCAGTTCAGATGTTTCCTCGTCATCTGATCATGGTTCTAGAATAACGAGGTGCATGTATGAATGTGTGTGTGTGAATATGTATGTGTTCCCGGGTCTTTCCTTCGAGATTGACCCCGAACCGTCGCCAATAGCCCACTGTGCAGCTCTAGTGCGACGTGAATTAACAAAACCAAACCAAACCATCAAATCAAAACTGGGGGAGGGGGGGGGGTTATTAATATTAAAAAAATACTAAAGATACGTCAACAAAAACATTTTTATTCCCTTCTGGTTTCTGGGTCTTGGCCGGTAGATTGCCGATCTCGTATTCGGAGAGTTGTAGTTCTAACTTCGTTGATGGAAGAGCGGCATGGCGACGGTTCGGGGTCTATCTCGAAGAAAAAAGACCCGGGAACACATGCACATTCATACATGCACCTCGTTATTTTAGAACCATGGTCAGATGACGAGGAAACACCTGAACTGCACCCAACGCCTTCAATAGACGTCGGGACTTTGGACCCCGATCAGATTTATAGTGCACCAGTCCCGTATACACGCCGTTTATTTTTGCGGATGTTCTGGACGACTTTTCTAGTATTTTGTAGCGAAGCTGGCAACCCTCACAAGATCACTACTATTTTTACTGCTCTTTGTCAAGTCCATCGCCTAGGATCGAACCAGGAATCCTCGGATTCCCAGCTGACGCCTTTAACCGCACCGCCACAGAGGCCCTTTGTACCCCGAAACCAACATGTTGGTTGTATTACGTTGCGCTAGAGCTAAACGATGAGCTATGATAAACAGTTCAATATCTATTCAGAAGGAAAGACCCGATAACATTGCATCGTAATATAGAACCACGGTTAGATGACAAAAACTTCCACCTGAGCTGGTGCCCAAGCCCAACTTTCCAAACTACGAGAAATGTAAGGGCACGGCCAGTGACCTAAAATAATATAACACTGGAGTGAGGACTCCCATCGAGCGACATCGTACTTTAACGTGTCGCGCGGATGCATACTATTCGGAAAAAAAGTTTGAGGAAACATTCTACCTTGGCTATTGCAGAGTTAGTCGTGTTGCGTCGGTCTTAAGTATTTAATTAAATAATTACTATATTTGTGACTTATTTTCTCGTAAGTAAAAAAATAAGTTTAAAAAATATTAAACGTGTAACATTTAACGTATTTTGAAAGCCAGAAATGTGTTTTTAAATCTACGCAAACCTATGAAAAAGGACTATTTTTTCTACCTTTGCTCAAAAATGTGTAAAGTGGTCAAACACGCTTAGTCTTCACTCCAGTGTCTATATTATTTCAGCTCAGTAGGCACAGTAGATAAGTAAACCACTGAACTGTAAATAACTTCTGGAACTCCCATAACCAGTTCCTTCTATGGGAGCGGTGGAAGCCATACTGTACCCAAACTAACTTTTAAAAGTAATGTTGTTGGTCATTTCCTTCTCAAACCGTTATAGAATTGTTAAATATATTGAGATATTTCATTTTCTACATGTAGAATCAATTAGTATTTCACCAAAAATATAGTTTTTCTTTTTGCTGCTTATCCACTTATTATTGGTTAAAATGGATTTCAAAGAAAAAGTATTCAAAATGGCTTTTAATGAAAAATTTAAAAAAAATAACCAAAACCACTACAATTCGGTATATTTTAGCATGAGGAATATACGAAATATTGAGGTAGAAATGGAAGTAGGTACACTTTTTTAACCTTCAATTGGCTTCAAGTAAACTCACTGCCTTGCCTAATCCAGAAATTACAGTTAGAGATCATTGAAGTAACCAGAAGAAGCTCCTATATTTAAACAAAATAAACATTTATTGAAACCACCAAACAATAACACGGTTTCAATAAAGCATTGAACATTGTGATAATTTTTGGAGGAAACATATAAATAAATGTCTTCATATCAATCTCTTTTGATTGCCATATTATCCAAAGTTTACATTTTAAATATCAAGTATGCTCTATTTCAATTGTTAGCACTTTCTAGAAAAGAATGATCTGAAGGAAATATAAAGAACGCACATCCATGAGACCCTTTATTTTAGTGACCCCTTAAAATCATTCATAAAAAGAAAACTCGCAAGAATTCTAAAAAATATTACATAACAGACAAGTTTTAGAAGGGCTTTCCTTAAGGGGGAATTTCAAATTTACTTTTCATATCAAACAAACTAATTTTTATAAAGTATGGTGTTTGTCACTTCAAAGGATTTTAACATAAGACCCAAAAAGAAAAGATTTTTTTTTCTAATACCTTATCTTTTTACGTAAGCATGTTTGCTCAAAAGCTTATTTTTATGAGGAAAAGAAAAAAAAACAGACAGCGCGTTATCTTGATATAAAATAACACATATAAAGAAATTTAACAACCTTCAACACTTGTTCTAACTTTGAGTTAAGGAATAAATTGAAGTTCCAGAGGATTTAATATAATTATTTTGTATATTTTTAAAATCATAATCTTAAAACATAAGATATGATAAAAAGTATCCAGATATTTTTAAAGATATTATATAAAAAGATAAAATAGTAAAAGTTTTATTTTCAAACGAAATTAAATTAATTAATCTGTTATTGTGTTACTTTGAGTTATTTAAAGTCACTAGATTAGAGTTAATAAATTAAGTGTTAAGTATCCCAGAGAAAGTAAAACTAAATGGTAAACAATATTTGATATAATGATTTGTTTTATAGTATTGATTTTTTAAACGTATGGACAATTTAATTCATATTCACATAGATAATGAAATTCTATTTATTCTTATTTTTCTATACAAATAAAATTGTTTTCTCCCAGCATAATATCAACAATTAGTTACTGGATTTTGAAGACACAAAGAACGTTCGAATTATGATTATTTTTCATCAACACCATATTGTGGTGTGTGATAACTCCAGAAATAAGTCATTATGAAGACAGCGCTCACAAGTAATACTTAAACAACATTTAAATAAAATGTTACATTTAACGTTATCGAAACGAAATCAAGCATCATGCAAATGTGAAGCTGACAATTATAAACGGTATTCGCCGAATCCAAGCTAGATCTGAAACCACTGAGCTCTAACTGTAACTTCTGGATTGGGCAAGACATTTTGTTGACTTGAAACCAATTGAAGGGGTAACAACTGAACCCCAATTTCCTTGTTACCACAATATTTTGTATATTTTTCATGTTAAAATAAGTCGACATGTATTGCCTTTGGCTGAGTTTTTCCTATTTTCTTTTGAAACCCATTTTAAATGCAATCTGCTATTCAAATAGAAAGTCGAATTGGTGAAAAAACAAAAATTATTTTTTTGACAATATAAAAATTAATTCTATCAGAAGAAAATATACAATTGATATACATTTAATATTTATACAATGCTATGATATTAAAAAAAGCCACTGAATCAATTAAAAAAAATTTAGGGATACATTATGCCTGATTTCACAATGGCTACAACGCGCCCATAGAGGAAACAAGTTCTTAGCCTTCCAGAAGCTACAGTTACAGTTCTTTCCAAGGTTGGCCACTGTTGTCTTTTTATCATCTTTTTGGCAAGCGAATGTTACATAAAGTAAAATCCTAATTTACACTCGAAATAATTCGATTTTATTTTCAACATATTCATTAGAAGATTAGTTATAACCGTAAACTTGTTTCATCTATACATTTCAAAATTGTCGTAAACATCAAATTGTTTACCCTCTAATCTCAACATCAGTTAAACCAATATACCGATATTAATGAAACTTTACAAGCTTAAAATTGTAGTTTAGAAAATATGGTTTTCGCATTTATTTTGCGTCAATATCTTTAATCTCAATAGCTGAATTCTCCCTTTTTTCGTTATTGGTACATGTCTTTTGTTGTAATTGTTCGAATTTTTTATATATTTTTTACTATATGCACCTACTTTGTTAATTATTTTATAATAAAGTACTATCCCAAAATGCCGGCCTTTATTTTTTCAATAAAATGAAGTTTTTTCTAGGAAAAATAAAATTTCGAAACTGCTATTATGACTTTATTTTCAATTAATTGAAGCATAGACTTATATATTATTATGATTTGAAATTTTAAGCAACTTCCCGAATTTTTACATCTTGTAAATTAAAAACATTTTATATTTTGAAACACATTTTTTTTATAAAATTACTTTAAAAGCTACAATTCATGTCAATCAAAATAAATTAAAGATTTTCACATGTGACTCTTTTTTTTGCTTCAAAGATTCTACAACAATCTATGAGACAACTCGCAATAATATTGCCTAAGTGAGAAATTTAATAAAATGCAATAAATCTGCTGGTGGTTCTCTTTCGAATAGCGTCGCAGGTTCCCTGATTGACGCTATTATTATGTGGACATTAGCTGGCCTGTCAGCCGCTCCAACGACTCAATTAACGTCTTGACAAAAGGGGTCGCCAGTTTATTCTTGACGCCTTGATAACGTCGCCAAATCGTGACATAGGTGTCAGCTCCCGTGTGGAGCCGAAAGTAGACGCTTGTCGCTAAAGAGACAGTTTAGGAAAAAAAGTAGCGATTTTACGTGCAAGGAGGAAAATGACACATGCTTAAAAAAATAAAGAATTTTGCTTTGTTGTGCAATAAAGGATGCCATTTTGTTCCAATTTTTTAGGAGCGTTGAAAGTTTACCCAGTTTATTTGATACTCTACACCTAATCATAGCGAGTTTGCAGTTAAGAAATTTAAGGTATTTTAAATCCAATCATCAAAGTTCAACGGGATATTTCAGTTAGGAGGCGTGTTACTGTTTGACGGACGGATCGTTAACAGTTCTTCCCCAAAGCAGGTATCGCATATGTGGAAATGGTCACGTGAGGGGTTGTTGTGCTGAAAAGCCCAGCTGAGGACGGATCTATAGGAACCATTATTCAATCGTTGCATGTTCGAAGCCATGTAATTAGTTGCTGTAAACAGCTTACTTCAGACCAGCCTTTCTCTAGACCTGTAAAATCTATGGAACACATGATGTCCCAGCCCACACGTAACAGATGATACCATTAAGAGTTCAATTAAAGACTGATTAAACTTCTTCGTGAATAAATTTCAAGAAAACTTAATTCCATGCTATCACATTCCATTATCACAACCCCCGGAGCAATCCTCAAGGGTTTGCTCCGCAAACCACTTCTCGCTTCGCTCGCTAAAAGGTAGGACACAATAACAATGTGTCTTAGTAACAATACTTTTTTTAATTATATTACCAAAAACTTTAAACGTTGAAACTAAATTTAAATTATAATTCATCTTGGCATCAATACATTTTTTCGCCATGTAAATCAATATAAAATCATTTAATTTAATTTCTTTTAAACTACAAATGAAAACAATGGAACCACTGGCAAGCCATTATATATTATTTTATTTCTACCATTATTTATTATTTTCCACGTTATTTTCACACCTTTCCTGCGTTTTAGTTTAATTTTTAACATTATTGGTAGTTTGTTTTGGAATAATTGACTTTAAGCTTACCATACTCTTGCCTACCAGAAGTGTACACGTAACTAAGTTAATACGTCGTAAAAGTGAAGGTCATAGAAATCTAGTTTTCAAAATTACCAACAGATAGCGCCACGTCAATGTTCCGCTCATGTAAAATTTAGAAAAGTGTTTTTCAAAATTTCTATTTTTAATGTAATAGGGTTTATATTCTTCCTAATTTAAGCTGACATCAACAAAATAATTATTTACTAATGAATGGAAGAGGCTAATCGTCAAAATGGCTTACATAATGGCAAAATAAAAATACGGGCACAGAACAGAATTTCGTAAACAAACTAACTGTTGCCACTCAGCGTACAGAAAAACAGCGCTTTTCAATCACCGCGTAAGAGAAATATATATAAAGATTAACTTATTTTAAAGTATATCATTGTTGTCAAGATCTTCTGCTTTTATAACAACGAAGTAACTATTTTTAATGGCTGTTTGAAAAAATAGTTTCTAAAACCATTATAAACGGAAAACTAAACGGAATTTTAAAATTTTAAGCCTCAGGTGCACAATTAGAGATTGAGTATCTATATATAAATTTTCAAACATGTTCACGTAGTGGAAGATGGGGCTCTTCGTGCAGCAGACACACACCAACACAGTCTTTTATTATTGTAGATTGTTTGCTAAGCATGAAATTCACATTAAAACCAGTAAGGAAAAAGGATTCAAATTCTTTAAAATCTCTACAGCTTTTATATTTCTATTAGGACCAAGAAATTACCACTTATTAAATCCTATGTATTTTGTATTCGATGAAATATAACTACCGCATGTATTTCCACCGATCACCAGTATACCTTTCCACCGACACAGCCCAAACTCCAGAAAAATCCTTTGCATCCAACAATAAGCATAATCATCATACCCATTATACAAGACAATTCCATTAATGCCAACTAATCTTCTTATTATGTTTAAAAATCTTCGAGCAATCCACATTTAATAACAACACCCCACAGGGAGCCAACCCGGAACGAGACTACCTAAGCCAAGAAGATTAAAAACCACCGTTCTTGGAAACGAAACGGTCCAATGAGACACCAGAGATCCCCCCCCCCCCCCCCCCCACACGCAAACAAATACGCATCACATGTTGTATTTCATCCCCATTAAAATCCCTACGAGGATAAATTATTCCCGTTATCTGCAATCCGAGAAGGGTTGGCGTAAATTCCCTCTTATGTAATAATCCCTGTTCCCATCACGATTCAATTTAAGTTGTCCGCCTCGGAATAAATCCCTTGCATTTTTAATGTTTGTATCTGTGGTTGGCTGTTATAAATACACGCAGTGGTTTCCGACAATTAATAACGATAACCAGGATCACACACACAATCTCAGGTGCTGAATGTGGGGTTGTTGGATTGTTCTTGGCGATGTTCTTTGTTTTTGAGAAAGGTGGAGAGGAAGGTTTTGTGGTGTTTTTAATTAAAGGTGTAGGTTTTTCAAGCGACAAAGTGCTGCATTTTATTTTATACCAATATTTGTATTTAGTTTCAAAACATATGTTTTATAAATAATTGTATGAAAACGATTAAGATTCAATAAAAAAATCAGGTGAGGCTGTGCTGGAGTACAGACATAAGAATTTAATGTGGTACGTCGTTTCAACGTATTATAGAAATATATATTAGTCATAAAAAAACCTAGCAAACAGTAGGAAGATAAACAAGCTGACATCGCAGGGCTTATAAATATTTGTATTTCGTTAAAAAAAATTGTGATTTATAAATAAACATAGTAACAATACTCAAACAGAGTAAGAATACTTAATAAAAAATTGGGTAGGCACAGCCCCCACAGTATCGAAAGTTTTAATACATCGGCCTGCTCTTACTTGCGTTGTCCTTAAACTCTAGATCTCTCCTCCCTTGTCACAAGTTTAGACTTCTTAGAACCATTTTGTTTGTCTTGAACTGCTCTTTCAACTAGTTTAAGTGTTACAACCGTGTTAAAACCATATTACAATTTCCATTGTTACAATTTCTATTGTTACAATTTCTATTGTAACAATTTCTATTGTTACAATATCCATTGTTACAATTTCCATTGTTACAATTTCCATTGTTACAATTTCCATTGTCACAATTTCCATTGTCACAATTTCCATTGTCACAATTTCCATTGTCACAATTTCCATTGTTACAATTTCCATTGTTACAATTTCCATTGTTACAATTTCCATTGTTACAATTTCCATTGTTACAATTTCCATTGTTACAATTTCCATTGTTACAATTTCCATTGTTACAATTTTTACAATTTCCATTGTTACAATTCTTACAATTTCCATTGTTACAATTTTTACAATTTCTATTGTTACAATTTCCGTTGCTACAATTTCTAATGTTACAATTTTTACAATTTCTATTGTTACAATTTCTATCGTTACAATTTCCATTGTTACAATTTCTATTGTTACAATTTCTATTGTTACAATTTCAATTGTTACAATTTCTATTGTTACAATTTCTATTGTTACAATTTCTATTGTTACAATTTCTATTGTTACAATTTCTATTGTTACAATTTCTATTGTTACACTTTCTATTGTTACTATTTCTATTGATACAATTTCTATTGTTACAATTTCTATTGTTACAATTTCTATTGTTACAATTTCTATTGTTACAATTTCTATTGTTACAATTTCTATTGTTACAATTTCTATTGTTACAATTTCTATTGTTACAATTTTCATTGCTACAATTTCTAATGTTACAATTTCCATTGCTACAATTTCTAATGTTACAATTTCTATTGTTATATTTTCTATTGTTACAATTTACATTGTTGCAATTTTTATTGTGACAGCTTCTAGTGTCACAATTTACATTGTTACATAAGAAAAGGAAATGTGAAAGTAAAAAAAGTAAAGAGGATAAGAAGAAAAGGAAAAAGAACAATTTTATTGTTACCCTTTACATTATTGCATTGTTATAAATTCCAATGTCGCAATTTTGATTGTTGGATTTTCCACTGTTACATTTTCAACTGTTGCATTTTCCTTTGTTACAATTTTCTTTGTTACAAATTTATTTGCTAAAATTTCCTTTGTTAACCTTTCCAATGTCATAATTTCCATTAATACAATTTTCATTATTACAATTTCTATTGTAATCCAATTGTAACAATCCAATTGTAACAATCCAATTGTAACAATCCAATTGTAATAATCCAATTATAACAATCCAATTGTAACAATCCAATTGTAACAATCCAATTGTAACAATCCAATTGTAACAATCTAATAATAACAATCCAATTGTAACAATCCAATTGTAACAATCCAATTGTAACAATCCAATTGTAACAATCCAATTGTAACAATCCAATTGTAACAATCCAATTGTAACAATCCAATTGTAACAATACAATTGTAACAATGGAAACTGTTAAAATTTTCATTGGTGTAATTGTCATTGTTGCAATTGTCGTTGTTGCAATTGTGATTGTTACAATTGTCATTGTTACAATTGCCATTTTTCCATTTTCCATTTTTCTACTTTACATTTTTACACTTTACGTTGTTGCAATTACCATTGTTATAATTACAATTATTACATTTCCATTGTTAGAATTTCCTTTACTTTTACTGACGTTGATTAAGGTTTTTAGATTGAGTTTTGAAAAGTAAGTAGGGTAATGTATTTAACTATGCAGAGAAAACACATTTAACAAAAAATTATTCTTAAATTACAGTACAATTATTTCTGTCATACATTTTATAATTTGAAAGTCTAAAAGGAAAACAATCAGGAAGAACATAAAATTAAAATTCCCAAAATAACTCAAAAAGGCAAAGAAAAGTTCGACGCCACTGAAAAATTTATTCTATTCTATTCATATGTCTTAATATTGCCAAAAAAATAGCAAGAAGAAGAAGATTTGAAGTAGAAATGTCTAGAAGGAAAGAATATACAATATTCTGAATAAAAAACAACCTAACCTTCTTCCTATTGTGCATTGCCTTTCAAGTAAAATATAAACACAAAATACGATTTTGTGACATGGGACTGAAAAGGAGAATGTGAATTCCAAGAAAAGTTTATTACAGTCCGTTTACCTGTTCTTTGAATAAAATGAAATTTATTTGTTTCATTTTGAATATTGTTTCTCGACAATGTAACGAATTTGCTTTAGAAAGTCAGATATCTCATAAATAGTCAAATATTCTGAAAATAGGCAAAAGAAATAAAGTAAAAAGAAGTATAACTATTTTGTTGGAAATATATATATATATATATATATATATATATATATATATATATATATATATATATATATATATATATATATATATATATATATATATATATATATATATATATATATATATATATATATATATATATATATATATATATATATATATATATATATATATATATATATATATATATATATATATATATATATATATATATATATATATATATATATATATATCAAGACTTCTACTAGAACTACATATTTTCTTTTTTAATAAATTAACGGACGGTGTTCCTTCCAACGTATATGAGGGGCCGCATGATCGAAATAGTGTCAAGTTTGCATTCCGTGGATTGCCAGTTCAAACCACTGATATCTAACTGTAACTTCTGGATTGGGCAGGACATTTTGTTGACTTGAAGCTAATGTGGAAGCAGCCATGCTGTGCCCCACTTTCACACTACCCCAATTTTTTCGTATATTTTTCGTGTTAAAATAAGCCGACATTTTTTCTTGTTTTCTTTTGAAACCCATTTTAAATGCATTCTGCTCTTATAATAGAAAATCAATTGCAAGTCGAAGCAGTTATAAAGCAAGAGCAAAATTTTTGTTTTGCAATATAAAAATTAATTTTATAAGACGAAAATATAATATTTATAACAACGCTATAATATTAAAAAACACCAAAAAAATTGAGGCACAGTATGGCTTCTTCCACATTGGCTTCAACGCGTTAATAGAGGAAACAACTTTTGAGCCTTCCAGGAGTTACGTTAGAGTTCAGTGATTTAAACCTCGTCTTTGAAAAACAGAAAGTCGTGATCGGAGGGTTGCGAGTCAACTAAAGTCACACAGGGCTATGGTATTCGTTAAATGCGCCCTAGTCCATGTTCTCAAGTTGATAGTGGTGTGGAAGTTTGGTGATTGAGGTAAAAGCTCAGTGTTGACCTCGTCAAATAACCACGGTTCAAAATTGCGAGGCAGTGTTCCCGGGACTTTCGTTCGGGATAGACCGCGGATCACCGCCAATAGTCCATTTTTAACTATAGGAAAACGTTAGTTTTAAAGATACAACCCAACAAAATCAGACCCTTTTCCTACAGAGCAAGCTCGAATGTTGGATTTTTTTTACAATAGCTTACTTTATAATATTAATATTTACTAGCATGATCTTGCGATAATTATCGCTTGAACAACCCTCCCCACATACACACATTCGCTGTAACTACTCAAAGATGACCCTCCGTTCAAAGAATTCTACCCATAGGCGGCAGCACTACCAACGGCTCGTTTAAAAACTGCTTAGAAACTAATTATTTTTAAACGGATTTTTTAAAAACACGTTAACATTCATTAGATAAAATTACAATTCGTCACTGCTCCGGGAAATTCCCTTTTTCTTTACCTCACATGTTAAACTTTCGTAATTCCCTTTTCAATCACTTTTTTATTTAAGATTTCATGAATACCGAACATAAGCTATATATAATTTGAATTAAGAATAAATCGAAGTTAATTAATCGAAAATGTACTTATTTTTCATATGAATAGATTATTCAGATTAAAGCTCCCTTTATCGAATTAAGTATGTTGACTAATTGAATGATGCAGGAAGAACCTTTAATGAATTACACTGTTTACAAAGTAAGATTGAAATGCTTGCAAAACTCCTTTGATATAAGGCTTAGAGAAAATTACACTCTACTTAAAGCCGTGAATAGACCTTAAACAACCTTTTGTAGTAAAATTTGAATATATTCTATTATGGAATAAGTGAAGAACTGTTTCTAGCTTTTGAGTTAAACATACTAAATTTTAATGAGAATTATTTAAATTCGTAAACATTTGGGAAATTATATTGAATAAAATTTTATATATATTGCATTTAGTTAATAGATTAATGCTTAGTTTAATAATACTTTCAAAAGGATTTCAATAGCTATTTTTAAAAATATTTTCTTTGTAAAGATAAATATAAAAATAATCCATCGTGAGAAATTTTAAAAAGTGCACAATGTTACTTTTATATACAGTGTGTCCGCTAAAGTCTTTTCTAATTCCCTTAACTTTTGAATTCCGATAGATGCAGTCATAAAATATGGTGTTTAGATGCGGTAATGCACTATGGCTATACGATGGTACACCCTTTGCAGTGCCTCTATCGGAAATTTACGGAGTTAGCATGCCTATCGCTAAAGTTATAAGACTTACAGAAAAATAATCAATTATAAAGTTGTAGAGAAGCATCAATTTAGTGCAAATAGACACTATGCGTACATAAAAGCTATGAACGGAACGTGTACAGCGTTCGTTTGCTCTTGATTTCTAATATTACATTACAATATGTGCCATACAGTAGTAAATTCCGCTTTCGAGAGATTTATAAAGAGAGTTGAAGAGCGTTTTATTCATGTTTGGAAGGTGTCTTTATTCGTATTGAATTAACCCTTCTATACATTTTTGTAATTGAATGTTCTCATGTATGTCCTGCAATTTTAGTGATACACACGCTAACTTCGTAAGTTTCAGATAGGGGTCGCTATAATTGGAATAATCGTATATCGCATTGTCGATTTATTATACCTAGACACCTCTTTCGTAACCATTGCTGTTGGCGTTCAAAAGTTAAAGAAGTGAGAAAGGAATTTAGTGGACGCACTGTATATGTGTAGCATAATAAAGAATATAGAAACATAAAACAAAGAAACATAGAACAAAGAAGTATAAAAAAAATATCTGAAAATATGATATATGCTATATTTATGCTATTGAGTACAGCAAAAAGGTCTTTCGCAATTTTTAGCAAATGCATACTTGAAACAATTATTTTCTAAACCGGGAAAAAACATATTTTTCTCAAAATCATTTTTTAAACATATTTTTAATAAGTTCTTAATCCACTTCATCACCTAGTAAAGCGGTACTGAGCAAAAGTGCCTGAAAATAGTATAAAAATGCATTTAATAATGGTTTAATCCAACGTTTCCAGTCTAGAACTCTTGTCTAATGTCATTCTAGGTGACAGATTGTCGACCGAGGCTACATTTTCTATAAATTTTTCGGTTGTAAAAAGTACAAATATTGGTTTATTTGCTATTTTCCTTCATAGCCCGTTTAATTCTTTCATTTCAAATGTGAATTCATTGCAAAATTGAACAGAAAAAACAGGGCATACAAATTTGACTCACAATAAAACCTAAAAGGAATAAGATAGCTAAGATATGTTGCTTGTACATGTAACAGCAACATATGTGTTTTTTTAAGCAGTTATTTTCCAAAACCATTAACGTACTTATAAACGCATCATTCCAAAACCATTAACGCACCAAGAAACCATTAAACGCACTGAGCTTTCACCTGAGGATTCATGGCGATTGACTGCCTTCCTACTAGTTTCTCGTTGTTATCAGCGTAATGTGTCGCCATCTCCCGGTATACAAGGAAACTTTCACAGCCTTTTCGTACGATCAGAACTTCGAATGTTGTCTATGCCTCTTGTGACGTTATATATAAAACAAACTGCGTACAAATACATCTAGATATGTTGTAGTTACATATACAAGCAACATATCTGAATTATCTTATTTTTTTTAGTTTTTATTGCGTGTCAAAGTTGTAAAGATAATTCTCATACAACCTGTAAATTATCAGAATATTGGAATTAGAATGCGCTCTAGCAGAATAATGAATAATGAGCCGTCATCTGACCGTGGTTCAAACATACGAGGCATCGTTCCCGGGTCTTTCCTTCGAGATAGGCCCCGAACCGTCACCAATAGCCCACTGCGCAACTCTAGTGCGACGTTAATTTAAACCAACCAATCAGAAGAATGAGCAGACATCCATACTTTTGTTTGTTTTTCTGTTGAAACTAGATTTACGAAAATGGAGAGGTTTTAGACCAAATAAATTTAGAGTAATTTCGACTTATTCCAGCAAAAAGATTGGTTAGCTACTCAGAACGCTGTATTGCATGCTCAATCTAAACTTAATTTAAAATGTTATGTAACCTAGAATTACTACAGTATTTAATATGAGCCGCAGATATGAGCCACTTCCTTCTCCCCCCCCCCCTCCTAAAAACAACTATATATATATATATATATATATATATATATATATATATATATATATATATATATATATATAAACCATACCACGTGACAGTCACACGTCTGTAAAATTCATAAAAATAGATTCAGCTTGTTTCGAAACTAATCTCCTCATTTAAACAGTTATAAGTAGACTTGATCAAATATACAACCCTCTTTAATCAGTCTTTTATACAATTAACTTTGCAAATTTGATTTAATTCGTTATTTGCCAAAAAGTTGAAATACTGTCTGTAAAATTCATAAAAATAGATTCAGCTGGTTTCGAAACTAATCTCCTCATTTAAACAGTTATAAGTAGACTTGATCAAATATACAACCCTCTTTAATCAGTCTTTTATACAATTAACTTTGCAAATTTGATTTGATTCGTTATTTGCCAAAAAGTTGAAATACTGTCTGTAAAATTCATAAAAATAGATTCAGCTGGTTTCGAAACTAATCTCCTCATTTAAACAGTTATAAGTAGACTTGATCAAATATACAACCCTCTTTAATCAGTCTTTTTTACAATTAACTTTGCAAATTTGATTTAATTCGTTATTTGCCAAAAAGTTGAAATACTGTCTGTAAAATTCATAAAAATAGATTCAGCTGGTTTCGAAACTAATCTCCTCATTTAAACAGTTATAAGTAGACTTGATCAAATATACAACCCTCTTTAATCAGTCTTTTATACAATTAACTTTTCAAATTTGATTTGATTCGTTATTTGCCAAAAAGTTGAAATACTCATGTAAATTTGTATGTGAAAAAAGATATAGTAAAAAAAAATTCTAGAAAATTTCCTCTAATTATTATATGCTTCGTTAGACTTATTTTAATTAGTTCAAAGTAATTAATCAAACATGAATACTTCTTAAATATTACCCTTTTGTCATATATAATTTTTTTTACAACTTTTCATGTTTTTTTGTACAACTGTAATATCAATTTCAAACGATAATTTTAAATTGATATTATAGTTGTTTACTTGTGAATGCAAAAGGATTTCGTGAAATAAATAATAGAAAATCTCCGCTTATTATTATATGTTTCGTTCGACTTACTCAAATTTCTTCAAAGTAATTAATCTAACATCAGTGCTTCTTAAATAATTCTCTTTTATTATACAGTAAATTCATTTACTACTTTCAAAAAAAAAATTTCTGCAACTACAATATCAATTTCAAATGATAATATTATTTAAAAAAAATATTAAAATCCATAACATACTGTAATAAATCTGAAACAAAACAAGACTTCACCTACCTAATGACTTCTTTATATAACTTCATTCTAATTATCTTAACACAGAACATGACTGTAATTTACCTGCAGAATCTTAAAATGCGGGGAAAAAATCCAGTTTTATAATTAAAATTTCCAGGCGAAATGCCAACAGAAGAAGACTTTCCCCTGCAGGGCATTAAATTAATTTGATATACTAATCTAAAACGGAAACTTTTTTTTCTTGGCACCCTGTCCGGCAGTGTTAGTGCCCAAATGGAAAGGCATAAAAGTCGTTTAGAGGAGCACTAACACTTCATCATGAAAGGGTCACATTATACTTTGTAACACCCGCAAATGAATTCGCTAAATTCTACACACGCGATTCTTTTGTGACAGTGGAACGGTGCCAAATGCAAAATGTGTACAGAATGAGCCGTGTACAAACACAGAATAGGGGGAGAGAAGAATGATTTTTTTTATTTGAATAAATAGATTATTCCTCATTTTAATGCTCGCCATAAAATATAGAAATATATATGTTTAGCAATAATTAAGTTATGTTGTTCAATAGAAAGTAAATTAATGTATACCTTCTAGTTGCAAACCAAAACAGATCCATATTTTCGTAAAATCGTTTTTTTTAAAAATATTTTGTACAAGTTTTCAATGCACTGCATCACTTTGAAAATCAGTATTGAAAAGTGTTTGAATCCAGTTTAAAAATGCATTCAAAATGATGTGTTTAGATCCGAGAGTAAGTGGCTGATAATCGATTTTAGCGTCTCATGTATAAGTTTATGACAATGGATCTGTCTGGTTTTGAATTAATTACTAATAAAATAGGATGAGGAAGATGAGGTATGCCAAAAAAAAATACTTAGTAAAATAATCTTTCTATAAAAATTGAAAACCGACTTAAAGAAAAATGCGCTGAAAAGTAATTTTTTTTTTAATTTTACGAACGCAATGAAAAAAATTGATTTTTTTAATGTCAATTTTATACTTATTACTACTTTTTGAAATCGGCAAAAAATTTAGGTATGATTTTTGAAAATTGGCATCAACTTCAAAAATTTGTAATAAGTATAAAATTGACATTAAAAAATTCAATTGTTCCAATAAGTTCGTAAAATTAAAAAATATTTTTTACTTTTGCACGAACGAACGAAATGTCATTTTTGCACAACTTCTGTTAAATAATGAAAATATTTTTAAATCTGATAAATTATTAAAAAAAACTCCGGTTAATCGACATTTTTGAAAATTGGCACCAACTTCAAAAAGTTGTAATAAGTATAAAATTGACATTAAAAAATTCAATTGTTTCAATAAGTTCGTAAAATTAAAAAATATTTTTTACTTTTCAGCGCATTTTTCTTAAAGTCGGTTTTCCTTTGTTTTAGAAAGATTATTTTATTTTTCCCTTTTAGTTTTTAATTTAGCAGGGGGCTTCGCCGTCTATTATTATTATTCACCAAAAAATTCAAGTAGCAACTTGTGCTCAGCAATGTATATTGTAAAACAATCCCTATTAATGCCAATAAATGCACGAACGAACGAAATGTCATTTTTGCACAACTTCTGTTAAATAATGAAAATATTTTTAAATCTGATAAATTATTTAAAAAAAACTCCGGTTAATCGACATTTCTGAATATATAACTGCCGGATAACCGATTTTTTTTTCAGATTCAAGTGGATATTTCTCTGTCGAATAAAAAAAGAATTTTCGCAATCGGACAATTTTTTTTTTCAAACAGTCCGGTTAATTGAGTATTTCGGATAGTTAAATGCCGGATAACCGGCATTTAACTATCCGGATTTTTAACAAATTGCTCCCAAAGTGAAATCACAAAGTGAAACATCCCCTATCCAACAAAAAAAAAATGTGCAAATATCTGAATTAGAACCGAAATCCTGCGCGAACATACATAAAAAAAATACATAACAGTCGTATCTATAACCTCTCGACTTGGCGGTTTTAATTTAAAATTTCTGGCGGTTTTATTTTGGAGTTTTGGTTAGCTCGCTGTTCAGTCGGTTAAAATTAGTACATGAACCTAATCGTTTTTCTTTGAGTACAATTGCATCATAAATGAGCGATGACATACTGAAATTTAAGCAACCGTACTTTCTAAAAATTGAGCAGTGTGATTTAATATTGCTTATCTCAGCTTCTGTTTAAGCCATCTTAACAAATTGACCTTTCGAACATTTATTCTGTTTAGTGAACCATATAAACTGAATTTTTTCAAAAGGTCCAGTTTAGAAATATCAATTAAATACACTTGCTGTGAAAATAACCTTATGAATTCGGCATTTCCTTCGCATTTCAGAGTGTGAGATAAAAAAAATCTCACGTCTTATCTCGAACCCGAATTCCAGTAATCATTATAAAAGAATCCTTAATGGCCGAAACGTAACTGGGGAGAATAAAGTAGAATAAGTTCGTCCGATTGATTCCATCGGAGAAGATACTTTCGGGGGAGGAGCTCAGAAGATAAATTACCACCCATGTAGGCACTTAAAAGCCATTTAAAGAGATTAAATGTTTTAACAGTGCTCTCCCAAACTTGCTAATTAAAAGCAAACTGTTATTGGATTTTAGTTAAATTGGGAAATATTTTTCGCGCATGTGGTTGCATTAATTTCTAGTCTCCGGAAGGAGTTTCTGGAGATTGTAGCAAGAGAAAATGCACTTTCCTTTCAGATAGTTGTTAAAACATTAGAAAACTGATTCCTTGACTTTCTAATTCTATTTCACATTAAACGTTAGAATACATTAGGTTTTATTTTTAGCGTAATTCCCGTTACACCGTTACAATTAGGTGCTTGAAATGAAGTAAAATGTACTCATTTTTGATTACATTAGATGCTAATCATGGCTCCGAGAACTTTAGTTTCCATTTTGAAAATTACATCTACCAAAAGAGTACAATTGTTGTGAGTTTTGTGAACCAGTGAATTGATAATGAGCCTGGAATGTAATAAACATGTATTGACACTATAAAATTGCGGTATGGTACTTAAAACAGTGTCAATAACAAAATATAACAATATCATATCTCACAACTGTAATAAAATATGCAGTAATAAATGTAATTTTCAAACTTTTTTTCCGGTATTTGGGTTTTTCTTTATTAATTTCGTTATTTTCGAAGTCTTAATCAGTCTTAATTTCCTTAACTTAATTTCGCATATACGATAGGCAAGGTGCGGGAAAATTAATCTTTGGAGGTAAAATGGTTTTCTTTTAAATTATATATTAAATTACACATTGTTAAACTTATGTTTTAATCTAGTTATTTAAAAAATAAATATCACTTAATTTAATTGAGTATATTATGCAAAATATTACATTCCCGGGTGATTCAATATTTCAATGAAAAAAATTAGAAGCTGTTCACATTTATTATTTGGTTTTTCTTTTTGCAATGTTTTACGAAGTGGAAAAAATAGGCTTTTGAATTATTAAAAGTAAATAATACAACATTCGTAAATATTTAACAATCTTCGGCAAAAGTGCAATTATTCTACAAATATATGAATTTAAAAGCTTATAAATGACAAGAGCACTGCAATATATTTAACACTGTTTATATGTTAATATAATGAAGTTATATACCTGTTTTACTCTAAATAAACTATCAACAAAAGAGCATATATCTATTTAAAAAATTGATACCATTTGTCTGTTTCATTAGAAGTAAAATATAATGTTCTAAAAGAAATAAAAAATAGTTTGCGAAACTATTTAAAAATAACGTCTATACAGCAAATATTCAAGAATGAAAATAAATGAAAATTATACTAGCGAATTATCTTTTTCAAAGATAATAAATAATGAAAAAGTCGATTTTAAGAATTGGTGGATTACAGAGAAATATTTAGAAATCTGTAACAAAAACAGTCCAATGCTAATCAAATATTTGATATTTTTCATTTATTCTAGTTTATTCAAGTTATTAATTTGACTAAAAAATTTTTTTAATGCCTTTTACACGAAAAATTTCATGAAACCCCCACAAAAAAAACCTTTCAACCCGTTTACGAATCGTTGTAAGTTACCTCAGAAAAATAATTTTTTAAACTATTTTTTAAAAAACCCAGAATTAGCAAAAAAGTACTATTCTGGTTCTAATAAATAAGTGAATTTTTTTAAAAAACAATTGTAATTTTACAGTTTTTAAATTATAATTTGAACGTGAAAAATTGAGTTTTAAAACTCATTTTCTCCCACTTTACACTAATTAACACATATTTTGATTATAAATTTTGTGTGTACTTTTTATGCAGAACTGGTTCGCTACTTTTGTGATGTTATTAAACTAATTGTTTCATGGTTCTTGCATACTCTTATAATAGAAATAAAATTTCAACTGGAGTTTTCTACATTTCTTTGAATTTAATGTCACACTACAAGAGTTTGAGTAAAAAGGACTTACCGGCGATAATGAAACTACTTTAGTATTCTGGCAACGTGTACATTGACTTTACGTTCACATCTAAGATCGTTTTAAATATGATTCTAGAATTAAAATAATTAAAAATAAATAATTATTAGTTTGAATATTTATTGTAAATTAACTCTCTAAGTTACGAGGGAAACAAAATTGTACAGTGGTTTTCACTGCAACAGTTTAATATATATTTCCAACAAAGTGTCTTTGAAAAAAACTACGTTTTTTATGATTTGAATTGATATAGATTAAAAAAAACACGCCGATGTATACGAGAAACACGACGATATTTTATATTTAAAACATCTTTCAAAATTGAGTATTGCTATGAATTTAAAATTTATGTGTACTTCTGAAAAAACTCGACGCAAGAACTGCCAAAAGGTTAATTATATTACGTTTTTACAAATACTAAACATCGAATTATAGTTGAAAGTATAGAAAACATTTCTGTTGAAAATCCAATTTCGAAGAAAAAATATATTCACTTTGCATATTTACTAGTTGAAAGTAACACATATTTAAAATTAGTCATGTAAAATATTATGTGTACTTCTTACCAAATCAATTTATTTTGAAAGTTTAGATCTTTAGAAAGGGTATAACTTCTGAAAACATAAATATAATTTAAACCATATTTACGTTTTTTTAGAAGTATATAGTCCATAACGAAAATTGCCTCCCATTTAAACTACAAAATTCTATAACAAATAAAGCAATTATTAAAATACAAATGCAACGTTAAAATACGCAATAAAAGTCCGTAATAATCCGGACATGTTTCGGGAGATACATCACCCTTCATCAGCGGAAAATGTAAAGTCTGTGTGTAATGAAATATAAATAAACCCAAAGAAATCTAAAATGTTGCCAAAGACTAAAAAACTAACTAAAAACTATTACAAACGGTTGGAGTTAACTATTGTGTGCCAACAAGCGGGAAACATTGGGACCGCAAACGTTTCATTGACAACCGAATCAATATTACTAAAAATATGAAACGCCTCCAGGAAGTCAAGTTCAAATGGAGATTTAGGTTTGCAAATTAAATGTGAGTTAGAAAAATTAAATATATGACCATGTTCCCAAGAGTGCTTGGCAATGGAGGACTTCTTTATTTCTTGTTTAACAGTATGTGCTTGGTGCTCCTTGATACGAAATCTTAATGCTCTCCTTGTTTGACCAATATATGACATGCCACATTGACATGAAATACTGTATATGCCCCAGTTATTAAGATCGTCAATAGGGTCTTTAAGTTGTGTGAACGTGATCTTATTGATAGGTGAAAATATGGAACGTATGTCGAACCTACCGAGAATTTTAGAAATTTGATGGCTGATCTGGGGATAATATGGTAAAACAACTAAAGACTTAGATCGCTCAGATAGACTAGAATTTTTAAATGGATTTTTAAGTTTATGTAGGGCCTTATCAACGACGTTGGGTGAGAAACCTCGATCCACGGCGACGGCTCTCAAATAATTAAGTTCAGTCTGGAGTGAATCGGGTGTAGAACAGATGTTAAGAGCACGATTAACAAAAGTGTAAAATGCAGCCATTTTTTGTTGTATGGGGTGGCAGGACTTAAAATGAGGGGCAAAGAAACTGCGAAGGGTTTTCTATATACGGTGGTGGATAAATGGTCATCTTTACGAGTAATTAAAACATCAAGGAAAGGAAGAGTATTGTTGGATTCGGATTCGGCAGTGAATTGTATTTTAGGATCTATGGAATTTAATACAGGGAGAATTCCGTCAACTTCTCCGGTGGAGTTGTTTAATAGGGCGAAAGTGTCATCAACATAGCGGATCCAAAGGGGAAATTTAATAATGGTGAAAAGTTTTTCTTCAAAATAATCCATATATATATCACTGAGTATGGGTGAAAGAGGGCTTCCCATAGCCAAACCCTCCGTTTGTCTATAAAAATTACCTTCAAATACAAAAGTGGTTTGCCAAAGACAAGTCTTTGTAAGGGAAATCAAATCATCTATTTCAAATTGTGTGAAATGAAAAACTCTGAGGCGACCTTCAAGGCACTTTAATGCGCCTTGAATAGGAACGTTGGTAAATAAAGATTTTACATCGAAAGACACCATGTGGAGATCTTTGGCGTTTATGTCTTTGATAAGTGAAACGAATTGCATAGAGTTTTTAACAGTATATCTATTGGATTTCAAAAGAGGTGAAAAAATGGTGACAAGATATTTGGCTAGTTTGTATGAAGCCGTACCTATATTAGACACAATAGGACGAAACGGGATATCAGGTTTGTGAACCTTGGGTAGACCATATAACCTGGCTGTATTGGATATGGACGGAATAAGATAATTTTTAGAGGAAATAAAATGGCTGTCCTTTATTATTGATTTGATCACCTTAAGTTCATTCTGTGATGGATCACGTTTAAGTTGGATGTAAGGTCCCTCAGAGAGCAGGGTAGTAACACTTTCTGTATAAAGGGTTCGGTCTAAAACCACAATTTGTCCGCCTTTATCAGCCCTGGTTAAAACAATTGAAGGATTTGATTTTAATTCCTTGAGAGTGGATGTTTCATATTTATTCAGATTGGGTACAAAATTCTTGGAATTAAAATTAACATTATTTAGTATTAGATGTCTAATGGAATCTTTCTGTGTTTGAGATAAACTACTATTGACGAACGTCCTTTCCACAGGAGCAATTAGTCTAGAAAATGAGGGTTTGGATGCAATAGCAAAATTAGCGTTAAGTGCAAGGACTTGCTTTTGTTTGTTGTCTAAAGGAAAGTTGGAAAGATACGGACTTTTATTGCGTATTTTAACGTTGCATTTGTATTTTAATATTCTTAACGCAATGCTCTATAAGACGAGTTTTTATCTTAAATAAAGCAATTGGTTTATAATGTTCATATATGTTTAATATTAAGGATATACAGTAAAATGTAAACTTTATTTTTAATTTCTGACTTTTTGAGTAAACATTTTAATGTGTGTAATTTAAATTTATATAAGAAAATAATATTTCAGTATTTCACAATTCCATAATTGTTTGAGCTTAGGTGTTGTAGTTCAAAAATGGTTCAAAAATACGAGGAATCGTTCCCGGGTCTTTCCTTCGAGATAGGCTCCGAACCGTTATCAATAGCCCACAGTGCAGCTCTAGTGCGACGTTAATTAACCAACCAACTATAATTGATTGTAGTTTTTCAAAATTTAAACAATTTAAATTTAAATTTTTTTAAAAATATTTTTATTTTTCACCAAATTTTTTTTAGATGCTTTGAACTACAATTCATGATAATTAACATAAAATGTTTGTATATTAAGTGCATTTGGTTTTTATATAAATAGTTATACATAATAACAGCATTTTTCCTTAAAACTGTATTCTAATTTATAATATACACGTATTTTACAATATTCTTAAAAATTATATTTATCTCCACATTAATAAAAAAAACAGTCTTAGTGTTTCGAAAAACTTAATATCAAGGAAAATCAAACACAGAAGAAGAAAAAGGATTTAAAATTTACGTTCCTTGCAAAACCTATACCTGTCAATCCCGCCTAAAACTTTAAATAACTCACTAAAAATCATAGATACAGTTTGAAAATTTTCCAATCAGATTTAGAAAATTCCAAACCATAATTTTAGCAAATAAAAAAATATATAATTTTTTGGGTATTGCGTCCCTTTCATTGGTTTTTATAAAAAGTATGTATGTTACATTTAAAAATAATTTAATACAAATTGCACTTTTTAAGAATTTTTTAAAATCGTTTTACTAAATAGCGTGTCCATATTGCCTATCTTTAACTGATTATTCTGTAATTTTTATTTTATAAATATTTAAAATCAATACGCAGGTTACTGAGCATTTGAGTCATTTATAAAATGACTTAACTACTTTACAAATTAATGAAACAGTTTTTACATGCCTTTCTTAGCTCCAACATTATAAAACCTTTAAAATGTATTTTTTTTTATTATTTTTGTAAATGGTATAAAATGTGAAATAAAAACCTTTTATTTAAAATATGATGCCATAAGAACATCTGCCTAGTCTCAAACTTATCCTAGGAATGAAATATATTTTTTTATGCCTTATCAAAACATGGTGTTAAAAAATCCGTTATTTTAATAAACGTAGTATATAAAACTGATAACATAGTTTTTCGTAAGAAACGGCTGTATTCATGTTTATGCCTTAGCTCGATATCTTACTTTCATGATGCTATTACGAAATTGAAAAGCATTGATTTTATGTTTAAAATAAGATTTCTGATACTAACATCTTTTGAAGCTACTAACATCATAATGTTTAATATGAAAGTTTCGATTCTGTATGTACTGACATAAGAATCTTTAAAAATACGCTTGATAAACAATATATTTTTATTTGATTTAATCTTCTATGACGTATGCTTCCTCTGTATATTTTTTTTATCTATCCTTCCTCTGTTCTATTGCACTTTGTTACTTAATTTGATTGCGATTAACGTACATAAAGTTGCATACATTGTCCTGTTTTCAACAGTGTATGCATACAGAAGAGTTAAATAAAGAAAAAAAATGACTAAATAAGTATTTCTGTGTAGGGAAGATTGTTGCACTTACAATCGTTTGCAGTAATTTGTTCCAACGTTGGTGTGGAAGTTTGTAAAATAGGGTGATAGCTCAAGTATTGTTCATATAATATCTGTACGTGGTTTTAAATTAGGAAGCAGTATTTCAAAAAGTGTGCTATAATAAAAAATGGGTGTTATATTATTTGATTTTTTTAATTTTTTCTAAAGCGAAAAATATACATTTTAGACTGTGTAAGTTAAAAATTCTCAGAGGGGACAGTTGCTCCTAATAGCTAAATCAGCCATTGTCGTCAAGGTTACTTTCGTCATATTTGACACTCGTTTCGTCATTGAATTGCGTGTCTTTTGATGAAACAAGAATCCTCATATTCTGTACGAAAGTCATTTAACTTGGACTCCGTTTTGGGCCTTTTCTGGGTCATCAGCTCATGTTTGGTTCTTATACTTATATTGTCAGAAAACATTCTGGTCTTCTTGGCCAAGTGGATAGAGCGTTGGGCTCTGGAAAGAGGGGACCACGAGGTTCGAGTCATCTCCTTGTTATAGTATTATTAAAATCGTTCTTATTTCTGGGCAAATAATTTTCGTTAAAAAAAAAACGACAAAATTAATTTTTTCATTTTGAAAAAATATTTGGCATGCATCTGTTTTGTCAAAAATGACTTAAGTTTCGGCAAATATGAGAATGCATTTTTTACAGTGCATCGACTCATAAAAAGAATATACAATTCATTCATTTCCCTTTATTGTATGACGATGTAAGTTTTATTTTTGGTTGTGCAACCAACTGAAGACACTATGGACGACGAACGGTCTAATGTTTGCTGAAATTGAGAAATAAATGCCATATGTTAACTACCGACAGTACTTTTATTGTACCATATTGTAAAACTTGTAAAACGACGATAATAATAATAAAATCGCTGCAAAAATTTAAATGCTAAGACATTATTTTTTCGTTTTCTGAACAATCTCTTCAGATGACGATATCCTTTCCTCTTGTACTCTTTTTTTTGCGAAGCGATGTTTTTTATTAATATTTTTATAGATCCAAATAAAATATCTAATCAAGTATTGCTATATCCTTAAGACGAAGAAAAAAGCACGATTCCGCATTATTCTCACCTAAAATACTACTGAATAAACATCATAGGCAGAGGTAAATCGAAACTGGCACCCCACTTTTGTCGAGGAGAATTATGCTCTGCAAACAAAACAAACTCAAAAGAAAGAAGCAGAAAATAAAAACGCGCGCGCGCTAAAATATTACTCGTAGCCCCGGCTTGCGACTGAAGCACATTCATCAGTTTAAGTAAAACGACTTTTCGCTCGGTGTTGATGAGTTGAGATGGGAAGGGTTGGAGATCGCAGCGAGCCGGGGATGCTCCGGTACTCCGGGAGTAACTGACAGCCATGAATAATGGAAGAACTGAGACTTGCAGAAATACGAATAAATGCAACTCTCGAAAAAAGAGAGGAAAAAATACTATATTCATATTTGCCTTCTTAGAAAATCTAACTTTTTGCTCGGGTGTCATTTTTTATGTGTAGCCAATGAGTGAATTTTTTTAGAACAGATTTTAGGTTTTATAAAAAATCTTGTAAGAGTATGATATCGTTAAGCATAATGAGTATATATTTTTTTTAATGTTTTTACATGCTAAATCAAAGAAAATGATGAAATATGCGCATATTTATTTATTAATTAGATATAACTGATTTGTATGGAAATTGTTAATTAACTTATGCACGTTATTTAGAAATGATAGATATCACTTAATTGTCTAGATTATTTTTACTTTTGCTTATTTATGCTTTTTTTATATTGGTTTTAGAAAAGGAAAAGTTATTGGTTTATAAATATTTCTTTAATTTTCAAGCTAAAATATTAAACTCTTAACTTTATTTTGAATGAGTGTTTTCTTTTTATATATTTTAAAACAATATTTATATAATCGTTTTAGTTATATATGAACTATTGTTAAATATCCCTCTGATGCTAACACGATTTTTGCATCGTAAAGTTATTTTCACTGCTTGGAAATTTAAATAATTTTTCACGGCCGTACTTATTCATATATTAATACTTTTGCAATCTAAAAAAAGGATACTACAGTTTTTTTATTAATTTATTAATTTAAGCCTTTCAGTAAATTCGCGTTGAATAAAAGTATTTTTTTATGAACCCTTTCAAAAATCAGAGGTTCAATTAACTTTATTTCATATTGACATTATATTAAAAAAAAAATGATATCCTTACTTTTTCTGTCATTTTTTTTATCCAGTTTCCTTTGATATTCATTACAATTTTTTTTATCGTCATCTTTACTTTTAAAATGAGTTTTATATAAAAAAATTCTAATAAGAATCAAGGTTTTTATCAAAGTAAATTACCCATGCAATCAATATTTATGAAAAGAATATTTTGACATATAATTAGTTTTAAAAAAATTCCACCCTTTCGCTACCACATAAAAAAAAATCCCTAATAAAAACCTTATTGTTCTTAGTTATCCCCACTCCCTTAATCTCAAAGTCCCTTCCAATTTAAAATAACCGAGCAATTAAAATCCCGAGTGAAGCAATCCGTTTCCACTAATTGCGTAATTACTTCGAAGTTCGATTCTAGATTAATATTAAGTGCAGACCGTCAAATAAACCTCATACTTTCCTTCGAATTTGTAATCCCTTTGTAATTATGCTTTTCTTCGGTCCAATCAAACAATCAAATGCCCCGATCTTGGCGTAATTGTTTGTTGTTGCTTTTGTCCCTTTTGTGTATCGTCGAGATGAATTGGCTGCGGTTTCGGGGGGGTATTGATTTGTAATTAAAGCGGGAAAATTCTGGAGTTGCATGGTGCTTCAGTTTTGAGGGGCTTTTTAAGTGCTTCTCGTCAAAGTTCCTGGCAGGTTGATGAATTCTTCGTACTAATTACAATAGGTTGTTTATAATGAATAAGGATAATTATACTGCAGGGTCTTTTGAGGATCTAAGAGTGTATTGTTTGAAAATGTTGGAAATGTTAAAAAGAATGAATTTTTTATCCAAAATTCTCATCAGGAATGTATTTTATTTTATTTTGTGATAATTCGCAATAAGTAGCTATATAATGCACACATTTCTCAATTGCATATTATTAAGAATAAATCTCATTTGAAAAACTTAAGTGCCACGAATGTTTTAGTCCGTTTAAATGATTTTTGATTACAAATAACATTTTTACGTATTTGAACTGGACACTGCATGTCGTTATATCTGGTTGCACCAAAAATGATTAAACATAATTATTATTAGCAAAACATTTTGAACATGCATTTATGCCTATTCGAAAGTATAAATTCGCAATTTACCTCCATTTAGATTAAATTGACCTTTTACTTTTTTTTGTTTGTTTTAATGACGTAGCTTATGATTACATCAATAAAATGCTTAAAATTTGTTTCAACAGAAAAAAACCATCCAAGTTTTAACCAGGATTTGATTTGATAGCGGGACGTTATTAATTTTTTCGTTTCTTTTATGTCTCTTGGGCAATAAAATTGCAATAATTATGAATAATTAAACTTTTGATAACCATAAATTTGTTATTTAATGTTACACATGCATTTAAATTCTCATTTATATAAGATTATATGAATAGCTCAAAATTATGTAATAAAATTCGGCAAACAAAATGTTAAATACTAAATGATAGTTAGCTAAAAGCCTCACTGTTTCTGTACATCTGAGAATAGTATAAATTTAGCGAAACATAAACTTGCACACCATAAATAGATGTTTTAAACTAATAAATATTGGCATGTAATTTTCTTAAAACTAATAATGGTTCTTTATATTAATTATGTATAATGCTTATATAATTTTTTTTTTTTTTTTAAAGTGTGATAGAAAATTAAGGACAATTTGGGGGAAAATAGAATAAACGTTAGATGAATTAAACAGGAAAATTATCTTTACGTTTTTATAAAGTGTTAATAATATTTGTTTTTAATTAAACAAATTTAGATTTTTAAGAAAATTTATGAATTGCAACGTTTTAATACTTTACTACAAAATAATACTAATACAATTATTCGTTTTTAGATTTTATTCAATTGTAAGTTAATTACAAATTATAAGTGGTTAAATAATTCAAATCTATCAAAAAACAAATTGAGTTTATTAGTAATTCCTAAATTAGATTCATATTTATATAATTGTATTTCAATAAATTAAAATTAAACAAATAGTTATGTTCTATGTAAAAAATAAAGATTAATTAGTTACGTTTAATTTAAACAAGAAAATTATTTCATACACAACAAAGTGGGACAGAAAAATATTCCTCAATATAATTATATTATATGTTTTAAATGCATCTTACAAATCCATGCAAGTTAAGCTTATTAATAGGTAATTAAAATTATAGAATATTTTCTACACAAAAACATTGAATATTACATTTGATATAATATACACATAAAAATAATGTTTCAAAACGCAATAAACATATAATCCATAACGGATCTTTCTAAATTAAATAACTTAATACATTTTTAAGAAAATATCTTATCAAACAATTTCCAAACTTTGGAAACATTAGAAGATTACTGCTTAAGGTTTTTCTGTAGTCAAGCAAGAAAGTTTTTTATAAATAAGAAAGAATTCAGAAATATTGACTAATAAAATTCGTAATTAAGAATAAATCTACTTCAAATTATAGGGATTGAATATATTAATATTTTAGCAAAATTACCAGTTCTTCGCATGGTTTTTAATTAAAATTCTGTCCGTATTCAATAAAAAAATTACATAATATAGCTGTTAAGCATTTTTAAATTTTATTGTGGAAAAATTGGACTTTTATGAAAAATCTAAATAATAGGATAATCATGAAATCGCTTTCTATCCTTTAAAACGTTAAAAAATGGGAAATAAGAACAGGAAATTGTAATAACTCGTATCCTTTTCAACATATCGATACAAAACAAATTCGGAAACCTAATACTAAAATGCAGTTGTTAGCAAGATCTAATAAAATTTATTTTTTATGTCGATTAATAACTGTTTGGGAAACAAATATGCATGATTATGCACCTCTTCTTTTTAAGATATTTAGAACAAAAACTCGATTTTCAATCCTTTTTCTGTCTTGAAACTAGGATTTTACCAATTCTCATCAAATTCGGTTCCTTAGTTTCTGATATTTGCAAGGATAAACAAGTATACATTTTGTAAAGGAACTTTATTTTTGTAAGTTCGTTTATGAAAATAATATATAAGATACTTTCGAAAAAATAATTTTACTTTTACTGACAAAATTGAAATATAAAATCTTTTATGAATGTGTAGAGCAGTTTTTGGAAACTCATGTAAAAACCTTTTCCGAATATTTAACAGTTTTGACTCTAATTAATAAATTAAATGCATATCATGTTTCTCTAATCAATCAAGGTAATAAACCTTAAACACGACCTGGTATCGAGATTACACATTGCGTCATGTTGTTTAAATATCAGTGACGTCACGCACAAATGTTAGTAGTTGGTATGCACCACTTAGTTTTCTCTATTCACCAATCAGCTTCTATTTACCCGGGTTTATATTAATCTCGAAACCAGGTCGAAACCAGGTGGGACTTTAAGCATGACCTGGTCGAAACCAAGCCGTGCTTAAAGTCTTTTGTTTGTTAATCGTGAATAAATTATTAAAATTACTAATATTTGATCAAGTAATCTTTTATTCAATGTGAATATACATTTTGAGAATTGTAATATAAGATCATTTTCAACATTATTTTTTATTTAGGGAAGGTATTATTTATTACGTAGAATAGAGAAAAACAGCCACTATCGAGTTTGTGGTTTGTCCGAGGTTAAATATGAAGAAATATTTCCGATTTATTAAAAACGGGATTTCTTATGTATTACAGAATCTTTCCTGATGCTAACGATAACTAGAGAAACTTTCATTTAAAAATATATTTTATTTTAAATGTGTCACAACATTTAGAATTCAAAGTAAGACTTTAAGGTAAGAAAAAATAAAGTAAAATACGTTGAGATGAAGCTGGCAAAATAACAATAAAAAAAGCACTCAAATAGTCTCATTTACGCCTTTCTTAAGAAAAGATTCTACATAGAAAGGCCACTTTTGGAGATTAAAAAAGTCGTTATTTTAAAAAGCAGCGCTAAAATTGGAAGGGCCTTAAAAACCTCGCTCTACGATTTAAAAGAAAGAACTTTTTTATTCTTCCAAAAAAGCCATTCTGGAATATAATTTTTTTATGTAGTTACGAGCATTCCGAAAAATTCGTTTCGGTAATAAATTCTGTTATACTATGTTTAGTACTCTAACCCCAAATATCTAATATGAAGGAATTAAAAAGTATTGCACAAATATTGAAAATTAACATGTGATATATATATATATATATATATATATATATATATATATATATATATATATATATATATATATATATATATATATATATAGTAATTAATAATAGTATAATAATTTAGTAATTAATCAATTTTTAAAACCGCAGAAACAAATTTTGTAAAGTCTAGGTATTGTAAGTGACCAAAATATTATAACCTCCAAACTGGTCTGTGATTTTCATATCCCGTACGCTGAAGTGTACTACAAATAGTGCGTTCAGAAATGCTTTGAGGGGGATCCTTGATTAAAATAGTCAATAATTTGCTGCCCTGTTACCCTTCAGTTGTTCCTTACTAACATGGAACTCTTAATTCTTCACGAACATTCAGTACCGCCTGACGACCACAAGAGGCACGTTGAGATCCAGTATTTTGGCTAACAGTCTAATTTTTAAACACTTTCACAAATGCAACGGTTTTGCTGATGCTCACTCCGTGACTCATAAGACGATTTTATCCATACCTGTTCGAACAAAACGCTTCAACTATTGTTGTAAACAAGTATCTTCCCTTTTTAATACATTTATCGCCTTCTGTTGGAAACAGTGTGATGTCATAGCTCCTTTACTAAAAACGTCAGGAAGTCATAATATTTTTGTCCCCTACAGTGCATAAAGAAGAGTGTCCGTACAGTTGCTCTTTATAAAAATCTACAGTTTTATTCTTACCTTGAAGAAATTTTACACACTTCACTTTCAAAGATACAGGAAGGTCACTGTCTACATAAAATTTCTAATGACTACACCCATCACCTTTAAAGCACTGAACAATGCAATATTTCAAAATTGTATGAATGAAACATTGTAACAATGTAACATTTTAATATTATGTAATAATTTAATTTATACGACGCATCATGAATAATAAATACCACGATTATAGCAGCAAAATGTCGCCAACTAAATAAAAAATAGCCAAATGAATAAAAAATTTGCCAAATGAAGAAAAATATAGCCAAATGAGAAATTTTGCACACTTGGCCTTCAAAGCAAGAGGAAGGCCAATACCTACATGTGAATTCGAAAAACAACGCCCCTTTCCCTTCCCACCCCTTACAGCAGAATTAACTTCTCACTGAAACCGCCAGATGGCGCTTCGGTGGAAAAAAATCGGTCAACACTCTGCTTAAACCCCGAGCAACGTCGGATACACTTCAGCTAGAAATCTTATAACGGTCATTAAGGTATATTGTTTAAAAATAGATGTTCATTTATTTATTCTTTTGATTCTTAGAGAGACTTAAACTGTCACGAGTAAAAACATCAAATACCCTTCCAGTATGCTAATCTTCAGGAAGAGTTGGCTTATAATAATATCTCATTGTAAAAATGGAGAAAAACTAAAAACAACTCTTCATTTTTGAATAATTAAAATGTCGAAGCATTTTTCAACATTTGTTTTACAGTATGCTTCTTATAGGTAAATCTAGACAACAAAATTTGTTTCCAACGTGGTACATAGATTTTTTTTAGTTCCCTCACAAAGGGGATATCCTAATTTATTATTCTAAAAATGTAGTCGCACAGTCTTCAACTAAAAAAGTCAGCGAATTTACGTGTGAATGTAAGAGAATCCCCAGAACAACAATAAAAAATTGATTGTGTATGACAAACTTTTATAAAGAGATAGCGTCTAATATATAACGGGATTAGAATATTCAAGGGATTTCGTAGAACTATATCTTAAATTAATCATATTGAAAAAAAACATAATCCAATGGATTATTTTAATTTTTGCCAATACGATTAAATTTATCTGCCTAATATATAATTTTATTGAGATTATTCTTAAGATAAAAAGAATCGGGGCGCTGCATTGTAATTTTAATCATGATAAGATGACGAGGTTGATAGGTTGATTTACGTTGTACTACAGTTGTTCGGTGACTATCTCGAAAAAAATATACTGCACTATAATTTTGGACTATGATCAGATGACGAAGTTGGTAGGTTGAATTAACGTTGAAATAGAGCTGAACTGTTTGGGGTCTACCCCGAAGAAAAGACTCGGGACACTGCATTGCATTTTTTTAATCATTGTCAGATTATAACAACTGATCTGGCACCTCACTCTCCAAACTGCATTGTAACAGAGATATTCGATTGGATGACGAGGAGTGAACTCACAACACTCCAATTACGAGATCTGTACTTATACGACAAGGCCATCGCGAATTATTGAATTTTTGTGACTTAACCCAGTGACGTTCGAGCAATTTTGGCAATTGTAGAGTTGTTTTCACTTTTTGGACATTTTATTAATTTTTCCTGAGCATAATTTTTAATATTATTTTTTAAATTTTTAATTAGTTGTAAAGATATAGCTTGTACATTGTACTTATAACTTTTATATATAAAAAATATTGTAAAATGGTGTATTTTTCAGAATTTAAAAATTGAGTGCATTGCTGGAAAAACTGGAGATCCTAGGACGTGATATCACGTCCATGACGTCAGAGGGTTAATGAGTAGAGCGTACTAAAGCGTGATTATATATTTTCTTAATCTTTACCTTGATAAAAAAAAATTACGTTTTAATATAAATTTCAACATTCCAAATATTTTATTTCACCTTTCCCTCATTCAGAATACCAAATACATTTTAAATAAGCAATACAAACAGCAATTATCTCTTCCGAAATATCTTCCGACACACAGGTCTCGGTCTTTTTACTTCATAAGCACAACATCGAAGCCATTCCTGCGTTGATCGCCATCAAGAAGGTCTTTAAGAGAAGCCATTCCGTATTACGTGCTTCCCCGCGTCCCACGTGCTAATGGACATTGTTATCGGCTTACGTAAGTCAAGTCGATACTTACCTGCTCCTCTGCTAACAGAAAACGATCTGCGAAATTGACTTTAAGCATTCCGAAGGAGCCGTTAACGCCTCTTTTCGGATAGGTAAAGAAACTGACTAACCATTAATAAATAAATATCTTCTGTGAGAAGGAATTCAATAGTGTCGTTATCTTGTTTGAGTAAGATTATGGGATTACTAATAATATCTGTATTATATCATAAAAGGAGTCAATTTTCAAAGAATCGCTCTTGATCCTGAAATATCGTATAAGGTGGTCACAAAAATTGCTGGTCGATGGTCATTATTTGGTCGTGTCTCATTTAATTGTATTGGCATAATAAAAATTTTTTGTATCGAACTACTTCTCTTATATTTTAAACAAGTAGTTTATCTTTAATAGAAAAAAAGCAAAGTAATTAAAAGATAGTAACTTTTTGCTGTAAAAATTTTCAATATAAATTAAATGTATTACTAAAAATACAAATTACTAATCACTAACTATGATTACTAAATAATGGCTCGGAGATTAAGTAAGTATGTCAAGTTTGAAGTCAATGTGGAATTTGGAAGGGGTTTAAAAGTGAACTCTAAGAAATGATGATATAACGCAAGAGAGATTATATAAAAACAAGTAAGAATACAAACATTAAGTTTCCTATGTAGTAAAAGTGTTACAAATACAAATATTGACGACTAACAACAGGTTCAAGACCCAACAAGGTTGGTCTAGCTAGTATCTCTTAACTATTCCCCAATGAGTATCTAACTTCTTCTTAAAATCCATTAATCCTTTACAATTAACAATATTCACCGGTAAATTTTTCCATTTGTCTGTTACCCTATTATAGAAATAGTGTTTCTTCCCTTCCCGATTACAATGGGATTTGTTTAATTTAAACTCATGATCTCTCGTTCTTTTATTCATATTAAAATCTAAACCCAAATCTAAAGCGTTGGGGTGTTTTTGGAAGCTATGTATATTAAAATAATGAAAATTAATTTTTTTTACAAATTAGATGCATTGAAGATATAAAGTAAACTATTTTTCAGGAAAAAACTTTGACCTTTTCCTAAACCCACAGACAAACGTTTAGAAAAAGCAGTTTTTTGATACCTAATCTTTTCACCAACACAAGTAAATTAATTGTTTATTTTTTGAAAAAAACAAGTATAATAAATTTATTTTTAACTCTTGGCCATACCGTAATTGCAGATATTTGCAAGTAACAAAATAAGAAACCCACTTCAGTCTTATAGACAGCAATACCAAAAAAAGTATTAAACATAAAGTGGAGTTGAGCAAAAGGGGAAAAAATCCCTAACAATGCTTTCGGAAATTACTTTAATTCCTATTTAATCCCTTGTATTTTCTTTGGTAAGCTTAAAATACTTCTTAGTTCCTTTATTTTCCCCCCTTTAAAATGAGCTTTATTGTTATAAATATAAAATAATTTAATTATTTGCTCTTATACTGAATTTTAAAAAAAAGCTTGTGCTTGTAATTAAGTAAAAGTTGATTCTTAATTAGGATCCGAAACAAGTTACAAGATAACACATATTATAAAACATAAATGGACAGTTTCTTAAAAAAATTAATGAAATATGTAAAAATTTAACTCATAATTTTTAATTAATGTTACGATTTAATATTGAACCGTAATATTAGTTAAAAATTAATCGTTTTCAGTGTTATTAGTTTATAAATTTGCGTTGTGTATTTTATAATAATAAAGTTTTTCGTATCCAGTTATCAATTTTAATCTAATTAATAAATACAAACAAATTTCTATATCCATAAAAAAATCATATTAAATAAATATTGTATAAGTCAAATATTAAACATCGGTGCTTAGAACGTATTTTCAATTCTTAATATAAAGATACAAGAAGTCGTTAACAAATTAAGAGAAGGTTACAACAAAAAACTCAGATGCATTTAGTTGAATTTGTAGAAGCAGTCTTTGACACACATCAGCAAAGATTTTCATTGCAGCGTACCATTTTATACATTTACTATTCTTCAAACCGAAAAAATGCAAGACAAAATACTCATTATATTAATTTTTGATTATATGAATCACTACCTTGTCTTTCACTCATATATTTTCTGATCCAATTTGACACAGATGCTATTGCCTCGGACTTAGCACAGGAAAATCGCGGGTTCAATACACAGAACGGATAATCGGAAGGCTGTTAGATTCATTCCTTTCGCACACTAAAAATAATTTGCTATGTAGAGTGGACTAGTGCACGTTAAATCTTTCTTGGTATAATGTATTTACACCTATTCATTGTGGGCACCCGCGTTGAATTTTAAGGCGTTCACCTCATCTTCAGACTATGGTTCAAAACGATAAGGAAGTGTTCCTGGGTCTTTCCTTTAGGATATAACCCGAACAGTTGCCAATAGTACATCCGGTTGATATAGTGCGACGTTAATTCAGCCATGTATATGAGTCGTCTAATGTCAAAACGTCCCTTGTCCACATTGGAGAAGAAGCCCTTCACATTTTTTTAAATTTCGTATTACATTTTATGTCTGCACCTGGAATTAAGAAAAGTATGTTGTTTTTACATACTTTGCTTAATTCCAGATGCAGACATGAAATGTAATACGAATAAAATGTGATATAAAAATGCGATGGACTTATTCTCCAAAGTGGACAAGGGAAGTTTTGGATTCGGGGGACTGATATATCTGAGGCTTGGAAAAAGAACTCCACTGTTAAAAATAGGTAATCAAAAATAAGTAAAATGTGCACATGTTTGATTACATTCGATGCTTATCATGGATCCGAATACATAAGTTTCAATTTTGAAAAAGACATGTACTCAAAAATAAACGCAATGAATAAAAAGTGCAGACGTGACTGCCATCTTAAATCCCTTTCAATAAATATCAATAATTACAACCAAAACTTACCAGGAATCGAACACAGATCCTAAGGCCCCGTAGTCCAGTTCCTTGTCCGCTGTACTACCAGGACGACGTGGAAAATTTATTAACAGAAAACGTGTTTAAAAGGTGTGCCAAAATAATGGGAAGTAAGATAATTGAGTTGCAATAACTCAGTTTCTATTTCAGAAATCGACATCAAATAATGTGGAAAACCATCTTCTGAATAACTATTATAAGTTTGTCAGGTCACTTTGTTAAGATGGCTTGAACGGAAGCTGAGATTAGCAATATTACATCACACTGCTCATTTTTGCAAAAGTACGATTACTTAAACTTGAGTACGTCATCGTTCATTGACGATGCAATTGTACTTATAGAAAACGAGTAGGTTCCGGTACTCATTTTTAAGTACCTTTTTTTTTTACAGAGCAATGTCTAAAGTTAAACCAACGGACATTGGTCCATCTTCCTCCATCCCTAAGATATTCTCCCATAAAATACAATTACTAATACCGTTCACATACATTCAACTGACTCCTTCACTCAATCCTTATCCTTCAGAAACAATTTCCAGAACAGAGACGACACATCAAACACCGACTCCCTGATAGCTGCCATCCCATGATGCACCACTCCAGACACAAAAGACTAATTAATAAATTCCCCGTAAGTCGCCTCCACTCAAAAGTAACCTCACTCTTCCAATCCTAGCGAGGTATTTATCCCGGAGATCATATCGTCTCTAACAAGTCCGATCATTTATTATTCGGCCTAGGGGTCGCCCAGGGTAACCGATAAATTAAGTGGATCGTTCCAGAGACCTGCACGTGTCATCCATCATTATGAAGCCCAGAAAAGGATTCGATGGTCTGGTTTGCGTGGGTGGGGATGAGACTATACAGAGAATGGCAGGAGTTTGGGAAAACTCTCCGGGAAAAGAAGACGCAAAGGCATTTCTCATCGGCTGTGGAAGTGACTATTGTCATTAGATGCTATGGAAATTGAGTTAATGATCGCTTTTATTTGAACTTTTAGGATCTGGAGTGATTTGTTTGACTGTGAGTCTTTGTTATTCAGTCGCCCCGTTGCTATAGTGCACCTTTATGGAGTCGTACACTGTAAAAAATGAGTACCTGAACGTACTCGTTTTTCTTTAAGTGCAATTGCATCGTAAATGAGCGATGACGTACTCAAGTTTAAGTAATTGTACTTTCTCAAAAATGAGCAGTGTGATTTAATATTATATTGCTGATCTCAGCTTCGAGCATGGATCCTTTGTAGTAGCTCTGTCAGGAGTTCAGGAGTCAGTTGTAGGAGTCATGACGTCACTCTCGCTAACATCAAAGTGAAGCCAACTTGTGTGGCGTAAGACACGTGGTTAACTACGTCATGCCATTAATAAATTTTCACAGTCGCATTTCCTAATTCACAAGCCAATCGCGAGTATATTTTCATTCATAATTTTGAAGAGATGGCACGTGATATGGGCATTTCGCTCTGAGATGTGGGCTTCACGATTATGACGTCATATTCTCTCTACTACAGTCCATTCATGCTCGGAGGATCTCAGCTTCCGTTGGAGCCATCTTAACACATTGATCTGGCAAACTTGAAAGAGTTGTTCAGAAGATGGTTTTCCACATCATCTGATATCGATTGCTTAAATGGAAATTGAGTTATTACAACTCAATTATCGGACTTCCCATTCTTTTGACACACTTTTTTAACATTTCGTCTGTTTATAACTTCTTCACGTCGCTCTGGTAGTACAACGGATAAGGCCCTTGACGGTGGTGCCTCGAGGAATCGGTTTGATTCCCGATAAGTCCTGGTTCTAATTGTTGACATTTATTGAAAGTAATTTTAAGGCAGCCCTACGTAGGCAAGCTACTTCTCTTTTTATTCGTTGCACTCATTTTTGAGTACATATCTTTTTCAAAAATGAAACATATATTCGGAATTACGGTAAACATCGAATGTAATCAAAACTAGGTACATTTTACTTAGATTTGAGTACATATTTTTAACAGTGTATACTGTGTAAAATAGCTCTTCTCACTTTTAAATCCCATTCTTTCGTATTAAATTGTATTTCTACACCTGGAATTAAGCAAAGTATGTTGTATTACACATTAAGCAACATATTTTGCTTAATCACAAGTGAAAAAAATTAATACGACAAAAAAGGGATGGGCAAAAGACTTTTGGTATAGGAGACTCTGTTGAAACTTCATGTTGTTTCTTAAATTTAAATCCAAAGAACCTAGTGGTCACGCCAGATTAGATAAAAAGATTTTAATCTGAAGTCTTGACTAACTGAAGACCGATAGTATATAAATTGGAGGATGTTAAACCTGTCGATTTAAATGCCCTCACGTTGATGGTAGTGAGGAAATATGGAAAGTGGGGTGTTATATCAGGTGTTTTCCTCGTTACCTGAACATGGTTCAATATCAATAGGATTTTTCTAAAATTGTCATAATTAGGAATTGCGGCAGTGAGATTTGTATTTAAATTCCCCTTTTTGCTATTCACAAGGATAATTGTGTAATAAAACTTTGTTTTCGTAAACATTAAAAAAAAATTAAATATACATGAGATAGTTTTGGTTTGGTTAATTAACGTAGCGCTAGAGCTGCACAATGGGCTATCTCGAAGGAAATACCCGGGAACACACACATTCATACATGCACCTCGTTATTTTAGAACCGTGGTCAGATGACAAGGAAACACCGGAACTGGCACCCAACGCCTTCAATAGACGTCGGGACTTTGGACCCCGATCCGATTTTATCGTGCGCCAGTCCCGTATACACGCCGATTATTTTTTGTGGATGTTCTGGACGACATTCCTAGTATTTTGTAGCGAAGCTGGCAACCCTCCGATCACAAGATCACTACTTTTTTACTTTTCTTTGTCAAGTTTTCTTCGAATTCCCAGCTGACGGCTTTAACCGCTCGGCCACGGAGGCCTTACATGAGATAGTATTTAAACTGACACTAAGTTTTGTACTTTTTGGGAGCGTTAGTTTTTTCACATTAAATGAAATGACGAATTTTATGCGCAGATACATTATTAAAATATATTTTAAAACCTTATTTGCCGTAATCGAAATAGCATTCAAAGCACAGACAACAAAGAAAAAACATATAGGTCAAACAGATATAACCCCCCATTGATTCGTCAGGTACAAAGAAATATATAATATTTCAGTCATTTTTAGTTCATACCTCTTCCCCAATGATTTTCAAATCAAAACATTTCAAAATACTCACTCTGAAAAAAAGAAAACGCCACCAAAAGAGCTTTATGCTCAAACCGCTGTTTACGAGGGAATGAAATCGGAAAATTGAAATCAATTTCTTTAAATCCTACATACCAACGAATGGCGGACGTTATTTTGAACACGATATTCGAAGGGAAATCTTCAAAAAAGAATCGGGGAAAAATAAATCAAATAGTTCGGAATAGTTCCTTTGTCAAAGACGGCTTCTCTAATCCGAATTTCTGAATCGAATTCCGAAAACCACTATTAATCAAATATATTCACGCAATATTTGGAATTTGTTGTCTTAGGTGAAATGAAATATCGACAACTCCCGTGATAAATGACGAATAGGGAAAATTCCACTTGGAAAAGTATTCTTTAACCTTTTTATTTTCAAAAGTTGTAACAACTTTTTAAATGCAACATATCGATTGTAACTTTTTTCTTAAAAATTAAACATAAAATGTTATTTCAATCTTGTAAACTTCAGAAACTTTAAATAAATTTTGCATTTTAATTACAATAGTTTGTGGTCATGTAAATATATATATATTAAATATATACCGAACGAATATTTATTCTATTTGATTGTATATTTTTGCTCCATCTTCAGAACTTAATGATTATTTGGATAGTGGTATTTATAAACATATTAACATTACATATGAATTGTTTTTAAATGTTTTTTTATAGAAGGTATAAAATAAAACAAAATCAGTAATTAACATGAATTTAGCATCTATTTCAATTTCGATTCAGAATCCTGCCAAGCCGTGCCATACACTAGGAATTTACCGAATTCTAAATTTGTAATTTATTTATCAAAACATCGATATTTTAAATTTTAGTACGCTCGATTCAAAAACTATTCAAGATAACAACTTGAAATTTTGCATACATATTTAAAAACATATACAGTGTATAGTGGAATAATGTTTTTTCTAAAAATATCTTCAGAATTTTTTTAAATTGGTAATTAAGAATCACAAAATTGCTAAAATTTAACCAATTAAACTAATTAGTTCATAAAAATGTTTACAATATATTTTTCATGAAATTGTATATTGACTGTCTATAAAAAATATTTTCAATCTATATTAAACAAGGAAAAATAAATTTAATTAATAGTTATTTCTACGAACGTAGCACAAATTGACTCACTTTAAAAAAAATTGTTTTTTACACGTTTGTAAATAAGTGATTATAAAAAAATATGGTCAATGTAAACACATTTTTTTAAAAACACAACTTTAAAATGTTTGAACAAGATACACAGCAAAAAATTACTTCAATTAAGCAAATACTTATTGTTTTATATACGTTACATTTCATGATATTTTTCTAGAAGCACTGACAACCCAGTGCCCTTAAGAAGAAACTGTGTTAAGAATTTAAACGCTATTAAATTCAATGAAACCAACTGGACATAATTCTAGTACTATTTATTCTATTAATATTTGATTTCGTATAAATTTATTTATTTAAAACAAAACTAATTACTTATACTGACCGGTGTATTGTTTTTTACTGACATTTTCTCCGGTGTGTTTACATTTCTTCATCTAACTCCAAACAAAAGCAACAAATCCTCCCTATTTACCCATAGTCTTCTTCCAGCCCCAATCAAAGCAATTACTCAAGAGATGATTGCGGGTTCCTGCCTCTGAGAATCCCTGAGGCGCAAGAGATGAAGAGAAAGAGAGAAAAGGGCTCAACTCTGCAAAAAACGCCTCATTAAGACCGATGCACTTCAACCCAGCCAAAGGATAAACCGTCCAACACACCAAAACAAATGGCGCCGGCGAATAAAAATCTGCAGTGAACTCTTGGGGCTTGGCCTCATCAGATAACATGTTATGATTAGATCGTTGTAGGACTTCTAATTTTCTGAAATGAAGATCATTAGCTCTTGTTTGGGATTGAATCGCAAGGTGTAATGAACTTTTTTTTTATTTCTTTCGGATAGACAATACAGGGGGATTGGTATGATATAAAGTATAGGAAATGATGGCTTTGGGGGTTTTAAGAACTTTAATTTATTTGTGAGTACTATGATTAAGTTGTTATCCAGTCCAGCCCGTATTATTTTGTTTGGACAATTACTATTAGAATGTATACAGAAATTCTTATAATAATTGAGTTGTCAGACTGATGTGAAAGGAGGTGAAAACTTGGGTTTGAAATAAAAATTAATAATTTGGAGTTTCATCGGTAAAATTGGATTAACGATATAAATTTAATTAAGTTTCGTGATTTTTCTTGCCTTAAAATAGCATGGAAGAATTCAATAAAAATGATAAAAAATGTATCTTCCATTTTAATTTATTGATCAAGGCAATTAAAATTTATTCAAATTGCTAAATTACGGTAGTTTTTAACTGAGTTTATACACACACTCATCACCAAATGAAGAATATGTCAATTCGATTCTTTTGTTTTTTGTTTTTTCGAAGCGAAAAGTCTTATTAAATAGACAAGTTTTTGCAAAATCAGATATTTCAATATTATATTTACATTTTAATTTACTTATCTGTTGTTTTGTTTATTGTGTATTATTTTCTTTATATTTTCTTCGATTTTTCTTGTATCTTAATTAATATTTGTTTATTTGTAGCATTTGTTAAACAAATTAATGCCCAGCACAATGTATCTGAATATAATATTTTCAATTAAAGTGTTCTCAAAGGAACACTCAAACAAACTTTTTTAGGTTTCTGAATATATAGTATTTCTACGAACTTGTAAATGATTTCTAAGAACGAAGCATCATAATTTTTTTCTAAAAAGCCTTTAAGTCTAAAGATTTCTAAGAAATAAACTATTTTCATATCGTAGATTTATTTAATAAAACTCTTCTTTGAGTATTACTCTTTTTCGACGAAATACCAATGATTCCAAAGTTCCTCAAAACTGTTTGAATTGGTATATATCTTTATAAACTGCAATCAGGATTCTGAAATCAGAATTTTTTCAGTTAAATCAATAAGAGTGAAAATTTTATCCTGCCGTGAATCGAACCCGAGATCCCTTGTGTAGCGGACACATGTTTTACCACTGAGTTTTAGGATGTTTTAAAGTATTTTTAAAAAAAAAATTATAATTCGGAAGTTTTATCTCGTATTTCCGAGACCCGGTGGCTTAGAGTTACAGAATTCGGCTAGCAATCAGACCACTATTGAGCTTATGTCGGGTGATGTCCTCTTCATTTGTGTATGGTTTCAAAAATACGAGGCAGTGTTCCCGAGTCTGTCCTTCGCGATAGACCCCAAACCGTCGCCAATAACCCGTTGTTCATCTCTAGTACGATTTTTTTTAACTAAGCAACCAACCGCGCTTCCGAAAAAAAAAAATCTCTGATTTCCTGTTTTTTAATTACAGTTCCAAGATTATAAATTTTTTTTAAATATATCTATAGGACTAAGATATATAATGACTTTCACTTCCTTGAGTACTTTAAGGTTTATTAATATTTAAAAAAAAATATTACTATTTAAATATTATTGTTACAACGTGTTTGTTTATTGAATTTATTAATATTTTTTTAGTAGTAAATATAATTCTTTCTTTGATGCGACAAATAAAAATGTAAGAATAAATCTATTATAATCGTACATGTGTATGTACATTTTACGTGCATATAAAGTAAAATTATACTACATATAATTACCAATAAGTATAATATTAAATTATTAACTTTGAACATTTTTCTTATCCTTCCCTGTGACTACTAATGTTTGGTTTAATTTATTCGCTTTTGTTTTGTTAATGATTTATTGATGAAAAGTGTTTAACATTCCTACAATAAAAGTTGAAATGAGTTAAATTTATGGAATAATTTTTTGAATAACAACTTTTTCTTTAAGCTACCTCTTTTGAATTTGCATTGAACTAACATCAATATCATGGCAATGGCATAAAAACTGGAGGTTACGTCATCACAATTGTTTTGGTATATTTTTTTTTATAAAAATGGTGCACAGTTGAAGTGAAAGTTTTGATAGTATCATTACACCATTTTTCGATTGACGTTTCATCCCTACTCCAATTGTTTCAGTAATTTTTACGAAATCGTACGTAGTTTGGTGAAAGTCTGTTTCAGTAAACCATTGTTCACTTGACGTTTTACCGCTGTTACAATTGTTTTAGTAGTTTTTATAAAATTGTGGAATAAAGTTTTGTCTCTGAAATAAAAAAAAACATTAAATGCTTCCTGAAAATAGTGAAATGTTATCAGGAAAATAGAAAGTTCAAAGATGGTCACTAGATTTAAAAAAAAATCCTCATTATTGTATTTGATAAAATACACTACTCAGGTTTTATATTTATACATTTAAATAAATATACAGTTGAAAAATAGGTTTATATAGTTAAAGAAATACACAAAGTTGATTTTAAGTGCATGATTCATCTATTACTTGCTTACTTTTAATACTGAATTAAATTTGTATTTACAAATTTTGGAATCAATATGAAGAGTATGAGAGAAGAAGGACAAATGTCCACTTGTATGTGAAATCGAGATAACAACTACATATGTTAGCTACAGGGTTGTATTTTCACTGTACGCAGTAGTGAAACGGATATAATGATGATAGTCCTTCAAACAAAGTTATATATCCAGTGTGTTGAGTAAAAAAAAAATTTAAAAAAAATATATATTTTATTGTTTTTGATGAATTCATTACCCCTTTGTTCTTTCCCTGAGCCTTTCCAATAATATTTCTTAAAGAACATATTTCGAACCTCAAAATTGCGAATGCGTAGCTATAAAATAGAATTGTTTTTAAAGGATTTTTTTTTTAAATAAACTCTTTATGACTTAAATATATAGTTTAATAGATATTTAAATAACTAATGAATTTTTAAATTATTAATAAAAATATTCATTTATTTTTAATATTAATGAGTAGTGAATACGAATTTGAAGAAATACATTGACCGAAATAACTTTGAATTTTTATAGTTATTAATTCGGTTAAAATGTGATTTTCCCATATTAATAATTAATACTTGTTTAATTCAGTTATAAGATTATTCTCTAAGCCCAGGCAATTATGAAATAGGTATTAAAGTTTCTCGAAAGAAAAAAAACTCTAACTATACAGCTATAATTCATTGCATTGCATTGTATTCTCAGTTCAATGTGCCTTCTTCAATAGATAAACATTGACTTTATATTTGCTTTTGGCACTGTTTCAAAGAACTTCCTGGCGTAGTGTCAGAACAATTTTTCAAAGCATTTTTATAATTTAAATGTATGAACTTGACCTACATTACATCTCACAAAAAAAATTATTGTTACTGTTATTGAATATTTTATTGTTAAAACTATTTTCAGTGGTAATAATAATAATAATAAATATAATTTTTATTCATATTGATATTGTTTTGAATTGTTATTTTTATTATTATTGTTTTGAATTGTTATTTTTATTATTAATACTTTTACTCTTACCTATTTTTTTTTATTTTCTCCTATGCTAAGTCAACGAGATTCATTAGAAAAGCTGTAACATTATTTAAATAAATAACATAAAGATTTCAAATTGGTCATGTCCACTTTTAAATTTTTGAACAAAATTCTGTGCACATTTCAAAGCGCTGCGGAATGTAGTCATGGGGTCTATATCTTGAACTGATAAATAAAATGGGCAGATTTGCAGTTTTATATATGAAGGGTACACGGCAAAAATGATAACGGGGCATTCAGAGTGATTTTGTAAGATATGAAAAACATACAGTTACATATATAGACATACACAATAATTTAATCTTTTAATTTCGTTTTTGAAGAAAAGTCAGTGATTTTGAATTCACTTCGTGGAAATAGAACCGTTAGCTACGAATCTATTTTTGCTATTGCCGGCTTCCCACCCCCTGACCTATTTATTTTACAAAACAAAGTATATAAACAAATTATTGATACATGCTCTGATTTGGAGCAGGGTTGTCCGAAGTACTTTCATACATCGAGACGCAATAGCACACAAACAATAACTTCTTACACCACAGTTGAAAAATACTTCACCAATCGTTCGCTTCACGGATGGAAGCAAAGTCAACATAAAAGTCGGAATTTTCGTCGTGATTTTCAGAAATTGTATTGAAATGGACTTCAGAAACACAAAATCAAGATGAATGCACCGTATTCATAATTGAACTGCTTGGGCAATATTTTGCAATCTATTGGATTGGTAATCCGAACGGCTTAGAAAATAAATATCTGATTTGCTTAGATTCCTTCTCTTCTTTATGAGCTTTAAAGGACACCTTCCTTACTAACAACCTTATTGTAAATATTTAATTACACCTAGCTGAAGTAAAAGTAAAATATGTTTTATCTTTTGTTCGCTCAACACTGGTTCCTTCGGCAACAAAAGAGCTGGTTGTCTTGCAAAGATGACCACCAAGCGAGATATCGATATCTCGGTAAATATTTCAAATATAATGTCAAAAAATTATATGAAAAACGGGTCGCATAGCTGTGGAACAATACACATATTCAATTACGTAATGTAATGACAACTACAAATTAGTTTCCTTCAATTTATCATATAATTAACTATATTCACTTTTCTTCAAATTATAAAATCACTCAATTTTTAACAGATCATGGTAACTTTAAATAATATTTATGTGTTAAAAAAACTTGTTAAAAAAAGTCTATTTTCAATGTTTTTGTTTTATCATTACTTTGTAATATAGCCTAAGAATAATTTACATACAGGAAGAATTCAAAATGAAAAACATATTATGTTCAAATGCCTATTGCTTCAGAAAGAAAAATAGAGAGGTTCTTAAAAGAGAACTGAAATTTAAAATATCAATTGGCCTCCTAATTATCATCAACTTCTTAAATAAAAGTATATTTTCAATGTGTTTTTGTCATTTTATTTATCATTACTTAGTAATATATGTTTGTTTCTTTTTTAACTTTTTTTTTACATGTTTTCTAAATGATTTATTTTTTATTAACGATTATTCTATGTATTGTATGTCTATACTTACACCCGTAAGCCCCGGGTGATACTTTGCGGTACAAGGGGATTTCTTATATCTACGAAGATTCTAACTATACTTCGCAGCCAAATTTTATCCATTATTGTATCGTTTATTTTAGAAACCAGCAACCGATATTTTTTTGAAATGTGCTTTTTTAACGATATCGGAATATTAAATGGTGAACTCATATGTCTGTCCACAATTAATTCAAAATTAATTCTGTTTAATGGGTTATTTTTCCCAATAAATATTTAATTTTGTGCAGAAACCAGACCAGTGACGTTAGAAAACATGTTGGGTGTGAATGCAAAATCAAATTGTCTGTTAACGGGTTTCTGAAATTAAAAAAAAAAATGGAATTTTTAATTTAATTGCGTAAACTAGCTAATTCTAAAATTTGAATTTCTTTTAAAAAGCAATGAACACATATTAAAACTTAATTATAGGCAACATTCACTTCAAAAAGATGTTAACTAGTACTCTAAAATCTTTTAAGCCAAAGTCTATTATAATATAGAAAATGGAACATTTTCTTTGTTTCCCAAAAATTTGCAAAAGCGTTCCTCAAATAAACGATTCAATTGTATCTTAACCTTTAATTTAGATGTTACAAGATACAAAATGTCACCTTGGGACATTAGGAAGTCTCCAAGAAACAGAACCCATGCATTTGCCAAGAATATACAACACACCCAATTGTCCCCGACTCATTTCATTCCATTCGAATCCTCCTCGGCAGCAAATAAAAGCCAAAAGAAGAAGGGAATAATAAAGAAGCTTTGGTACCCCTTGTCCCTAATCCTTATACTCTTCCCGTGGAATTGATTCCCAAATCCCGCTGTTCCCCTTCCCTTCAACATTCGTCTTAATTAATATTCGCAGGGAAAAGGTCTTCTGTGCAATAAAACAAGTTTCTCTTTTGCTAATTCTTCAGACGTTAATTGTGGATTTGCCTGGGATAACAAACCCGGGACTTTTCTTAGAGGAGGATGCGGAGAAGGGATCGCAAGAAGCAAATGAAGTTTTCACTTCGCTTGTCTTCTCGTTTTAATACGGGGGGAGATTTATGAATGCTTATTTTGGATAATTATGTAAAGTGGAACGCTGATTGTGTTCATTAATCTGGGCGCAATGATATGCTGAGAAGTGTTGTTGTTTTATGAGAGTAAATGGAGCTTAAGTATTGCTCTTGTTGTATCTGTAATATAATAATAAAAGAAAGTGTATGTGTGTCCGTGGCACGCAAAACACTAGCTTTCCACTGTTCAGATACGTATTAAAAATTATATATTGATACTATTCAACACCTTATTATGCACCTAAGACTTGAAATATTAAAATTCAGTTGTTTTAGAAGCTATTTTTTAAGTGGCTATTTAAACAAAATAGTATCTGCATTGGTGTCAAATTACATTGCTATAAAATCATTAGATCTCGAATTGATGAAATATTTTCAACGGGAAAACTAATATGTAGAGATGTACCCGGAGATATAATAATAAAAGAAAGTGTCTGTGTGACCGTGGCACGTAAAACACTAGCTTTCCACTGTTCAGATACGTATTAAAAATTATATATTGATACTATTCAACACCTTATTATGCACCTAAGAATTGAAATTTTTAAATTTAGTTATTTTAGAAGCTATTTTTTAAGTGGCTATTTAAACAAAATAGTATTTGCATTGGTATCAAATTACATTGCTATAAAATTCTTAGATCTTGAATTGATGAAATATTTTCAAAGGAAAACTAATATGTAGAGATGTACCCGGAGACGTCTGAACGACAGACCAGTTATTTTGACTTCGGAAATATAAATGAGAAGGAATGAACGGGGAGAAAGCAATCCAATGGGGTAAAATCTTTTAAACGCGTGTGAAACCGCGGGTAACAGCTTGTCTTTTTTAAATATGTATAGGGATAATACTAAAAACGGTATACAAAAAACAATTCTTGTTAAATAGGTAAATTAAAAAAAATGAAAATGTGTTTGTAAATGTGAGGATATCCGGATATTAATTTTTAATTTGGATTATTCAAATGAGGATTTCAATTGATATTAAAGAAAAATTGTTATCTTTTGTACTTATAAACTGCACAATGAGTTTCAGCTATATTGTTTTGTAAATACGCATTTATCAAAAATATCAAAGTAAATGTCTAAAAAATATGAAAATATTTTATAAAAGCCATTCTATTAAAATGAAAAATTTATTTATTTTTATATTGTATTCTTTAATCAATGAATGGTTGATATCATGTTGTAATCAGTGTATAGTATTACTTTGTAGTACATGTAACATTTTCCTCGTGCTTATATCTATAATACGCAAGTCAACAAACTTTAACTTATTGTCCATTTTTTGAGTTAGAAAAGTTCAAAGGTTATTATGTATATCAATACAAAAATAAAACAAATATTTATTAATTATGAAAGAATCAAATTATGTTGAAATAACAATGTTCAAACTATTCAATTATTTTTAAAGATAATTATGCATAATTTAAGTTGATTTACGACTCTGAAATCTAAAGGTAAATTATTGTTTAAGGCACCTACAGACGCTACAAAACGACTACTCGACACCACAAAGTGTAATAAAACTAACAACACTGTTCCATTCAAAATACTTTTTCAGCCGTGTCTTCTTCGAATATTGAAATGCAATATATTTGTATACTTTTTTTTAACCGATGTTTTTTTCTGAAAATACATGTATGTATTTCTATTCGAAGGGTTATAGCATTTTTAGTCGAACATAAGCTGAAGGTGTCACCTTTGGAATTTTAAGGTGTAGATTCTGAATATGCCGTCCTTATTGGTGAAAAAAAAACTATCATTGCATTCCAAAGTAAGGTTGAATATTTTCTTTGCCATGGTTTTCTATTCATTGATACACTTTAAATTTTAATATTCTCGAAATCAATTTTCTTGCAAGGATGGAGTTTTTACCATGTATTCTTCATTCATTTCGTTATCTTAAAAGTAAGAATGTATAAAATGTAATTGAATAATTTTGTTGTTTTATTAAAAAACACATTGCAAAATCTAGTTTTAAAACATAAAAATTTAAAAGTATTTCTTATAATTAAAATAACTCATTAAATTCCGGGAAATAAATTAAAAGTACAAACAAAACAAATATTTTCTGGTATAAGCTCATTTGAATTTATCCTCTGAAGAATAATAAAGTTAAAAGTCAGGATTCAGTTTTTTCATTAAGGATTCCGATGTATTTTTTAATTTACAAATCCCAAAACAAATTTATACATTTAATTAAAATAAGGAAGCACATGAATAAAAACTTTTATTCTTAACGTTAGAAGATAAAGAATTTTGTTTTTACAAATTAATCTAAGTCTAGACCTTCAATTAGTGTAATAAAACTTAAAATTTTCGAATATAATTCTCATCTTACTAATATACTAGCTTTCACATATGTTTATATTGATAAAATTATTTAAAGAAATTAAAGAATAAGTTTTTCAATACATTAATTTAATTTTTACGATATGGAAAAGAAAGTATTTTTTTTAGTTCAAATGATTTCTGAAAGAGATTGTAAATCATATTAATTGACAAATAAAGTTGTTATATTTTTTATATGAGTAATTATGGGAACATTAATTAAATTCTGATTCATATAGTTATTTTAAAAAATAATTCAAATGTGCATAATTTATTTTTCAAAGCGTATTTTATTTTAATTGGTTTTCATTTCGAACTTCTTTTTTTTAAATGCTTTTTATATGATTTGTCGAATGTTAAGAGATAATATTTTTGTAAAAGTAAAACTGGATGTCAATGAATAAATATGAAACTCGTTTCATTTATATTCAAGAAAAATCTACATGTTTTTAGGAATATATCTTTATTACTTTAAAGGAAGAGAGTTTGGTTTCTAATAATATTTTTTAATGTTACAATAATATTATTCAATGAAATTCGTTCGAACTAATAATATCTAAATAACCAAAATTAATTTTCTAGATATAAATTAAATTGAATGAGTTTCATATTTATTTATTGAAATCCAATTTTACTTCTAAAAAATATTATAATTTGGTATTCAATATACTCATTAAGTCTCAGTATTCAATATACGCATTAAATCTCAGTATTCAATATACTCATTAAGTCAGTATTCAATATATTCATTAAGTCTCAGTATTAAATATATTCATTAATTCTTAGTATTCAATATACTTAATAAGTCTTAGCATTCAATATACTCATAAAGTTTCAGTATTCAATATACTCATTAAGTCTCAGTATTCCATATACTCATTAAGTCTCAGTATTCAATATACTCATTAAGTCTTAGTATTCAATACACTCAATAAATCTTAGTATTCACTATACACATAAAGTCTCAGTATTCAATATACTCATTAAGTCTCAGAATTCAATATACTGATTAAGTCTCAGTATTCAATATACTCATTAAGTCTTAGTATTCAATATACGCATTAAGTCTTAGTATTCTATATACTCATTAAGTCTATTGGATAATAATAACTTAAGTCTAAAATATAATTAGAGTTGCATTTTATGTTTTTGAGATATTTTGTTTATACAGATCGACGTTTAAAAACTATATTTTTTAGCTTAAGAAACCTCAAAAAGTTCCAAAATTATTGACAAAAAAAGTTTAAACCAAAAACCGACAATTAATCTTGAAATTGTTAAAATGAGAACACATTTAATAATACCAAAATAAAATAAAAAATTAAATTATTAAAATTAACACGAAACTTGTTAATTTTTAATATTTTCGAATATATACTATTATACGAGATTGTGGATTTTCTAATTAGCTTCATTTTTATGTTATGTTACGTTACATTATGTTATGTTAAAAAATCTTAACTTTTTTGACCCACATTCAGTTTCTTTTGTGCTTATTGTACTAGCTCAGACAAGTTACGAGACAAGTTCATTACTCTCTCTCAGAGCAGAAGGCCGATCAATAAATACCCTTGAAACTTCTGTTTATTTCATGGGATGAAGCCTCTCCGAAAGGAAACTCCTCCAAAGAATTCTTAAAAGTTACAATTCCCCTGGGCGAGAAGAACAGGGATGCGAAAAGTTTCCGTTCCAAACTTTAAGTCTCACCCTTCTTTTGTTTCGAAATTGAAAACAAAGGAGGAGGGTTACCTGCGAGTTTTAAATGTCCTTTTGGAGAATTCGAACTCATTTATGTTTATAAAAAATATATTTTTATTCTTTTAATGGTTTTAATTAAATACTGAATACTTTGAATCGTGTAATTGAAATAATAGTACGTACTTTTGTTCGATGATTAAATACTAGCGAACAAGAAAATAACTAACTTTTTTTTAATATACTAAGACTTCAGAATATATTCATGTGAGGTTAGATGATTTTCACGCACATTTTATTTTGAAGTGATTTTTATTTTTTTTCTGTAGAAATTGTGTAGATGTATGTAAAGTTAACAGCCATTTTCATATACGTTTCAATTTAAGGGTTATTCTTACACTGTTAAATATCGGTACTGGAAAATAAGTAAATTGTATTAATTTTTGATTAAATTCAATGTTATCATGACTCCGAATTCAAGGGTTTAAGAAAAAAGAGTGATTATATATATATATATATATATATATATATCTGAGAGGCATCAATTTTAAACTTATTATAAATTTTGCATAATTATAAAATTTTAGAACATACTAATATAATATTGAAAATAAAAAAAAACAGTTGTAACTTCAAATAATAACAATGAATAAAAATAATTTAATGAATTAAATAGAATAGTCAGTACAAAACAATTCTGAAATATTTTTTTATCTAAGAACAAAAATTTAGAATTTCGAACCACTGACCCTCTTAAACAGAATATAAGAATAGCCCATCAACAAATTATAAGATTTTAATGGTGAAAATATTTATTTAAATAGTTATTTCTAAAAATGTTTTTGAAGCAATTTATTTATAATCATTTAACTCAGAAAATGCAATATTAAAATATGAAGGTAATATTTATTTTTTAATTTAAATTTCCATGATTAACTAGAAATTCGTAGTTTTTGATTTTTGAAATGTGTTTATAGTTGTTTATTATAATTCAGAAAACGTTATTATAAAAAGACATTTTTTCAATTTCATAAAAGTAACGAATTCGGAACTATAAAGTAAAATTATATGTGATCCCAAGTGAATGCACGTAAATTCAAGTTAAAGTAAACGTACGTGGGAAATAGAACTACATTTACATTTACTTTTATGTAAATATCAAATCTAAAAGAAACAAGGTATACTTTTGTGCATTATATTCAATCCAAACACATTTCATTGTTTACTTTCCCTTTCTTCCAAAAAATAAACAACACCAACTTGGATTTAAATTCCATTACTATCCAAAGAAGCGGGCGAAACCGGCCGAATCAAAAATTTCCATCCCGAAATTCATATGTTTTCGTGAATTGAAACTCTCCATAAATCCAAAGGAAAAGTTGAAAACTAGCACAAGACGGAATAACAGAAAGAACGCTCCATCTCTGTGAATTCTCCCGAATAACGCGAAGGAAAATGCTTTCACAGAATGAATGCGAAACTCTCTTGCTGATGTGTAATCCGAAGTTGAATTTTCGGCTTTAACCGTCTTAGGCCTCTTGTGCCATTCAGCAGAATCGATGTGGCGTTATGCGCTTAGCTGTTGAATCGCAAAATGTTTGCTGTAAGATATGTTGGAGCTTGGGGTATCGGCAGCATTCATTTGAAGATCCAGAAATGGAAATATATTTGAAAGTTAACTGGATTTTATTGCAAAGGATTTCAATGGATTCAATTTAGGTACTGTGTAACTGAAATAGGAAAAGTATTATTGATAGTTTATCTGACATTGGGTATTTATTTATTGGTGAAACTAAAAATATAACAGTCAGCCATAGAAAAGTAAAGCTCATTCTTTTTCAGAAAGGCATAGGTATGGAAAAATATATGTAGGTTCCTGGGAAGAAAGAAAAGGGTTTCCACTTTTTCTTAGAAATTGAGATCTCAAAGGCTTATATACAGAGCTGTATTTCAATTTGTATTGATTTGTAAAATGGAAAGAACTATGATAGTCGATTAAAAACTTAAAAGATCAAAATGCTGTATATTTCTAAGATACGTAAAAAATAGTTTTTTCTATTTGCAAAATTATTTCAGGTGGATCGCCATTGTTCTTTCATTGCACATATCACATTTGAATGAATTTTGGAAAATTTATGTACGTTGTCAAAGGCTTGTTTCGATATTATTGCACTAAATATTTTTTTTAAAAATTCTACTTAAAGACAAAATATTTCTGTTATCCTTAATTTTGTTCTGATAACCAGTTTAATTTCAATAAATCCATTTTAATCCTAACAATTTAGTTTTTAAAAGCTTTCTAAATAGTATCTGTTTTCTTAAAGTTTTCAATACTTCTACAACTAAACCATTATATTTTCATTGGAAAAAAATACCGCATGGTGAGGCAATATCTTCCAATATCTGCCACCCCCCTTTCCTACTCAAGTTCTCTACTCAGGTGACAATAAGTCCCAAAATGTCCTATTCTGAGCCTCACCATAAAATAGTTGACTGAAGGGTTCAACAAAAGAAGCAGACTTTTGGGAGACTTCGAGGCCATAAAATAACGTATGTGACCCTTTCGTCTTACCGACTTCAAATCGACGACTGGATACGAATTTTCGCGTATCAGGGTCTACCCAACAAGATTCACCCTTACCCAAAGTGGCCAATCGGACAGTTACGGGTAAATTCAGGGGCACTATTCCCTCTACAAAACTAAATATTAAACTGTTAATTAAATTATAATATAAACTATTAATTAAATTATAATATAAACTATTAATTAAATTATAATATAAACTATTAATTAAATTATAATATAAACTATTAATTAAATTATAATATAAACTATTAATTAAATTATAATATAAACTATTAATTAAATTATAATATAAACTATTAATTAAATTATAATATAAACTATTAATTAAATTATAATATAAACTATTAATTAAATTATAATATAAACTATTAATTAAATTATAATATAAACTATTAATTAAATTATAATATAAACTATTAATTAAATTATAATATAAACTATTAATTAAATTATAATATAAACTATTAATTAAATTATAATATAAACTATTAATTAAATTATAATATAAACTATTAATTAAATTATAATATAAACTATTAATTAAATTATAATATAAACTATTAATTAAATTATAATATAAACTATTAATTAAATTATAATATAAACTATTAATTAAATTATAATATAAACTATTAATTAAATTATAATATAAACTATTAATTAAATTATAATATAAACTATTAATTAAATTATAATATAAACTATTAATTAAATTATAATATAAACTATTAATTAAATTATAATATAAACTATTAATTAAATTATAATATAAACTATTAATTAAATTATAATATAAACTATTAATTAAATTATAATATAAACTATTAATTAAATTATAATATAAACTATTAATTAAATTATAATATAAACTATTAATTAAATTATAATATAAACTATTAATTAAATTATAATATAAACTATTAATTAAATTATAATATAAACTATTAATTAAATTATAATATAAACTATTAATTAAATTATAATATAAACTATTAATTAAATTATAATATAAACTATTAATTAAATTATAATATAAACTATTAATTAAATTATAATATAAACTATTAATTAAATTATAATATAAACTATTAATTAAATTATAATATAAACTATTAATTAAATTATAATATAAACTATTAATTAAATTATAATATAAACTATTAATTAAATTATAATATAAATTAATAATTAAATTATAATATAAACTATTAATTAAATTATAATATAAACTATTCATTAAATTAAAACATAATTATTTTCTTAGAGATGTACGCTGATTCAACAGCCAAGTTACAACTCTTCGTAGAATGTCAAATAAGTATATTGACTTGTGGATATTTAGAATTTTAGAAATAAAAAAAAAAGAATACATGATAAATGACTTTTATTATTAATTTTGATTATTTTTTTTCAACTAATAACTGAAATCATAAATATTTAAAAACACGATCTTCCTAATTTTCCCATTCTTAAAAACAAAAAAAATCGACGCAACACTTTGTTACTTCAAATCCACCCCCCATCCTCATTTATTTACCCTTAACAGTAGCTAAATAAATTACCAAACCAGCAACAAACTTTCGCCCTGTTATACAGATTAAAGAACTTATACAACTTTAAAACTTTCGAACGCTCACTTTAGAGCTCGAGAAGTGCCAATTACTTCCAGTCTCGAGAACACTCCATAAAACTCCAATTTTTTTTTACGAAGCAAAGTAAACAGTTTTCGGTTCAGTCTAAAGATTCTTCATTAATCACTATATATTTTTACGAAAAATTTCAGCTTTTGTACTCGATTCTTAAAGCATCCTTCAATTAAAATCTTACTTAGTAGTTCTTATCCATAGATCTTTATAAAGGAGTTCATTAAATATCCTTTTTCGATATTTTTGCTGCTTCGACCTCTTATGTAATTTTTGGTTCGGGTGATGAAAAAAGTGATTAATCATTAAAGCACTTACTATGATTGGTTTTTTGGTATATCGGGCTTTTCGATGCACCCCTCCCCCCTTCTGTTAATGTCTGTTCTCCCCTCTTTTTTTGCATGTTAAAGGGGTGGGGTTGTTCCCCCAGCTTTTTACGGTATTGGATATCTTTGTTCAGATACGTATTAAAAAATTATTTTAATTGGCTTATTTGGGAGATTTTCCAATGTATAGCAATTCATGGTATTTGAGAGTGCAAAGTTTAGATTTCTGTAAAGTTATAAGAATCGTTGCATTTTCATTATTGTGAAAGAAATGCTTTTACTGAATTATAAAACTTCCTACATGTAGAAAGGCTAAAGCAAAACCGTACGATTAAAAAATAAATGCAAATATCAAAAATTTTTTATAATTTATTTTTATCAATATTGAGTAAATTTCAATATTTCATTAAAAACTAGCTATTACCCTCGGTTTCGCATGCGTTAAAAATATTACCCATTGCTTCTTCTCCCCGTTTATACCTTCTCTTTCATTTTCTTGAAAGCAAAATAACTGGTCTATTGTTCAATGTTCAGACATCTCTGGGTACATCTCCGAATGTTGGCTTTTCTGTTAGTTTTCCCTTTGAAACCTAATTGTCAGAAAGAGTTACTTCGGCAAATCATTTTTTGATCACCAACTTTCAGTTGGATAAAATAATAAATAATATATTAATTTATTTGAGAGTATTTCATTGTTGTTAAGATCTTAGGATTTTATAACAATGTAAATACTGTTTTTTTAAAAGCCATTTAAAAAAATAGCATTTAAAATAATTATAAATGGAAAACTAAATGAATTTTAAAATTTCAAGCCTCAGGTGTATAGAGGTTTAATAGTATCAATTTATAAACTTTTAGGTATGTTAGATGATAGTGTTTTGTGTGCCAGAGACACACAGATAGACTCTTTCTTATATTATTTTATATAAACTACTTCTTAAAAAAAGATGTCTTATCTCAAATGTCCCCACGTTGCCTTGGAAGTCTGTAAAGGTGCCAGCATAAATGTTTATCTCGTCATTTGACATTCTTGCAAAATTACTAGACAATATTCTTGTGTTTTTTTTCCGTTCTTGATAAATTCCAAACCTTCTTTTCCATTGTATAACTCTAATGCGACATTATTACAACAAACAAATCTAATTGGAAAATTTAAAAAAAAAACTCTTAAATGAGATTTCCAGATAATTAAATCTACGGTTGATTGAAAATGTCTGAGTAAATTGTTCTCTTTCAATTCCATTTCAAAGGAATGTTTTCATAGTTTTATCTTTGTTATTATTTTTGTATTTCTCATTTATTCACACTACAATTTTACGAACCCTCAGGAAAGTTTAATCTACAAAATATCTAAATATCTAAAAGTTATTTTACAAAACTATACATAGTTTTAAACAATGATAAACAAGGTTTAATTAAATACATGGTTCATTTTTTCTTTATATTCAAAACTAAAAATAATATGACTGGAAAAATAAACTTTTTTTTAAAGTTTGTATTATTATTTTCTTCACGGTTTACATCTTGTTGAAAATAATTCCCTTTGAAACATACACTACATATTTTTTTGCCGTCTTTTAATACAGAAACTAGATCCCAGTATTTTTCGTTATTGCTTTGGGATGTAAGGAATTAAGCATATTTTTTTATAGAAAGCGTTTTGCAATTCATTCTTGTTTTTTTAGTTACATACTAAAACAAGACTTTTTCTTTGATTATTTGACAGATTTTTTTTATCTATCTTTTTTACAAGAAAGATAACATTTTTTACATAAAATTGTGTCTTGAATATTTTATTCAAATTATACTACAAAAGTTTTTTACAAAAGTTAATTTAATCAATTCTAACATTTTCATACTAATTTTATTATTATCCAAATAAGAAAATAAGTTTCGAAATTCTAAATAAACGTAATTTTCCCAAAATTTTATACTAGATAAAGTTTATTGCAAATTTGTTTAGATAATTCAAAATAGAATTATGTCTAAGTATTGAGATTCAGGCACTATCTATATACATAAGATTATTACAATTTACATTTTAGAATATTCGTAAAAATAAGATATCTTTATCTTAAATATATCTCTAAAAATTATCTAAAATGTCTACATTCTCTTAAAATAATTGAGTATAGTAGTTGTTAAAATTGTTTCATTCAGTCTGGATCTTTTACTTTATTCTAAAGTAAATAGCTTTTCCTCAAGAAATATTTAAAAAAATATATAATTTGAAGTCTAACCATAAATAATCCCATTTACTCTTATTTGAGTTCATACACAATTACGTTAGGGTAAAGTGGAAGAAAATGAGTAATGGGTTAAAATATGTATTTTTAAATCAAATATAAATTACACAATTTTTGTTGTAAACGTATGATTTGATCTCGTTCTTTTTCTAAAAATGTGTTCATTTACTGGAGTATATTTCAGCAATAGATATAAATTATAGATGATTTATTTAAAGTTCAAAAACTCGATTTGTTTAAGGTGTACATACACACTATAAAAAACGAAAATCGGCCAAAATTTCCAAAATATTTTTTTGGTTCTATAGTATTCCCCGATTCAGTATCTTTCAGATGATACCAAGATTGAATAAATATTTCAAAAACTTTTTTATTTACAAAGAGTTATTCTATGGCCGCGCTTGCAATGGCAATATGTTTTGTAAACTTTACACTTGATTTCTGAAGAATTGTATTTTTAACATATGTCCCTTCATTCGAAACATGATAACTCAAGTTTGCTTAAACATTTTGAGAAAATTATGTTTTCTTTTAAATTTATATTAGTTGTAAGATGTTATGACCCTCCATCAAAACGATTCATTCAAAAAATAATTTTTAATAGAATTTTAAAGTTGAAAATTTGAATAAAAAAGTGTTTTTTTAGGGACTGTCGAGGTAAAAAATTATTTAAAAAAACACTTTAAATGCTGTAATCTTTTTGGAGGGTCATAACATTAAGAAAGATACTGCGAGTAATTTCCAACAAAAATTATGCTTCTAGATTAATTACAACTTGCGTAATCACGTTTGAAAAAACATGTCAATTAACATATAAAATGCTAATTAGTTAATTTGTATTTTATATTTTTCAGAATTTTTTTAAATGATTCATCACTATTTTTAAGGTGTTTTCCTACACGAAAAAACTAGATTTTTAAATTCATAAATAAAAAAAAATGTTCAAGTGTATACGTACACCTTAAGTATACAAAAAAATTGGGTTATATATATATATATTGCCAATATATCGATAAAATACTCGGTACCCATTTAAGAAATCGTTATAAAGTAATGTGGAAAACCATCTTCTGAACAACTATTTTAAATTTGTCAGGTGGCTTTGTTAAGATGGCTTGAATAGAACCTGAGATTAGAAACATTAAATACACTGCTCATTTTTGAGAAACTACGGTTACTAAAATTTGAGTACGTCATCGCGCTTTTACAATACAATTGATCTCAAAGAAAAACGAGTAGGTTCAGGTACTCATTTTTAATTACATTTTATTTTCAGTGCACCTAAATCATAAATGCTACACTTTGCGTGATTTTCTTAAGTTATTTTATATACATTAGAAGTATAGAATATACGACTAATAAAATGAAATATTTAAAATTGTATTTGATAACTAATTTAGATCCATGTACAAATAAGAAAATTATTGTAGCCTGATATCTTTAAGTTATTTAAAAGCAATGGTAAACGTTTTGAAATTGATTGCGTAGAGGCTGTTTAAGTATTACGATTAAAAAAATATATCTAACATAAGATTATTATACAATTCACATTATAGAGTATTCGTTGCATTCGTAAATGTAATTGAATGAATTAGAATACATTGTTATTTTAAATTTGTTTAAGAATTTAGATATTGCATAAAATTTACTTTGGATGAAAGTATTTTTTTATGTTGATATGTAAAATTAAAACATTGACAATTTATGCAGTAAAATGTCTAAAGTTTAATTTAGAGAAGCGAGCAACGTTATTTATAAATTACTTATAAAATAATTTTTGAAAAACTGAATTGAAGATTATAACTTTGAAAAATAAATTGACAATTAACTTTTTTTAAAAAAGGAATTGACATTGCAGAATTTGAACAAGTAAAGTATTTGGGTAATCTGCGTTACTGTGTCCCACTTGTTAACTATTTTTTTTCGCAACGCTAACATGTTGCTTGGGATAAAAACTGGTTTTGCTACAAATCAAAGAACTCCTCCATTTCCCCATGCAGTTTCTTCCTGGTCGGTAGTGTTGCCAAATGTGACTTTTGGCGCCGGGTTACCAGATTTGCCGAAAAGTCAGGTAAGTAAGTCAGTAAGGCAAGTCAGTAAGTTAGTTTAACCAAGTAAGCAATATTTCAATATTTGTTTGTTAAATAAAACAATAAAATACAAATAATTACATTTTGGCATTTTCCATCTTTTATAACATGAAAATAAACAATTTAAATAAATATTATATTATAATTTAGTATTACAAATTGGCATTTTCTCTGGTATAGGTGGTACAAATTATTGATGTTGGTGGTACAAATTAATTCTGGTGGTACAAATTATGAATGTTGGTGGTACAAATTATTGATGTTGAGTTGAGAATGTTCATTAATTGCCAATAGAAGCTTTTGGAAGAACTCTTGGAAAGACTTGCTGCTGAACATAAGCTCCAGGAGGTGGAGATTCAACAATAAAAAATGCATTGGCCGTATTCACGTTACTCAGTCCAGGCCCGTTGCTCCTAATAATGGTTCTGTAACCATCGGCATCAGCTTTGTACTCCACATTTCGGTATATACCATACGGATCAACATACCCGTAGCTGCCTTGCACCAGTCCATTTCCATCTGACGATTCCTGTCTGTGCTGCGCCATTCCCAATCCATCGCCAAGTTCGTATCCAAAGGCATACGGATTTGACAGGATTTCAACTGTCTGGCCTGCAGTAGGTGGTACTGGAACCGAAATAGCCACCGCCAATAAAGCCAAGAGAAAGATGGCTGCCGAAGCACAATTCATTGCTGTCTTCAGAAAGGTATGTAGTAAAGAGATAAGAGCCGGTGTTCGATTTCGAATGGTTTGGTTCGTGTATGAGAATACCGTTTTATATACTATGAGTTCATGTACAGGAAACGCTTGAGCATAAAATGGGAACAAAAGATCACAGAACGCATGAATGGAAGCATCATAATGAAGTCTACCTTGAAGTGAGGATTCTAGTTTGATTCTTGGTAATCAAAAGCGTTGAGGCCGACATATTTAGAAGTTTCAGTTTTCGTTTTTCCTTTCTTCTTCTGAAGGAACGTAGGCATGTGTGAAGGTCAGAATGCCATTTGGAATTTTTGACACTTCAAATGTACCTTTGAAAACATTTTTGTGAAATTGTTCCGGATTAATTTACGACTTTTGCATAAGTCAAGAAAAGCACTTAATTTATGTGTTTGTCAAGGATTCTATGAGAAAAGGACGTTCTAATGGTTGCCGTTCAAGATTATAAATTTAAGTAGACATTTTACATAAAGAAAATGTCAGTCGTTTTAAATGCTGTAATCTGCTCTGATATTTATTATTTTGAATAAACAAAAACTAATAAATTCACAAATAGCACATAATAAAATTGTAAAATGTTGTGTGTTATTTTTTTTTAATTTAATGTAAACGCACTTTTAAAACGTAGATTTTAAGCAAAGTTCCTTTTCTATGTTATTACTATTTATATATTTTAAGTAATTGTAATGTATGACAGATAAAAAAATTTAATGTTATTAAACTTTAAATTTTTTAATTAAAATTTATTTTATTATGAATTTTTCCAACGGTTGTGCTTCGACCGAAACTAAGTTTCAATAGTTTAATTGTTATATATCTTGTAAACTGGGATTGAAGCAAATACATTTATTTAAGTTAATTTTTAGTATGCCTATTAGAGGCAGATACATTCAAATAATTTTAGTGCAAAAGTAATTGGCAAACTAACGTAAACAATAAAAAAAAGATTATTTGACAAAAACATGACAAAATTGTTATTTTTAAAATCGCCCGAATATTATCTTTATTTCCAAAAAAAATACCCCATACACATACGAGTAATATTTTATTACATTTCCAAAGACTAATTTTAAAAATATTAATTATTTTCATATAATATTTTTTTTTAAAATTACAATCTTTTTGAAAAGTTTCGTTGACGGTTAGTTTATAGAATGTTACTTGAAGTATATGAAAAGTTAATAATAATAGGATATATTATTAAATTATAGAAATAATTATATTGAAATAATGCAATAAATTATTATTTTTGCTACTCATAATGACGGGATTACAAAGAATGACATTTAATGATGATAATATTATTTAGTTTAAAATTGTATAAAGACAAGGAACAGCTAATTGCGTAAAAATAAGCAAACTAAACTTTAAACTAATTAAAGCTCCCCCAATGTTGTTGTGGATTTCTTATCGTGAGTAGTTTGTTAAAGTTTTCGAAAAGGCTCTTGAAAGTTCGTAGATAAGACTCTTTAAAATTATTTAGTTTATTTATAATATGGTACAGATTACAAAAAAATATTTCTTTTCCATCTAATGTTTAGTTGATTAATTTAATAAGGTAATTTTCTATTTTATTTAAAATCATCAGTTAACAAAAAGTTATTTAATGGTACAGAAGAGCAGTGCTTTTATAAGTAAAATAACGAGATTGAAAAGTATAATTTTTTGTGATAAATTACTAAAAAGAGACAGAAGCTATATTTCTTTGATAATAGTTATAATAGCATATTATACTAGGATACGAAATTAGCTGGCGCACAAGTGCACTATGCACCTAATTTTTTGGCAATGCTTCTAAATATTTTAATCGGGTGCAGACAGTGCACCTAATTTTTTTTAAACACAGATTTTATTAGTCATTCCAAAATACTCAAAAACTTTAATATTGGACAATTTATATTTATTGAAATTTAAAATAGTATTTATTTGCTAAAATGTGTATTTTAGTTGAAAAAGCTATATAATAAAATGAATTTATAAAAATTATGACTTTTTAGGTCTCTACATCTGGGATCTTTTACTACCTGCTCAATAATTAATTTTTGTTAAAAAAATATTTGATTTGATTAAATTATAAAATTATTTTTAAAATCGATTTGTATGAATAACATAAAAATGCCATTGTTTGGCATATAAAATACTCGAAAGTTTTTGCCTAGATTTTATATGGCAAAATTTGAGTGGGATTGTTAATACATATGGCTAATTTTAACATTAAAAGCTAATCTTTTTCTTGAACCAGTGTGATATTTTCTTTCCTACTCGTTTTCACTCTTAAAGCATGTTGTTCTCATTGCTTGAATATATATGTATTGTATATTTACAAGACGTTTTAATTAATATGAAGCAATGAAAATATCCAATGCCGAAATCGGAGAAAATTGGAAAATATTTCTTCAAAAAAGTTTGCAACCTCGAAAAACGCTGACAATAAATTATTTGGCTGTCAGCTTATTTTGTTCAAAAATAACTTTTATGGTCCATGAATTTTTTGTGCACCGAAATAATATTCAGTGCATTTAGAATAGACATGCTGTACCTGCTTTGAAAAGTTAATTATGTTGCGCTACACTAATATGTAAAATTTAGAGCCGGGTCAAATGTTCAAAAAAGCCTTACTTATTTTTTAGATATGAAAGTAGTTTTGTCAAGCAATGACCAACGGCGTTTTTATTAGAATCCCCGAACATGTATCTAGAAACTAACACATATAATAATTTTAGGTATTTGTAAAATCCTAACGTCAATTAGGTTGAGTTCCTTCGTCGTCAATAATAAAGACAACTATATTTTTGACTATCCGACAGTTGCTATTCTCTTAGGGTGATAGTTACAGCTGAATAACAAACACTGTCATATGATCAATGATCGGATGACTTTTCTTAAAAAGTAAGGCATATACTATGTGATATACCATAAAGTATAAGGTATATACCATACTAAACTACCATTCAGGAGCGTGCATGCAAAACTAACATGTCAAAAAATTAAAAACATGAGATAAGCATTGAATTAATATAATATATATTATCTCTTTCCGTATATTTAAAACTAATTTAATATTTCCGAGAATATCTCTTTCATTTAAAACTCGAAAATCTGGAGGTCCATAAAAACGCATGCATCTACCAAACGTTTTTACCATTTTCCTCGATTTGAAAATTTATTAAATGTTTGCTTTTTGTATTCACGCTCCTCGTATGTTTGACTACTTTCTTTCACATATTATACTTTCTTTCACATATAATATATGTACAGAGTAGGTTACAAGACGTGAGCGAGCGTTTCATAATTTTTACAAATAAAGACAAAATTTATGCAAGAGTTGTTTTATATTTTCATAGTAAGAGGATATTTTTTTTCAATTAAAATGTTTATTTTAAATATGATTTATTTACAAACATATTTACTTTTAAAAAAAACTTTGAATGAAAAACTTTGAAGAATGAAATTTGAAATTCCAATGACAGCGGAGAAATCGGTAACATAAAAAAAATAGTTTAAAAGAAAGTTGTCGCATAAGTTATAATAAAAAGAGACTATAAAAGTGAATACCAAAGTATGGATTTGTATTTCTTGTGCTACAATATCTTGAATTTATGTGACATCTCTTTTCATACTTATAATTTTATTCTGTTACTTTATTCGGAGAATCGCATTTGAAATCGCTACTATCGAAATTTATTTGCACTTTATACTTCTGCCTCTTTTTTTGGAATGTCAGATGTCTTATTTATGATATTAAATATTTTCGTTTGAGCAAGAACTGCCCTTTTCAAGTTTACGCAGTATGTGCTATAAACAAATTATAAATTTGCCTTGACCAAAGTTTGTAGCACTGTCAAAAATTATTTTAAATAAATATAAAAGTTAGTGTTCTTATGACTTCTTTTTCAAATAAAACGTTTTATTATAAAATTCATAGATTTAATTAAATGTTTTATTAGCTATTAATAGACATTTCAGATTAGATTAGCCAACTTAATGTTTAATTACAATGCATCTGGCTTTAACACGTATGATTTTAAATCTTGCTAATGATTTAATGAATTAATATAATAAGTTTCGAATTAATGACTTAGTAACCATTTATTTGTCATATGTTATAATGCATATTTCTAATTTTTGGAACATAGTTGGTGCTTTATATATTTATTTCCTATAAAAGAGTTTTTTAATCAATTTTGTAATTAGACACATTTTAAAAATAATTTTAACCGTTCCTAAATAAAAATCAAATATTAAAAGCCCATTTTTGAGGAATTTCAAACCTCCTTTACATAATAATAAGTATAATATGTAGCTAATATAATTTTAACATGTTCATACAAATTTTAATATAATACATTTTATAAAAAAATTGAATGACCTAAAAAATCAACTGATTATGGCCAACAATTGGAGGAGTTGCAACAACTAGCCACAAACCTAAAGTTGTATAACGTATTACTAGTAGTTCTGGGAACAGTAGACCTCACGAACATAAAAAAATCTTTAAAAATAATATATACACCGATTTTAATGACTATACAAGGAACATTTAACGCGTTTCTTCATTACTGCGTAATAAACAAATTTACAAATAGATGACATGCAAAAAGGTCGAGTTATAACAGATATATTTTAGATAACAAGCTCGGTCAATATATATATATATATATATATATATATATATATATATATATATATATATATATATATATATATATATATATATATATATATATATATATATATATATATATATATATATATATATATATATAAATATATATATATATATATATAAAAGCTCTTTGTGATTTCATTTACTTCGGGTTAGTTGAATTATAGATAACTTAAAGATTTACAAACAAATAATTTATTTTACTAGTTAATGAGAGAATTTTAGTGGCACTAATTGCGTTATTAGCTTATCCATTATTACATTAGTATCTAGAAACATAATTATTAAATGTGTTTTTTATTTTGTACATGTGTTAATAACACTGAGTTAGTTTTTATGAATAGTTTTAACATGAGTTAGTTTTTATAATTTTAAGCTGAAACTACAAAAAAAAAATTCTTATATATTTTTTCTAAAAATGTTCATTCAAACAAAGCAATAATAAAAATATATAAAAAGATATCATTTGAAAATAAGAAATTAAATGGTTTCTTTTTTACTTTTGTTGCGTTAATGTATCTTTCATTAATATCTTTAGAAATCGAAAACGCACTCTTCAATTTCTTTTGTAAAGTACAGTTATTTTTCTTGACAAAAAAAATTAAATAGCACATGAGAAATTTCATATTTTTTATTATTTTTATTTTATAACAAATAAATGTTAGTATAAAAAATACGTTACTTCTGATTTCGAGGTATTTTTATTTAAACATAATTTATATGTTTACAGTATTTGTTAAAATATTTATATTTCGTTTACAATATTTAATTTCTTACAATTAATCGTGTTTAATTTCGTCATGTTTCATTTACTCAAAAACATCGTGTAGAGAAGACAAAATAAAAACATTAAAGTAACACTTTTTTTTTTTATCAGAGTCGACTAAATTTATATTTAAAAAAATATTTGTAATATAAATCCACAGAAAACTTTAACAAATCTTCCCATCTTTTTTTAAAAAACAATGTATTTATAACGGATATTCAACTGTAGTTATCTGGGCTGTTAAAAAAATAAAAAAGTGCAAAATACAATGCAAATAAATAAATGATTACAGTTTAATGGACTAACTTTTTAATTGACTAACTTTAATGATTATAGTGACTGTAGTAAATCACTGACTTCTTATGTGCTTATCTCGTAGTATTGCGTAAATACACTAGTTACAATAATGTTGAGTGGCTTGGTTTCATTTTATAAAGCTTTGCTTCAATGTGCTTTACATTTATGCTTTTTCTATACTTAGAGAGTGAATGTAAATTTTAAGTTAACATTTAAGTGTTCTAAATATTATAAAGAAATAAGAATATAATAAATTTTTCTTATACTTGAATATTTAATTGTTATGGTGCTTTGCTATGTAACAATGTTTAAAAAAGATAATTGAATTTAGTTTATTTTTAATTTAAATATTTTTTTTTCTTTATTTTAAGTATTTTTAAAATTTAGAAAAGCAATCTGTATTTTATGTTTTTTTTAATTAAATCAATATGTCTACAACAAAAAATAAATAAAATATAATGGTTTGCTAGTTTACTATTGCTTGTATATTAAATTCACAGATTTTAAAAAGTTTTCATTGATGTCAGACTGTATTTGAGATAACAAGAGAAATTAAATTTATTCCATAAATCTATTTGAGATAAATTTTAATTTAACAAAATAAATTCTCAATTTTAAAAAAGTTCAATGTTAAAAAATTAATTTTAATGCAAATAAAATTTAGTTAATATTATTGAACGCAGAGAGGACCAACTTTTATTTTCAAAATAAGATCGAACTATTATTTATGAAATGAATAAAAATCCATCAAACTCTGAAATCTAAAATTTATCTAATGCATCTTTACATATAAAAGTACCTATAACACCAACTTCAAAAAGTGTAGATAACAAACATGTACTTTAAAAAAAATCCTAAATATATGTCATATTCTTCTCTAAAATAATTGCATATCATTGTTTTTAATATTATTCACTACAACGAAATTGTGTAGATAAACTAAAATTGTGGTTTCCAAAGCCGAGTATTGTATGACGCCAATGAAGAATTTTGAATATCTTCAAAAGTTTTCTCTTCACTTTAAGGAATAACAATGAAAATGAACAATAAATTGGCGTCATGTTTCTGAAGATAATAATGCCATATACACTTTCCGAAATAAATAGATATATTTATTCTTCCTTTTTCGAAGCGTAAAGAATTCATATCTTTTTAAATAAAAATGGCGACTTAAAAGATTTAAAAGTAGTACAGCGGTAGGAACTTGTGAATATTTTTAATAATGAACTTCATTCTTGGTATATTCGTAATAACTATTATATCTTGAAAATTAAATGAATATTCAATAATATTGCAAAGCTCATTTGCATTTAAAGCGAGTTTTGAATTATTCTGTAAAATACTTTTATATATGAATTGTTCTCATCTAACATTAGAATATACCCATGTAGCACAACAATATTGCCCAATATTGGGCCAATGTTGGTCAATCTCACTGTGGATTGGTGTATATCGACCGTTCGTTTCCGTCATTAGCCAATATCGCCCAATGTTACCATGCCGATACTGCGGATTCAACAAATTCTTATAACACCTTTAAACTTATAAATTTGCACTTTATAACAAATAAATGGATAGGGACAACTAATATACACAACTTTTATGTGATAATCCAAGATTTTTATTCGTTTTAAAGATTTTGTCAGTTTTACTCGGCGAATCTTGGTCAAAATCGGTCGGCAATATTCCATGTCAAATACTGAAGTTCTAACAAAACTTCTAAAAGCTTTAAAAACTACATTTGTTAACAAAAAAATTGTGTACAAGGATAATTTTCCACATTTTTAACGTAATATCTCCAGATTTTTACACGTTTTAAAAATTTCGCCAGTTAATATCGCTTTGAAACGGCTAATATTAATCACAGCTATCAAAGTGCGCATGCGCAAAACATGTTTCAGTTCACAGTTGTTTACTTCGGTCGCGGTTTAAAACGAAATGGCGCTAAAAGCCCGGGCTTTGCATGTGAAGAAGGAATTATCTTTGGAATTATCAAATGCAGGTAAATATTTAACCAACAACAGGCTCAACAGCCAACAAGTATTATATCAAGTGTAGTATTTTTACAGATTTTGTTGCTTATTGTACGGAATTGACAGAAGCATCATGAAGCATTGACAGTTGTATCATGATCGTAATAGTTTATAAAAAACTTGGATTTTCTTAAACTTATTTATAGGAAAAAACAGATTTCATTAATTGTGTTTTTATTGTAGTAAGTTATTCAGATCGGAATATTTTTATAGTTCTCTAAATAAGTAAATGTAATTGTTTTGTACTCGAAACTCTTTTCTTTCGGGTAACTTCTATACTAGCCCACATTTTAAGAAATTTCAACTAGTGGGGCAAAGTAAATTTTTCAGAGAGCAGAATCCCAGAAATAAATGAAATCTTGGTACTTAAAATAGCAAATTTAATAAACTTAGTTTAAAATTATATGTTCCGAAAAAAGTTTATTTATAAAAATTATTTAATTCATGAAATTTTCTAACGGTTTATAAAATTATGTTTTATTTGTGGTCATAATGTAAATTTTGTTTTTAAATATATATTTCTGCAATCATACAAATGTAAAGTTTTAAATCTAAAGTACATACATCTAAATATGTATACTTGGGTAAATCTTAAACAAGTACCCGAGCATATATTACAAACAAAATGTGCATTAATAACATTACATTAATAAGTAGCATTTACTTTATAAGATTAACAATAATATTTTATTTGTATTTGGAAAATATTTTGTTTTATAGCACAAAAATGTAGAAATAAGTATTTTTAATGTAAAATAAGTAGTTTTAAGTTTTTAAAATTTTTTATCATATTGGTATATTATAACATACGTTAGCTAAAGTTAGACATAATACTTTTTTAAAACTTGTTATCATTTCTGAAAAATGTTTTTAAATAATCTTGTAAATTACTGCTTCTGGCAACTTTTGTCGCCGTTCCTTCATCTACAGAAATTTTAGCACTGTCGGGCGGGCATTGAAAAGTTGTTTCTTTTCCATTTAAGACTATGACGAGTCTTATTAATTGTTTCGAGATTAGCCGACTGCCAATGATCTGACATCAACATGTTGTAGCTGGAAATGACAATTTCCACTTAGAATGTGGTGTGGCCACAAGAATTGACTCTAATGATTTTTTGAAAGTTCCCATAGCCACAATTTTTTTTAAGCGTACAGAATGTGATGCACAAATATCCAATCTCCTGGGAAAACTTGGAATTTCTTCAATTCAATCCTAATAACTTTCAAAAACAAAGTTACTGAAATTGGTTACCTCTTCGGGAAATAATCATTATGCCTACGATTGTCCGCTGATGTTGCATTACATAATTTTCTTGTGCTCATTCTCATAATAATTTTAATAAAAATTATTTAATCCCTTTTCGATCACATGTAAGTAACGAACTTACAGTTCCATTCCCAGAACATTCACCAATATAAAGAATTAGCAATTATATAGTTGTTAATTACTGAGGAAATTGCATAACTTTTTTAAGATATTAACAATTTTTGGTAGAAAATTTATTTACAATCCACTGACATACTTTCAAAATATTAAAAATTTCTATTGGAGCTGTATCCAATATTTATTTTTAAATAAGTAACTTTTTATATAATATTTGGTTCAAATGCATTGTGCGGCTCCCCTTGACAACTTTTTAAAACTGATATATTCACAATATTAACACATTCTGGGCGACAATCGGTTTTGTTGAAAGAACTCAATTTTCTCTCTGCAGGGTTGCTGAAAATGTTAACTAGATTTGGCAGGGAAATCAAGGAAACCGTAGAGTACATTTTAACCATATATTCGAGAAATATACTAGGACATAATTTAGTTACAAGGCATTTTATTGTTCCAGAATTCCACATTTTGTCAAAAAAGACTTACCTACCTTATTTGTTATGGATAACAATTTAAAAGAAAATGTAATGTTAGCCTGTTTAGTAGTTATTATGTACAAGATGGTAATGATAACAAGCCAAACTAATCGAATATGCTTAATCGCTATATTGCACAATCTTTGAGTGCATTATTTATTAAATCTTCATTTGGTAATTCAAATGTGTCTTAATTCCAGAATATATTAGTTCCATTATGATTTGAAAGTTCTCTGCAACTTTAAAATGTATTTTAAGCCGCCACATAAAAGTATACTAGGCAGTTGGCCAAAGCATTTGAAGTACTTGCTAAAATCGATTTAATACCATGTTGAAATTTAATGCAATATTTTGTTATCACTCAAACATGTATTTAAACAATGTTAACAAATGTTATTTTTTTTTAGAAAAAAGTTTGTGGAGTAAATTAGAACAACATGATATACGGCATTAAGAAACTGGTCACTAGATTTATTAAGAAACTAATTGCTAGATTTCCTCATTCAGTTATTTTTGACTTGTTATTTAGCATTTGGTATTTTTCTCTTTCCTTTAATATGTGTTATTCCTATTTTATTTTAGCTGAATTTCCACTAGAGCTGCTCACTGATAACTTGAAGAGGCTGCATTGATTAGCCCCAAGATCTGTTCTGAAACCTGATTTATGAATATTGAGCAGAGCTTGAAACTTATTTCAAAACATCTACTCCACATCCTGTAGCCTGAAACCCCTCGGATACCAGCTACTAAGTCAACAAACACCCGAACTGGCACCTCGCTCTCCCAAATTTCCACACCATGGCCAATGTGAGGATATTTGGGCCATGATAGATTTATCTCCAACCCCTTTTCCCACCCTGCCTTGCTGGCCTTGTGGACAATTCAAGGCCAGGAACAAACTCACAATACTCTAATTAAGAGATCAGCACTTTTATGTGAAAACTATTGATAAAGTAAAAAGTGTTAAAATAAAAATGTGGTTTAATAACTCTTAGAATGTTATTTAATATTTAAAATAACACTTGTGCACTAATGATAGAGGTAGTAGTATGAATTGTTAACCACTTATGCGATTGAGTCACTAAGTGATAAGGTTTGTTTAGAAGTGGTCTCAGTGGAATAATTGGAAATGGTTTTCACTATATTAATATTTATTATTAAAAAGTGTAAAATATTAAATATAAAAAAACTTTTTTAAATATAATTTCATTATATATTTACTAATGCATATACTTTAAAAGTTAAAAATAAGCGAACGTTTTTGCATGAGGCACTCAAGTAAATGTAGAACATTTGTTAATTTTTAACTCAAAAAAAGGTTTTTTTTAAAATTTATTTTATAATAAAAAGCAGTAGTGAAAGCAAACTGCAGTAAACTTTAATGTTGGTAGAAATAATTGTCATGGATGTCTTTTTTGTATTCGATTTTGTTAATTGACTTAAGTTTATTTTATAATTATCCATAGAAATCAACTAAATTCTTAAACTTTCTCATAATGAGGCATTAGCATCATTAGTCTATAATACAATTAAAGAACAATCTGTAAACACAGCTTCATACTTTACGGTCAAATTATAAGGAAAATGTCTCAGCTCGGTTAACACAATACACATTTTTAGAAATTTATTTTGCTAAAAATAAGTAAGCAACCTATCAAATTATATTATATATTCGAGCATATTTAATTTTTATCAATATATTTCATGCTTATTTTATATCGAATATTTCATGCTTATTTTATATCGAATATTTCATGCATTCAACTGTTATACTACAAATACCAACTTAGTAGTATTTTAGATTAGAAAATCACACTTAATGTGTTGTAAATGAAGTATGTGATCCAAACTTCAAGGAGTATCCAAATTATTCCATAATACCTGTTGCGTTAGATTTCTTTTTTACAACAGAAGGGAGTCGTAATAGTTGATTGAGGTAAGTGAAATTGGCCCCAATATTTTATACCACAGGTGTGTAACAATTGTAATAAAAGATCATTTGGATTTCTTATAAATGCTAAAAAGTTTTTTAAAAAACGCGAATTTGTTTTGGTATTTTAATTAGATTGCTAAAAAGTTTACAAAAACCTGCTTAAATGCAGATATCTATCTTAAGATATTAAACTAAACTATAAAAAATTCTTAAACTGGCTTATCTGTCTAGCATCATTAACCTTGACAAAATATTTTTTTTTCTCTATTTTCAAAACTAATTTACTTTGGTGTAAATAACATTTACAATAGCTTAGTGATCAAATTTACTCTCAAAATGGATACTTCATCTTTCAACATATACTTCAATATAAAAATATTCATTATGTTTTCCTAATTTTAAAAAATTATCTTTAATATGTTTTAAACAAATTAAGTCTTAAATTTTTTTTAATGTATTAGATGAAGGAGTACAAGATAGAAATATTTTGAATTGTGTTTTTAATTTTTTTTAAATGGTAATGCATAATGCATTTCATTTAGAAAAGTAAATGTAAATATATTTTTAAATAATATTACAGTTAACTTAGTTCAAAATTAACTAATTTAAATTTTTTTAAAGAATTTTAAATTTGTAATTTTAGGAAATTTAAAATTTTAATTATTAAATTTTTAAATTATAATTTTATTGCTATATTTTTATTATTATATAAATTTTGAATACAGTTTTTTTATGTTATAAAGAGAAAGAAAATGAGTAGTATAGTCCAATATTTTCCACAGAGGAAAGAATATTTTTCATGCAACAGCTTTAAATGATCAAAAACAAAACAAACAAATTGTTTTATAAAAATATTAAAAAAAAAATATTCATAGTATTGTTCATCAATATTGTAAACCGCTGCTTTCAAATATATTCGATTTCGGCTAATGTCGAGTCGATCAATGTAAATCGGCCACCTTTTATTTAATATTGACAGATAGTGCTTTGGCAATATTTGCCAATATTGATAAAAGGTTAACCATTTGACATTGGCCAACCCGACATTCGCCAATATTAGCCGACCTAACGTTAGCCAATCTACCTTTCGATAAATTGTAATCTATATTCCAATTAATTGGAATCTACATTTCTATGAATCTACATTCCTACGAATCTACATTCCAATAAATTAGAATCTATATTCCTACGAATCTATTTCTAAATTTAATACAGTTTTCTTAAAAGGAGGTGCTTTTGCTTTGTCACTTTTTTGGTTTAGAGGTCCGGATCCAATTGAAGGTTGGATACCACACCATTAGTCTATAAAATTGGTTTGAAATCCGCGTAAAAATTAGCCATTGGAAGTCCCAAGTAGAAAAAACGACTTTATTTCATGCAAATGTTTTTTTTTGGAATCCTGTAGCATAACTATTGCCAAGTACATGTAAATCTTGCCTGAATCAAATCGATCTTGTTATTTTAAAGATAGCAGCTTTTCATTGGAATAAAGGTTCTTTTGGGAACTAAATTGTATTATAAAACGAAAATAAATCTTTTCAGCATGATATTTTAACGGAGAGTACGAAAATTTTGTTTTGTTAAGCAATATTTTTTTATAAAAAATATTGCTCAAGGAAAAGTAGCGTGATCTATTTAATAAAAAAGTGATTGGGGCATTAGAAAAATTCATAATAAGCTATTTATATGAAATATAATACTAAGTTTTTACTTTGTATAAAAAATTACGAACATATGATCGATAGATTTTTTATAATTATTTTATTTAAATACGATATATGTTCACAAAAATATAAAAATAAAATAAAATATACTCTTATTAATCTATCCTAAAATAATATTTCGCTCCGTATTCAACATAATTATTTAAACATCTTTTAAATGATGTAGGACAAAATTGTTTTTTAAATGTATTAAAAATTAAGTTTTTAATTTTATAAATGCGTAAAGTTAATTTAAGTTAATATAATAAAACATCTTTTAATAAATTGTAATGAAATATAAATGCTGAAATAAATATTTGTAAGATTTTGGTAACATAATAGTTATCAAATAACAATAATGTAGAACAAAGTTATATATATATATATATATATATATATATATATATATATATATATATATATATATATATATATATATATATATATATATATATATATATATATATATATATATATATATATATATATATATATATATATATATATATATATATATATATATATATATATATATATATATATATATATATATATATATATATATATATATATATATATATATATATATATATATATATATATATATATATATATATATATATATATATATATATATATATATATATATATATATATATATATATATATATATATATATATAAATATATATATATATATATATATATCCTATATTTTACTAAATATAAGTTTAGAATATTACACAAACAATAAGAATTCTTACATTGTTTTATGTCAAATAAAATTAAATTATATATCCTATTTTTTTTTAAAGGAAAATTTCGACAATAGAATTTTTTTTACGATTATAAACACTCCCTTATTCTAGTAACAGTTAAAGAAAGGTAAACAATATTTTAAATGAAACAAGAATCATCTGGGAAATATATTAATATAATATCAATAAAACATGGATTTCCGGCAAAAACAGAAACAGAATATGGAAACCACTAATTGCCAAGTGTTCTTTTTCGACGATAATGAATAAAAAGATGGTTTCCTTCAGTGGGGGATTACGATTTGCTTTCAAAAAGACTGTTATAAAAACATTACTTTAATAGTCTCTATATACATTGGTTTTTACGAATTTACTATTGTTTTCCATTCTATTTTATTAAAATGACTAATTTGACTAAAAAGTTTGTTTTAATAATACGGTACACAAATATTCCATGAGTGAACTATTCTTTCACCAGTTAATCGAAAAAGAAACGAAAAAAAGCAGTTCTTAAAAATATTTATGAACCCCAGAATTAAATAAAATGATTATGTTTTCTATGAAAAATAACATTTTTATAAAGCATATGTAATTTTACATTTATTTTTTAAACAGAAAAATTTGACTTCGAATTTTAAGTTTTAAAAATTCGATTATGTACTTACTTGTTAATTTGATTTTATTGTGGCTCTCTGTCGGCAAGCATATGCAAAATTTACTACGCAGCTGTCATATTAAAAATATTTTTAATATATATCAATAAATAAAACCAAATAAAGAGATTAATAGCAAACACACGTATTTTCACTTCACTGTGTGAAAATGGTAATGGCGTCGTACAAAAACTCCCAAATTGTGTAAACTCGCACCGTTGCCATGCGAAGTCTAGTTAGTTTAGGTTGTTTAAGATGGAAATACATACCAATGTACCATATGCATGATCTGGTGTCGAGATTAATTGTAACGGAATAAATAATCTATTTTACATCGAATAAAAACCTACGTGGTTTTCCAAACGATATTTTCTTTTACTTATTTCATCTGAAGAATTTTAAACAACTACTTTTGTGTACTCCACTTATGACGACACGTGCATAAACACAGTAAAAATCATTAAATTAAATTTGTTCAAGCTTTGATTATTTTAAATGTAAACTATTTTTGTTCAAGTTCTTTTTTAAATATTTATTAGAAAACTTATAATATTATTATAATTATTAGAATGTGTTTTTTCTTTATTTGAAAACGCAAACGATTTTTAATTTTAATTTAATGAAGTTTCCCTTCGGTTATTTATCACGAAAAGTATTTTATTTTAGTACAAAAATTATAATAAAAATATCTCATAAAAATATTTTACATGTTTTGAATTACAATAACATATGGTGAATTAAATAACGTTTAACTGTTATTGCTGTTATATAGAAACTGTTATATAGAATTTTTAACTGTTATATAGAATTTTTGCTCCAAAAATTGGTAATACATCAATTTTCGTGAAAATCGCTAAAAGCGGATTTCGAGTTAATGCAGACAAATAAATAAAATAATAGATTACTATATTATATATACATTTACGATAAAAATTACATGTTTTTAATTTTAGTTATGTACTTTTTTTTATTATAAAAAAAATACTGAAGGTAGGTTTATAATTAAGTGAACTATTTTACAGTAATAATAGTAGTATCATCGCAACATTAAAAGATGCTTAAATCCTCTGAATTAAGTGTTTATGCAACTTTTGATTTGAAATTAGATAAATCTTCCTTTTGCGAAATATATAATTATTTAAATTCGATGTTGTAAAGCCATAATTGTCTAATACCGAACACTCCAATATCCATCACGACCGTAATTTCGACGAATTTTCAAAGTGAACTTCTATCAGACAATGAACCAAAAGAAACGTCCTAAATTCTGTCCTATTTGGACCAAGTCTTGATTTATCTATCACCTCTAAAACACGAGATTCTACAAAAATCATCCATTGCAATCGTAGCTGAAGTCTATCTTATGGATGATTTGGGACTCGTGAGGTTTCCGCGCACGTGAATAAGCCAATTGCGTGCCAATGCTCCATTGTGAAGGTGTCTGCGAGACCGATTCAGGCACTGGTCATAATTTACACTGCTCACACTAGAATGGGAATGTTCCATTACATCTGCAGTGTGAAGTCACTTTCTAGTGGAAAGATAGACACGGAAATGGAATTGAAAATATAGGTATGGAAGGCATACTTATTAACCTTCATTGACCAGAAATAATGTTTTAATATTTTCAGTTTAAATTGTCTTTATACACGCAAATAATAAATTAAGAGGGGACGCGAATTTGCATTGTTATAAAAAGTGGCATTAAGGAGGGACACAAATTTTCAATGTTATAAAAAGTGTCATTAAGGACGGACACAAATTTGTATTGTTATAAAAAGTGGCATTAAGGAGAGACACATTGCATTGTTATAAAAAGTGGCATTAAAGATGAACTCAAATTTGTATTGTTATGAAAAGTGGCATTAAGAGGAGACACGAATTTGCATTGTTATGAAAAGTGGCATTGAAGGGATATGAATTTCCATTGTTATAACAAGCGGCAATAATAAAAGATGACATAAATTTGTATTGTTATAAAAAGTGGCATTAAGAGGAGACACGAATTGGCATTGTTATAAAAAGTGGCATTAAAAGGACATGAATTTGCATTGTTAAAAAAAGTGGCAATAATAACAGGGGACATAAATTCGAATTGTTATAAAAAAGTGGCATTAAGAGGGGCCACGAATTTGAGTTATTATATATTATACTTGAAATACATTACTCCATTTTTTGTATTTTCCAATTTTAATAAAATGTTCGAATATAATGTAGTGTAACTAAAATTAATTATTTTTTATGTATCAATATATTCTGTGAAAACTAAGGACTCCGATAATCTATAATTTTTTTATGTAGACTTGTTTACTATTATTATTTTTTTTCTCTGTAGAGTAAAGTTAGACGCGAGGATAGAACACTTTACTCCAATATCAGAAATTTAATTTTTTAATTATAAAGCTTGGTTGGGATAAATTAAAAATTTGATTAATATTAAGCTCTATTCAAAATGAATATTATATTTTTACTTTCCAAAAAAATCAATTTCCAAAAAAATCCTTTTAAAAACCAAAAAACTTTAAATGATTCATAAAGTTCTCTTTTTTTCATAACAATTGGCTAATTCAAATTGATTTTGTCGTCCAATTTTTCATCGTATACTTCAGGGGGATATATAAAAATACATGAGATATAAAATAATAGAAAACTCAAAACATATTTTAAAAATATCCCACTGTAAGGCATATTCTTCACTAAGTGCAAAACATGACACCACACCATGAACATCTTGTAAAGGCATGTAAATTTATTTATTTTGCTTGACCGAAGGACTAGTGAATTAAATAAACTTTAAGGTTTCTACTAAAGTTTACTTCAGTGGCGGTGATTGTTTGTCAAGAGTAAAGGGGAAAGGTCCACAAGGTGAGGGTCAATGCCCAAATTCTGAATAATTTCAATATTTTTGTTATTTTTTTTTAATTTCAAAAAGTTGGGTAGCACTTGCTCCCGCTCACCATCCGCGAATGTGACGTTAAGAACTACTTTGTATCCTGAAATTGTAATCTTTTGTAACTAATTGTGGTAGGGGAAAAGCAATTATTTTAATTAGCAGAATCCCTTGCGGTTCGTTGTTTTATATTTATTATAGTAACACTACACAATTTTAAAGGGCAGTCCTGAAAATTTAGTCAGTTGTTACTTACTACAACCGTGCACTAAGACATGAACTTGCAGATTTATTGCAAAGTATCACTTCTGTCTTCCAATTACTTTTAAATATTTACATAAAATATTTACAGTTTCAATTTTTAAAGATTCTGTAAATTGCAGTTTTATATATATAACATTTTTAAAAGTCCACAAGTAAATTTTTTGAAAACAATATATTTGTTTATATATATATTCCAAACCTATAAATCAACACTTGAACATACAGCAATTTTGGAAAATAGATTATGAAGATTAAATGTGAAAGATATGAACCTACTTCAATTTATTAAAACTAATTACAAAACAATATTAAAAATTTTATATGTGAATAATAGAACTAAAAGTACCATTTTAATGTAATATGTCTAATAAAATATTTGTGTAAGTTTCGTAATTGCGTTACTTAATAAAATTGAATCACGTCCATATCATAAAAAAATCTATGGAAATATATTTAAAGTACACTTTTATTTAAAAGAAGTTAATTCATAGTGAATTATAAATGAGAAATTAACTTTTTCAAGTAATTTAAAAATTAGAAATTTCATAATATTTGTTGTACACACACTTTTGACATTTAAAATAAAACATGGCATACGTTTATACGTTACATAAACGTTTCGAAAAATAAGGGTTAATAAAGCAACTCTAAGCGTTTTTTTAACGCAAATTTATTATTTATTTTCATTGTAATGTATGACTAGCTCCCGGTACGGTTATGGAAATTTGATAAATTTCATTTAAATATTATTTATCCGTATTTTTTCTTGCACATTTGTACAATTTTTTTATTTCATGTGTTATAATTGCTTAGTTATACAAAATAATAAAAAAAAATACAGTTTTTGTGAATGTACACAGTAAACAAATGGTACTTAAAATTGAGTACATGAACGTACTTGTTTTTCTTTGAGTATAATTGCATCATAAATGAGTGATGACGTACTCAAACTTAAGTAATCGTACTTTTTCAAAAATGAGTAGTGTGATTTAATATTGCTAATCTCAACAATATTATCAAAACGACCTGACAAACTTAAAATAGTAGTTCAGCAGATGGTTTTCAACATTATTTTATGTCGATTGCTTAAACTGAGTTATTAAAACTCAATTATCTTACTTCCCATTTTTTTGGCACTCCTTTTTAATATTTCTTCTGTTTATAACTTCTTTACGTTGCTTTGGAAGTACAACGGATAAGGCCCTGGACTGCGGTGCCTCAGGATATGGGTTCAATTCCCGATAAGCCTTGGGTGTCATTGTTGATATTCATTGAAAGATTGATTTATCAGAGCAACCTATGTTGGCAAGCAACTGCTCTTTTTTATTCATTTTTACTAATTTTACTCATTTTTGAATACATATCTTTTTCAAAAATGAAACTTGTGTATTCAGAGACATGATAAGCATCGAATGTACTCAAAAATGAGTGTGTTTTGCTTATTTTTGAGTACCTATATTTAATAGTGTATACATGCACAAACACTGTCCTGTCTATACAACCATATAAGGTATCAGCAGCAGGCCTATATTACTGCTAAGTTTGACAAAGTGCTTTTAATTAAGGTATCAACAGCAGCTGATACCTTAATTAAAAGCACTTTTTCAAACTTGATCCACCTAACCACTTTTTTCTTAACATTTTTAATTCTTTGACGAGTTGACGGCATATAAACCATTAAAAATAAATTGACGGCAGATCACGTTTGGACATTTTTGCTGTTTATGGTTAAACGTAGCAATTTGATCTATTTATAGATATATTTAAAAAAAGAAGTATTTTTTTTGTATTAAATGAAAAAGTATTTGAAATTTCATTTAAACTTTTTTGTTATGCATGTATAATATATGCCACGTTTGCATAATAAATAAAAAATCGTGCAACTCTACTGGTAAAAGTATCTTGATATGAGTATATAAATCTTGATAATAAAAGAATATTTTTGTATTTTAAAATGTTTTGTTGTGTAAAATTGCAGCCTAATTACTCGTTATCTTCGTAGAGTTATCTTCTCAAATATTATCATGGGACTAATTAGCCTTATATTACTACTAATATCTTTTCAGAAATTTTTGTCAACCCATTCAATTTGTAACTACTTAATTATACTTATAAAAACCAATTTTTATAAAGATCACTTAAAATGCTTTCACATTTATATTGTATACTTTTTCAAATTTTAATGTACTTGTAATTAATAACATTTTCGACCGTTCTTCCTCTGAAAAAAGTTGCTTTACAACTATATATACATTTTAACGCATATAGCTTAACCATTTAATGCATAGTGTAGCATATGTCCTACACAACTTTAAAATGACCGCTAGTTGCATCTATTGAGTTTTATATTAACTATTATTATAGTATTGTCACGTAGTGATCCATGTGCCTAGTACTTGTAACCACCGCTAGGTCCCTTTTGTTTATAATAATGATTGTGATAAAGGCAATCAGTTGCTTCCAGGTCTGTAGTTCTAAAACTGGCTCGTGAAGGTGAATTTTTCGAAGATTGTTTTATTATTTATAAGTATAATATGGCTCTACAAAAAAATCCTAGCTAATACCAGAGGTGTGTAGATTGTATTTAACTATATTTTCTTACTTTTTGAAAATTATTTTAGTAATTACACATGGTGTTGCATATACGCTAAACAACGGTTTAAATTAATTATTTAATTAAATAGGCACTTAAGGATTTTTTTGTATATTTTTTTCAGCTTTCCAGGGACAAAAAAGAAAAAAAATGTAATTAAAAAAGAAAAAATCATGCACTAGAGGGTTAATTTGAATTATTTAAAATAATGAATATCTATTTTTTTTCCAGGATTTAGTATGGGTTATTTTGTCAAAAATAACGGATTCCTTTCTCATTCGCTGTATGCATTTACATAAGGTAATTAAGAAAAAAAAACTGAACTTTGTATGTTCCTCTTTTTAATATTCCAAATAGAAAAATATATTTAGGACCAGACAGCTTTTAGTTAAACTGCTTAATAAAGCTGCTTTTGATGAATCGTTTTAAGAAGTTATGGAAACATCTTTATTAAGTTCTTAGTTATGCAAACTTTTTCATTTGCTAGTATGCAGTAACACGAATTTTGAATAAAGAAGCATACACTGAATATTTAGTAATTTACGAACATCATGTATTTATTATAAGGTAGCATAAACCATGTACTCTGTAAATAAAAGAATTAAAAGAGTTTAACATGATATGGGATTTTATTGTTAACTAGCTTATATATTTTGCAAATATGTAAATATGTTGTACTGTTCGATATAAAGAAGCAGTGAAACTTTATCTTTGCACCCTTTTGAGATACAAAATAATATCAGCAAAATGATACATTCTTTACTCTCAATTCGAAAACAACATTGTTTCATCCGGATTTCAATTTCTTTAAAACTGTAATGCTAAGCAACAAAAGCTAATATTTCTAGCCAATAATCTTAACAAAAATTAAGATTAAATTAACAGAAGGCAGGTCTTAATTATTTATTCAAACACAAAGTAAAACAACGTCATATTTGAGCTTTTTATTTTACTGTATTGAGTTTAAGTTAACTGATAAAAGGTGAAGGTTATAAGATTTAAAAAAGTTATGTTTAGAATGATATAACTTAAATGTAAGGATTTAACAAAATAAGAGATTTTGTTTAGAATAAACATTGCAAGCGCTTCTTAGTACGTTTTGAGAATAAGACTTTGTATTAATAAAGATTTACATTTATTAAGTCGATTGCATTACTAAAGGTGAAACTTTGCTGGTAACTTATGAATGTAAATATGTATGTTCGAAGGTCATATGAATGTAAATACGTGTTTATTCTTCAAAACAATTACTTTTCATAGTGCTACTTTTGTTTTGTAAGTATGGATTGAAGTAGGGAAACATTAATTCTTGAATTTTGTAAATATATCTATCTATTTTTGATGCAGAATATATGGATTTAGTTTCAACTCAATTTTTTTTATATTTCTTGTTCAACATTTTAGCTCTTTTGTTGTTGTTGCGTTCTGTTCCTAAATCTTTGTAATTTAATAACTTTATAATATTTTATGAAATTCTACTTTAGAAATGCCAAAATAATTGACAACTTTTCCCTGAATATACCTAATTTCTTTCTTTTTTTTGTTTTTAAACAATTCTATTACCGTTACTACATTTAAAAAAATATTTTTAAAAGATTATTTTTGAAAAAAAAATATCAATACAATCAGTGTAAAAAAATCGATAACTTTGTAATTTAAAATATTTTTTCTTAGAAAAGATATATAAGAAATATCATTTAAATAACAGGATTTTTTTTTTTAAAACAATCACAGTTAACTACTGTGGAAATTTTTAAAAATCACAAATTATTTACCAGACAGTGTAAATATAATTTAATGAAAAATTTGCTCCTTCCTTAGCTTTAAATAATTATCCTGCATGAATTAATAATACATTTTCTTAGCTTTAAGAGCTTAGAATGCTTTTTTTTGTTTAAACTAAATACATTTTTAGACTATAAATCTTAATTGTGGTATTACACATTTATATTTTTGTTTGTTATTACACACTGTTATTTTTTTATAGTTTTTCTTACTTTATATTTAATTTTAATAATGGATTAAAAATATTTGGAGCTCATTTTCTTCAAATTTTAGAGCTCAGCTTTTCTTGTTATTACTATATATTGTAACTCTTATGTTTAAGGACACTTAACTTTTCTGTTATTGGTAATAACATAAATAAAAATATCACGAATTCTAAAAAACTTACACCTAAAATTTAATAATTTTTTAGCATAAAAAGTTTTAATCGAACTTTTCAATAAAATCAATAATTTTCTGCATATGGAAGGAATAACAGACCCAACTTTTTGAAATTCAGTCATTCTCTAGATGCTTGTGTTGTGAATCATGAAAATCATGAAATAAAATATAATGTAAAAATTATTTAAAGAATTGTATTCAAATCAATTTATGCTTTTTATATGCATGCATATATTATTAACTGTTAAAATAATTTTTAATCCATTTTTAAGTATGAATTTGATTATAAATTTCCTTTGTCTTCTTTTTGAGTATTATTCTGTATACTACTTTGAAACTTGCAATTTTTTTTTTAAATGATACAAATATATCTGAAAAAAATTGGAGCACGACACTATCTATTTTAGAATCACTAAAGCACAATTGAATTATAACAGTGGTGCCATCTACAGGCTCAATGCTAATTTAATACTTGAAAAATTATTTTTCAATTAATAAACACGTTTTATCTTTTCAAAATTTTCTAATGAATCTTATGTGAAAAATTTCTGATGAGTTTGTATCTAAAATTTAATAATAATATTTTTGATAAAAATTAAAACTTTAGAATTATTGAGTGTTTTAAGTACTTATACCTTTTTTTTAAGTATTTCACTACTAAAATTATATAGCAACATTAACTTTAAACTTTTTTTTCAGTCTTCGAGTTTTTCCAGAAATACATATAATAAATAATAATAAAAGTTCATAAAAAATATTTACTTTGAAATATTATCAAAATTTAAAACATTGGAAGAACTTTAAAAATTCTTATCTACTAAAATATTAATATTAAAATATTCTCTTAAAAAGATATATGTATTGGAAATATAAATTAAACTTTCCTGCAGTGAAACCAAAAATAAAGTTTTAATATTTTGCTTATCCGTTAGGGGGTTAAGGTTAAGATATTTATAAATTTTGTAAAATACACATGTTTTAACTGCGAGTTAATATTTCAATTTTAATATTGGTACTTACTGGGAGACTGAATACAATTTCAAGTATATGAATTCTTTGAAATTTTCATGAGTTAATTTATATATTAATTTAATAATTTAACAATACTCATATTCATAACATAAACGTATTTATTATTACTTTGCATTTATACTACGAACATAAATTAAAACCCAATATTTATTCGATTTTTTTTACATATTTTAAAGCATTATTAAATAAAACAAATCATACATTTAAATAAAATACAAGGGTTTGTTAAAAAAATTATTCCTAATGTATTATTAGAATATTTTCTATCCACATTTTTCAGACCATATAGAAAATTTTTGTCTGGATTTTCAGATAAATTATTTACAGTAGCTTTAAACTTAACATAAGTACATTCAATTGTAAATATTCATCAATTGCTTTTACACATACACATTTTTAAAGTGTTAAAGGTAATTTAAAAACATAAGCAATAACAATTTTGAAATCTGCAGTAATAATCAATTATCCAATTTACGATTTTTACTAAATATAAAATTATAAAGTTTGAGCCTCAGCGTCCACTTATCTGTTTTTCAGACAATTCCTTCAAGACATTTCCTCAGAATGCAAAAACAATCCCACTTACGCCTTCTTATTTCTCGATATATCATTCCTCACATCCTGTTGCATAACACCTGGTGGAGGAGGTTCAACAATAAACAAAGCATCTGCCACATTCTGATTGGCCATACCTGGCTCGTTACTCCTGACGACAGCTCTGTACCCGTTATTATCAGCAGTATATTCCACCTTCCTATAGACGCCCATGGGATCCATGTATCCATAACTACCCTTGACGACTCCAGTACCATCAGAAGCCTCGCTCCTGTACTGACTCATGCCGAAACCGTCCTCAAGTTCGAATCCGAACTGGTACGGCTTGGAGGTGTAGGAGGATATGTCTTGATCGATCAAGTCGGAGCCGGATCTGGACAGGATTCGTCGGTCTTTGTCCTGGCCTTGTGGAATCGGTTGGGAGAGGGCCATGGTAGTTAGCACAAGAACGATGCACAAGTTGAACAACATTTCGGGTTTGTGTGAATGCATGTGGTAAGTGCAGGATTCATTGATGGGGTTTATATATGAAAGTGCGCGTGTTAATGTGTATTCAGTATTTATGCCGGCACGTCAACTTGGAATGGATTCAATCCAACTCCCGGAATCAGTTGAAGAGATGTTAATATGTTTATGAATATGGTATATATTTTTTTTTCTCTGGAAATAGAGAATTATTTTTTTTGTCACGGAAAGAGGTGACCTCGTCTCGGGCGCTTGTCCATCGTAATAATTATTATTCGTTTGCTTTTGTTGACGTCAAGGGATGGAGCTTTGTTGAGTTGCAAATGTGATCTTGGATTCGTAATCTGTCAAGCATGCATAAAATGGATTCAACGGAGTTGAGTGATCTTGAAAGTATAGTTTAAAGAACTGAAGGAAGAAGGATTTGCTGAAAATATCTATTTGAAACCGGGAACCTGAAGACGGACCAACAACACAAATAATTTAAGAATGTTAATATCACTATTAACTATTTAACCCAATACTACGCCGTTGATGACCAACCACCGAAGAGTTTTCAGCCATGGCATGTGAAATGGTTGTTTTTACGCTGTTAATAGACAATTTGTAGATTTATAAATTAATGTTTAAAAACCATCAGCCATTAGAACATCAATTTATTTCAATCATTTTCCATAATAATATATATATTCGTATGCATTGATGCATGAATTCATATATTAAGGTTGTAAAACTTATATGATATATTGCAATGTTAGTTAAAGAATTTTACATTTGAATATACTTAAAGTGATGTCTTAATTTGTTTCAATGATAAGCTTAGAATATTCGTTCCTGATGACTCCTGGTGATTCAAAAATCCCCTCCATGTTTGTCCTTAACTGTTATGAAATACTCATAAGTTTTCTTATATTCTGCATTATTTTTTAATTTCTGTCTTAATTGTATTTGAGATATATTTTTATTGGTATAGTTCCTGCTAGCACACTTGAACTGTACTTATAGTGAAACATGAGCATATGGTAAACTTTAAATTTAAGGAGATACGGAACTTGAACATTTGAAAAATAAAATAATTTTCGAGATTTTTAATATTTGCAAATATCCTAATATTTTCATTCACAGTTGAAGTGGACTGTGTCCTAATCTAGAACTGTATGTCTGTAGTTTGAAGAAACCTAAAAAGAAAATATAACTGATGCTTTCCGTTTGGATTTGCATTGCTGACTTTTAAATTTGTAATCACTATTTAAGACGTTGAAGTAAGAACAAAACAGCTCCAAATTAAAAAAGGTTCATAAATGACGAAAATTATTCCGTTTAAAAGGATACTTTATGTATAGTAACTTGTTCAGTAACTTAGAAGTATTTTTGCAAATATTTTTATAAATAAACCAACGCAGCGAATCCCATTTTTCGTGTGAACCCAGAAGGTAATTTACTTGAAATGCACTTTTTCCCTTGTTCGGGAGCACATTTCTTAAAAAATTTAGAAAATTTTTTGGTCAATTAAAAAGGTACATACCTTTAAGATATTTTTTTGATTAAGATATCTGTGTTAAAGTCTTAAACACAATTTATTTAAATAGTGATCTATTCAAAATTCAGATTGTTAATGACTGAATGATTGTTAATGACAAAATTGTTGCTTATGACTAAATGAAATGCTCCCAAAATGCTCCCAAATTTAGCGAATTTAACATGGACACGCCTAATTTCCATAAGAAGTTTTCTCTTTACACGAATGCGATTCCAAATAACGTTATAATCTAAATAGTAATGCTTTACTGATATGGAATAGTAGAGGTGTAACCAATTCTACCGAACCATATTCTACCGAATATAAATTTATTAAATTCGAGAGTTTTGTGTTTTTTTTATTTCTTGACGCCGCATTGCAACAATTGGAATTATAAATAACCTAAATATTACTTTTGATTGTATTAATTTTGATTGTATTTAATTTTGATTGTATTACTTACTAACAATTAAAATTTATGTAGTGAATGTTATATAGTAACAATTTAAGCTCCAAGAACAAACAATCCAACTGTGAGTTTGTAAAATAAAAAAAAATTACGACAATCATTAAACTACTATTTTAAAATTCTCTATAACTTAATCTAGAAGTATATTTATTCATGAAAAGGGCTAACTGTCACGCCATGTTTGCTCATCTCTTTAATTCTTTGGTTCATTTTCAAACTTCTATTTTATGAAAGATTTCCTTTTCCGTCTTCCTATTGCCTTTTATTTCTACCGAATATAAATTATTACTTACGAATCCCAAAGTAAATGTTCTTCAAGAAAGACAACAACGGCCATATATATTTCTGTTGCAAGTCATAGCGATGATCAGATTATTCAAACCCAAGCAATTGAAACTAAACTAACCGATGAAGCATTAGATAAACTAGTGACGCAAAATGTGCAAATTGAATTTGATTGGAAACTGTCTATTAGAACAGCCAACAACAGCTGAAATTCATATTTTAACAACAGAAACCACTCCTTTCTATAACAGCAACATGCCTATAAATAAGCCAACACCAAATACTTTTCCATGCTTAACGTGAATTTTTAACCTGATATATGATTGCCACACATTCATATGATTGTCTTTATCTGTCAAATGCATGTCGACGTTGTGATTTATCCAGATAACATCAATCAGCAAAATAAAAGACAACAACACAGATTTACTCATTCTATCAGAAGACGTCTCGATTTGACCAGACATCTTTGCCATGAACTAATATGCTGAAAGAGAAATAACTTACGCTCAGGCCGAGAATATTTGACTGAGGGAAATATAATACTATATTTAGTATTCTAGTTTCTTAAGTTATATTTATGTTATTTTTGCATTATTTTATTTGCGTGACATTTTCGCTTCGGTCTTTTTTTTAAAAATATTTGTGCTTTGTAATGTAAATTCTTCTTATGTGTATTAGGGTCTATATGAATATTTGGATAATAATTTTTTTTTAGTTATTGCTGGGTTTTTCTATGGTTTTAATAATATGATAGATTTTATTAGTCTAGCACAGATAAAAATATATTTTACACTCTAAACTCATGAGATTTTTGAACTTCTATCAATTTTAATAGAAAATACAGCTAGTTGGCTATACATCACTGCACGGCATTAATACGGTATTCATAACGGTTATAACTTTAGAATGTAACATTGAAATTTAAAGGTCATATATTATTTTATTATTTATTATGCCTTGAATGTTTTATGTCATACTGTTAAAAATAGATACTTGAAAATAAATAAAATATACTCATTTTTATTACATTCGATGCTTATCCGAATACATGAGTTTTAATTTAAAAAAAGACATGTACTCAAAAATGAGTACAATGAATAGATGCTTGCCTACAAAGGCTGTCTTCATGAAACATCACTTTCAATAAATACCGACAATTGCAACCAAGTCTTACCGGGAATCGAACCCAGAGCATCATCATCGAAGTCCAGTGTCTTGTCGTTAAAATACTAGGGTGACAATAAGAAGTTATAAACAAAATAAATGTTAAAAAGGGTGTTCCAAATGCATGGGAAGTAAGATTGAGTTGTAATAATTCAGTTCCTAAGCAATTGACATCAAATCATGTGGAAAACCATCTTCTGAATAGCAATAGCTATTTTAAGTTTGTCAAGGTTTCTTTTAAATATTGTTTGAACAGCAGCTGAAATTAGCAATATTAAATCATATTGCTCATTTTTCAGAAAGTATGGTTACTTAAATTTGCGTACGTCATCGCTCATTCACTATGCACTTATACATAAAAAAAGGAGTATGTTAGATACTCATTTTTAAGTAAATTTTTTACAGTGTAGTTTAACATATTAATGCTCTATTTTAGAATGTAAGTATGCAATTTATTTCTTCTAAATAAATATTTCAGACAATGATTGCATTTTTCCACTCCCTCACTACAATGGCAATATTTTTAAATTCCTCTTCAAAGAAAGGGTTTAAAGGATTCACACCTACACCGACCACGAAACCCATTATCAACAAGGCAATCACAACATTCCCCCCCGAATTTACGAGGTTCATTTTCCCATAATATTCCCACTCATTCAATTCTTGGCAAACCTCACGATTCCTGACTTTCATTTCGACCGACTTTCCAAAACAAATCTCTCCCCCCACAATGTCCAGTAACTTATCGAAAGTAAGCCACCAGTGCCCTATAAAACCGATATATTCCACGCAACACACACACGCGTGACATCTGGCAATTGGCACGAACATGCCGAGAAAGAAGCTCGTCCTTCTGTCCCTACTTCTGTCGGGTGCGTGGCTGCCAGTGTCCATCAGTTGTTTACCCATGCCAGGTGAACCTCCAGGCGTCGTTCCAGGTGACGATGAAGGTCCAGCTACGGCTTACATATTCGGATATCGTTCGGATGACGGTTCTGGAACAACTCAGCACCGTCACGAGGAATCGGACGGTACAGGTGTCATCAAGGGTAGCTATGGATACCTCGATCCGAATGGTGTTTACAGGACTGTCAATTATACAGCCGATTTGAATGGGTACAGAGCTGTGGTGCGATCGAATGAGCCTGGGTTCGAAGCACAGAGGAGTGGGGATGTCGTGTTTATTGCTGAACCATCCCTTCCGATTCGAGTTAGAAGACGCAAACCTGTTGTCTGAAATGGTACTTGCTTTGTTTGTTGGAAGATTGTCAAGTTTAAATTACAATCATTTTGTGATGAGACGTCCTGGTTAATATATTATATTTACTAAAAAATTTCCTTTTGTCTTATAAAGGACACTGATTGAATGTTCAATGAATCTCTAATATGTAATGCTGTTGGAAGATTCCTGTTGCAAAGTTTTAAGTACCACTTTTTTCAATGATCAATTATGTTGTGATTTCCTGATTAATATAGTATATTTCATTAAAAAACGTGTTCTTCTTAGAAGTTCTTGTGAATGACTGGAAAATGGCTTATTCAAACAATTTAATGAAAAATGAGAAAATAAAATAGATTTGTTGCTTAAAGAGTAAAGAGGTCAAAATTGTTTATAAATTGTGGTAAGATATTTTTGGTGGAATATATATAAATTAATTTGCGAACTGCTGTTCGAAGTTTATAATTATGCTAAAATTTCGGTTGAATTAACACATCAATGATTTTTATATCATAAGATGTCATACGTTTCGCCGTTCGGGCCTTAAAAAATGTCACTCGTATTTCATGCGTGCAAAACGGTTTATATTTATGGAAATTTATCACATTTTGTTATTATTTATTTAAAAAAAAAAGAGTCAAAAGGAAAAATAATCATTCTGCTTGGTTACAATTAAAATTTAAACGATGTTTGAGGAATAGCGCTTTAATTTGTATAAACTTAGATTTGCCGATTCAATTATAAATATGGTTGAAGTGCATAAAATCGCACAACTGTAATAATATATTATTCTTTTTAAAAACGTGTTTATATCTTGAGTGATGTAGTTGAATAGAAACAGATTTACTAGTAATAAGACGCCAATTATTTTTATCCTCTAATAATAATTCTTTTTGTGTGTTTTTTCCATTATACATTCTTCTGGAATGTTTTCCTTAGTATTAATGAAAATAATTTTTACATATCAAAAGCTAATAACAATTTTTTTTTTTTTGGAAAGTTGCTCAAAAATATATTCAAAGTTGATAACAGTAACTAGTTTTATAACTTTATGTATATTTGTACATATAGAAAATCGATTTAATCCATTTATTTCTATTCAATTGTTTAATTTTACTATTAGCTGATACAATTTGTAGCCTAAAGCTGCGAAAGAAATAATAAATAATGTTAAAGAATTGTTATATCATAAATCTTACTTAATACATTTTTAACAGTTAAGAAATTAATACACACATTTTTTTAAATATACTTTTGACATTATTTTCATATTGACTGACTAAATTGTGTTTTAAAAATTTTGTTGAGTGAATTTTTTTAAAAATTACTATTGGCCATAGTTCAAAAAATCTCATTCAAATAAAGTTGAATAATTTTTAAAACGAAATTGTTCCAAAAATATCACTTAGTTTTCTATTCCCATTATTATTTATTTTATTATATTTCATTAATAGATATTTTTTGGGTAATTTTAGATAAAAATTTACTTTAACACATTTTACTTGCTTCGGCCAATTTGAAACTGCAACAATAGAAAGTTTGTTGATCAACCGATAGATGGCAGCACCACGTATGTAAAACATCAGAAACAATTAAGGAATCTCACGGAATATTAACCCATTGAAAAAAATATTAATGGCACCTTTCAACAGAGACTATCCTTCTTGAAATACCAGTTTCAGAGTGAATAGCTGTAATCTCTTTCACTTGACGAGTGTCTATTGTAACTATTGATCGTCCATACAAACACAAGGACAATGCGACAGAATAGTGTTACAAAAATGAAAATAAATTATTGGGAAAAATTACAAACTGAAATCAGTAATTTTCATTAAATATATGGGACGACAGACATGGCAGTCATTCGCTTTTCTCCTGAAAAGAAAGATGTGTTGTTGACCTGACACTTATGAAGAAATCGTTTCGCTCTTAAAGTTAAACTTGATTTTGTATTTTGATTTGTGCCTACTTTATGATCCTGCCATAAATAGTCGTACTAGCAACTTAAAGAACTATCTAAACATTACAACTAGAATAGACTAACTTATATGCATCTTATTTAACGAGTTAAATATTATTTTTAAAGAATTGTTTCATTTAAATTAATAAAGAGAGTCTAATATTTTATGAAAGATAATTTAAAGTTTCTATGAAGTTAATGAAAATTTTAGAGCCGTATATAGCATAAATACTAAATTAAATTTAAAAAAAATTATTATAACTCTATTAGGAGTCTTTAAAACAGAATTTTTGTCATATCACATTTTCGCTTCTTTAGAGAGGTTTTACTGCATTTATAAACATACTTATTTTTGAAAGCAATTTCTTTACGAACGATGTGTATATTAAACTCCAATAAAAAATAAGCAAGCCTTAAGTTTAGATAAAATCCTTTAATAACAAAACATAATAACATCATTTAAAAATTGCAAGTTTGACCTATTTATAATTCTCAATTTGATATTTATGCATTGAACATCCGGAAGTTAGAGTTGCCATACGATATCGATTAAATATAATCGTTCTCATCTCCGTCCGTGTAATTGACAGTCCCGTGATGGCCTGGTCGGAGCAACTCATGGGGGATGATCACACTATCGTTTCTACTTTATAACACAATATTATAAAGTAGAAACTTTGAAAAAACAGTCGCTGTTTGAAAAATATTTTTAAAAAACTTTGATAACTTTAAGTTCATTGAAATCTTTATCAATGTTTTTAAAAACAGAAATCTTCTGATCTTCAGTATACAAATTGTTACTTTTATTATCAAGGTTAATTTAATTAGAAAATTGCATGCGCCAAAAAGTCCATGATCAATTTTATATTTCGTCATATTCAAACTGGTTAAAATATATTATATATTTGGCAAATGGGAAAAATAATGTTTCATAAGGTTTTTCTTAATGAAATGTACCTTCCGTGAGCATCATTTACGGAATTGTGCGTGTTCGTAATGAATGCAATATTTTTTAGAGATATTACATAAGAGTGAAGGAAAGCAATCGTGCATATCTTATATTCCTCTCTTTCCTCTATTAAGACATTGTTTCGGTCTTTCGTTAGACATGGGAATGGAAAATTGGACTTCAACATATAATTAAGGGAAATACAAAATGCATTAGTTAAAATGCAAATATTATCCACTATTACTAAAAATGCAAAATTATGCAATTAGAAGAGAATTTGACTTTAACATGATAGCTTAAAGCCCGACCTTGAATAAAGCGTTTAAAATAAAACGCGATTTTAATTGACATTTCCTGACTGTTGTGTATGCATTGCCAAATGTCGTGTATGCATCTTATAACTCAGGTTTAACTGATTTTCAAATATTATATCGACTTGGAAATTGCATGCTCATACTTCTGATTATACAATATTTATATACGATATTTAAAAATTACGAATTAACTGTAAGTTATATAATAAGTATTTTTTAATTAAACAATACGATCAGGAAGGTTTTACATGAAACATATTATTAGTAACAGATTAAAGAAACAGACATTAATTGCTAACAAAAATGTCGGAAACAGATGAAAGATACTTAAGATGTTCGGTCTGACGAATTATTTTTTTTCTCCCTTAGCAATCACTCAGTTCTTTTTTTGACATATTTACTAGAGGCTTAGCCGTATAAAGGGGACATTTGACTTTATAATTCAATGAATAAGTTTACAGTGGAGAGTTAAATAAACCTCTTAGTATGTAGTTGCGATAAAAATAGAAGAGATAGCTCTAGTTTTTTACTTTTAAAATACCATGTCCTTTGATATGAAGGATGGTGTTCCTAGAGAGATTAAGCAGAGTTTTACTGTATAGAAAGCCGTGTGGCACATAGTTTTTTATGTCACAAACTGAAGATCGATTTCAGTTTCTGAGTGGGTCATGACCAACAGGAGTTACGATTTCAATTTACACCACTTCTTTCAACCACCACTTTGTGACTTAAATAGAATGTGCCATACGGCTTTCTATATAGTGGGCGCATGGATAGCTCGTCGTTCCAAAAGACACTTGGAAATCGTTTTCTATTTTAATTATCAAGGGAAAACTGTCCGTCTTTTTGATAAAAATAGAAAAATGTGTCCAAGGACATATAGTGCATGACATCATTCTCTAATTTTATGAAACAAAACTAAATAAATGTCTCTAGCGCTCGCTATCTTACTCAGAAAGTTCGAATTGCGGCCCATGGCAATTTTTTGTCTGGGCGATAAACAAATGTTTTCTTCTTTGAGAATATGGTAAACCCGGCTCCCTTCGGCCGCAAATGGGCTATGGCCCTCCTACTATTTTATGTAAGTTGCAGGAAGGGGGGGGGGGGGGCTGTTTATTTGATAATCGCCCTGGCATGCTATTCTTTATTATAACGTTATTTAATGGTAAATGTCTGAACTTTAAATGTGCCATACGTTGGTGCTGTTGTATATACATAATTTTAAATAAGTATTCGGCATTTGAGTGTGCAATACTTAATCAACTAAAATTTCAAATTTAAGTAGCACATCTATTTTACAGTAGTTTAATTTAATTTCGGTTAAGAAGAATAAATTATTGTTTGTTTCGCAACATTTGAAAACGGAATTCGTTAAAGCAAATTATCAGAAATTTTAATTAACTCTTTTATAAAATAATTGAATTATTATGTAATTTAAATAATATTATTATTGTTAATAAAAAAAAATAAGGAAATTATATATTGGGTTGGAGGGAAAGTTCTGTCGTATTTTAAATAGGCAGGTGATTTTTCTTGTAAAAAAAAAGAACAACTGGCTAGTGAGTCAATAGGATTTTGTTTTTGTTTTTTTAGCTGCTGTATAATATAAAAGGTGCATTTTTTTACCGTTCATCATTTACTTGTGATATTTAAAGTGAAAAACATGTCAGTAGATAAAGTGCATTTACGACACTGCATTTTATATGAATTCCAAAAAGGAAGCAATGCATCGGTTGCAAGTAAAAATTTACGTGCGGTATTTGGAAAAGATATTGTAAATGTTCGTACTTGTCAAAGATGGTTTAGCAAATTTCGTTCCGGGGATCTGAGCCTCAAAGAAAGTGATCGATTTGGACGACCATCCAAGATCGATAATGATGTTTTGCGATCCATGTTGGAAAAAAAATCCACATTTAACAAGTCGAGAAACTGCAGAAGAGTTTGGAATTCATCATACAACTGTTGGAGATCACATTAAATCTGTTGTGGAGCCGTTTTTGGACAGGCTGGTTACTGGAAATGAAAAGTGGATTCTTTACGAGAATATTAAGAGAAAAAAAAATCTTACTGCAAAATTATCTAACGGGAAAAAAGTTCACGTCTTTTGAAAGTGTTTCTAAGGCAGTTGCTGACTATTTTAACTCCAAGGATGAGAAAAAACAGGAAAAACAGGAATTCACAGGTTACCTGAAAGATGGCAGCAGGTTGTAACAAATAACGGAGCATATATAATTGATTAATATTAAACACATATTTTTATAAATGAATTCAAATATTTTCTTTAAAATACGACGGAACTTTCCCTCCAACCCAATACTTAATAAAATGTACACAATTTATTTATTTATTGTTTATAAACAATTATCATCAAACAAAATTCTGATATAAAAATTAAAAATCCAGATTCGACATTGCTATATTTCCTCCGAAATCTTAAGACACATAAATAAAGGACTAAATAAATAATATTAACAAAACTTTAAAAAATATTTTAAATAAATATATTGCACAGAAAATAATACAAAAAAATATATAAATAATAAATGAAATTTAATGTCACACATATTTAAAAATTTCTGATTTACATTATTTTCAAAACAAAACCAATATTTTGCTTTATTATTGTGCGTGTATTTTACAGAAATTACATTCATTTAAAATTTATACACAGAATAAATTTAACAAATAGGATAATTCAACTAACTCGCTATTTTAAAAAATCATTAAAAATGTTTACGTAAATAAATAGTTAACTGTCTGTTACTCCCAATTAAGTTGGTAAAAATAATTTATTTCACTTAATTTGGTAAATGAAATATTTCTTACTCTTATGAATTAAATTACTTAAATTTAATGAAAGAAGCATATTCCTAATGCAAAAGAATTTCATTTTCAATTTTCTTCACATATGACTCAATTAATTACCATATGCTTTTTTTCACTTCTTCTCATCCAAAGTGAAGACGACACATGCTTTGATGTTTTCTTTGGATCCTCCTAAGGCGAAATAAGATTTTATTTATAAAAAGAATACATCTTTATATGGATTTTTTTCTTCTAAATATTCCATTTGAAGTTTCTGCGATTAGTACTGTTTATTTACAATGATACAATGCAACAAATAGAATTTGCTGTATTTCTAAGTTATGCGTATAAAGCTGTGATAAAGTAGTTATATATTGGATAAAAAAAATAAGACAATAATAAAATGAAACTTTCATATTGTTTTGCTTTAAAGATTTATAATTTATGCTTTGATAATCTTAAGTTTATATACAGGTGATCCAAAAGTAACAGAAAAAGCAAAAATTAAATAATTTTAAAGGCATATACAGTATCAAGATGCATGCACTGTTAAAATAGGGACTCAAAAATAAATAAAATGTACTCATTTTCGAGTACATTCGATTTTTATCATAGCTCCGAATACATAAGTTTCGTTTTTGATAAAAGGCATGTACTCAAAAATGAGTAAAAATAAATAAAAAGAGCAGTTGCTTGCCTACATAGGCTGTCTTCATAAATCACTTTCAATAAATGTCGAGAACTACAATAAAGACTTACGAATCGAACCCATATCCTAAGGCACGGCAGTCCAGTGCCTTATCAGTTGTACTACCAGGGCGACGTGAAGAAGTTATAAACAGAAAAAACGTTAAAATGGCGTGCCAAAAAGAATGGGAAGTAAGATAATTGAGTTGAAAAAACTGAGCTTTCATTTAAGCAATCGACATCAAATAATGTGGAAAACCATCTTCTGAACGAATACTTCAAGTTTGTCAGGTTGCTTTGTTAAGATGGCTTGAACGGAAGCTGAAATTAGCAATATTGATTAACAGTTCTCATTTTTGAGAAAGTACCATTACTTATATTTGAGTACGTCATCACTCATTAATTATATTGAAAGTAAAACGAGTATGTTCAGGTACGAGTAAGCATCGAATATACTCAAAAATGGTTATATTTTACATATTTTTAAATGTCTATTTTTAACAGTGCAGAAACGGCCCAAATTCTTTTTATATGTACTGTCATCGATTTCCTTCCCCCTTCAAAAGTTTGACGAAGACAGATCAACTCTTAAGGGACAAAATGAAGCAATTCTTTTCAAAAGATAGATTTCAATGTTGGAGTTTTCCTAAAAGGCCAAGGTCATGTGCAGTTTACAGGGGAAATGCTGTTTTTCAAAACTACCAGGCGTCAGCTTTAATATGGACATCTATTTGTAAAGTAGGAAGGGAGCATTCCGAACAAGTTGAGCATTGTCTCAATGAACATAGCGCGCGCTTTGTTTCCCATCTGGTAGGGGAAATAAGTATCTGCATATTTTTGAGGCAGGCCGATCTCTCGTATTCTGCTTGTAAACCCTTCACAGCCGATTCCGTATGGACAGGGATCAAATTAAACTTTTAGGGGCCCAATGCAAAAGAACATTTGAACCCACCCCCCACAAATTTAAGCCAAAACACTTAAAGCAAAATAACATATTCACTCTTTAATGCAAGTGTAAATATTGCAAAAAAATATATATATATATTTAAAATTAATCATTTTTCGGATAAAATTAAAAAATGTAAAATCATATAACTTAAATTAATATTAATACTAATAGGAAAAGAAGGATAAAGAAGTAGTAGGATAAAGAAGTACACAAATAACATCTAAGAAGTTTTGTATTTCAAAATAAAGACAATTTAAATTATGAGCATGCATATGGAAAATATATTTTACGTTTTCTTACACTTACAATATTAATAACGAAAGCGATTTAATTGAATAATTGTGGAATTTTTTAAACAAAAACTTATGATTTTAAAAAAAATCCTTAGTAAATTTTTCACATTTTTCTTAAAAGCTTGTTAACCATATTTGAGGGCCTCTTTAAAAGAAGGGCCCAGGGCAAGTGCCCCGAATGCCCTGCCTTAAATCGGTCTCTGCGTATGGAAAGAGTTGAAGTGTACTAAATGTTACCTTTTTGATCTATTTGGTGTTTCTTTGCGACGTACTTGCGTCTGAAACAAAGGAAGGTGGTGTACAAAACGGCGACGGTCGTGCAAAGGACAGCGATCAACCTGAAGGCTACCACTGCACCGTACTCGTTCATGACCATTCGTCCTATCAGACCTGAAGCTGACTTGCCTACGAAACGAAACACACAAAAAGTTTAACCGTTCATTTGGAATTCAGTTATTTATTTTAACGAAATACAAATAAAAAAAATGTTGCTTGGGGAGGCAGGACAAAGAGTTCTCAAAGCATTGTGGTAGGAGGATTTGCCTAACAATAAGAGGCGTGTAGATGTCTGACGGAAGGATCATTAACAATTCTTCCGCAAAGCAGGTAGATTCGCAGTTGGGGGTAGGGATACTTGAGGAGTTGAAAAACTGAAAAGTCCAACTGATAATGATTTGTAGAAACCATGAGTCAAGCGTCACATGTCTGAAATCATGTCCAGCATTCTTGTCTGAGCAAAATCATGTCCAGCATTCTTGTCTGAGCAAAATCATGTCCAGCATTCTTGTCTGAGCAAAATCATGTCCAGCATGTCTGAAATTACTTGTCCAGCATACTTCAGACCTCGCATGCTTTAAAATGCTCTACGCCCCCTCCCCCCCAACAGCATTGTTCCAAGCCCATCGACAGACCTGTAAAATCTATGAGACAGATGATGCCCCAGCCTACACATAAAGGTTAAAAAAATAACAATATCTCTGAAATTTTGCTTTTTGGTGTTTTAAAATTTAAGAAAAAAATATTTTTTGGTAAAATATTAAAAACTATGTTAGATTGCGTTTAGAATATTAGTTTCATTCTTATTAAGGGCTATATGTTAAAGAATAAAATGAAACAAACTCATGAAAGTTCCACATTGTTCTTTCTTAGTAAAATACAAATGCCATTATACTTTTCACAGAGAAACTGTATGAATAAATAAGTGGAGCGTTTCAAAAGTAAAATTAAAAGCAAAAACTTTGGTTAAAAGACATTCAAAAAATATTCACAGAAATAAAAAGGATTACCAATGGCTTTGAAGGATTCAAGCTAGTTAAAGGAATGTGTATTTAATGATAGTTTATGTCAAATATACCATGTTAAATAACGTGTAATTATTTTCTATTTTTAAAATTTTTAAATAAATAATGCTAATTTGTTGATTTGACATTTTTTTTAGCTTAACATCCCAGCAAAAAGTCAGCAGAAAACCCTTATCAAAATTTTGAAATTGAAGGTTTTTTGAAAGTTTTATAAAGGATATTGAAACAAAACTACAGTTTTTCTGCATAAAACCTTCAATTTCAAAATTTTGATAAGAGTTTTATGCTGACTTTTTTTTGTTGGGATATTACAAGTTTAAAATATATATATTTTGTACAAATATTAGAAGACATAATTGTCGAGAAATATATTACATAATAATATTCCCAATACCAACATACCTGCACTGTAGTGAATTGCACCCGCAACAGCAATAACTGTGGACGTTAAGCCTTCGGGTGCGATAGAATTACTGTGCTCTACAACCGCTACCCACAGAAGGTAATAGGAAATCGCTCCATGTAACTCTAACACTAGGGAAATCCAAGGGTTCTTCAGAAACGAATACCCTAATGCACTTGCCATGTATGCCAAAAGTGATGCTATAAAAATTTGATGCGTTCCCATCTTCTTTACCCACCACTTAGACGTCAATAAGAAGGGAAGGCCATACAAGGCACCGACAGACGGAATGAGTCCGATAAGAAGGCTGGATGCATTCAAGTCTTCCAAATACCAGAAAGTATAGTATTTTGTGAAGTTGAAACACGTCCCTAGGCTAAAAATTGTGATTAGAAACATCAGGACGTCGATGTTCTTGAGCAATTTGAATGATTTCTTCCACATTTTGTCGCCTGGGGTCGTCATTACCACTGGCAACTTGTAAATTATGAAAAGAAGAAAACAGCTGACACTAAGGAATAGATATATGGGTGTAGTGTAGTTCTTAACACCTCCTTCTGGACTCGTCGCATGTGATAGGAGTCCAGCGAGAGGAGACCAGCACATGTTGCCCAAAATGGAGAAAAAACGCTCGTGACCAAAGTCAGAGTTATATTCTTTTACTAAGCTCATTACTGTTATATCAAAACACCGATAGGTGTTGGAATATGTTGTTAAGTATAAAATGTAAAGAACCCCGTATGCCATCAAAAGCGAAGTGCTGGAACCATTTTCTTCTGAACAGTCTGAATCGTCATTACAGCATTCCACACAACTAATCTCAGGTACTTCATTGCACAAAGAATTATTAAATTTTTGATAGTTAATCGCATCAATAGAATAAAAACATTTATCACCAGTTCGATTCAAATAAGTGTTATTGTTTAGGTAAAACCTAAAAGATAAATTTCTTTCATCGGTGTCCGTCATGTTTTTCCAGCATGGTATTCGATTCTTTTCGCCGCCATTGTTTGTGAGATTGCTGGAACAAAACATGGAATGATTTTGGGCTTCTAAAACCCTTGCAGAATCGCAACTCGTCTGTAGCACAGGGTTGGATGGGTCTTCGGAATGACAAGAGTTAGTAAACGGCGGATGCACAGGACGTTTATGATGGAGTTGGGGCATCAGAAGAATCCCTGTCACAATTGAGATTACCAACAGCACATTTGCAACCAGCACCGGTTTGGATCTTCCCAGTTTGTCGGCGACGACTCCGGACACAGCTGTTCCTAATACTTGGACTATGGGCGCGAAAATGGTCATAGTGGATAATTCGGATAACGTAACACCGCGTTGTTTGAGAAGGAGCGTGAGGAAGGATGGCATGAATGCGCCGGCTGCAAAGATACCAAGTATTATAATTGAACATTTTGGTATACACTGTAACATAAAATAACTTCAAAATGAGTACCTGAACCTACTCATTCTTCTTTGAGTACAATTGCATCATAAATGAATTATAACGTACTCAAATTTAAGTAATCGTACTTTCGCAAAAATGAGCAGTATGGTTTAATATTGCTAATACCAGCTTCTGTTCAAACCATCTTAACAAAGCGACCTGACACACTTAAAATATTTGTTCAGAAGATGGTTTTTCACATTATTTGATGTCGACTGCTTAAATGGAAACTGAGTAAAACGACTTTTTAAATATATATATTCCAGAACTGCAAATTAAATTAACCAAGAATATAGAAGTTAATTTTCCCGACAAATACCCGAATTTACCCAACAAATACATAGAACAAATCAATCAGATGTTTAGTTACTTTTAATATTTACCCCAGGGGTCCACGGACCTCCTTTTTGGGAACTACTGTTATATGCTATTGTTTAGAATATTTGAAGATTTCTGCACCGTGACGCCATCTGACAATTTTAGTGAAAAGTAATTTCTTCATTAAGGTTTGGGAACGGGTGTGGGGATAGTTTGGGCAGTTTTACGAAATTTCACACTAACAGTGACTTTTGTCTTGTTTTGAAGGTCAAGTTTACAAAATTTCAACAAGCTCGGAATAAAACTGTGGATTTGAATAAAAAACAAACAAACAAACCCGCACTAAAATAAAGTATTTAAAAATGAGTACATGGACTTACTCGTTTTTCTTTGAGTACAATTGCATCGTAAATGACCGATGACGTACTCAAATTTAAGCAATGGTACTTTCACAATTATGAACAGTCTGATTTAATATGCTAATCTCGGCTTCAGTTCCAGCCATCTTAACATAGCAATCTGTCAAATTTAAAATAGCTGTTCAGTAGATGGTTTTCCACATAATTTGATGTCGATTGATTAAATGGAAGCTGAGTTCTTATAACTCAATTAACGTATTTCTCATTCTTTTTGCACACCTTTTTTAACATTTATTCTGTTTATAACTTCTTCAATTCGCCTCGGAAATTTTACGGATCAGCAAATTTGAAGAATTTTTTTCAAATAGATCTGAGCATATACCAATTTAAACTGGATCAAGGGTGAAACAAGTCATCACTGAGAAAAATAAGTTCAAAATTACATATTCGTGAAATTTTGTAACAAAGCTTAATATTATTTCGCAAAAATAATTAGTTGTACTTAATATAGAAATATAATTTTGAACCAGAATAGATTTAAAATAAAATGCACTATTTTTTTAAATAATAAAATAATTTTGAACACTTTTGACAAAAAAAATTGTCAAAAGTGATCCAAAGTGATCCAAAAAAGTGATCCAAAAAAAGATCCCCATTACAAAAAATTTGAAATGGGATCAAAGAATAAACATTAAGTATACAGTTTAGCATAGGAATAAAAGTCCTGTATAACAAAAATGATTTTTACTAAGGCTTAAATTGATAAACGTCACTCCAATATTTATGTGTGTAGATCTATATATATAAATTAATTTTTAATGTATTCACACCTTGAATAATCATAAATTTTTCAAAGAAATCTATATTTAAAATTATAGGTTATAATAATAAATTTTCAAGGAATTAAATTAAAGAAATGGTTAAAATTAAATATCAGAAATGAAATTAGGCGTTTTTAAATTTATAATTTAACAAATTAAAATTAAATTAATAAATTCATGTAACTACGTACCTCCATACCAGCAAAATAAGGCAAGCTTCAATGGTATCAAGGGTCTGTTGATGGTACAACATTGAAACTTCTTCATTGTCTATGGAGTTAATAAGCAAATTATAACCAATAATTCATTCTAATGAAATATAATAACAATAAAACATAAGTATGAAGATAGTAAAATATGCAATATGAACAAGAGTAACAAAAAAGTAGTTTTCAAAGATTTATAATTTTTTTTAGATATAACAGAAATATAAAATACTATTTACAGTTTGTTTAAAAATTCATTAAAAAATATTATAAAGTAAGTTTTAAAATAAATATTTTTCTCCTCATACTTTTAATACAACTTTTATACCAATATCTTAACAAAAAGGATCATGGATTCGCGAGTAATTTTATTTTAGTTTAAAAAAAAAAATATTTCACTTAACATTGCAATATTTTTATTTTTTATAAAAGGTCAAATGTATTTCAGTATAAATTGCAATTTATAAATTTAAAAATCTATATTTAAAGGGAATTAAATAACTTTAACTTCGTTAAAAGTTTCAAATAATACTTTTCTAAAAAAAAGGAGCAATTGCGCAGTAATATAATTTCTCGAAACTTAAAACAAATTTCGTTAATATTTTTAAATATTACTGAGCTTAATAAGACTCAAATATTAATTAAAGCTCTTTTTAGATGATTAAGTTAAATATACTTGTATTTAATTTAAGTACGATTGAAATGGCGATTTAACAATAACACAAACGCGTCAATTTACAAAATGGACAAATTTATAGAGCTGTGAAGAAATTAAAAAAATTATACCGACCTGCTTTATTTAAAAAAAAAATTATTTTTGCAATAAATTAGAGTTCAAAAAGCATTTTATTAAAAACAATTTAAATGATGAGTTTTGATATGCATAGTTTGGATTAGTCAAATAATTTATATACTTACAGAAGTTTTGTTGTTTGATTCCTTTTCAGAAATTTTACCTCCCATTGTTTTATTGAATTTTCAGATTTGAAGTCATACAGGCAAAACACGAAATTGGTTAATTATTTTGAGCATGCACAGATGTTTCCTTTGAATTTTGCTGTCTCTTTTAAGCAATGGATATCCATTTCCAATCTACATTCAATAAACTGAAAATACCAAAATATATCATTTATTGATAACAACATTAATTGATAAATGCCCTTAAATTTATATAAAAAATTTATATATAAAATTTATAATTAAATATTGCATTAACATAAGATTTCAATTAAAAGCTTTTTATTAAACGTTGAAGAAATATTAGAATTGGAAACATTTTTAAACCTACCTTTAAAATCACATATCATACAGAGGAAGAGAACGGATTAAACATGTATGCAAACTGGAGTTCAGCCAATTATTTTCTTTGTAAGCATTTCACTATTTCCCTAACAAACACGATTAAAAAAATCTTTCAATACACTTAAGATACCAGCCAAGATAACAGATTGCAATCATTTTCAAGAAACTAAACTTATACGTATAATGTTTTATTCAACTACGAAAAATATCGCCATTTTTTATCAATGAGCTGAAATACAACAATAAGAAGACATTCCGAATAAAGAGTAACTCACTTGTTTTAAGAGATCCTTGTTACAAGGCCACCGATTTGTCTTCACCAATTAAATTTTTTTATTAAATCCCATCGAATATTTCCTTACATCTTTCACTCCACAATCAAATACTTGCGAATGAAATTTGTTTGTTTATAATCTCTTCTAAACAGAGATAGGACATTCAGATTTACCAATCATGGAACTTTCGCCCTTCCTGTTCCAGACATTGATTTTTCTGATGTTCCTGGAGGCATCCGAGGAGGGTTTTTTTTGGTGACTTCTGACCCAACCTGTTTATCTCTTTGTCGATATTTCGTGTCGCTTCACTATGACCTCATTGGAACAATGAACCTTCAAAGTTTACTTATTCATGATTGGTGGAATGAATCCACCAATGACGTGGATCGAGCTTAATTACCACTCAGTAGACGATTCTGTCGTAATTATGCAACAGTGAAAGCGAAAGTTTGGAGAACTTACAAAGGTTATCAACTTACAAAGCGAATCAACTTCATGAATATGGGTTAGGATTGCGTCTTCTACCACAGACGAAAGCAAATGTTTAGGACCACTTTCTTATATGTCTGTCATATTGCATAAGTTTATTGAGTCTAGAATAGAGTGATTGATTTAAATTAATAGTGTTGATATTTAAAAAATTGAAATCTAGACGTAAAATAACAACGTTATCTCTTTCAATAATAGTATTATTTTTTAAGTGAGTATGACATGAATATAGGAGATTATGACAAATAGTTTCTAAATATTAGAAAATGAATTTATAACAAAAACCTAAATTCCCTTTTTGTAGAATATTGCTTGGGAAATTCTGGACACGAGCATTGTTAAAAATAGGTACTCAAGAATAAATAAAGTGTCATCCTTTTTGAGTACATTCGATGTGAATCATGGCTCTAAATACTTAAGTTTCAATTTTGAAAAAGACATATACTGAAAAATTAGTACAATGAATAAAAAGGAGCAGATGCTTGCCTACATAGGTGGCCTTTACAAATAATTTTCAATAAATATAAACAATTGCAACTAAGACTTACTGGGAATCGAACCCAAATCCTAAGGAACCACAGTCCAGTTTCTTATCCGTTACACTAGCAGGGTAACGTGAAGAAGTTATAAACAAAAGAAATATTACAATGGCGTGTCAAAGGAATGGGAAGTAAGATAGCTGAGTTATAATAACTCAGTTTTCATTTAAGCAATCGACATCAAATGATGTGGACAACTATTTTAAGTTTGTCAGGTCGCTTTGATATAATGGCTAACTGCTACTTTACATTACTTAAGTAGCCGAATTTAATTTTATAAATTACAATTATGTAAAAATATACCTTATCATTTTTTTTTTTGCATTTACTTATCATTTCAATACATGTTTTAAAAATAGCTTTGCCTTCGTATAGGTAAATTCAGTAAAATATAGCATCATGATTAGAGCGTCATTCTAATAAAAAAGATATCCAAATTAAACTTTTCTTTTAATATAAAATCTAACAAGATATTACAAAAATTAGGATTCGTTTTAAAAAGTATAATAAATTAAAGTTCTAAAATGAAGTAGGTCAAAATTCATTTTACTTTACAACTTAATCTGCATTAGAAAACTAATCCAAAACTTTCATAAAAGTTCAATTTTCTCTAGAATATTACTGAACAGTTTCGAAGTATTTAATACTACAACAATAAAAGCTTCTTCTTCACTTTTTAGTAAATTTAGGTGGGGAAGGAATGTACAATGTTTTTTAGCAATTGTAAATGTAAAAAAAAAATATCGCTCTCTGCATAGTTCCGTATAACCAATGTTTTTTTCCCCATCCCAGGGGATCACTAGTTTTTTTAGCAATATACCCCATTCTTAAATTCATAAAAGTATTCTATTTTACTACCACTTTTTTACCTTTTATAGGGAAGTGTTAATTAAAAATAAAATATTACGATACTAACAATGAAATGAAAACAATTTTATGTAAAATAATAATATAACAAAAAACATACAAAAAAACTTACCTTCGTATATTTTTGGTTAAATTTAAAAATTATGTTTCCATTATTTATTTTTCTCATTTCATTACAGTTTCACAAATATCAATTAAAACCCAGAATTAAAAATTCAAAACCATAAATATTCGAAAATAATTTTGTAGCATTAAAATCCTTTTTATTCTTGAACTTAGATTATTATTAAAACTTTAAACTCAATATTCGCAACAAATTATATTAAAAAAAATTCCAAACATTCATTACTTACTTTAATTACTGACAAAGTTCCGATTCCCTCGCTTGCTTGTGATAAAAGAGAATATTTGTTATAACATGAGACGAAAATTCCCGATTGTACAATACGTGATTGACTAGCTACCTTGAAGCACAGCTGATTATACACCAATAATTTTTTTTTGCATTGCACGTTTAAAAAGATGAACCTTTCATTCAATAGGACAATAGTCTCGTGTATTCGTTTTGCTTGTCACGGAACCAATCCGAAAACTAAATGGAATTTTTCGCAATTCCCTTTCCTTCCCCATGGAAATGTCATCAGTAGCAATTTGAAACTTCAGTTTACTGCATTTTGAATGACATCATTTGTAACAATCCTATGAGTTTAAAAGTATAGGCATATAATATAGGTTAAGATTTAAAATGAACAACTGTTTTACAAAATAAATGTGTACACTTTTTGTCAATAATTGTTTGGTTGATTGTTTGTTTATGTGAAATAACAAAAGTGGTAATTCAAAGCCTAGTGAGCCTTAAAAGTAATTTAGGTATTAAAATTTAATAGCTTTTTATAAAAATTCGTATTATGGGATATATATATATATATATATATATATATATATATATATATATATATATATATATATATATATATATATATATATATATATATATATATATATATATATATATATATATATATATATATATATATATATATATATATATATATAAGTTTTCAACACGAATTACCATTGAAGCAACATCGTCAAGTGTTTACTTTTATTTTTGCGGAATACATTATATTCATGGGCATAATATTACAAGGCTAACATTCACAGCAGATGTTTTTTTAATCATTAATTTTTAAGAATTTTTATATAACAAAAAAAAACTTTTTCAAAAACATCAGTTTAAATAGTAGTCGGAATAACATGTGAAGTCGTGAACATAAAAATTAAAAAGAGTACTAGGTTTGGGTATATCAAAAACAACTCAAAGTATTGAATAAATCTGGATTTTGATACAGTTTATTTTTCACAGTGCACAGTGAATGATATGCGACCGGCTACGTTAACAAAAATAACATCGCACAGCTCTTGCTTCACAAATTGACCACGAGCAACGCCGGGCCGCATTGCTGATACACAATATAAAATTATTTTTATTTGTGTGTAGTCTATGACACGGAGAACAGAAAGAAGGTGGAGGTGCGATCAAGTCAAAAACCGGTTTGCAATGCGAAGTAAGTAGTCGCTTAAAAAGTAGGTACTGGCGAAGTATTTGGCGATATTCCAAAGCACTACTTTGTACCAGTACTTGGCAATAATTTATTTTATAATTTAATTTACCTATGAAGTGGAAATAATATCATCCTTTATCGATTTGGAACTTGTACTGCATCCCTCAACTTCACATATAGTCATTTTTTTAAGTTTTAGCATGCGTTTTCTTAATTTGAAAATAATGCATCCCTCGTAGAAAAATCACTGCAAACTAGGTTTGTTTGTGCCTAGTTTGGGGTTTCTAACTTGCGTCTCATGAAATCTCGCCAAATCATCTTCACCTTTTTCTTTAATCCGTGAGTCTATGGGGGTTGATATCCATGGTTTTAGTTGCTCCGTTTTTGGGGGAAAAGTGCAACCAACCGAGATTAAAAAAGAAAAAGAATATATAGAAAAATAGAATAGTAGATGGCAGAAAAAATCGGATTGCAAGTACTTGTAACTAAATATCTCCAATCAGTGTGTGCTAAGTTTTGTAAGAAGAAGAAGAAGAAAATGAGCCCGCTTGCACTTACCACACTTCACTCTATTTGAAAACGTTGCAAAATATTGATTTTTCAAAATTCTCTATTTTTAAATTTCAAAATGTTTGCAAACTATTAAAAATGAAAAATGTTCGAATTCTGAATTTAGAGCAGTAATTTCGAAAGAATGCATAGTTGAAACTCAACGCGTATAGGTGAAGTAACAACTAATTGATTTAGTTAAATAAATACATTTGTGTAGGATTCATAGAATATTTTTTAAACCGTAGTTTTGTAATAGCAGAAAAAAAGACGTGTGTTCAGATATATGTGAAAAGATAATCAATTCCCAGGTGCTTATTATCAATACTTGAATACTATAAATTTCCAAATAACGGAAAAATAATAATCATTAATTCAAACTGTAACCCTAAAAAATCGTAATTCAAAGTAAAATTGAAAAATATATATATATATATGTTTCACAATATTCACCAGATTAGATTAATGGAAGACGAAATTGATTTTGTGGTAATATTTACTTTTGTTAATGTTAATCTTTTTGATAAAAATAATTTAAGGAAGATCAAACTCTATTATAAATAGATCTTTATAACGTTAATTTATCTTTTTTAATTATTTGTAAATGCATCTTATTAAAGTAATGTGAAAACACTTTTATAGTTGCTAGACATATTATTTTTTTAAATGTTCAATGTTTGTTATTTTCGGAAAGAAATTGGCTTGTCACAATTTTTTTTAAATTAGGGTAATTGATACTACGTAAAAGAGTATATAAAATTATTTTAATATAGAAGTTAAAAAATGGAACATTAACAAAAATGAAAAGAAAAGTCATTTTTTATTGAAAGTAAGGCATATTATTAAAAATATGGTATGTAAACATTATCACTTACTAATTATTTTAGTGTTTACTTATTACATTACTTTTAAGAAAAAGTATTATAATTAGTAAATAACAAAAATTATTTTTTGCCACATAAATTGTTTTTATCAAAGGTACATCAAAATCCATTAACTAGGAATCGTCGCACTCGATTTCCATTTAAGTCTTAACCTTTTATTTAAGCTTTTCAATGTTTTAGATAAAAGTATTGTTTCCATTTCATTTAAATTAAATACTATTTGTAATCAACTTAATAGTGCACACTAGCACCAGAAAGCGCGCCAAGGAAGAGGTTATCAATTCGACTGGTATTTTTTTAAACTATGTTTGCACATGATTTCAGTAATAATTCAGATGCGTGGATAATTTTTTTGTTAGGTAGAGGATGTTTGACTTGGACACCTCTTGTAAAAATTGTCCGGTTATACGGTATCTATCCATCTAGAATTCTTAATTAAGCCGGATCGTATGAAAAAAATATTGTCTGGTTTTGAATATTTATGTTTGTTAAGAAAAATCCACTTCTCTCGACCAAAAATTTAAAAAGAAATGGTTAGCCGACTTTTATTTTATCCAAAACTATTGATTAATCGGACACTTTTGTTTTAAACATCTTTTCAAATTTAAAAATTATTTCAATGTTGGATAGTGTTTCAATAATGAAATTTCATTTCGTTGGATAAAGATTGTTATGATAATATAAGTATTGCTGGTACAATATAATTTTACTTACCCGGCATTTATTAAACCGGATAAGCTCGAAATATACTAGGCATATAAGGAGTGGTAAAACGTCCACAACAAATTCAGCATCCTAGTGAATAACAGCAGGGGACGAGTATTTTGCTAAATTGAAAAATAAAAAGGGGAAAATAACATAACCTTTTTTAAAAAAGAAAGGGGGAACCAACTTTAACAAAATATGTGCTAAAAATTAAAAAAAAATTTCAATTTTACGAACAAGTTAAAACAGTTTAAATATTTAATATTAATTTAAAGTTATTACACATTTTTTGAGTTGGGACGATTATCCAAAAAAATCGGTAGTTAAAAATATATTTTAAATTGCATTTTACTCTGTTGTTTGTGAGAGGAACATGCCTACTACTTGTTATACTTCAAGTAAAAGTCTCGATAGCCATATCTTCGATTGAATGTGAAAGAGATTTCTCACAGATGAACCTCATTATCACAACATTGAGATCATCAATGAATATTGCATCAGTTTCTAGCCTCTATTGTTTGTAAAGATCAATGGACCTCTTCTTCAACTCTTTAACCCAGCTAAATATGTTGACTCTAGGCTTGGATGCCTGGACACCACTCAGCATTAGCCGTCAAGAGTAAGGTAAGGTCAAGAGACATGAAGCCTGATGAAATCTTGTTGAAGTTTTGGACAATCTTTTAGGATGGGCTGGCAACTTAAACGATCATTAAAATTTGCTTTTTATAGCTTTTATTACTTTACACTACAACACACTTTTGTACTTGTTTTGCAAAATAAAATTTGGAAAGAAATAAAATTTTAAAGTTTTTGTACAAACAAAGATTTCTTTTTTTCATGCCAATAATCTGGAATATACCCACATTCCGCAGAAAGTGACATTTCCGGCACCTCTAGTTCTAGAAATCGAGCATGTATATATATATATATATATATATATATATATATATATATATATATATATATATATATATATATATATATATATATATATATATATATATATATATATATATATATATATATATTCCCCTAGATTACGATGATGTGAGTAAAAACTTGAAATATATTAGATTTACAGAAATTTTTTATATTGATTTCTACTAGTTTTCTGAAAAGGTTTTTTTCTGACTTTTGTTATACATTCGTACATTATTTTGTATTAAATGTTTACTTTACTTAATAAGTCTTTATATTTTTTAATAAGGTACACAAAACAGGCATAACATTTATTGCCAAAAACAATATTATAAATACATCAATATTTCATATATTGCATAAGAAAATTTCGTGTCAGAAACATTAATAATGCAATGAAAAATTAACTTTTATAATTTTTTTTGTACATTTTATAGCGCTTTGAATATTTTAAAGTATATCACTCTTATACTTTTAAAATTAGAAATCCAATATACAGACGAAATAATCAAAATTCAGGAATCACAGCTTCATAAAATCATAAGAATATCATTCAAACAATTACTTTGCATTCGTTTTTATGTATTTTAACTTTACTCATGCCAAGAACGTCTTAAACAAACTAACAAAATCACGGCGTTTTTTATACTGTTTATGCAAATTTCTTATAAACTATTTTGTGTTTAAAATGACTGTTTAAAAGTATAGATATTTTTCTAAGAAGAAATATAAATTATATTTATGTACAATGTGTTGGATATCTATTGGCAATTTTACTATTCAAAGTATAACTAATGTCATTAAAAATATATTTCTAAAATGCGATTTTTAAAATTAAAAAAAAAATAACTAATAAGTCGAATGCCACAAACTTTACTTATCGGTGTTTAGAAGACATTTTTGAATAGAATATAAATTTGTACTATTTAAAAAAATTCATTTCCATATTAATAAACAAAAGGTTTTGTTTTAGCAAAGAATTTGAGTTCATTAAAACAATTGACTTTTATTTTGGATAATGGAGGTATTTAAATTGATTCAGTTCCGCTAGTTTATTACACTTAGTATTGTTTCTGGGGCGGAATAAATGACCTATTTTAACTCAATATCTTGTAGTCTTTTGGTCTGGGTAGTATGAATATCATTTGCCTTTTCGGTATCCTTTATATCGCCTGAAAATAATAAAAAAAATTATTGAATGTATGCAAAACAAATAATACTTATAAACAAAATTATTTAAATTTCATCTCTTTCTGTCTGTTTTGATTAAAATGTCAAGGGGAATTTAAATATAAGTATATACATTTTAAAAAACATCTTGTGGGGTTTAAGAATAGTCTAAGAACTTTAAAAAAAACTTCTAAAACAAATATGCTATTTATACTGATAATAACATATTCCTTAGACCAATATCTGCTTTTGTTTATAATACGTTCTAATACAATACTAACCTTGCAAATAGGAGCTTTAAGTTAATCAATTAAAATATTTCTAATTGTAGGATTTCTTTGTTTTAAACTAGTATATATTTCACTTTTCTACAATTGTTGCACCCCCTCCTCCAATAATAGATTTAATATTAACTGTAAATACAATAATAATTAAATTTGAGAAAAAGTTTGTTTTGTGTTATGTATTGAGTAATAGAAATATCACTGGTAGTATAATAATAAATAAAAGAATATTAACCTATCTGTGTTATTATTATGAAAGTTATAAAATGGACATTTTCTAAAAAAAAAATCTAAGGATTTTCATATGATTTTTATGACTGCTTCTAAGGAATAACTTACACAATACTTTGTTAGTTATACATATATTAATATGTCTATTAAAAAAAGCTTTAAAATGTATATTATATTCTTAAAATAAGTTATGAACGTTTGGTTCCATTTATATGCAATAAAAATTATAATTGTAAAATTAATCACCTCATAAAAGTTATTAAGTAAATTTTAGTATTCTATTATAATATAAAACTGAATATATATCTATTTCTAAGGTCAGGCATTTTATTAACGCTATCAAATGAAAACATAACATAGCTTATGAGTGAATATTATCAATGTTCAGTTTATATTGGTCTTCATGAAGTAGGTTTGTTGGCCTTCAAAATACTATTATAACAATAATAGTATTTTTAAGATCAATAAACTATCTTCATCAAGACCAATTTAAGCTAAATATTGATAACATTTACTCATAAGCTATGTTATGTTTTTTTTTTAATTTGCTCTTAAACTTTTGATAAACAAGTGAAACAATAGATAAATCAATTAATGTGTTTCATCATAACAATAAAAGTTTAAAATTAACATTTTACGACATTGCTTTATGTATTTCAATCTTAAATTTTTAAAGTAACCAATTTTCGTTTACATGATAGTTTAAAAGCATTCTAACCAAAGCAGTACTAACCAATTAAACGAAATTTTATTTTTTAAAACATCGCATATTTAGGGAAAACATTTCATTTTAATGTAATTGAAATTTAAAAAAAAAATTTCGTTACAATACAATATAATTAAAAAAAAATACCTGTATGCTTAATAGGATGTCTCACAACGAAACAAGTTCGACGAATGTAGATGTAGAGACTAAATAATACTGCGCCTATTAAGCATATTATTCCCATGACTCGGAACGCTATCCGGCCGTTGAACGAGCTCATGATCAGTCCTCCAATCGAGCTGCCAGAACTTTTTCCTTTAAAATATACACAATATTTAAATATAATATCTCTGTCGCAACCTTATATTAACAATTATTTCGTTTTTACATTACGCCCCGGAAAAATAACCATATTTATATTAAAATAAAAATATAGTGCACATTTGAAATTGAAGAGTGCACTGTTCAAAATAGGTACTAAAAAATATGTAAAATATACTCCTTTTTAAATATATTTAATGCTTATCATACCGAATACATTCGATTTTGAAAAAGACATGTACTCAAACGTGAGTACAATGAATAAAAAGATAAAAAGAGTAGTTGCTAGCATACCTCATAAATAACTTTCAATTAATATCGACAATTACAACCAAGACCTACCGGGAATCGAACCCAGATCTTTAGGGACCGCACTCTAGTGCTTTATCGTTGTACTACCAGGGCGACGTGAAGGAGTTATAAACAGAAGAAATGTTTAAAAAAATGTACCAAAAGAATGGGAAGTAAGATAATTGAGTTGTAACAACTCACTTTCCAATTAAGCAATCGACATCATATAATATAAAAAACAATGGTTTGAACAACTATTTTAAGTTTATCAGGTCGCTTTGTTAAGAAGGCTTAAACAGAAACTGAGATTAACAATATTAAAACACACTGCTCATTTTTGAGAAAGTACAATTACATAAATTTGAGTACGTCGTCGCTCATTTACGATGCAATTGTACTCATATTGCATATTCAGGTCCTCATTTTTAAGTACTTTTTTCCATATTGTGTGTGGTTCAAAACACTATCAGGTAATTTTTTTAAAATATAATTTTCAATGAAATTTTTCTTAAAGTTTTTAGTCAGCAAATAAGATTGTGGTAATATAGAGTATTTTATTCTTTTTAGATGTTTCTTTAAAGACGTCGATAATTTGAACTCAGTGTAGTAATACAATAAAATCCTATGAAGAAAATATATTCATAAGAAATCGCTAGATATTGTCGGGGCTGCTCCTACACATACTCGAAATGGCGTGGTTGGCTGCATATATTTCCCAGTGGCCATGTTGGCGTGTGTAGTGAAGTTAACAACCATACACACTATAAAAAACGAAAATCGGCCAAAAATTCCAAAATATTTTTTTTGGTTCTATAGTATTCCCCAAATCAGTATATTTCAGATGATACCAAGATTGAATAAATAGTCCAAAAACTTTTTTATTTACAAAGAGTTATTCTATGGCCGTGCTTGCAATGGCAATATGTTTTGTAAACTTTACACTCAATTTCTGAAGAACTGTATTTTTAACATATGTCCCTTCATTCGAAACACGATAACTCAAGTTTGCTTAAACATTTTGAGAAAATTATTTTTTCATTCAAATTTAAATTAGTTGTAAAATGTTATGACCCTCAACCATAGCGATTCGTTCAAAAAATAATTTTTAATAGAATTTGAAAGTTGAAAATTTGAATAAAAAAGTGTTTTTTTAGGGATTGTCGAGGTAAAAAATTATTTAAAAAAAAAAACTTTAAATGCTATAAACTGTTTGGAGGGTCATAACACTAAGAAAGATACTGCGAGTAATTTTCAACAAAAATTATGCTTCTAGATTAATTACAACTTGCGTAATCACGTTTGAAAAAACATGCTAATTAATATATAAAATGCTAATTAGCTAATTAGAATTTTAATTTATTTAGTTTTTTTTATAATGATTCATCACTATTTTGAAGGTGTTTTCCTAAATGAAAAAACTAGATTTTTAAATTCATAATTAAAAAAAAAATTTAAGTACACCCCATGCTAATTGCGACATCCTGGCTGTAACCATGAACAAACTACATCTATTTATTGTATAGCCTTGTAGCAGTCGATCTCTTATCGTTTCCCTGTAAACAATTGTACTTTTCTAACCTATTGGGTCGTTGAGTTTATTAAAGTTATGTTATATTAAAATAAACTATTATCCTTGTCTCGGCATGAGTACACAATTAATCTTTACAGTAAAGCTGTCTTTCTTAAGGGCAGTCTTGCAATATAATAGCTGCTTACTTGCATAAAAAAATCTATAAATTTTTTATACAATCGCAAATAATGAAATATTAGTTAATTAATTTAGTATTAAATTAAATAACAATTGTATTACCAATACTAACCTTCTTCATAAAAACCTCCTTACTTAATGAAATCAATTAATCAAAAACTATTATGAAGGTGATATGCATCAAACAATAATTTTTATATAACCCCATTTTCCATTCACTAGCATCTTTACACACATCCAGAATAGAATGCATGGTTACCGTTTCTATGAATTATATAATGCACTAAAATAATTATAAATAAAAAAAAAAATCGCTAAAATTGGTTTTTATTTCACTTAAAGGAAATATAACTTTCATTAAAAATTTAAATTGCTAAGTTATCTATCAAGTTAAAATAATTATTATTATTAGATAAACGGTTTCTTTTATTTGAAACTTTAGGTAACATTTTCGTAGTTAATAATATCGATAATTTATTAAATTTTGCAAGAACATTAAACTGCTCAGCTAGGGAGAAAAACAGAAAATTATCACAGGTATTTATAATAAAAAATATTCCGTATTGTTGTGGCGATCCTTCCTGATGAATCTTCCTCAAGAAAGCCGAACGAAGCAGGTCTAAACAAACCAAACAATCTGTGGCGTCTGGATAATTTCTCTGTCTACTCCTGTTCAAGCAAACCAATCAAACCTAACCTCTGAACAGATGAAGCTCCAGGCATTCGGTCAGAAAGAGAATTCAACTAGAGCCAGCTTTATACAAATTTGGCGGCTGGCTTTTTGGTATATAAGTAGTAAGGATTTTCAGGATGTACAGAGCTTGCTCGTTTGGACGGGGTTCTTCAGGAACGATCGCCATAATATTTTTAACTCGATATGTCTAATCGGTGGTCGCTTTTTGTCATTCTAGCGCTAAATTTCAACATAAGCGAAAATTACTTATTTTAAACGCAATAATAAGGATTTTTATATTAGTTTGATTCAACCATACCAATATCACTTTTAAAATATTGCAACCTACTGAAACTTCTAATAAGGTCAGTGAAATAGCATTTTACCTATATAAAAAAACAATTGAAACCTATATGATAATATGATAATGATTACCTATATGATAATGAATTGATCCTGCCACTGAAATAACTGTCGCTGTCAGTCCATCAGGTGCTAGTTCATGACTATGCACGACAACCGCAACCCACAGAAGGTGATACGTAAATATGTTTGTGACTTCTAGTATAAGTGAATACCACGGATCTTGCAGAAATGAGTATCCGGTTGCATTGACGACGTATCCCAACAAGCCAAGTATAAATATTTGCGTTGCTCCAATCTTGTTCACCCACCATCTGGAGGTCACCAAGAACGGCAAACCATACAGAGAGCTCACAGCCGGAATGAGACCAATCAAAACGCTCGGGGCATTCATTCCCTCAAGATACCAGAACATGAAATTCTTCGTGAAACTCCAAGCAGTTCCCAGCAAGAAAAGCACGCAAACGAAAGATATGACGTCCGGGTTCTTCAGCAGAAATACGGCCTTCTTCCACATGCTTTTCCCAGGAGATTCGATTCGCACTTCCAGTTTATACACGATGGCCAAAAGTGCAATGGCAGTGGATATGAATAAAAAGAAAGCTGGAAGGTAGTTTTTTTCTTCGCCATCGAGACTCCACTTGTCAACTAACAAACCGGCGATCGGCGATATGACAAGAATACCAGCAATGGAAAAGAATCGTTCACGTCCGTAATCGGAATCGTGTTCTTTGACCAGCGACATTGAGGTAACATCCAAGAATCTGTATACAATCGAAAAGGTTGTCATGAACAATATAAAGAGCACCATTGTCGTGATCAGTAACCCGTTCCTGTTCTCTGTCTCGTCGGAACACCTTACTCCAGAATCCACAGTGCAAGACACCCTGCAGTACATTTTATGTGGAACATTGCACCAGGAGTACGTCGCATTCTCATGCGACATAGAACTGACGTTGTAGTAACACCGGTCCTTGACTTTATAAGACCCACTCACGTATATGGATAGAGAAAAGTTTCGCCTTTCCTCGTTGCCTGCTAATATTTCGCATATGAGGTTTTGTCCATCGCAGTATTCAGTCACATTCTCCGGACATTGCACGTTGCACGAGTTGACCTCGATGACGTCATCGACGACGTCGCAGCTGGTCTTGGTGATGAGCCTGTCGAATTGCCGCGGGTGGCATTTGAGGTTGATAGGTTGGGAGGTACAGTTCGGGGCGTTCAACCTGGGCACACACAGGAGTCCACCGACCACAAGAATGGAGAGTATCAAATTGGCCACAAGGATGGGTTTGGAGCGTCCCAGCTTGTCTGCCGCTACACCGGAAAGTATTGTCCCGAGAAATTGAGCGACCGGTGCAAGGATGAAGGAGATGGAGAGTTCGGAAAGGGTGATGCCACGTTGCTTGAAGTAGACTGTTAGGAAAGGTGCCATAAACGATGCTCCTTAAAAACAATAAATAAAAGATTATGGTTATGTACGAACAAAATAAAATAAAAAGCTTCTTAACATATTCAGTACTGTACGGGGTCGATTGACCCCATGACGAACTTGCGGATAGATTCCATCCGGGGTTAATTGACCCCGTGTCGCCTAGTGGTAAATACATTAATATACGGATTTGATCGTCCGCGTTGTACACGTGTTAACTGAATATTTAAGAAGTACCAAGTATTTACAATGAAATTAGAAAGGTTTTGCAGTTGAATAAGTAATATAAAGCAATTTATAAAAATTCGTGTTTATATTTTGATTTAAAAAACATTAATTTTGCATATATAATTTTGATGAAGTGTTTTGGAATTGTTTTAGTTTAAAGTAGTACAGCGTAGTTTTCAATATATAAAAATTTAGTCGTACTCGGTTCGAAATTGGCCAATTATCATACTTGGTTTGAAATTTATTTAAACGTTAAGGCTAAAAAAAATTTTAAGTTATTTTAATTAAGATTATCTAATTATGAATAGTATTAAAAATTATATTTTTAAGTGTTTTAGTGTTATTACTTTAAGTTCTATCAAACATAAAATATCAAAAGCTTCAAAACTTACCTCCATACCAGAGAAATAGCACTAGTTTCAAGGGAATGAGAGGTTTGTAGATACGTATTCTAAAGTTTTTATAAATATGGATAATGAAATTCAAATCGTCCTATAAAAAATATTTTCAATTTTTATAAACAAGTTTAGTAAAGGTGCTCACAATTTTGTTCTTTTAATTATAAAATACTTATTAAAAATGTATAAATCTTACTAATTAATAAAAATACATTAAATAGGAAATATTTTTGTTATATACAAAACAAATGTTTGTTTCATTAAATAAGATAACAAATAAATTGGTACAATTTCTATGATTCTTTTTACTTTTAGCATTTTTTATTTAAAAAATTTGAATCATTGCATCCATTTCAAAATAATCATTTTAATGTATCAAAATTAATATTTTCCTAATAGATGTTCCAACTGTTTAATCTTTTCCACATCACAACAAGGGACAGCTTTGGAATTGCATGATGAATGAGAGAATAGTGCTCCTCGTAGGGAGTTTTCATTGATATACACAGGGGCTTTTAGGGATAGATTGAGTCATGGGGAAGATGCTGATTGGTCAGAGTGGTTTGATCCAGGGATTTTCATATGGAAGGAGACTATAGTGGTCTCGTGAGAAAATATCACCTAAGTATGTGCGTATATGGTTATTATGATTAAAATAATCTGGGAATTGAGTCGTCAGCGATTAATTGGTTTGAACGCTATTGCATTAAAGGAAAAAACATGAATCGGATAGAGAACTTATGTGAGATGGTAAAAAGAGTTGTTTAGATAGGAGGAAAGATGATTACATTATATAAAAGGAGTGAAACCACTGAGCTAAAATAATAATAGACATTGGAGCAAGGACTAAACGTGCTCGACCACTTTACACCTTTTTGTGTGTAGGTAGAAAAAATAGTCCTTTCGCATAGATTGGCGTAGATTTAAAAGCGCATTTGTGGCTTTCAAAAATACATTAAATGTTTTAACTTACTTACTTTCTTAATAACAAGAAAAAGAAGACAAAATAAAACGAAAAAACTAGTTTTAAATTTTTCTATGACGTAAACCCGCAAAGCGAAGGTAGAATATTTTCTCAACTTTCTTTCCGAATTGTATGCCTCCGCGCGGCACGGTGAAATACATTGTCGCTAAATGGGAGTACTCTCTCCAATGTTTATTATTATTTTAGCTCAGTGGGTGAAACTGAAATTAAAATATATTAATTTAAGGAAAATATATTACATATATTACTTTATAATGAACATAATTCTCATTGGTCAAGTCTGGTTTGTGAGTTGATTACGTTAGTATACATTCGTTTAAAATAAAGAATAGATACTAAAACTTACATTATCTTGTGGTGATATAACTTTTACTGTTGAATTCAAGTCTATCTTGGCTAATGCTATATCATTTTCTACAATGTCTTGATTTGTTTTTGAAAGTCCTACAGTTTCTAATCTAGGCTGAATGTCATTCGAAGGCATGGTGAAGTTTGGTTCAAAAGTTGGTTAGAGCTTGGAATATATTTTTATTGCAAAAAATATCCGTTCCAAGTTTTCACACACAACCACTATCAGCATCTAAAATAAAAAATATATATTAAATTGTGTATTATCATTAGTTTGAGGTATATAAAGAAAGTCGCAATTTAATTGAATTTGAACTTTCGCAATTTCACGCATTAAAGTAAATTTTTTTCAGTATGATACATATAGAGAAAAAAAAATATGTTACGTCATGTTACTTGCATATGAAAAATATATAATAATTTAATATTAACGACCTCCTTTGAATATAAATAAATGCAAAAACTTATAAATATATGTTTTGAAATTAATATGACAATAGTATTTTAAACTCTTTTAAATGAATTAAAACGGCGCTTTATCCAATTTTTCTCTGCCTCTGCACTAGGTAATACTATGAAAGTGTTAGCTTGAAATCCACATGTTTATTTAACACAAAACCACTTGCAGTTTTCATTAGTATCATAATGACTTTTTCAAGCTAACAGTTTTCAGCTAAACAGTTTTTTAATGGTTTATATTTAATTTGTAAGTGATATGCATTTTTGAATTTTAGATTATAAGTAGATGAGATCACACTCTTAAATTTATGTTATCAAAAATCAAAATGTTATTAAGTATTGCAGCTAGTGGCCTTGTTATTTTAATCTTAAGATTATATGTTGAAGGTTAAGGAAATGTATGCGACATTTTTTTTTATCAACAATAACAAAAATTTTCAATATGACATAAAAGTTAATTATGATATTTTTCAATGTTTATATAAATTATTCGGTGGGATTGGAGAATTGGCACGTTTGATATTAGTCTCTCCTATTATTTTTAAACAAATTTTAAAAAAATATGGCCGGTGTTTTCCTCTATAAGTAATTATTATAAAATAGATAAGTAAAAATTTTAAGTATTAACCATTTTGAAAAATTTGAGGAAAATTTTGAATTTTAACACTTTAAAAAATAAAGTCGATAAAGCTAAAATAATTTTTTTTAGTTGAAATAAAAAATGCTACTAAACAATATATAGCGCATACTTTACTGATTTTTTTTTCCTACCTGACAAAATATATATTTTTTGTTTAAAGATTTTCAGTGATGCGAAAATTCGCAACTGTTTCATCATGTCATTCACATGTAATGTGCTCTTGAAGTCCAGAATAAGCATTTACACCAGCACAAGAGGCCAAAATAACGTCCTGTTGAAATTTGAGGATATCTAATTTTTTAATATAAAATAAAACCCAGTGTTAATTTTTATAAATTGTCAATTGAAGGTCTTTAAATGTCCCCAGTTTATATCGATATGGTAAGTATAGTTAAGAATGTATAACTCTTCTGGCCATACAAACTTTCTGTTTAAGTTAGTAATGTATGTGAAAATCAAAAACATGCCGAACACCCGGTATTTATAAAAAAAAGGGGTGGGTATTCGATTTTGATGTTTTTATATTAACTTCAAAACCGTACGTGTTTATTTAGCCTTTTTTGTCTTAAAAATTGAGTACTCTTTAAATTACCATAATATTATTATTTATACACAGCATAAAAAAACCTAAAACAAAAACAGAATGTTCAATATCAACTTACCAAAATAAATGGAAAATTTCTTACCAAATTTTGGCATTTGTTTGGCTCTTTTTTCGAATAGTTCAATGGAAGTAAATAAGCAAAATGCTGCCAATATGAGCATAAAACTGCTTTCAAAAGTAATCCGGGCACAGTCGATTGAAGCTACCAACTGAAATTTCACACCACGTGTAGAAAACAACACCCTGTCAATTATATGTGATTGTGTGTAATGCCGTTCAAGTGTAAAATTGCTGTTGTTGGAAAAATGAAGCTTCGTGAAGAGACGTAAGGCTATTCAGGAAAGGGTAAAGTGACGCACGCCATTTCGAAGATCAACGCTGAAAATGTGATTCTGAAAACATCGCCAATTTACAGTAAGAATCACGCAATAATTTTCATAAAAGAATTGGGCAAAGACAAAGAAATATAATTTTCCCGTAAGGAGTGGAATGGTGATAATTTCTCGTTTACAAATAAAAAAATTAGCAAATTCTGAAAAAATTAAAAGTTCTGTGTAAAATTCGGTATTTTTTAAAAATAGTAATCCATATAGTCAAGATAAATAAATAAAATAAAATTTAATTTTGTTTAAATATGTAATTTACATGTAATTAAAATAATGTTTTACACCAAAGATATCTCAGAGTTTGCGTCGAAGTCGTTGGTATTGGTATGATTTGACCTGACGCTCAACATATAGTTGATACACTGTGGGCATTGTGATTAAATGAAGGCTGGATGACCATGATTGGGCAACACACACAATAGGACAATAAAACTAGTTATGTGAATATTACTCAAACATTTTATTAAATTAGAAAACAAAATTTTAATTATTAATTAATTTAATTATTCTCTCTCTATATATATTATCCTAAAATGCACAAATACTTACATGCTACATGCCGTCAAACTGTGTATATATTTTTGACTGACCAGGGTAGCCTAGTTGGAAAAGTGACGATTTCGGGTTCGCTCCTCGTCGTTTAACAGAAGATTGTAGTGTAGTGGGAAAGGGAGGCGGGGTTCCTTAAATCTGTTGTAGTCTGTCTATTTTGCTGCTAATTTAACCACCCATATGTCTTCAATTTGCTAGTGGTATACAAGTTTGTAGACTATGGCGACACTCCACGTCTTGTCCTCGTCATATGATCATTGTCCATAATTATAAGACCGTGTCCCAGGGTCTTTAATTCGTCTACATCAAACAGTCTCCAATTAAACATAGTACACTCAAACCTGTTTTTGTGCGATCTTTTTTTGTGCGACTTTTTTTGTGCGATTTTTTTTGTGCGGTATATGAAAATTTCAATCAAATTGTAGCATAATTGATTATCTTGCTACCGAGACATATACAAGCGTCTAGTGAAACAACAGTCGTCGCAAAAACTGATCACTGACTACATGGTAACTGAAAAAAGTCAACTCTAAACGAGTGCGAGGTAGTATCTTCAAGTGACGAAAGCGATTTTGAACCAAGTTCGCGTAGTGTCAGACTACGAAAGATAATGGTTATACTTTTTGAAAAGTTTTGTATGTGTAAAATAAATACATATGTAAATAAAATATTTAAAAATGTTCGCATGTGTATTTTCTAAATCAGATTACAAAAAGTTTGGTGAGATTCCAAGTAGCTGTCTAGCCTCGTGTCTTGATTTCGTTTAAAAAAGCAATTCCTAGTTATTTCGTAAGGTTTTGAGTTATTTTCTATGTGAGACTTTTTTTATGCGGACCCTATCCATCACATAAAAAAAAAATTTAATTCTGTTGCGAAAACAATTTTTTGTAGCTACTCGTGAAGTTTTGTGCGAAATTTTTTTATGCATTTTTTTATGTGGTCCCTATCCACCGCACAAAAACAGGTTTGAGTGTATAGGTCTTAGAGAAACGTTTACTCAACCAAACTAAAAATTTTGGATCACTAATTGCAAAACTGTATTTTTATTAGTCTTGAATAGGTTTCGCAATGAACCATTTTAATTTGAATTATGCACTTCTACCATTTCATTATATACTCGTGTCAACTTACTGAAGCCCGTACTCTACGCATGCGCATAAGGATGAAAAAACCGCGCGTGAACCAGTCTCAAACGCGCGCGAATGAGTTGCATGCTTTCGACGACAGCTCTGTTTATTTGTATAATCCATCACTTAACGAAAAGTAAATGATTTACTGATCTGCGCTGCTGAGATATCTAGTTACTATCTTAATAATCCAAAGTTTGTTATTAATTCAAACTTCCCTTGAAAGAATTGTGTAAACGAAGAGGTTGCATTCGATTTCTGCTAATCAGATCTTTCAGCTCTTAAAAATATATTACGTTATCAAGTCCTTTTAAGCCTACTTTTTTTTTATTTAGGGAAGTGAGAAAGAGATATCTTATTATTTGCTACGCTACCCATATATGATTAAGCAGATGCGTAAAAATTCCAAAATGTGTTTTCCGAAATTTGAAAATTGTTCTACGAAATTAGAAATATCATAATATAAAAATGAAAATGAAATTTCTTCTGGAATTCTTTTGAGAAGAAGTTTATAGAATTTGTTTTTTTAAAAGTGGCATAGAAACGCTGAACACTAAATAATAGTAAAAAATAGCTACAGGATCACAATGATCTTATTATTGTTTTTCGCAGAGAGTAAACGGCATATAAAAAGCCGTTTTGTGAGCAAATAAATTGTTTGTTTAGCCCATAACATTTCCCCCAAAGGGTGTAAAATCTTGTTCCATGTGGCCGTAAGACATAACTTCGTCTATGATTTTCGTTTAGTGGTTTTTAAACCATACCAGATGTACACGATGGTAAAAATGAGAGGATGGCGATGAGAAAATCATCAAAAACCATTGAACATGAATTGCATTCTAGTTTGTCCGGTAGTCATTTAAAATATCTACAATGATCCGCGTAACTCCCCCGGCAAGTATGTAGTTGATGAAAAATACCTTGACGAAGCTGATCACAGTGTAAATCATATTAATAGTGCAATGGGAAAGATATGACTTCTTTCTGAAGAACAAACAACTTTCAGAAAAACCCGAGGCAATAGTAACCGGAGAATAAAGAGATGATCATTATTAAACCATTTTGTTTAAATGCTAATGGACATATGTGGCACGCAATATCTCCATTAATTAACAATTTTATTTCTGTCTGCTTCTCTTATGAGCTCCAAGAATGTGAGAGCTTGGGGACATGGATACACTTTATTTTCTTCATTGATAAGTTCTGAATCTGTTCCCACCAATTTCTTGATCACATTGTGAGATTTGAAGAGGGACAGTAAGTTTCTGTTTACTAATTTAATATCACTTTGCGTATATTTATTATTGCATTCAATCCACCAAGATATGACATCCGGAATTTTTTTTTATTGTAATGACTACCATTGTGACAGCAAATAACACCGTGAAAGACAGCAGACCCCGGCTGATATTTCATATTTTACACATTTTCTGATTGAAAATTGGAAATATGCATGAATAATTAAAACATGTACGAGTAATCAAAGGTTTAACAAGTAATTAACTATTATTTTCAATCTCTATATTATACTAGAATTTAAAAGTGCTATTTATTTTCTATACAATATTTTCCCCTTTATTACAGTTTGGCTTAATATTGACTTTATTTTGGAGCAGCTGGAACGGTGTCATATTTCTGTTTCTTAAATGAAAAATTTCTTCCTATATTCTTCTTTGTCTTCCTATATAGATCTCAAAAAATTCTTTCCACGGTTGAATACAATATGTAATAGGTCCCTTAAATTAATGGATACAAATTGGATCAACCTTTCAACTAAGATGGTCATCAATAAGAGACAGAGATTTCAAAAATGTTTTACTTCATATATATCCACCAAACTTCCCTAAGCAGACTAACTGTGAAGGAAGTATTATTTTTTTTCCAAAACTATTTTTTGTGAACCTGGTTCTAGCATTTCAAGTTTGCAAAACAGAATACATTTTTGTAAACAGTCGATTCATTAAAATATGTGTGTAGACAGGGTTAGAAATTAATATATAAAAGTTAGGTGTCATTGGCACCTAGCTAATGCTTTATTAAAAAAATTTTAGTTCTTATTAATCACCATGCAAAACTTATGTTCTTTTTGTAACGTATGTTCTTTTTTGCTGTCCAAAATAATCAATTTCCACTACCAAAAAATTATTTTCAGAGCCAAAAAATGTTATATGATTCCTAAAATACCCATTTTTAAATAAGAATTGGCCCGATTGATTTGTTCAACTAATTTTTGCTGGTATACTTCAGAAAAGTAAATAAATATACATAAGATATAAATTAATAGAAAACTCAAAAATATATTAAATTACACGATTTGAATTGCATAAGCAATGTTTTTAATGTATTATAAATATTTGTGTATTCTCTCTAACAATTTTTTTTTTATTTTCTTTGTAATTATTTTGCAGTTTAACTCTATTCAAGAGAAATGAAAATTAAAAAAAATCACTAGCCACTTAGCATATTTGAGGAATACCTTTTATAATCCGCCGACTCTAACAAAATACTATATAGCTTTCAAAACAAAAAGTTCAATTTTATATAAAACATGTAAAAGTTTATATTTTTTATCTGTCTGGTAATTCTTATGTATGCAATTGTATCTACTCCCAAGGGGACATTTTAGATCAACCAAATAAAATTCGCATTATTATTACAATTATTTTGAGATTAAAATACTGCGCGTACAATTTATGCAATCATGCTTTATAAAAATGTAATATTTCAAGGCAATTAGAATATTAAGCACATTGCAGTTATTTTTATTTTAACAACGATAAGTGTTTTTTCTAAAGAAAGGTTTCCGCAATACATCAGGTACATATAGAAACAACTTCTGAATTTGAAACTTATTGAATGCGAATATTTCTTGTTAAAGGCAATTATAAAATGCAATAATTTTTAAATTGAATCCGGAATTAATACATATTAATGATGATTTTGCTCCTCTGATATACGTTCTTCCAAAATATATAATTATTTGCTTAACTTCTTTTCCTTCCAATCCGAATCATCAGAAATTTTTAATTATTATTTCTGTGATTAATTCAATGTTTCAAACTTACCATGAGAAAGTTTGTTTTTTTAATTAAAAACAGTTAATATACCAATTTTGAATGCTGTAAAAGGAAAAACTCAGACTATTCAATAATAAAATTGTTTATACTCCGTCAGTTAAAACACATTAAGCCTTAAATGCATAGTGTAACAGAAGAATTACACAAAGATCTTATGGATTTTACAATTTTTTTGTTTTTACTAATTACCTTACTTAGCTAATAAAAATATATGCATTATTGTGTAATAATAAATATACTTAGCCAATAAAATATGCTTAGTTAACAAAATATGCATGTTGAAATCTATTAAAATCTTTTCAACTGTGTGACATAACTCTCAAGTTACTCAATTATATATAAAATTATTTAAAAGAAATTCAGTACTATGATTTGTTTATTATTTACCCTTTCTATAACATAAAATTTTCAAAAAGATTTTTTTAAATTATAAATTATGCATTTATATGTTAGCGACATGTTGTTTAACTTACCGTGTGTCCATCTACATCCCATACATATGAAAAAAAATGCAATATAAAAAAACGAACACATTTATGCTTATATATCACCACCAGCTAGATAAAATAAATGAAGCATACAATTTTATAAAGATATTAAAAGTATTAATAATTTTTGTGATTAGGTGTTTCCGATTTCATTTCATATCAGATTTTCATGTAGCAACGTTTTAGTGTTATAGATTAGCAAAAAAATCTATAAATTTATCGATTTTCGCAAACTTCGATAGTGTTACGAGAATTGATATTTTAAATTTAAGGTTGAATGTAATTATAAATATCGTAGTGAAAAGAGTTTAATGATGATATATTCATTTATTTTTTAACTTTATTTCCTATTTTTCTCAAATTGTAACAAACTTATTCATACACATTAATTAATATTTTTGTTTGTTACAATGAGTTTAAATGAATGTAATTTTTAGGTATTGTTTATGTGCAACTGTTTTATATTCTACTATTTTTATCAACCTTTTATGTTGTAATAATAAGGTAGTTAGCCAGAGTTAGTAATATAAAGAATAAGAGGGTTTTTAGAATGCATTTTTATTTGACCATGAAATCGATGTGTTTTTATGCGATTTTTTTTAATATAAAAGTATTATGCGGAAACAATTAATATAAACATCCACAATACATGAAAACACGTCAATATATCACGTTTTAACATAGTTAGTTTAAAAAAAATCATAAATAATCAAGCAACATATATTGAAAAATAAAAAATAAAAACCTATTTATATCGTTTTATTTATAGAATTTATCTTTTTCAAGTTATGTACAAAAGAACACACCCTATTTTAACGGCAAATTACAAATGAAAAGCTGTAAATATTACCTTAAAGAATTAAACAGTTTCAAAATTTCTAACTCTGAGGGAAATTACAAAAATTTTAAATTATGAGAAGTATCAAATAAGAAAAAAAATTGAATATATACATTAGCGGATTGATTTTACAATCATACAGCTAATACTACACTGTTGACATTTTCAGTTCAACGGTGTATCATATATTAGTGCAAAACTGCGGTCTGCAGCAAATTAGATTGAACCAACAATACTTTATCGGAAAAAAGCGATGGATTCACCAATAATTGGTTTAACCTCTTTAACTGCAACCGAAATTTTCGCTGTCGCTACATCAACAAGCCGGAGAATCACCTCCATAAAAGACAACGACGAACAAGCGCTTCCGTGTCCCAGTGGATTAAGGCGTTCAACTATAAACCCGAGGATTCCTAGTTCGAGCCTGATAGGTGAACTTGAGAAAGAAAAGTAAAAAAGTTGTGGTCTTGCGATCGGACGGTTGCCAGCTTCGCTACAAAAATACTACTACTAAAATACTAAGAAAACACGAGTTATAAGTTTTATGCGACGTTATGAGTTTTGGTGCAACGTTTCACCACTAAATGGGATCCGTGGTACCACCATGAAATGGTGAAACTAAGCACCAAATGTTGGTTGCAGCTAAATGGGTACCAAATTTTGGTGCAAGGTCGTAATATTTTTTAACAGTGTATAAAAAGATTTCAAAAATTCAGCAAATATACTTACTTTTAAGTAAAGACAATTGAGAAATATCCAAAATAAAAAATATAAAATCCACGCACAGCACTCTTCAACGCAAATTCTCCAAGCATCTTTTCATGGATGAGTCCCAAATCAAAAAGACGATCGCAAGAGGTTATCGCGAGATTCCTTTCGTCAATTATTTTTAGTTTATGTTACAGAGACTAAAAGGTCATGTTGATATTTAGATAAAAAAGTAAAAGCCTGGCAGAGACACACACACACTCTTGCTATCCTTGTCGAGATTGTTTTAAGATATTTTCTGAATAAATAGACTTATATCTTCAACCCGTACCATTTTAGGGCGCTGGACATTATTTATTTTATTTTTAAATATACTTCCATCTCACAGAAGGCTAGCAGCTGGTAATACATAAGAAATTTTTTGCATGAGATAGTCTGATATTGTAAACATACATCAAAATTTCGACTGATGAAGAAGTGCCATATATTTAGTGACTTTTATTAGATTTATAAATTAAAATTCACTTTAAAAACAAAGTTTAGATCATATATAAAAGGGATATTTTTTTCTTTTCCCCATTAACACAATTAATTTTTCTTAGATAAATGAAAGATATGAGTAGTAGAGTTACAGAACTTTCCCTTTACTTGTTAGTTATATTTTGAAAATCAATTGGATTACCATTATTTTGGATCAGACGAATATTGGAACAGTACTTCTAATTTTCAAAATTACTATATTTGTTTGAAGTTAACAAAATTAAAAACACAATTATTGCTATATAACGGTTATAAAATAAGTATTGGTAGTACAAGATATTAGAGAAAAATATAATTTTTTGTGTTCAAAATCAATGATTTGTATAAGACAGGATTTGAAAAGACGATTAATATTTTTAATTCGACTTGAATGGGATACAATCTGTTATTGAACTAAAACTGTATTTTATTGAAGTCCAATTTGTATTGGGATAGTAAAAGGGTGTTTTCCGCAGAACGACAAAGGGGAGGATTAAAAAAATTTGCGATTCGCACTCCTCATACGTTTCTGGGAATTTGGATGAAAATACTCGTGATAAAAGAACCATTTACTAGATTAGAAGACGTAGTTTTTTTGATGATGTAACTACATAATTTCGTGCGATAACATAAAGATTTGCGGAACAAATCAGTAAGGTGTAAACAAGTGCAAAGTGGATTGTTTCAAATGCGGGGTACATCGGAACGTGATTTGTGACGTAACGTTGTATCAGCAAGTGTAGGCTGAAGTGACGTATCAGTAGTAGAAAGTATTAAATGACTAATTCTCTTAAAAGATATATATATATATATATATATATATATCCATTTCAGAGATATTTCTCCTCCATATAATATTCCATTGAAAACCAGTTCAACGTTAATATGTAGTGGCGTCACCTGGCGGCATTAAAATAAGGTTTAAGCTTCAATTTACTCGAATGAGCTTGTGGTTGGAAAGTAATACTTTTCACAACAATAAATATGCAAGTGTAATCTAAAATACAGTTGGTGAAATCTTCAAAAGTTCAACAAAACATTCATAAACCTATAAAGTAAATTAAGATTTAACACTAAAAACATGACTTATATTATTCTATTTTAATGTGCAGGGGTGCCCATCCCCCCCAAACTCAATGGCGCAAATCCCCCCCAAACTCAATGGCGCACCCCCCCCCCCCAAAAAAAAAATCTCTACCCCCCTCAAATTTAAAGCTAAACTTGATTAGAATCTAAAATTTTCAACTGAATCTACACAAAGCTCTACATTTCGTATTTTATAAATCTGTTGGAGATAAAATCAAGATATAAATTTGGTTATATTTAACTTATATACATTAACTTATATGTATGGAACTTATATATTGAATTAAACTTTCTCTCCGCATCTCTTTATAACGTTTCATTGATACAAACAAATGGTGCTTGACGTCAGGTTCGTCGGTAAAATATAGGGTCGGAGGTTCAGATAACATAATTTTGTCGAATAAAATTGTAATTTCAGAAATTTATTAATTGTAAAAAAATGCGTTAAAATTCATAATAAATTCCATAGAACTTATTATTGTCTGTCCGCTAAGAATCGATCGATTTCGGTTCAAGAACCGCAGCTTTGTTATGGTCTAAAAATCTGGTGTTTTCTACAAAATGTCATCGATTTGTCTAAGGTGTTGATTTCAATTCCACCAGAAAATATAATTTACAAATGGATATTTAAAAAAATTTAAATCCCGGTTTTGGAATTCAATTTTGTAAACACCTAAAAATAGTTGCTGTAGAAATGCTGACGGTAATCTCTGATTGTTCAATTTCAGAAAAACCCTTGCAATCGCTCCATTTAGACTAAAATAACTACCTACAATATTTTATTTTATTTGTCAGTGATATATGCAAAATCACTCTAATTAGCAGAAACACATGATGTAAATAGGTTTTACTCTAAATGCTCAGAAACAATTGCCTCTTACATGTCAGCCAAATGCCACTGAAAATGCTTAAATACTTTATATATAAGAAAGAAAAGCTTTCTGATTGAAATATAAAAAACGGCTTTTTTTTTAAACACATCCTGACATCAAAGAAATAAAATTGATGTTATTTACGCGCGTTAGATACAGATGGTTCTACGAGTGTATATGTAAACCACATAGTTTGTATTCCCCAATCACAGGGCCATCTATAAAAGCTAATGCGCTTTAATAATGTCCCCATTCTACACGGACGTTATTTGCGCACGTTAGCTTTTGCGATAACTCTGCGATTGGTCCACCACGTGGTGTGAATGCACCAATCAGATGCTTCTGCAAAATGCAACGCGGCGTAAATAGCGTCCGTGTAGAATGGGCCTTAGAATATCTGTTTTTTACTGGTTAAGTATACTTTCTCTTACCTAATGGTATAAACAAAACTGGTATATATAAAACACGGCTACATATATGGTCAAACAGAAATATTTATGAAAAAGTGGGAAAATTCATGTCTTAACGGTTAGAGATGTCAACATGAACTAAAGTACAAATTATAAGTAATGAATAAACTTGTGAAAGTTTTATTTAAAAAAAAACATCTATTAAACCCCAACAAAAAGATAGAAAGAAAAATTATCGACTAAATTCATGCAAAATACTGAACGCTGTTGGTTTTGTTTAAAATCACTCGTGACCTTCTACTCTTATTTTTGGCTATTTTAAATATGACTATCAAATGCAAAAACTTTATTTTATCGAATTTTTAGAAATCTTTATTTAAATTAAAAATGTATTAATAATGAAATTTAATTTCAAAATGCCGTATGATATTTATCCACTTACCAGTACAGTTTATCAAACTCGGAAAATACTTTTCATTTAGTTATTTTTTTACAATTTAAATATTCTCAGCTTTACTTCACATTTAAACTGCACGTTCACAAAAACCATTCGTCCTTGCTGACTAAAATATATTATCCGTTCTTTTATTGTAACATCATTGAAATTATTTAAACTGATTCGACGCCAAGACTAAACTCAAATATAATAAAACCACCTACGCTCAGTAGCGGCGATTGGGTTTTAAAAATTCAGTTTGGCTTTCATAATACTACTCGTATTCAACGTGGATAAATATCGGCGCCAATATGTTTCCCGCTTAAAAATCAAGACCTATGGTCGCGCCTATTTCCTTTGGCTTTTTTTTTGTTTTTGTTTTATTTGAACGATGAGTATTTTGTAATGACAGAAGTGGCTCCTAAATGTCTGTAAGCTGTCTGTGTGCTGGCAGAAGATACAAGATACTACGAGAAAATAAAATCGATTGTAAATGATATTTATCCACTTACCAGTACAGCAGCACCAGAAAAAAATAGGAGAGGGTTGGGGTAGGAAATTTTTCTTTAGTTCGTCAATTCAGTAACACAATTTACTAAATATTTTTTTTAGTTTAAATTTAAAAAGTATGGGGGCAACATACAAAAAAAGTGGGAGGGGGAGCGTCCCCCCTAATCGCCACAACTGTTGCTTATTAGTGAATAAACGTATGAAAGTAATTAGTTTCTTATGGAGTTGTATATAAAAATCGTAATTTACGTTATAAGTGTTGTTGAGATGCGGAAACAGTTTATGCTTCCATCATTGCAGTTTTTTTTAAAAAACATATGCCACATATTAACAAACAAAAGAATTAACTTTGTTAAAGTCACCGTTTTTTTTCCAGTTTTTGTTGCAGTCTGCAGTCCTGAGTTTATAGCAATCTTCATATTTATTTTTCCATTTTTTCTTCCTAACGGAAAAGTTATTGCCTCACAGCGTTTTTTAATTTAAATCTCAGCACTGAAGTGTATAGTCTGAATGTATGAACCGGACAAAGTAAACGTGTATGTCCTAGATATATGAGTAACACATATTAAAAAAAATACTAAAGTTTTAAAAAATATGATTTTTTCTCTAAAATAGTTCTCTTGGTTTTTTTTACTGACCCCCCCCCCCCCCCCAAAAAAAAAAGCGAGAAGGTCATGTGCGGTGGCATGCGCCGCACAACCCTAAGATTCTTCTATATCCATTAATCAGATAATTTTTGTAATTTATTTTGTAGATCTTTCTAAAATGGCATTTAATTTTAATAGAATAAAGACTTGCATTTTCAAACAAGAGTATTTTTTTACAATTTCGTCAGCTTTTGTGTCGAAGAGGCGTTTCTTGAAATGGCTGGAAATTCCAGTGACTGCGGACGTATTATATATGCAAAATGATTTTTTCCCCAAAACATTTCCCCCTGAAAATTAAATAATAATAAAGAAATGAAAAAAAATCCCCCCCAAAAATTCTGATGGCGCAACTTGCGCCATAATCCCCCCCTATGGGCACCCCTGTTAATGTGTATTGTCTGCAGTCATCTCTGCCTTTACCTGTTGTGCCATTTCCCTAACAGGATTCAATATCTCCATGTTAAATACTAAAACGAATTTACGCAATTAAAATTTACCTGATTGGGTACTTCATAAATTCTTTATAGAACTGATTATTCTAATGGAATATTTTTTAGAAGTTAATTATTAAAATTAGTACAACAAGACATACAAGACAATGTAAATTTATTCAGCGAAGCAACTGTGAAATAATGATTTAGAGCCCAGATGCTTCAAAAAATAAGAGTTGAAGACATGGCAAGCTATTCGTTGAGTGGATGCACTAATGATGTTCTTATCCTGTCTATGAAAAGTGTAACAGACATTGAGCAATGTCTTTTTTTTTCGTGTATAAATTTTTCAAATTGTACTATTAAACTCGATATATTTTTAACAGAATACCAGAGAATTTTGTCAAATATCAAAATAACAATTCACTTACCTGTGTACAACTTAATAAGTGACGGACACCCTTGTGTATGCAGTTTATTAATCAAATATATACGTTAGTTATTTGGGTAAATGCAAAAAGTTAAAGTTAGTTAATTATATCAATGCATATTTTTACCATAGCATAAAAAGTAAAGCTCCGGGTTCTGTAAACTTTTTAATAATAACGTTAATAATGAAATATTATTACTTTTATAAAATATTCATTTCCTTATAAAATGTTATATTAAAAAAAACTGAAGCATTTGAAGCGTACGGGGATTAAGTCGCAATATCAACTAAAATATTTTTTTTCAAAAAACACATTTTTATAGTTAAAATTTCAAATAAAACATATATAGGGCATTCTAGAACTTCCAAACCTTCAAAAAAACTTGTTTTTATATCTGTGTATATATATAACACAAAAACTTGATTTGTCAAGTTTTGTTTATCATATAATAAGAAGATTAGATAAAATGTCTTCTTTATGTAGAGATCAAGGGAGAATGTAAGACATGAGAAGTTTTATTTATTGAAGAAAATATAGTATGGATGTTTGCTAGCACGAATTAAGAATAATAGAAAAGTGTCTATAAAAACTAATTGTCATTTATAAAAATATAATTTTTAAAAAGGGCTAAAAGATTACTCAAGACATCTACGTAGATGTCCACTGAATTGTTGCTGAGCCCCAGTTGAAGTCAATTTTCCGACAATCAATATGTCTTGATATTTTCCTTGGAGTAATTCATTTTTTTAATTGCTTCAAACTACTCCTATACCTTTTTTTTTAAATAATTAATTCGACATTATAGTTAAATATTTTCAGACACGTCCAATAAATGTACAAAGAGTAAGCATATATATGAAATATTTATTTTAGAATTACAGTTATTTAAAGTACATTTGGTTGACAAGTTAACACATTCAAAGCATTTCAATGGCTAATTTTGACTTCATTCTTCTTAAATAGCAAATGGTTAAGAAGATTCCATATAAAACTGCTGCAAACAAGCTAATGGTGGCCATCAGCCTGAAAGCAATCCGGGCACCAAAGGCACTCATGGTCATGCCTCCAATCATGCTTGCACATATTTTCCCTATAAATAAACAAAACTTTATTTAGTCAAATCAAATCAATTTATATTTAGAATTTGCATGAGAATAACTATAAAAATATAATTCGACAAACACATAATTTTTTTTATAGGAAAAATAATATCCAGGGTAAAATCAATGACGGTCCATTCGGAGTGATTGTGCGAAAAAACGAAGTTTCATATATCATAGACATATAAGCATTCTTAGAGATTGCTTAGACAGACTTCCGTCGTCGTTCCATTTTGCCAACTTAGTACAATAAAAATACATAAAGCGTTGAGATAGCAGTGTCATGAAAGAGAGTACATTCAGTATTTTCCCCGTAGACAAATGACATTTTATATTGTTTTATAGAAAATTCTCAGTTTATTATATAATACAAATTATATTGTTTAAACATTCGCGTGGTCCCACATATTTTTACATTTTAATGTAAACTTATGTTTCAGATGCTAAAATATTTTTCAATAATATTTTTAAAACAAAGATTTAAATTTATATCAAATTATTAACTTTCAATAACCAAGGGATGTTAAATAAAATTTAAATAATTAAAATTCTGAATGAAATGGTATGGCATATATATGACACTTTATATGCAACAATTATAACTTTAAACAGCTAAAAAATTTAAATTAAAAAAAATTAACCTAACAAGAAAGTCTATAACTATGAAGCCTAATAGTTTTCCTTAATTTAATGCTATCTTAAAACTAAAAACAAAAAATTTAAAGAATCTGAATCAACACTACCATCATGAAAATACATATTAATGCAAGCTTTATTCAACAACAAGAAACAAGCTATAATAATATCTCAATTTCTCGCCTTCGAAGTTTTATGTTGCATATATCGATTGGATTCATGATGAAATGAAAACATTTTAACTTAAAAGTACGCACAGCTGAACTATACAGTTCTGATTAAAAATACACATATATTTATTTACCAATTTGCTTGCATATTAGGACAAAAACATTCACAAAAAATTATTAATTTATATAAAAATAATAACTAAAGTTTCTGATTGTCCTTTCTCTTTCTTTGCGTATATATGAAAAATTTAAATATCACACAAAAATTTCAAAACTAATCAATTTAAATGGCTGAAATATTGGAAACTGAACAGTATGCCATGAAACATCTATTGTGTTTGTATATTTTTAAATTTATAATCCGTTAATTTGGTTGAATAAAGTAGTTCTTTAAAATGATTACTTTGCTTAATCTCACTTATACTAATCTCCACATTTAGAATTTTTTTTCTTTTTATAGATTAAGTTTTTAAAAAATTACACTGAAGGGTATAGCTTAAGTTATTTGTAATAATTACCCATTTGTAATTGAATATTAATACAGACAAACCAGAGTAAATTTTTTTAGCTATCGATACATATAGACACAGATTAGCTAGCTATGGATTGGTTAGACAGGTAGGCTAGATACAAATTTATCATATTACAATAAATCTTGCGGAATGCTTAATCACTTAACAATCAAAAATTAAAACCAGATAAATTAAAATATATAGATTTACGGGAAACTCAATTTAAGGTTCCTGAAAAACAAACATGGTGATCATTAGTCTATTTATATTTCAGCCCTCAATTGTTTAAGATAGTTGTATTGACAAGAGCTAGAATAACTACACTGTTGAAATTTTCAGTTCAACGTTGCACCATATCTTGGTGCTCTGCAGCAACTTACACCATAGTACGGTGCAATCTATAGGTTGAACAAAAAAATCCTTGATCGAGAATAACGCAGCTTTTACCAAAAACAAAATGGTGCAATCTCCTCAACTGCAACCGAAACCGTCGCTGAATCTACAAACCGGGGAATCCCCTCAATCCTCTTGCATTAGGGGCGCCCGGTTCTCTAGTAGATAAATAAAAGTGTTCAGAGGATTGCTAGTTCCAGCCAGCGTGGTGAACTTGACAACAACAAAATAGTGATCTTGAGATCGGAGGATTGCCAGCTTTGCTACAAAAATACATCCAGAAAATTATACCGGCGTTTCACCATAATATGTGGTAGGGAAAACGCGTATTTTGGTTTAACGTTTCATCATGAAATGGTGAAGCGAAAATATGAGTTTTCTGCAACGTTTCACCACTAAATGGTATCTGTGGTAGCACCATAACATGGTGAAACTAGCACCAAAAAATAGTTGCAGCTAGTTAGAGTACCAAATTTTGGTGCAAGGTGGTACTAAATTTTTAACAATGTACTAGGTAAAAATATGCCATACTAACCCAAATTGAACTGAATTCCTCCAGAAACGACAATCGCTGTTGTCAGCATCCCTTCCGGAGTGACCTGTTGTATGTAAGACATCACTGCCACCCAAAACAAATGGAAATAAACAATGCTGAACATCTTAATCAACAAAACCAGCCAAGGTTCTTTCAAGATTGAATAAAAGAAGTCCGTGCATGCGTGAGCAAGCAAAGACATCAAGAAACAATTTCGAATTCCGATTTTCCTGATCAGCCTCTTAGAGATGTACAGAAATGGCAGACCATACAGGCAGAACATGGCTTGGGAAGTGCCCAACAGAAAGGCTGTAGCTCCTAGATCATCCAAATACCAGCTCGAGTAAAAGGATATGAACGCCCTTCCTGATCCAGTTACCAAGAGCATCAAATAGAACGCCACCATATCTGGCGACTTCACCTGGGCAATATAAGTCTTCCAAAGGTTTGCCGTTGGTTGCTTTACTTGAATGGGCATCTTCCAAACAAGCAAAACGGTGAAGATGACGAAAATGATGTATATAGCGAAAGCAATGGAGTAATTTTTATTGAAGCCGTTGGAAATTAATACCTGCATGATTCCTCCGGCCCCCAAGGGTCCGATGAGGTCTCCCAGAACGCAAAATATGCGTTGACTGCCGTAATCAGTGTTGAATTGCTTTGCCATGTTCAGCATGGTTAAGTCCATGAAACGGTATACAGTGCTACGGGACATATAAGATATGGAGATTAAAATTCCGAAAGTTACTACGCGGATTAATGCAGCTTTATTACATTCATCGAATTTTTTGCTGTTGACTGCACATTCCACAAGAGATGACTCGCAATTTTCATAATCGCAAAGCATCTGCGATTGACCTAAATATCTTGTGATATTAACATCAAAGTCGCATGTATCGTCTTTATTAGAATTACTAGTCCGTTTAATATCGAACGGAATTTTTGTTCTATTTCTAAAACACTCAAAACACCTAGAATTAGAAAAATTGGCAGGATTGGTAATTTCACATGATGAAATCAAAAAGTTACTTTCTGAAGCATTACACCGAGTGGTTGCAATTAGACGAGGAAAGCTGTCATTGCGAAAGCTAAATGTCAATGTTTGAGCTTCACATTTTTCAACTTTCGGCATAATGATAAACGACACTGAACTAAAAAGACTTAAAGAAAGAAAGAAGATGAACACTGGTTTTGTTCGACCAATCTTGTCTACGATGATTCCACCTGTAATGGAACCAAAGATCTGTAGAAAAACGCTTATTGTGTTTATTATCGATACTTGATCTACAGACAGTCCACATTGCTTTAAGAAAACTGGGAAGAAAGTTCTGACAGTGGAAGTTCCTGTAAGAAGTAAACACATTCAAATAATTTATAAAAATAATAATTTGAAGTTTCTTAGTAAATACTTCCTAAAATCTTCAGTTTTTGTACAAAATAAAGAAATGCATACTTTAATCTCCAGTAAATACTATTGTAATTTTCATTCATTTAAACCCAAAATTTATATCAAAAATAAAAATATCAAGAATAATATCTAAATTAACTGAGGTTAATTAACCTGGAGGTATTCGGAGCCTTATTAACGAAACATGTTGCTGTTAATGAATATATATATATATATATATATATATATATAAAGACACTTACCTGTACAAAACAGAAGAAGAGTCATCTGCATTGGTATAAGTGGTTTATGTATAGTTATAGTATATCCTTTAAAGATCTTCATTGAGAAATTCAAATCTCTCTGTACATAAAAATAATTCAGAATTAAAACATAAAGATAAATTATTTTAAAATATACAAGTAATAACTGTTTAAGTGTTAAAGAAGAAAGTTAAAACCCGTAAATAATCTTTGAAATATTCAAATACACCATAGTAGTAGCGGTTATAACATACACTTTAAAGTTTGTTTTAATTATGGCACTAATACTATTTCTCAATTAAAAATTGTATGTTTTATTTGCAAATAAAGACTATTTATGTGAACTATTCATTTGCACATTATATACTTACGTTAACTTGCATTTTTACATTCCCCCCCCCCCCCCATTAATGAATCGGGATTTTACTGACAAACAGAAGTCCTTTTATCAATCACAATTATTTCTACATTAACTCTACTTACTTGTTTAGTAAATGATTTTTATAAAAAGATGCACATTTTATCCTCTATTATTGCTTTTCCAAATATTTCTGTTGAGGCTTGGAAAGTTATACTATAAATGTGAATATAATTAATTAATTATTCTTCTTGATATCAAAACTAAAGTGTAGTTAACTTTAAATGGCAAAACAAATTTAATGTCACAGATTAAAAATGGAATTTTTTGTTCACAGAACATCCTTACTTCATGTACGCATGTTTTTTCTACATTACAAATTGTCATCCACATTAGTCTTAAGTATCATAATATCCCAAATTAAAAATGCTACTGATAAAAAGTCGTAATTTAAAATATTTAATATACTTTCAATTCAAAATTGATAGCTATCATATCAATTCAAAATTGATAGCTATCATATCAATTCAAAATTGATAGCTATCATATCAATTCAAAATTGATAGCTATCATATCAATTCAAAATTGATAGCTATCATATCAATTAAAATTGATAGCTATCATATCAATTCAAAATTGATAGCAATCATATCAATTCAATATTGATAGCTATCATATCAATTCAAAATTGATAGCTATCATATCAATTCAAAATGTGCATGAGAGTTTTACTTAATTTTTTTTTTATCTGCGATGTTTATGTTTTCAGTTCATAGTTTTTTTAATAGTTAGTAGTTTTTTAATGGTTAAAGTTTACAGTTTGAGTTAATTATGCCACTAATAATATTCCTCAATTGCAAATTGTGTGCTTTATTTGTAAATAAATCTCCTAACTTATTCTTTGGACATTGTATACTTACATTAGCTTGAATTTTTACATTCTGTTCCTCCGTTAAAGAATCTAGATTTTGCTGACAAGCAGAAATCCTTTTATTCTTCACAAACGTTTCTTCACGAACACTATTTAATTTCCGTCCGGTTAATTCCATAATTGTTTTCAAGAAATAATATTTTCATTGGTAAGTCTAAAACAAATATAAAAAAATAATTATAATAATATTAGTTATAACATTTCAAACACATTGTTGAAACACACTAGTTGAAAAATCACCTGCTTAAAAACTAAACTGCATTTTTATCTTACTTTAAATATTTATTCGTCTAATATAGCTCTTAGTACACTCTTAAAAATTATTACGACCTTGCACCAAAATTTGGTGCCCATTTATAAGTAACCATTTTTCCGTGCTTAGTTTGACCATTTTATGGCTACCATTTAGTGGTGGAACGTTGCACCAAAATAGCTACCCCATTAAAATTTAGATTAGACCAAATATTCTCACATTTTACCCTCCGATCACAAGATCAATACGTTTTTTCTTATCTTTGTCATCGCAACGGCTCGAACTAGTAATCCTCTGATTACTAGCTGAACGTATTTACCCACTGAGCAACCGGCCATCTGTAAGTGGGTTTGTTGATGTAGATTCAGCAAAGGTTTCGGCTACAGTTACGATTTTTCGGTAAAAGCTGCGCTATTCTCTATCAAGAATTTTTGGTTCAACCTAGATTGCACCATAATAGTGTGCAAGTTGCTGCAGAGTACTGAGATATGGTGCAACGTTGAACTGAAATTTGCAACGATGTATTTGTGTTTTATCTCAGAAAAGACAAGTACTTAACTTTAAATATATAACACAAAAAAACGTCTACCTTATTATTGAAAAATTAGTATGCTCTAGAAACTTTATATGATTTCCTGTAACTATCAATAGAAGCTTGAATTTCACTATCAGATTCTCCTAACTATTTATTGTAAATTCTGTCTATGGACGCATCACGTTTACTATATGTAACTGTTTTAAATATAGCTAAATGAGGTATCAGTACAGAAACATCATGGTTCGTTATTAATCACGTGACGAATACAGACATGTATATCCGGTAGTTTTTCCAATAGTTCACATAATTTAAAAGTTAATAATTTTTAAAAAATATTTTTATAGTTTAAAGCATTGAGAGGATTTTTGGAATTTTTCTCTACTGAAAAAAATTATTTTAATACTTTTAAAAAAATGTGTTGGAAATATAAATTAAGCTTTCCTGCAGTTAAAAAACAAATATACAGATTCGATATTTTGTTTATCCGTTAAAGTGTAAAGGAGCCCATTCAAATATTATAAAGGTGTGACAAACAGCATAATTTACATACATTTCGTATGGTTCGATAGGAAATTAGACGCCAGCTAGTATGAAATCTTGAATTAAAGACGAAAACGCACGGTGTGTGGATGGTGGCATTCGGCGTGACACGAACCATCTTGTTTATATTCCTTCTCTTGACAAGGTATATTTCTGGTGACCTATCTGTATTTCTATAATTTGCTGAAATGATGTTTTAGGCAAAACTCTTCTGACAGTACTACTCGATACAGTTACACTCTATTTTGGTTATTCAAGAGACTAATGTATATATATATATATATATATGAATTTTTGTAGTGACCGTAATGGAGTACTTAATTTTGACTCTAACCTTGCTTTCACATTCCATATGCATTGGTAACTTGTACATCCAGTTTGAATGTAGTAACATTGTCTGGTTTTGAGTTACTGTGAGCAAAACCACACAAAAGCAGTGATGAATTTAAATTATATTTTGGGGTACAAATACTGTAAAACGTATCGACACACTGAATTCCCTACGAACGAATTTTACCAGAAACCGTAGTTTCGGCTGGATATTTCGTTAAAAGTAATAGGAAATAAGAAAGCTTCTTTTGATTACAAAAGAATCATAAATTTTAAATCTAAGTGCAGATTTGAGACGATTTAGAGCGCCATTCTACAAACAATTGTAAAGAAAACATTCTGAAAAGTAATAGGAAATAAGAATGCTTCGTTTGATTACAAAAGAATCATAAATTTTAAATCTAAGTGCAGATTTGAGACGATTTAGAGCGCCATTCTACAAACAATTGTAAAGGAAACATTCTGAAAAGTAATAGGAAATAAGAATGCTTCGTTTGATTACAAAAGAATCATAAATTTTAAATCTAAGTGCAGATTTGAGACGATTTAGAGCGTCATTCTACAATCAATTCCCACAGACTATATTCATTATATATATATAACATTCTGAAGTTTTATTTCGTTGGCAAGAATGCCAACAGCTGGTCTTTCATCACACTGCCGACTGGAACTTATGCTTTTGCGAAGGTACCCTTAATCACTAAATAGAATGAACCAACGAACTGGTTCACCAATCGGTATAACGAATTCAGTATTTGCAAAATTAACACTTGAACTATACTTGAACAGTCTTAATTGATTCACTTTCAGTAAAATGAAATGCCCGGCGTCACTCGGGACAGTATTAGCAGATTCATTCACCGTGGCGCCATCTGGCGGATTTAGTAAGAAGTCATTTCTATTTTAAGGGACGGGAAGGAGAGGGTAGGGGTTCATTTACTAAATTCCATGTCAACATTGACCTTTCTCTTGTTTTCACGGTCAAGTGTGCAAAATGTCATTAATCTCGGAATAAAACTGCAAATTTGTATAAGAAACAAATAAACAAACCCAGACTATATTCATTATATATATATATATATGGTACCAGGGGACCGAGCCCAACTCGCTTTCATATTTTATTACTTAATAATATTTCTAATTAATCGAATTAAATGCAAATGCTTTAAAATGTCCATATCAACGGTTAGACTTTTCATGATATTTTTTTATCGTCTAATAATGTATTTTTATCGAAATATCTTTAAGTTCTTAGAAATATGCTCATGCCCAGCTAAGATTTTTCTGCAAAAAATCTTCAAAAAAAAAATCTGTAGAAATCTGCAGTTATTTGGGACTGAAGAAAATTTCTGTAGATTAATTTTTACAGAAAATTTGCAGATTTTTTCTTCAAATAATCTAGATTTTTTTCTACAGTCCCAAATAACTAGATTTCTACAGAAAATGGGCAAATATTTTTTCTTCAAATAATCTACAGATTTTTTCTATAGTCCCAAATAATTGCAGATTTCTACAGAAAATGGGCAAATATTTTTTCTTCAAATAATCTACAGATTTTTTTCTACAGTCCCAAATAACTACAGATTTCTATAGAAAATGGGCCGATATTTTTCTTCAAATAATCTGTAGATATTTTGCAGATACATTATACATTTTCTGAAAATACTTAACCTTCCTACAATTTTGATTAAAAAATAATGCAATCTATAATTTTTTTAAAATCATAAAGCAACTTTAATAACCAACAGTATGTCGCAGTAATATTACAAACAATATTTACATGGTAACATTATCAAACTTTGCAGGGAGAATTAAAATGACATATATATTTGCAATATTCCAATTCACAATAAAAATTACTTTTTTAACTTGTTAAACTTAAAGTAATCTGTCAAAAACCTAAATCGCAAAAGGGTGCCATGTACAATTTCTTGCTGTCAGACATTTTTTACCAAAAGAGTTATAACTATTTTTTAAAAAAAATCAACTATTATTTATCGACAATATACACTCTTATTTACTCAGTGAAATTTGCAAAGCTGTAATTTAAATTGTCAAAAAAAGTGGAGTTTTTTTAAATTATTATTTTTCAAATAATTACCAGTACAATAATTTTGTTACAGAATATTTCTATTATTAAGATATTTTAAGTGTATATATTTTTTAATTTTTAACACAAGAATTAGAAATTGCCCTACTTGTGGTATCTTAAGATGAGGTTTTTCAATCTATAAAAAATAATAGCTTTTTAAACTCTTAGAACTTTGAAACTTAGCATGTTTTTCTTCAATAGTATGTAAGAAAATGTTTTATGTGCAATAAAATAAATCTCAATTTTAGTGAATTTCGGGATACAGGTCTACCTTAAATTTGTAATACTAAGAAACACTCTTATTTAATGATACTTTAAGAATTCATTCTTATTATTAAATTAACAGTATTTCATAAAATGAATTTTTAAGGATGTCCTATTTCTCAAATTGAGGATGTTAAAATTAACAAATAATTAAAATTAATTTTTAACCAAATAAAATTATTTAAAAGTTTGAATTTTTATTACTAAAATTTTAATTAATACTTTAATAACTTATACTTATTTTAAATACACTTTCTTGGTACAATTTATAACATTAATTACATATTTAAAAATTCTAAATCTATGTTATTTTCCTTTTTATTTAATACATGTTTTGAATGCATTGTTAGCTCTATTCAGTAAGTTTAAAAATCAGTAAAATAAAACTGTAATTTTATATTAAATATCTGTATTGATTTACAAGTGTACATTATAGTAAAAAAATTTTGAATATGATCTCAGTGATATATGGTATTAATAGTTAAAATTAATAGAAGATACGAGAATCATAAATTACAATTTTCTAAAATAAAGCGAGGGAAAAGTGTACAAGGGCACAAAAAGTGTTCATCGAAAGAAAAACTTTTTACTCACCATGTGTGGTTTGTGACATATAAAAGTGATTTACAATAATATATACAATCCTATATCTTGTATAAATTCATAAAATTCTAATGAGCAAGACCAATACTTATTCAGACTTAATTGCTTTGTTGTAACAATGGATTTCCAACAAAATAAGTTTATTTGACTGATTTCGTAAATTAAAATTCAATGAAATCACTGATTCTAAAAAAAAAAAATGAAAATTTACTTAGTTTTGTTGTAGAGATATGACGAATGAATATAATCTGACTAATTTAACTGCTAATTCAGTGGTATGTTGTCATTTCAGAACTATTTAATCAATTTTTACCATAATTTTCTTGTCATTATGTATATAAAAACCAGTTACTTTATAAACTCTATTATGTACGAATTAATAAATCAAATCTACCAACAATATTCTTAAGGCTTATATGCAGGGAAAATAGTTTCAAAAAGATTTCAAACAACAGTTAAAACTCGTATTCATTTCACCATTAATCCTGCATCTTCTTTACCATTATATCTACGACTAGTATTGCAGTAATGATTAGATGGTGAAAAATATTAAATCTTAAATGTGTGACATCCTGGACAAAAATAAAAAAAATAGAAATTTGTCTTCAGATGGAAACTTTCACCCATGTTGCCCACATACCCCAAGATTTTTGCAAAATTTTATTTTACAAATTGCTTTTTACAATAGTTTTAAGACATCTACTTAGTTTTGTTGTAGAGATATGACGAATGAATATAATCTGACTAATTTAACTGCTAATTCAGTGGTAAGACATATACAACAATAATGATACTTTGAAACGCTTTGCTGAATTACACAAATTCTCATTACATGATCAATCGACGACAGGATTCATGTCTCATTTGATGTGACAAATCTTTCAAATCAAGTATAAGGAAAGAACCCCATACATCTGGTCACATGCGATAGAAATTTAGACGCTGGCAAATGTAAAACATGTAGATGGGGCCTTAGGCATCAGGCAGTACACATGGTTATCCACCTCTTATTGACAAGGTTTTCGATATAATCTTTAAAAAATCTTTATATTTGGTTAAAAATAGTTTTTTTTCCTAATTTCCGTTGAAAGAACACGCGGAATCATTCAAAACATTAGCCGCTATTTACAAAGTATGGTTACAGTTAACAAATGCAAGCTTCTAAAATGAAAAACAATTTAGTAATTTTAATTTCTTATATCTAATTTAATAAAACCTAAATAGCATAGCTCCCAAAAACTATGAAATAAAAAAAAATGACAAGTTAATTTTTATTTGAAGCTATTTAGATAAACAAAACAGTGTGGAGATTTGGATTGAATAAAAAGTGGGGTGCCAGTTCAAGTTTTGTCCTCGTCATTTGACCATTGTTCAGAAAATGGAACAATGTTACAGGGTCTTCCCACGATAGAATTTGAATTTTTACTAACACTCCACACTTTATACTTAATCAACTACCCCCAATCAATTACTTAATTTTTTTTCGGTTAGGCGTAATTTTTGAGTTTAGTGAATGGGGTTCTGAATTAGGTATTGTTGTCGTCGTTGTCGGACTGGGGTTTAAAATTACAAGGTGGTTTTCTTTTTATTATTTCTGAATATATCCAGAATCGTCGTCAATAGCCCATCGTGTAGCTCTAGTGTAAAGTTGGTTTGGTTTTGTTAATTAATGTCGCACTAGAGCTGCACAGTGGGCTATTGGCGACGGTTCGGGGTCTATCTCGAAGGAAAGACTAAGGAACACATTCACACACACATTCATACATACACCTCGTTATTTTAGAACCATGGTCAGATAACGAAGAAACACCTGAACTGGCAGCCAACGCCTTCAATAGACGTCGGGACTTTGGACCCCGATCAGATTTATCGTGCACCAGTCCCGTATACACGCCGTTAATTTTTGCGGATGTTCTGGACGACTTTTCTAGTATTTTTGTAGAGAAGCTGGCAACCCTCCGATTACAAGATCACTACTTCTTTACTATTCTTTGTCAAGTCCATCGGACGGGTTCGAACCACCAATCCTCGGATTAGTAGCTGAACGCCTTAACCGCTCGACCACGGAGGCCTTATTTTATATTGAAGAATATATTACTAGCAAGAATCGAACTCGCGTAATCGTAACAATACTCTGGCTACGTGGGAAATATACAAAGCCCAGCTTTACTCCACCTAAAAAAGTTCTACTACCATTTTGCATAACAAAATTAAATATTTGCTTTACGATTATAAATTTATATATTAAATTAACAAATATAGTTATTATGATATTATTTATGAAGAAAATTTCATATAATACTGGGGGTTTAGAAACCTCTAGAATGGCGATTCTTAGAAATACAAATTCTAATTTGCTGCGACCTGGATTTAAAATGCTAAGTGTACCAATATGTACATGATGCATTAATCCACTGCACCTTTGGGATACTGGCTGAATATTTTAGTATATATTATTTTTTGCAATAAAATTTGTCATTTAAACAAATAATACCAAAACATACTTTTATTAAATGTATGAAATAAATAAATATAAAAAAAAATTAACAGCTTCAAAATAAAAAGCATAGGACAATAAAAAGTAATAATATATATTTTTTAAATTCTTTTAATTTTTTATCATAATCATACCGGAATGTAAAATTTAAATGAATAACCCATAGATATTGCTGGGATAAAATAATTTAATAATTATAATAATTTAATTTATTATTTTAGTAATATTCAAAATATTTAATAAAATATATTTTTTTATTCCAGTCTTTTCACTGTTTATCACAAACCGAACCTGCCGGACAATGTTTTTGCATAACAAAATTAAATATTTGCTTTACGATTATAAATTTATATATTAAATTAACAAATATAGTTATTATGATATTTTTTGAATATATATTTCTTGAAGATGTTAATTACAGCAACACAATTTAATTTATTGGTTTAGTGAAATAAAAAATATTTTAATAATATTTCCTATTTTAAAAAATAATTTTTTTTAACCGGACCTCCCGGATTTTAAAGACAAAATCACTCATCAATTTCGAGTTCAAAATAGATATTTTATGCGCATCAGATTTATTAAATACACAATTCCTACAACTTTTAGTCCGATATTTCAAAGTTATGAAATCTACAGATAATCTGCAGATTTAAACTACACAATTCCTACAACTTTTAGTCCGATATTTCAAAGTTATGAAATCTACAGATAATCTACAGATTTAAACTACACTTCAAGTTGAAAAAAACTATAAGTCCAGAATCTTCACATTTCTGCAATAAAATCTGCAGAAATCTGCAGATTACTTTAAAGTCAAAATTCGCATTTCAATTGTGCAGATTTTTTGAAGATTTTTGCAGAAAATTTGCAGATTTTTAGTTTTCTGTAGATTTTTTGTAGAAAATTTCTAGCTGGGTGCAACTGGTTATACGTGTCAAGGTTGAAACGTTACCGTATTAATTCTGCAAAAGTAACTTAAATTAATGTTATTAGCGATTCTGAGCGACAAATACAACCATTCGCACAATTATAGTACAAATTTTCATTTGCATGATAACACGTGACAACATTCTTGGTTTTCGGTAACCATTTGTAATGATGTTTGCTTCAGTCTAACTCTGGAGTAACTGAATGGACTTTTAAATACTATGCAAAGTAGTTTTGTTATTAAGAAGGTTATGATAATGGAGATCAAATTATTTTTTGCTACTGCAAAATTGCCATTTTTTTTTCTTCAACCTGCATAGACAAATAATAAGGAACGAACAACGTTTTATATTCTTATTAAACGTTTAATCAATAGTAAAGATTTTTACTTATTTCGAATAATTTTATGTGTAATTAGGAATTAATCGTAGTGACGAAAACTAAGTTTTATATTTAATTTAGTGGAAAATATTATAATTTGAACCAAGTGGCTATTTATTATAACGGTTTTGAAAATCAACCGTATATAAAATTTAAATTTTTTCTATAATCTAAATATAAGAGTTTTTATTATATAATAGTAGTTACGATTAAACTAATATTAATCTATTTTTTTTTTGTTAAACACATTTTTTTAATGATGAAGCTGCCGTTCTTGGCTTTTCAATACACATATATTATTTTATTTAGCCTATTAGGCTATGTTTGAAAATAACACATGTTGAAATTTGTTAGGAATAGTTCATAATTTTGTTCCTAAGAAAAGGTTACAGAATATAAAATATCAGTTAGTAGCTTGCAGTCTGGGTCTTGATAAAAATATAGTTACTTTGAATAAATTTTTATTAACAAAATACTTATTTGAAGTAACATGATAAAAATAATTAAAAACACATCTACGGTAAATGTAAAATTTATTTTTAAAAAGGGTTTTTAAATTTACTGAAATTAATTTCCCTGTGTGTATGTGAAATTTTTTTTTCAAGCGTTTAAATTACTATATGCGTTTCAATTAAAAACTCTTTTCTCTATTGTTATATTGTATAAAGTCTCGTTACTCATCTAATTATCTGCTTGAAACTAAACATATCCACGTAATACGAGAACATTATTCAGTATTTTGTTATTACTATATAATGCAATTTAATATCGACAATAATTTCATATTTAATTAAGCAGGTGCAAGGTTATTTCTGACAAACCTTTAAATAAAGAAGAAACTTATTTGAAGTAACAAAGTAAATAAATTTTAAAACACGTTTATGGTAAATGATGTAAAATTTATATTTCCAAATAATTTTAAATTTGTTAATGAAAAATTTAAACTCCTTTGCCGTTGTTCTATTGTAAAAGCTCATTATTCATTTTCAATCCCTCTCTAAACTAAACTTACTTACGTAATTCGAGAAACAGTTCATTATTAAATTGTACAAAATGTCATAGGAATGTTGCTTTTACATTCAGAACTTTATATGACAAATTTACTGGTATCAGTTTTCCAGAAAAAAAATATAATTTTAAACAATTTAACGTTTTTATTAATTATTTACTCATTTTTCAAACTCAGAATTTTTCTCTGTTTCTTGTTCAATACTATGAGAAATAAGTGTATTTATGAACAATTGGTAAAATTAAAGCTATAAATAATAACACAAAATAGTTTTTTAAATGTATAAAATTATATTGTTACCCTTATAAATATTGCTTAAAATTAATTTAATAAAACTTCTTTTAATTAATTCCATTAGTATATAAATTTTAAAATAAATATTTATAAACAATAGCTAAAATAAAACTTATGAAATAAAAAGGTATAACAAAGTTTAATTTTAAATGTAAATAAATGTATATTTTATAAACAACACGTATGAATTTAATAAAACCTTATTCAATTAATTTCATTGGAATATAAATACTTAACAAAACAAATGAAATTGCTTCTAATTTTTGTTTTGAAAATTCCATGTTCTATTTACGGAAATACATAATCCATTTTAAATGGAATAAAAAAATCTACTTGTTTTTCAAAACGATATTTTCTTATATGGAATTTAAAAAAACTTTCTCTTGTGAATACCACTTATGACGTCACGTGCAGAAACAGTAAAATTTTGCAGGATAAAATGGTTCAAACTTTGATTATTTTAAATGCAAACGATTTTGTTCAAGTTCTTTTTAAATATTTATTAGAAAATTTATAGCATTTAGTAGACGAAATAGTCACGTTAAGAATGTGTATTTTGTTTATTTAAAAACGCAAACGATTTTTAAATTTTAATTTTAATTTTCTGATGTTTCCTTCGTTTATTTATGAGGAAAAAAAAGACTTTATTTTAGAATAAAAACTATAATGAAAATATATCATCAAAATATTTTACACGTTTTAAATTAAAATAACATATGACGAATTAAATAACATTTAACTGCTATTTCCACATAACCTATTAACTCATACGCGATGAATAATTTGCATTGGAAAGAATGAAATCGAACTTTAAATCTGCTTATTTCATCCTCTAAATGAAATTTTTCGAAGATGAAACCTATCCCAATCGAATTTTTGCCCCAAAAATTGGTAATACATCAATTTTCGTGAAAATCGTTAGAGCAGATTACGAGATTACAAACAAGCAAACAAATAAACAAACAAATAAATAAATAAAGTGACATTGCTCGTTTAATAGTATTAGATAGATTGCCGTTTAATAGTATTAGATTAGATATAGATGTCCCCTTCCAATGATAAAATTATTGATAAACAGAAAATATATTTCATTTGTAAAATACATTTAAAAAAAATTTACAAACTTTAATTAATGACATATTCTGATGTAAAACTCACCTTTTTAACACTTCATGTCTACTACAATCAGTTTTCAATAAATACGTTCTGAATCTTAATTATCGCAAATTCACTTTACTGTCATCACTAACTACATTAAATTATTTAAGATACATCTTGCAAGGAATGGAATCTTTACAAGTATGAAATGTTTACAAGAAACTCTTGTTGGTCATCAGAAGCAATATACTCAGTTTGTCATGATACAACTTGAACCCAGGAAAAGCTTGTCAAAAGAAAAAAAGTTATGTTCTTCCCGAAGAATTTACTGTAATTAAGTAACCTTCTCAGGGATTTATTGCGTTTTATTATGTTATTTTCTAACATATACAATTTCCTTCTTACATTTACGTGCAGTTTACATGAAGGTTTTTTGACAGTCTCTTGCTGAAAAGTTCATAAATGATAGTATTTATTCCACAAAAAACTGCAGCTTTTATGCATATTTCAGTAAAGCACATGTACAGTTTTTTTTGCGCCGGAAGTTATAAGCATCTACAATCGTTTCGCTGATAAAAATCCCAGTCATCGGCCTAAAATAAAAGAAGTAGATTTAAAAAAAAATTATGTAATATTTTAACTACTAACGTAATTAAAAATCACAGACCACAAGAGTATTTTTTAAACAGTACTTTAAGTACTGCTCTCTACACAAATCAGAATATAAGATTTATAGAATAAAATAATTACCAATATTGATCCGATATATATATATATATATATATATATATATATATATATATATATATATATATATATATATATATATATATATATATATATATATATATATATATATATATATATATATATATATCAATCAAAATGCATAAAAAAAGCTAAAAAAGTCGAGCCTGGTAATTAAGATGTTTTTTTGTGCCGAAACAATCTGAGAAAATCACTGCTTTCTGCTATAAAATAAATAAAAAAAATTTCATTGGTATCCATTTTTATACTTTCTAATTCACCTTTATTCCTATATATTTTAACCAGATATTAGTTTTCATATTTTGTTCAATTTTTTTTTTAATTATATTCTAGCAAACAATAAGGTTTAAGTCCAATAATTGGGTGGTTTTGTTGTATTTCTATAACCTCTGCAATTCGTGGTAAGACAAGGTACTCCGGGAGGGGAGCAGCAAGTAATGCTGAATTTAATTTTTTGTTATTTAAGGTAAAGTGCTATCAAGGTAGATAAATTTGTTTTGTAGTGACTACAAAAAAATTAAAAAGAAGACAACCTTAAAACAAAACAAACAAAAATTAAAAGTAAGTAGAACCAATATAAATCTTTTCCAAAACAAGTTATTCCTTGATTGATAATTCATCCTCCATGAAAACAATACAAATACATTATCCGTCGCCTGTTTATATTGCAATAATGTATTATCTAACTAAAAAATAAAGGATTTAATGTGGCGAGTGTCTTGGCTGGGCCAAGAAACCTGTAGAGGAGAGGAGAAAGATAACAACTGCTTTACTTGTGAATTTTGCAAATAATATTCTTTAATTGCCATGTAAAATAAAAAATATGCTACTTTTACATTGACAATCTAGTTTTTCTAAGTTCACAAAAGGTTCAGTTAACATATGCACCTTGTCTTACCCTATTATTTTGATAAGACAAATTAACAAATCATTTGCAAAAAAATAGTGATACAATGACTCTTCAAGAATGATATTGTACTCTCATTTAGACAACGAATATTTAAATCAAATATGACAAACACTAGATCGAATAGTTTGGCTTCATCAGGCTATCAAGAATTAGCTACCCAGTGTTACTCCACTTTTCCATATATCTCACTTTCTAAACCAGAAAAAGATAAATTAGTGAACATGATGTTTTATTTCTTTTAATTATACACACATAACCAAATAAGTGGAAATTATTTCTGCAGTGTTATTTCACACGAGTTCTCATGTTGCTATCAATTTATTTTAATATGACCGATAGCTTTTTGTGACGCGTCGGACATAAAAGTTAATAAGACGGATTTACTCTCAACTGTCAAAACTTCAGGACATAACTAGTTTAAGAAATTGAAGGCTTTATACGCATGCGTTCGTTGTTAATTTTCAGTTAATAGTATAATACTCATGATACAGATCTAAAGGGTAAGTTTTTTTTTTAATTTTTTTAATTATTTATACAAGCCAATTTAAATATTTTCGGGAACATTCTATATCGTTTATGGAATGCTTACATTATTTTTTTTATATTGCTTGAGTTTCGGGGTTTTTTTTCTGGTTAAATATAGTTTTAAAAAAATCTTATGAATGGATTTTTTTTTCAATAAAATAGATTATTAAGATAAACACTCGTGTTATAGAATATTCCGTCAAGACTATTAAAATACAAATACAACGTTACAAATAAGCAATAAAAATACATAAGATCTAGACATGTTTCGGGAGATACATCTCCCTTCATCAGCAGAATGTTGCTGATGAAGGGGTATCTCCCGAAATATGTCTAGATCTTATGTATTTTTATTGCGTATTTGTAACGTTGTATTTGTATTTTAAAATAGGTTATTGTTAAACTTAAAATATAACATGTTCACTGCCGGTCCAATTGCCTTTTACGTGTTATGTTGAAGAACGTATAACACGCCTTTAACATGGTCCGCAGCAATTTGTGAATACTTTGTACTCGCGTCTGCTCCTTCTTGCGTCTTCGGTATGCTCTAGATTTCTCCTCATTTGTTGTGGGTTTATACTTCTTAGTATTATTTTGTTTGTTTTGAACTGCTATTTCAATCTGTTTACGTTTACAAAGCAGCCGCAATTCAATTTTAGTGTGATATCTTGCTTCATAGTGAAATGTTTTACAAATCGTCACTTTTTTTCTCCACACAATTTTTACACAATTCAAATTGTCTATCAGGCAAATAGAACTAATTATAGAACTTGGCGTTCTCTTCAATTTAAGCAATACGTACTCGTTACAATCAGGGTTGTAGTGATTTAGATAAGTTGACTTAAATGTTTTTTAATGTTTGTTAAAAAAAACACTGATTTAAATGAATTTATTTCAGATAATAAAAATTATGGGTTTTAATCGAGTAAAAAATTAATTATGCAGCTTCAAAAAGTTATTTATTTTTAACTATATATATTTCATTGAATTGATGCAACTAGTATCCACATTTTTATTTTTGAGAATACAATGAAAGAAAATAAGGTTTTAGATAAATCTTTTATAAGCAGCACAGTAAAATGCGGAAAGATTTCCACGACCCTTTAATATTAAAATAAAATAAAATAAACATTGTAAAAGAACATGTTTATAAAAAAACATTAAAATGCAGGGAAAACGAGTTTTAATTTTTAATATTATAAAAAATTCAAAACTTTTGTGGACAGAGAAGGATTTTTTAATATATTATTACAATATATAAATATATATTTTTGTCTGTTTACATTTTTTTAAGAAGATTTTCTTTTATTCCTGTTAAAATATAATCTCATAAAAAACTGTTTATTTAAAAATATTATAACTCAATTCATTGCATTGTATCATTTTATGATGTTGTGCAATGTAATCTCAACTTTCTGTTTCATAAGATGTGCAGAGGTATTTATTGCATGTGGTGGGTTCTTTTAGTTTTGTTTTTATTCTTAGTAAGTAGACTAGTCTCAAGCTGTGATGTTTGAAGGTTTCAGAGTCCAGATCTTAAGAAAGGAGAAGCTTCTATATCCTGAAACTTAAATAATTTGCTTGGTCATAAGACCCAAATCTAAAATTTTTATGTTTGAAAGTGGCAAGTTGCGGAAGGAAAAGAGGTCTTATTTGGAAATAATTTTGAGGAGTTTCCCAATGTAATATGTAAAACTGGTGTCGGAGCTACTGTAATATATATGTTTCAATATATATTTTGTTAAACATATATAATTAATATATGTACTTAAATGTACGTTTTGATAAAAAAAAAATCGTGATTTAAATCAAATAAACCGATCAAAAAAATTAACAAATCTGGTTACAAAGTTTAAACAGGCTATCGTATGTACGAAATTCGACTAATTCCATTTTGTTGTATTTTTATTTCAGGATCAAGTCTGATGTTCCACCAAAAACCTAGTAAAGGACAAGTGGAAGAAAAGGGATATTTAAAGGCAACATTTCAGCTAGTAAAGGGAACGTACAATTAGGACAGATGCAAATTTATGTCGGCTTTCATCAATAACAAGTTTGATCTCAACCAATCTAAACAAAACTGTGGAAGGAATCTCACTTCAACTGGAAAAATTATATGTCTTAATACCTAAATCATGTGAAATTCTTTAACCAAATATACTTTATTCCCAGTTAGACACTATTAGTAGTATTAATGTATGAAGTTGTAATATGTTTCTAAGAACTAAAATTGTTGTTTAAGAATAGAAAAGTGTTGTTAATAAATGTTTTAAAAATACCTGTAATAATTATATTTAAGAATTGCTACAAATAAAAAATACTGACGACCAACTACAGGCTCTTTACCCATCAAGTTTGATCAATGTCTAACCCATTCTTACGATCTCCAAATGCTGGTCAAATTGCTTTTTAAAACAACCCATTTTTGAAGAATTCACACTATAATCAGCCAAGCTATTCTATTTCTCGACCTTATTATATAAAAAAATAAAGCTAGAATAATTATATAATTTGAGTCCATCAGCTATAGTTCCATCGTCAATATTAAATTTCATTCCCTCCACATCACCCAATTTGATAAATTTCAGTATCTGAATAAGGGTTCCTCGTATCCTCCTCTCCTCGAATGTATATATGTTACCGTGAAATTGCGATATCCGTGTGTCTGTAGATTCATTAGTGAATCTGCAAATGCGCTGATTTGTTCAGTATAAGTACGAAATCATCTAAAAAAATAAGAGTTTTCCGCACTTACACTAGGGAATCTGCAGATTCATGTATTCCTAATCGTAAAAGTGAGAAACGATCTATCACGAACATTGTTCAACATCATCGTTCGCCGAATATCGATTTGCTTGGTTAATTCTTGCTTACATAAATTAAGACGTGGACGCTGAAAGAAAGTTTTAAATTGAAGGGGAGGATAGTTAGAAGTGTATTATGCAAATAATAGTATTAATTTAAGTTAAAAATATAAACAAAGCAGGCCCGCAAAGCTGCAATGGGAAGCGTGAGGGCATTACATGAAATATTCTAATACGATTGGTGGGACTAACGTCGCAATAGAGCTGCACGGTTGACTATTATCGACAGTTCAAGGTCTATCCCAAAGTACCCGGAGAAATTTTTGTAGCCTACTAGTTAATTGCTTTTTCATTTTTAGCAGTGTTTAGAGTAATTTTACTTGAAAATCCTCGAAAGTGAACGCCTTAAAATATGCAGCTGAGTTAAAGAGCTGTATAAAATATGCAGCTCTTCTAACTGATCCATAACTTGTGAAGTGAAAACCCGCTGAATAAGAATATTTCACTATTACAGTTTGGTTACAGCAGTCAAGTAGTTGCGTTAAACTGCAGAGGTGGACAACATATGAAAACTCTTGGAAAAAGATATATTAATTCTTAATTTTAAAAACCAGAAAGATCCACATTTTCGCAAAACCGTTAAATTTTTTTAACAAGTTTTCAATGCACAACATCACCTTACAAAGCGGTATTAACCAAAAGTGCTTCAATCCAATTTAAAAATGCATTCAAAGTCAGGCGTTTTGATCCAAAAGTAAGTGGCTGTCACTCTATTTTAGCGTCTCCTGTAAAATGTATGAAAAGTGATCTATATGGTTATGAAACTAGTAGGCTCAAATAACCTTGACCAGAATAGCATAAGTTCTTTTGGCATTCAGAACTGCTTGCAGTCTCCTTGGAAAGGATAAAAAAGGTCATGTATAGTTTCAGGAGAATCTTATACCAATCAACCGGAAAAATAATGCCAAGTCCCACTAAAAATGATGGAGGCGGATAGCGTGCTCGAACATTTCTGTTCAACACAACTTTCTGACTACAAGAGCTCAATGATATTGAGGTGGTGCGATTGTGAAGGCCGTGGAAGATGTGAAACTTTATCTTGATGCTCAGAAAACTGGTCCTGGTCAATAACAGATGTGTGAACAGGAGCTTTTTCCTCTCTTGATAAACACCATTATCATACCGAAGCAATGCATCATGGGACGGACAGGGTCACATAGACATGCTCTATAGTCCAGGTTTGGCAACTTTATCCACCACTGGCTCCTCATAGTGCCATTTTGGTTACTGATAAGTAGCACTGCAATAGCAGCTCGTCCATAAAATTCATACTTGTAGGGTTCCATTCATACTGTTTTGGTACTAGGGTTTATGAGCGCGGTATTTAGATCAGCAGTCAGTTAAGCTGCTGTATAATTCTTATTTTTCTTCCAAACTCTGCGCAATGTTTGTTCGTCACGGATGCTCAATACATTTTCTTCCACTCCGGTGTTTGTCAGATCCAATTTATCCAATCTTACTGTATGCAGTCATAATCTTGGACACTGTGCCTCGTAACCCACAAAGCAATTCCGCTGCATTTAAGACAGCAGAACCCATCATACGAGCCAAAAATATGTGGTCGGAATAAAATTCCGTAAGCTTTGGCATTATCCCTTCACAGCTGAACAGAACGCAATCTCGGAGACAAATAATGCTTGCAGCACGTGTTGAAACGAAGTTATATAGATAGTTGGATTAGATAACAAAGACAGTACCACATGCAAACTCTACTCGGTCACAAACATGCATGTTAAGGTAAGTATTTAAAAAAATATTTTTTACATATTTTGTCCACATCCTATACATTTTATATTAGAAAAAGTTTAAATAAATTCTCATACAATTTTATCTTTACCTGTCAAAATCTTCATAGCTTATACACAGAAAACGAAAAAGCGAGCAATGTTAAGAATTGTTTCTATGAATATGCTTTGATTAAATTTTTCCTTAAAAATAACAAAATATTTTGGTAGTTTTAACCAAATGACAAAATATTTTGACTTCCCATTTTATTATAGTTTTATACACTTATAATTTTTGACAAAATATTTATTAGGACCCTATTTAACGAAACTTCCGTCAAATTCGAGAAAGCATTGTTAATAGTGAGGATTTGGACTGACTAATATAATATTTGAAAGTTTACTTAGGTTGTATTGTAGGAAAGGTTGTATTAAAGCTGATTTAAAAAAAAACTCCTAAATTAAAGTCGGAATTTATAATTTGAAGAAGAAAAGTAAAGAAGGATAAATTGTCGGTAAGAAGATATGTTTTTAATTGAGGACTAAACTATTTTATGTATTAGGAATCGAATAATGTAATTTGTGAAAATGTTTTTGTAAAACTAATTTAAATTAAGTAAATTTTATAAAAAATGGTAATAGAATCTTTAAATTAAACTTTAATCAATTTTGTAAAAATTATACAACTTTTTGTAACAAATTCTAGTTAAAAAGGGGATTATGTTTCGCCACTGCTTTAATTTAACGTTCAGTGACTCCTGGAAAATACAATATATGAAAATTTCAAGAAAATGTATCATGAAAACAATTTAAAACAATTTTTAAACCGAAATTTTCATTATAGATAATTGTTGATTTAAAACAGCAAAATATAACCAAAAACCAGTACAGCAAACATTTACAATTTTATCGGGAAGAACCTTTGAGCATGAATGGACTGTAGTAGAGCGAATATGACGTCATAATCGTGAAACCAACATCTCACACCGAATGGCCTCAGCCACGTGACTTCTTTTCAAAATTATGAATTAAAAAATACTCGCGATTGGCTGATGAATTGGGAAATGTGTAACAGTGAAAATTTATGAATGGAATGACGTAATTAACCACGTGTCTGAGGCCATACATGTTGGCCTCACTTTGATGTTTTTAGCTAGATTATAACATTATGTTTTCTCTACTATGAAGGTTTGGTTTGGTTTTATTAATTAACGTCGCACTAGAGCTGCACAGTGGGCTATTGGGGACGGTTCGGGGTCAATCTCGAAGGAAAGACCCGGGAACACATACACATTCACACATGCACGTCGTTATTTTAGAACCATGGTCAGATGACGAGGAAACACCTGAACTGGCACCCAACGCCTTCAATAGACGTCGGGACTTTGGACCCCGATCAGATTTATCGTGCACCAGTCCCGTGTACACGCCAGTATAATTTGTTGGATATTCTGGACGACTTTCTAGTATTTTTGTAGCGAAGCTGGCAACCCTCCGATCGCAAGATCACTACTTTTTTACTTTTCTATGTCAAGTCCATTTCACGGATTCGAACCACCACTCCTCTGATTAGTAGCTGAACGCCTTACCAACTGAGCAACTGGGGCTCACTATGAAGGATCCATGCTCGAAGGGAAGAACTTTTACGGTCATATTTTTAAATATTTTTTGAGATTATTTTAATAATTAGTACGATATGTTTTAATTATAAATGTATGATTACAATAAGTAACAAATATAAAAATTACATTTTAATGCAAGAAATTAAAAAAAAAAATAGTACAAAAAAATTTACGAAATTTATGAAAAATATTTTTCTGAATCCCAATCCAGAACGAAAAAGTAACCGAAGAAAACAACATCTAATCTTACTCTTGTTCATGGCACTATATAATTTTTTTTCCGAAAAAAATAAGAAAATTTGTACAACTTGATATATTTTTTGAAACAAGCAAGCTTAAAAAAAACTACACTTTTATATTAACTCACTATCTCTCTATTTAAAAAAGAAAGTAAGTTCCAGGGAGAATTTTCAATTCTTTTGCTGTTATTTAGATCGCATCTTAAAAAGTACAAGTTTTAAAATTAAGCAATTGGTTTTGTAAACTTTGTCCCAGCTGTCCAATTGATAACACCGGACACTTGATACCACCGGACAATTGATAACACCGGACACTTGATACCACCGGACAATTGATAACACCGGACACTTGATACCACCGGACACTTGATAACACCGGACAATTGATAACACCGGACACTTGATAACACCGGACAATTGATAACATCGGACACTTGATAACACCGGACACTTGATAACACCGGACAATTGATAACACCGGACACTTGATAACACCGGACACTTGATAACACCGGACAATTGATAACACCGGATACTTGTTACTTTTGCTTTCCGAATCCGCGTCCGGTCCGGTCCTCGCTTTCTTTTTTCTCTCCCTCCAAAACAACCGAACACTCTCTCCCTTCCATCACTTCCGGTACACCCGCACCACTCCGCGAGAGCAACATCTCACAGGTTTGTTAAGAAATGTTTGGGAAATAAGACGAATACAGTTTTGTTTCAATAAAATTATTTGTTTAGAAGTTGCTTGATGTTAAAGTCATAATTTTAAGCAGAACGTGAGAGAAGTAAAAGGCGGATCCCCTGGTAATTTAAACAATCTATATCATCCAAAAATTACATTATTCTTTTCCCCTCGCTATTTTCGGAATCGCAAAAGAAATACTGCCCTCTTACTTGCATCAAGGCCACAATAATTGATATGTGATCTTGTTTTTCGTGCAGACGTTAGAAAACTCTGCCATGAAATAAAAATATTTTTATTTTTTAATGAACCAGCATTCCCGTGCGATAATTACCGCATGAGCAATCCCCTCTCCTCCACACACCACACACTCATTCATTCATTCGTTGTATGAGAATGGAATACATTAGCGAATCTTTTATGGCCAAAAAAAATCAAGAAGTTTAACGGTCTGCTCATAGATGACAGCATTATCAACGGTTCGTTTAAAAAAAACTTTAAAATGAAATATTTTAAACGTAATTAAAAAAAAAAACAGTTGATATTTATGAGATGAAAGTACGATTATTCACTGGTTCATGAAATCCTCTTTCTTTTGATACCTCATGTGTTAAGATTCGTTGTGTCCAAAGGGCGCAAAAAAGATCTTTACTCCACAAATAATATATATGACTAGGAGGCTCCGCCAACCCCCGGAGGATTGCTACGCAATCCTCATAGGTTTGCTCCGCAAACCACTTTTCGCTTCGCTCGCTAAAAGGTAGGACACAATGACAATGTGTCCTAGTAACAATACTTTTTTTAATTATATTACCAAACACTTTAAACGTTGAAACTGTAAAATTAAATTATAATTCATCTTGGCATCAATACATTTTTTCGCCATGTAAATATATATAAAATCATTCAATTTAATTTCTTTTAAACTACAAATGAAAACAATGGAACCACTGGCAAGCCATTATTTATAATTTTATTTCTACCATTATTTATTATTTTCCACGTTATTTTCACACCTTTTCCTGCGTTTTAGTTTAATTTATAACATTATTGGTAGTTTGTTTTGGCATAATTGACGTTAAGCTTACAATACTTTTGCCTACCAGAAAAGTGTACGTTACTAAGTTAATACGCCATAAAAATGAAGTTTATAGAAATCTAGTTTTCAAAATTCCCAACAGATGGCGCCACGTCAATGTTCCGCTAATGTAAAGTTTAAAAAAGCGTTTTTCAAAACTTCTATTTTTAATGTAAAAGGTTTTTATTCTTCCTAATTTAAGCTGACATCAACAAAATAATTATTTACTAATGAATTGAAATGGCTAATCGTCAAAATGGTTTACATAATGCCAAAATAAAAATGCGGGCGCACAGAATTTCGTAAACAAACAAACTGTTGCCACTCAGCGTACAGAAAAACAGCGTTTTTCAATCACCGCGTAAGAGAAATACAGTAGACGCTCGCTTTTACGAACCTCTAATTTACGAACACTCACGATTTTACGAACTAGTGTCTGGTCCCGAACATGGTCCCTTAGGCATAATGATATTTTTAATTCCCATTTACGAACTAAAATTTTTAAAATCTCTTTTTTGCGAACTCATTTTTATATTTCGCTAGCGTTTACCTGATATCAGACAAAGTTTAAAAGCTCATATCTTTAGGGAGTAACAAAGCAACACATACAAACATTTCAAGGCCATTCTGAGAAAAATTACAGCTATACCATATACACTACCATACCATACTACCATACCAGCTATACTATACAGGGCCCAAAAGCAGATGGGTAGCAGGCGTGTGATTGGAGAGCCACTTTGACATCAATCTTTACCCCTTCCTTACATTCAATAAGTATGTGTCAATGCCAAGCGAGAAAAGGGGCGCTTTGTTATAAGATTGTGTTTTGTAGCTGGTTAGTTTCATCTGGACCCTCAATGTCGGAAGTTTCGTGTAGTCCAGAGGGAGTTTGAGCCAGTTTTAGTTGAGGAAATATAGTCATGTCGCAGTTGAAAAAACGCACTCGTTTATCTGCTGAGATAAAAATTTTTTTTTTTAAAAAGTAGAAGAGAAAATTTTAAGCAAGACAGAAATCTCTAAGAAATATGGAATTCCAAAGAATAGCCTATAGATAATTTTAAGAGCAAGAGAAAAAATCGTTGGATATGCAAACAAGACCAGCAAGAGTACCCCACTCGAAAATATTTTAGAGCAGCAAAATATCCCAAACTGGAAAAAGCTTTGCTTGCTTGAATGAGGAAAATTATAGAAACGAACATTCTGATTAATGTAATGTGCTCAAGGAACAATTAAACTGCTTTGTTTTAAAGCTTAACATCAAAGACTTCAAGGTATCGGAAGGTTGGCTGCAAAAATTTAAATCTAGACACGATTTGAGCTTCAGGAAACTGAATGGTTATCAAGACTAGGCCTCTTTTGAGGAGGACAATAGTGAAATGCTTTCAAATATCAATAAAAAAAAACATGTACATTCCAAAATGTTGTTTTAAAACAGAAAAAGTAGCGATTATTCTGATGTTTGATTTTATATGGATAATATTATTATAAAGGTATACTTATTATTTTTTATTTAACTATTTTATTTTACAATTGTTTCTTATGTAGAATAACTATATATAACTTTACTTCCTAATATAATCTCTAAATAATGCTTTATTTATAAAGAAAAGACAGTTTAATAAAAATAAGCATAACATTTATCTACTTCTTATGATATTCTATTTTACGAACTTTCGATTTTACGAGCAATTTGGTTGTTCCCTACGAGTTCGTAAAAACGAGCGTCTACTGTATAAAGATTAGCGGCAGCGTGGGAAATTAGCAGCAATATCGAAGAAATAGACTACCCGACATCGATTTATGTTATTCATTTTTTTCGGCAGCGCAAGTGAATATAGTGCCCCATCAATGAACCGAAGAACTAAATTCTCATTAAATAGGGAGAGTTAGTTATGTTATTTAGAAAGTTAGATATGTCATAGGGAGATACTTGTACTCCGTGTTTAAGCATGATTTAGCTAGTCCCATAAAAAATATTTATCTGAGTTCCTTCTTTCTTACGAAAATAAGTCGATGTTTGTGATTTAAGTCACATGCAATTATTTCTAATTAATAATACATTGGTGTCTGAATTTGGTTCTACTGGATTCGGAAGATTCGCTACTGAGGCGTGTATAACGCCACTCTATCTTCAACTGTGGTTGTTCAAGCGTTATTCTGTGCCCAAAAGACGGAATCTGTACTATTTATTTTAACAAGTACCTATATTATTATAGGGAAAATATACATCGAAGTTAATTAGGTGTTAATTGAGCGAAGTTTATGCATTTTCTTTTCAGGACTATTTGAAACAAAGCGGTACGTTTTTACTATTTAAGGTTTGGTTATTTGATCTTTTTGACAGAATGTTTTAAAGAAAATATCTCAGAAATATTTTGAGTTTGATTATGTATTTATTTTGATTTTAAAATGCTTTTTATTGGATGAGTTTACAATAATTTGTGTAAGATAATTTCGTTAAAATAACCAATTTTAATCATTTAGAAAACAATCAATAATATACAACAATCATAATAATGGACAATCAATAATTTGAAAGTGCTTTTTTTTGGATACGTTTAAAATAATTTGTGTACGATAATTACGTTAAAATAATTAAATTTAATAATTTAGAAAGCAATCAATAATATACAACAGTCATAATAATATAGAAACAATCAATAATATACAAGAGTCATAATAATATAGATTCAATCAATATTTTGAAAGTGCTTTTTATTGGATACGTTTAAAATAATTTGTGTAAGATAATTGCGTTAAAATAATTAAATTGAATAATTTAGAAAACAATCAATAATACACAAGTCATAATAATATACAAACAATCAGTAATTTGAAAGTGTATTTATTGGATACGTTTACAATAACTTGTGTAAGATAATTGTGTTCAAATAATTAATTTAAAATAATTTAGGAAACAATAAAATACTTTATTGATTGCTTTCTTAAGTGCAAATGTGACGAAAATATTGAAGTATTTAAATTTGATTATGTATTAATTTTGATTTGGGATTGATACGTTTCGAAAATTTTGTGTAAAAAAATTTTGCAAAAATAACCCATTTTGTATCCTTTAGTAAACAATCAATTATATAATTTATTGATTGTTTTCTTTCGATTGCAAACGGGACGAAGATATTACTTAACAAAATGACAGGCTAAATAATTATTTATTTATATAAATGTATGCCACATCTAGTATTTTTCTTTGTGCTACATCAGAAATCGGAAACCGGTGAGACACATGTGACCCTATGCGATATTTCCTTTTCAATACATTTGGAAACTAATCATGTTTAAACTAATTAAATAAATCGTTAATATTCATGAGACAAAAGTATGATTCGTCATTGCTCCGTGGAATACCAGTTTTGTTATTCCTCACACGCTAAGATCCGTTGTGTGTGAGACCCGCAAAAGGGATCTTTTATACTAAAATAATATATATGTTGCACAAGTTCTATTTAAACTTTGTCGCCAATAGCCCATGTGCAGCTCTAGTGCGACGTTAATTAACAAAACCAAACTGAACCAAAAATCTATTTAAACTTTAATGAGCACGTTTTATTTTAAACTCAATGGACTTTGCAATTGAAAGAGCATAAAAATCTAAGAAATATTTATCGCGAATTTTATTGAAATTACCATAAAATTTCAGTTTTGTATCTACATTTCAATCGTATTATTTAATTCGTTTATAGGAAAGCCACCGTAGGGGAGCTGATAGTAAATGCCAGGAACAAATCTTCTTTGGTGGATATTATGAAGCCTATCGAAGAAACCGAGAAGGATTCGAAAACAATGGGTGATCCAAAAAGCCCGAATAGTAAAGACGAGAATTTTTTTATGGCCATGGATTCCGAGTCTTTTTCTAAAGAAACTGAAGTTGATACTCAATCAAATGTAAGTAAAATTTATATTTAACTAGCTGAAATACCCGTTCTACGCACGGGAAGGAAATAAGGTGGGGGAGCCACAGCACTTTTTTTCGGATTTTGCCCCCGCACTTTTTTAATATTGAACTTTTTAAAATAAAAAATATTCAGAATCAAATTTTTATTGCATTGCTAAACTAAATTTTGTTTAAAAAAAAAATCGAAACCCTATCCCCTAAGACAATGGACGCAAATTGATTCACCCTCTGACACTTGCACCACGTGGAGGAGGAGTCCACAACAGCAGTTTTCGATTCCGCCCACATAACTCATCGTATACCATCATATAAAGAAAGGTAGGCCCCATCGACCAAGGCAATTATTAACCCATTCCTCCCTCTAACCTTTGTACCCCGCAACGGGAATGTCGCCCTTAACTGCAGACGATTTTGTTCTCGTTACTCCCCGGGAAATCGTGCTATTGGCGATAAATGATCTACCGTCGTATAGGAAAGTGAATCACGTCGATCAGGTCGTTTGTTAAACCATTTTTCCCTCTGATCTTTATACCACATTAAGGGAACCCCAATAATTCTACGGGAAATCAGCCTTCGTGGATAAATAACATAACATTGAGTAGAGAAAGGTGGGCCGCGTCAACCAGATTGACCATTTATACACTCTCCCACTGACATTCCTACCACGTGGGGTTCAAAGTATTTATGAACCAATTATTACGATACAGTGTGGCTTGTACCTATTGTTCACTGCCCGATAGCTTACCCTTTCTATGTCCACTTTGTACGACTGTCCCGCCCGAAGGCATACAGCGAGATGTTTCACAGAAACTGAAGCTTCGACAGCCGTGAAGGCAACCCAGCCCAACAGAGAGGACGCCGGCGATCACCGGGCCCATGAAGCCGAGCGACCCGTGGTGCGAACTAACATCCAAGGGCAACAACGTGTTTTAAAATTTGAACTCAACTGAAAGATTTGCTACTTTGCCTTTATTAACTTTATTACAGAACTTCACTCACAGGTAGAGTGGTAACATAACTGGCCTCTCGGCAGGTAAACTAATAAATAATGGATAACACAAAACTAACCGAGTGCACGGGGGCTAAATTACAAACTTTTATTTAGCAATGGGCTTCCTGTCTTGAACCATTATATTATTCATACTGTATACTTTTCTTCAGTTTGATAATATATTTTTCGTATGGCTTGCACTTTTGGTCGTAGCATTTTTCGTTTTGTTTTCTTTTTCACAGTTAAATCCCCCCCGGTGCGACGGGCCGGTTTTTATATTATTTTTACATATATGATCATATTTTAGTTCATTTGGCGATATTTTATTAATTTGGCGAAATGTTTTATTCATTCGGTGAAATTTTAATTTATTTGGCGAAGTTTATTAATTTGGCGACAGTTTTTAGTTATTTGGCGACAGTTTTTAGTTATTTGGCGACATTTTGGCGATATTTAGTCATCAGCCAATCAGAATGCTCCTCGTACGTTACATAATATTAAAAATTTCCATTGTTTAAATTTTATATTTTGCATTGTTACATGTTCTCCATGTTAATCCTATGGAGAAGTTTCGAAAAAGGGGTTTTACAACCCCTTAAATCCGTTCGATCGGAACAAAAATAGCTTACTTTTCCTATTTAAGGTATAAGGAACAAATTTGCCAAATTTCATCTTCATAGGTATACGGGAAGTTGGAGAATTAGTGATGAGTGATGAGTGGGTTTTTCGCATTTATATATATAGATATTTTACTTTTAAAACCGTTCTATTTTTTTTAAGTATGACATCTTTTTTAGAATAACATCTTTTTTAGTATAACATCTTTTTTAGAATAACATATTTTTTAGAATACCATCTTTTTTAGAATACCATCTTTTTTAGTATACCATCTTTTATAGAATAACATTTTTTTAGAATAAAATTTTTTTTAGAATAGCATCTTTTTTAGAATAACATCTTTTTTAGAATAACATCTTTTTTACATGCTTTTATTTAACTCACATTGTCTGGTGTGATGTGTCCTCAAATCTTGTAACTCAATTTAAACCCATTTCCAATTGTCATAAAAATTTGAAACTTGGCATACATACGTAATCAAGGTGACAATACAATAATTAGTCATAAAATTATTAATTACTAACTAATTATATTTAATAATGAATTTTCTTTAAAATCAAAAATCTGGCCAAGGCAAGATTCGAACTCGCCATCTAAAAATATGACGTCAAATGAATGCGCGAAAAATTATGCGCAATAATATGGTTTTGCTTCAACAGAAAAGCATTCCGACGCCATTTTGAATATTTTTAAACAAAATAACAGATTTTCTCTGCACTAAAGTAAAAATATTTCCAAAATGGAAAAGTATAAGTCAGCTAAAATAAAAAAAAGGGATTTTATATATATCTTCAAATGGATATCTTTCAGATTGAAATATATAAAAAATATAATATTAAAAAAGTTGGATGAAGTACAGGACAGAACCCACAATCTCAGAATAGATTTCTTGCTCGACGCTCTAACCAACTAAGCCACCGAACCCTACTTCCACATTTACTCTATGTGAATAGTATAATCTGTCATGATTTGTATTATATAAACCAAATAAATATTGATTGGTCGGCTTACATTTACGCCGTCATAGGGTTGAACAATAAGCTATTGGCACCGGTTCGGGATCTATCTCGTAGGATAGATCTGGGAACACTGTGTGGTTACTTTGAACCAGGTTTGGTTTTTGATTTTTTTTTTTAATTAACGTCGCACTAGAGTTGCACAGTGGGCTATTGGCGACGGTTCGGGGTCAATCTCGAAGGAAAGACCCGGGAACACATACACATTCACACACACACATTCATACATGCACCTCGTTATTTTAGAACCATGGTCAGATGACGAGGAAACACCTGAGCTGGCACCCAACGCCTTCAATAGACGTCGGGACTTTGGACCCCGATCAGATTTATCGTGCACCAGTCCCGTATACAAGCCAGTATAATTTATTGGATATTCTGGACGACTTTCTAGTATTTTTGTAGCGAAGCTTTCAACCCTCCGATCGCAAGATCACTACTTTTTTACTTTTCTATATCAAGTCCATTGCACGGATTCGAACCACCGATCCTCTGATTAGTAGCTGAACGCCTTACCAACTGAGCAACTGGGACTCACTTTGAACACGGAAAATAGAGCTTCATACAACTAGTAAGTACTATGCTAACTCTAGTGTGAAGTGTTTTAAACAACCAACCCGAATTAAAGATACTTGGTTTGGTCAATTAAAGTCGCACTAGAGCTGCACAGTGGGCAATTTGCGACGGTTCGGGGCCTATCTCGAAGGAAAGACCCGGGAATGATGCCTCATATTTTTGAACCATGGTCAGATGACGAGGACAACACTTGAGCTGGCACCCAATGCCTTCAATAGACGTCGGGACTTTGGACCCTGATCAGATTTATCGTGCACCAGTTCAGTATACACACCGTTAAATTTTGTGGATGTTCTGGACGACTTTTCTAGTATTTCGTAGCGAATCTGGCAACTCTTCGATCACCAGATCACTTTTTTCTTTTGCCTTGTCGAGTCCGTCGCACAGGATCGAACAAGAATCCTCATATTCCCAGCTGACGCCTTTATCCACTGAGCCACGGTGGCCCTTACGAGTTCAAATACGGCTAAAATAAGATGCTTGACAAAAAAATTTAAAAATGTAGTGAACTTGTGATCGGAGGTTGCCAGATTCGTTGCGATGAAACAGTACGTCGTCCGAACCTGCCTCCAATTTCTATGGCGTATATACGGGACTGGTGCAGCTTAAATTTGATTGGGGTCCAATGTCCCGACGAATATTGAGGCAGCGTTGGGTATCAACTCATCCTCGTCATCTTACCATGGTTCAAAAATACGGGGCATCGTTCCCGGGTCTTTACTTTGGAATAGACTCCGAACCGTCGACAATAACCCAATGTGGAGTTTTAGTGCGACAATAATTAACTAAGCCAAACCCAACTTAACGAATTTCCAACTTAACGGCGTCGGTTGCCATCTTCGGTGCTGTCCTCGTTACCTACGCATGGTTCAAACATACTAGGCATTGCGTCCGAGTCTTTCGAGATGGGAGGCCTCCGTGGCCGAGCGGTTAAAAGCGTCAGCTGGGAATACGAAGGTTCCCGGTTTGATTCCAGGCGATGGACTTGACATAGAAAAGTAAAAGGTAGTGATCTTGTGATCGGAGGGTTGCCAGCTTCGCTACAAAATACTAGAAAAGTCGTCCAGAACATCCGCAAAAATTAACGGCGTGTATACGGGACTGGTACACGATAAATCTGATCGGGGTCCAAAGTCCCAACGTCTATTGAAGATGTTGGGTGAAAGTTCAGGTGTTTCCTCGTCATCTGACCATGGTTCAAAAATGCGAGGCATCGTTCCCTGGTCTTTCCTTCGAGATAGGCCCCGAACCGTCACCAATAGCCCATTGTGCAGCTCTAGTGCGACGTTAAATAATAAAACCAAACCAAACCAACCTTCGGGATGGTGTATGAATGTGTGTGTGAATGTGTATGTGTTCCCGGGTCTTTCCTTTTCGAGGTAGACCCCGAACTGTTGAAAAATTGCCCCCTGTGCAGCTCTAGTGCGACGTTTATTAACTAAACCCAAACCTTCGAAATGGTCCTGAACCGCCGAAAATAGCCCAATACACAGCTCTAGCCAACGTCATTTAATCAAACCAAACTTAACGATTGAAATTCCCAACTCAATAGTTCCAAAAATTCCCAGTTCCAACTTATAGTCATTTTTCAACTTTTTTATAGGTAAGGTAATATTAAACAGTGCTCTCAAAATTAATGATTTGTTGCCTCGGCCTATATTACGTATTGGTGGTGACCAAAAGGCATTAACTGTCGGACTCGGCATCCAATGGACATAAAAAAAAAAACGAAGTTTTCCCGGGTCTTTCCTTAGAGATAAACCTCGCACCGTCGCCAATAGCCCACTATGCAGCTCTATAGCAACGATAATTCAACCAACCATCCTTGGGCTATTAACGAAATTCATTTAAAATAATGCTTAGTTATAAATTTAAGAAGCATTATTATAAAACAATTGTATAACAATTACTTATATAACTAAAATGCAGAAAATAATATATATATATAAAAAAAAAACTTTTTAAAGAACATGCTTTTATAAAATATACTAAAATACAAAAAATAATCAAATTGATAAGTGGATGATGGATCAAGTAATATTTGCATTTGCAATTCCAATTTTTTTGTGGTAAAAAGTAAAGTAAATGTGTATTGTCCTAACAATATTTGGCTATATTTGCTGTATTTAAACAGTACATAGCAGTATAAGAGAAATGCTATGTTATACTTATATTCAAAGTAATTGTAGATAAAAATTCTATACTTCTTAAAAACTGACTTTTGTAACATTACCTTTTCATCCACTTGCCCCTTGAATTCTTTTCTCTTCAACTACTTTGAAATATGTTGAATATACTTTTGCTGGAACTGACTAAAAATAAAAGCGTGGGGCGCTTACATATGATATCTAAAAACTAAAGTCTTCTTTTATCATCTTGAAATCTTAAATAATTCTTAATAAATCTTAAATATATTATAAATTATAAGCGCCCCACGCTTTTATTTTTAGTCAGTTCCAACAAAAGTATATTCAACATATTTCAAAGTAGTTGAAGAGAAAAGAATTCAAGGGGCAAGTGGATGAAAAGGTAATATTACAAAAGTCAGTTTTCAAGAAGTATAGAATTTTTATCTACAATTACTTTGAATATAAGTATAACATAGCATTTCTCTTATACTGCTATGTACTGTTTAAATACAGCAAATATAGCCAAATATTGTTAGGAAAATACACATTTACTTTACTTTTTATCACAACAAAATTGGAATTGCAAATGCAAATATTACTTAATCCATCATCCACTTATCAATTTGATTATTTTTTGTACATATATTTGTACATTTTATAAAAGCATGTTCTTTAAAAAGTTTTTTTTATATATATATATATTATTAGTATAAAGGTAATTCTCAAAAACAATGTACAAATGCTGTATTTTTAATGAATGACACATGCAGATTTTTTATGATAACATTTCAATTTATCTTGTGAAAAACAAAACATTATTAACATGTCTTTATTAGTTTTAAAATAAAAAATCATTAAAACAACAAAAGTATGTACATAACGTTTAATATTTGCTCAAATATGTTTGTCCCTCTACTAAAGTTAAAAACACAAGCAGTTATAACGGAAGAAGAAAAATATTTTATTAAGAAAATTAAATGTATTGAAAACCCTTGCGTTTTTGGATCTCTGTAACCCTGTTTAAATGAATAAATTTATTCAGCAATTTTTTTTCTAAAGCTTAGTATGCTTTGCCCCTCACAATTGTGTTTTTTATGTCCACTATGTTACCAAAGTTTGTCCTAGCATAAATTGCTAACAAATGGCACTACTTTGTTAAATGATTACCTATCGTTATCACCAAATTCTTCTATGATTGTAGGATAATTTGGTTTTGAAAGAAAATATTGATTGAAATATTTTTTTTTGTTTACTGCTTGCAATGTAAAATTAGCTTTTGCAAGAAAGAAATATTCCATATCAATAGAAACAAGATACACCTATTTTTAATGTAATTCATAATGTTTCCTAGATTATTTCACGACGGCCATAATGTTAGGTTGATTGACTAGCAAGAAAGTGTTGTGTTTTTATTCTTATAAATCACTGCTTATTATGTTTTATCTATTTTTTTTATTGTTTGTCCACTCTGTTACCAGGTATATAATTTAAATAAAATGTTATTTTAACTTCTAAATTGATTATTTGAAGTATAGATTGATAAATTCTAGTAACAACGAGTACAACAGACTAATTTTTGTGAAAAAATAATTCTGATTAATTATATATATATATATATATATGTGTGTGTGTGTCTGAATGCTTGTGCGTGTGTGCGAGTGCGTACGTGTGCGTGCGTGCGTGAACGTGTGTGACCGACCGACCGAAATTGGAGAATGGCGACTTTTACGGTGAATGTCAACACATACCAAACACGTCGGTGAATGATCAAATATGTCATTACATTCTTGTACATTCTTACCCTCAACGGTGTATGTCGACAATGACAGATGTGCTCTGGTGGAGGTCGAAAAGAGAGGAGCCGAGGTGTCGAGAGGAGCCGACAAAGGAAAATATTGAAGAGGACCTGCAATCTAGCACGTTTTCACATCAAGTTCTGATTGAAAAACTGCAACTACTGTAAGCCACAAAAATGTTACGAACCTCACAAAACCAATTTCCTCCTGCTCAAATTGGTGGTACTGTACGAATACAAGTCCCTGATGTCGACCGTGGTCGTACAGAAAGCCGAAATGTGTTAGCGGTTGTTGTTGAAATAGAAGACTATAAACTGGCAATTAAAAATGGTACCCTCAAGCAGCTTTACACACGTAATCAGTTCGTAACTTGTAAAGAAAAGTTATTTTCCATAGATGAGATTTCTTTTCAAGAAATGTCGCTGAGAGAAGCAGCTGCAGCTAATTCGAGAAGCGGGGGTCAAAGCTATACACGCTTGTCATTGCAAAAGGAAGTGTTCCACAAATAAATGCAGTTGTAAAAGTAAGGGACTCTTGTGGAATTCAAAGTGTCATAATAGTTTAAGTTGTTGCAATAAATAAGATTTGAATAACATAATAAGGTAAGTTTTTTATTACTATTATTTTCTTTTCTCATTTAGAATGTACTGTATAATTAAGTAAGTTTTAATTTCTATTATTTTCTTTTCTCATTTAGAATGTACTGTTTGTTTTAAGTTCTAAGTCACTCCTCTCAGAAAGATAAGCGAAAAAGTTACGTCACCCTTGTGACGTTTTATCGCGACTGAAATACGGAGAAGAAAATATAAATCTCCGACATGTTCAATATTCACCATTAGTGCATGGTGAATGTCGACATTTGCCGGTGTAAATCAGAAATACGGGTATTTAGCAAATATTTCGGACATACACCAAGCGACTATGTGAATGTTGACATTCACCGACATTCTCCAGATTTCGGTCTTTCACTGTAATATATATATATATATATATATATATATATATATATATATATATATATATATATATATATATATATATATATATATATATATATATATATATAACGGCCAAAATTAATTAAAAGTCCTACAAAAGGAGATGTATTTTTTCAACAAGTTGGAATTGTAACATTTTTTGTGAATGATCCATAACATCTTTTAAAATTTCAATAGGATCTTCGTTTTACACTGCACATCTACAAGGAATATCAGTTGAGGATATTCAAACCTCTATTGCTAATGAAATTTGCTATGTTGTTTTGGTTTGCAGGTAGTATATTTTAAATTATTTATTAGCTTTACAGTAAAATTGTCACAAATCACAAATAGATGATAATTTATTACACCATTTTATAAACTAAAAAAAATTATATTAAAGAAAGTTTTTAGTTCCAAAATACTAATTGTCATAGATTAAAACTGACTAAAAAAATTAATTAATAAAATTTAATTGGTTGAAATTTTGGCGTCTTAATGTAAAAAATAGTACTTAAAAAGGAGCACCTGTACTTACTCGTTTTTCTTTGAGTAAATTTGCATCGTAAATGAACGATGACGTACTCAAACTTAAATAATTGTAATTTCTCAAAAATGAGCAGTTTTTATTTAATATTGCTAATCTCAGCTTCTATTCAAGCCATCTTAAAAAATCGACCTGACAAACTTAAAATAGTTTTTCAAAAGATCGTATTCTACGTTATTTAATGCCGATTAAATGGAAACTGAGTTATAACAACTGAATTATCTGACTTCCCATTTTTTTACACCTTTTTAACATTTCTTCTGTGTATAATTTCTTCGTCGCCTTGGTAGTTTAACGGATCAGGTACACGAATGCGGTGCCTGAGGAACTGCGTTCGATCTCCCGGTAAATCCTGGTTGTAATTGTTAATATTTATTAAAAGTGATTTATGAAAGCAGTCTGTATAGGGAAGCATCAATTTATTTTTAACCATTGTACTCATTTTTTGGTATATGTATTTTTCAAAATTGAAACTTATGTATTCAGAGCCGTTATAAGCATCGAATATGCTCAAAAGTGAGTACATTTTACTTATTTTCGAGTACCTATTTTTAAAAGTGTGACTTTCTCTAAAATCCTTGTTGTCGAGTGGATAGACAAACTATTAAAGAAAAAGTTTTTAAAATGTATAAAATTTAAAATACAAGGTGTCGCTTAAAGTAATTTCTTCCCCCCTTCACTTTCGAACGTCGGCAGTTATAGTCGTAAAAATTATGTCTAGGTTGAGTAATGTGATTATGTGGATGTGATACAATGAGACCGTTCACAGCGTCCCCTAACGGGAATTTACGGAGTTAGATTTTTCCCATATATGAAACTATAGGACATACATGACATTATTCAATTTCAAAATCGTAGTAAAATGACAAATTATTACGAAAATATCATTTGATATTGTAAATGCTGTAAATAGAAACGTTTGTTTACTCGTAATTTCCATTGTTGCCTGACGAACCTCACCAAATAGCAGCATATTCAATAGGTCCAAAAAGATAAGTAAAGATATAAGTCAAATAAACAAACAAGCGCTGTACGTGTTCCATTCATACATAATTCGTCTTCTCAACGTATCTTTTTGTACTAAATTAACACTTCCCTAGAACTTTAAAATTGGTTACATTTATGCTTGTCCTATAATTTTAGAAATAGGCTCGCTAACACCATGACTTTTTACTATGGGGCTGCTGTAAGTGGTCTCATCGTGTAATATATAGCCACTTTGCTATACCTAGATACCCCTTTCAAGACTATAGAGTTTCCAGCGTCCGAAAGTTAAGAGGGTGACAAAGCACTAAGGGCAAATTGTATAAATTAATCAAAAATCTGAAAAATCTCATACATGGTCATTGTGACACATTTCCCTGCACTAAAAAAACAATTGCTGTATGGTTTCTAAATAAAACAACCAAGCCCTAACCTTCTTAGCTAAACACCTTCAAGTCCAAAGGAAAAATTTAGTTATATTATTGTCTATTATTTTATAAATCAATGTACCTCATATATTAGGCATCATTAAAAAAGAAAATCCCTCTCCTTTCATATTATTTGGAACTATTATATCCTATTTATTTCTTAGAATATAAAATGAACTACTAAAAAAAGATAGTTAATGTCTTTTTGCATTTAACTATTTTATCTGGCGCAATACATAATATATATTAAAAGCAATGACTAAATTTTATGATTCCAAATAAAAATTTCTAACACTCATGTCAACTTCTGCTTTTGGAAAAAAAAATCAAATCTGAGTGCAAAAACCAGATAGCTCCACTTATTTCCTGATTTACACTTTTTCAGTTATTTTTATAAAGAAAAAAAATACTCTATCAATTGATGCAAGAACATGACAGCTCTAGGCAATGGCTATGGAGATATAAAGGCAAAGGAGCTGTACTTTTGCATTATATGATGCAATGTACAGTGTTTTTCGTCCTTTGTGAAATTTTTTGAAAATTAGGGCTGTCTGGTTCTTACACCCACATCGTCAATTACTACAGTGCATGCAAACACTTTAATTAAACGTTCTTCTGTAATTGCTAATATTTAATTTTTTCAGGATCTTATGGAGCGCAGGCCTTTTTTTCTGTTTTTCTGAAACAACGAGGACTTAGCGTTGCGCATATGTCTTTAATAACTGCAGCGAGCGTTGTTTTCCAACTTGTGGGTGGATCATTATCAGGAGTTATAGCTGACAAACTAGGCCGTGAAAAGATAATTCTTTTTGCTCACATGGCGATAGCTGTAACCGTGTCTATGATTTTTCTGCTTATGCCCCCTCTAACATCCGACTCTACAGTACCCCTGTTTCAGTTGTACAGTAGCATCGATGACGATTTTCCCAGATTGATTGCTGAGGCTTGGTGTAATACTTCAACAACTTTTGCCGAACAAAAAACTTGTCAGTTGTACTATTCTACGAATGCCAGCTACAATTATAACAATGATCACTGCTTCCCCACCACCAGCATAGAGAAAGAAGTATTAGCACAAATTACGTTTGATGCAAACAGCACACATATATTTGAAAACATAGAAATATGCTATCACAAAAATGAAGCAATGATACCATCTAATACGTCATACACAATTTGTGATATTACTTACTGTGAGCTTTTAGAAAAAGAATGCATGTCCAAAATTGCAGAGTGTTCTAATTGGGACAGCAAGACAATCTTATTGTTTGCAGTTTATGCTGTCCTTATAACTTTATATTTCATGACATTTTCTTGTATTTACCGCTTTTTTGATGTAATGTGTATATCACTTACAGCAGAACACAATGCCGATTTTGGTAAACAACGCGTGTTATCAGTAGTCGGTGCCTTGATCGGACCCTCTCTGATGGGATATGTCATGCAAGTGACTTCAGGAAGTGACAAAAATTACTCAATGGCATTAGTATTTTATATTTTATTTATTATATTGTCAGCTTTAACGAGTTGGAATATAAATTTCCGTATCAGAACACCCGGGAAAAGGATGTGGAGAAAAAGTTTAGCACTTCTGAAGAAACCGGACATTCTGGCATTCATCCTGGTCTTGTTGGTGTTGGGAACTTCTTTCAACTTCATGATGGTATACTCGAGTTGGTATCTAGAAGACCTCGGTGCGTCCAAGCTGCTCCTTGGTCTGGTGATGCCTCTGTCCAGTGTTTTCTGCATGTTTCCGTTGTATACTTCCAAATGGTGGGTGCGAATTTTTGGAGAGCACAATCTCTTCATCATCGCATTAATCGGGTATGCGTTCTATAATATTTCATACTCGTTTCTTGTTGAACCTTGGTATTCGGTTTTGCTAGGAATCGTAGCATACACCTTCTCTTATCATCTTCTCTGGGTGGCCGTGGTGGAGTATGCACATAGAATTGCACCGGTAGGATTGTATGCAACTGTGATTGTAATGGCTGGAGTTCTTCACTACATTGTCAGTGAGTAATGTCATTTTTAACATACAAACTATTTTTTATTCATAAACCTCAATCTAAATAAATAGTATTTAGTTCAAATTTCCAAATCTTTCGTTAAAAAATTAAAACTTTATTAAAAAATATTAAAAACACGAACCAACAATTTTAAACACAGTTACAAGAAAAGGCATATATAAAATATAAGTAATGGAGTAATTATTTGAATACAATATTAATTGGGATTAGAATTATTAATATATTTCTATATAACTCGGAAAATGGTAATTTTTTTTTCGAATTTTTTTAATTATTTAAATAAGGTAATGATCTCATTTCTTTTATCATTATTAATAATTTCTTTTGGTTATCTTAATGCTTTTTTTTCTTTTACACAACTTATTATTTTACTTTTTAATAGTAAACTACTTTAAAAATGATGGATAAAATTATCAGCTTAACTAAAAAAAATCTTACGAGCGTGTATCAATGTAACACATGTTTCGATATTATCACGATTCATAACCCATAGTTTTACGATAATAATTCATAAAGAATGTAAAATTTAAGAAATTCCATCAAAACTAAAAAATATAAAGTTTGGTAAAAATATGTTTTTATTTATAATAGATTTTGACTTAAAATATATTTTAAGAAAATATAGATTGGTAAAAAATAACAAGGATCTGATTTACTTTATTTTTTCTTCTGAACAAAATGCATATTTATCTTCATTGCTTTTTTAAGTATTTTGTAACTATTATTTTCCCCTCTAAATTGGACTTTCACAAGATGAAAATTGAATAAAAGGCTTTCAAAATATGCTAACTGCGACTGTCACTAGATTTTTGTAATTCAAGCAACAAAACTTACATAAGTTAAGAAAATCTCACGTTGAAAGCTTCTCTTTTGATATTTACAGTGGTTCAACATAAAACCGAAGTAAACATTGTATTTCTTGAAATCTATAATATTACAATATTGTGTGCAAAGTTGCATGCGATTAACAAACAATTAAAATACACAGTGAAAATTGCAAGTGCAGCTGAGAAATATAAGTGGAAGTACGTTAAAAATTGCAGTTGAAAGTGTAGGTGCATAGAACGTATTATATTTTAGTAGTTGAATAGTGGTTTCTGTGAAATGTTGATGCTTGAATGTTGATGCTTTTTGGCTAGTATTAATTTGTTTATATTATATTAATTGTAACTATTTCTGAAAATTCAACATTTTTATTAATTTCTAGGCAGGATGACTGCGGGTTTGATCGGCGGAATGGTTATGGATGCCTATGGTGGAAGAATTGCATTCAGAATGATGGGGATCATTGATTTTGTTGCCGCTGTTTTGTACGGAATTTTCCGCTATTTCAGACGTTCTTACATGTAATAGTAATGAATATTAATTCATTTGAAATCCTTAGCTTATTTTTTTCTATTTTTAGTGTTTACTTAACCACTCAACAGTTTCTTTTTTTAACCGTTTCGGTTCCACAAAAAAAGCACATTTTTAATGGGCTATTTTAGATTAACACCACATTTATATTTTCGAATCAGTAATCAAAACTGTAACCAGATATGTATTTACAGTTCGAGAGATTTTGTGTTTACTTTGTACTTAAAGTTCAAGGATAGTGAAGAGTATATATAGAAGGTGCGCTCGTTTTTCGCTTTTTGAAAGTGGGCAAGGTAAGCACATTTTTGACGTCATTTTTACTCCGCCTTACTATGGCTTTTTGATCATTCTCATTGGCTGTGCGTTTCAAGCATTGCTAATTAGGTTCGATCCCCGGTTGGGTAACAACTGGTGATTTAATTTTTAATTTTTAATTAGCAAAATAATGTAAATACCTGTAAATAATTGTGTTCAGGTAGCTTCACTACTAATCCCTCCTTGTTTTGTTATGTCCCCGTATTTTACTTGATTGGAATTGTAACTCATTTAATATGTCCAATACAAATCCAACACCCATTTTAATCTTTCAAAATCATGGACATGCCCTCGTGGCAGCTAATATTTTTAATACGCTTAATTTATTATACAAATCTTTTGCAATTTTTCCATACTAAATGCAATCTTTAAAATATAATTTAAACTCTTAAAATTCAGCAAATTCTAAATTAAAATAGCGAATATCATTTTTAAATAGTTAAGAAAAAAATGAATAGATGACAGCACCTCACAAACGAGAGCATTAGACACGCCTACAGAAAGCGCGAAGTAGGCGTCACTATGACGTCTAAAATGTGCTTTCCCCGCCTTCCGTCAGACAGCGCGAAAACGAGCACACCTTATATATATATGATCTTCACTATCCTTGCTTAAAGTTGCCTTTTTTCAGAGATATAAATAATACCTATTATAAAAAAAATATTTGCGGTGAATAATTTTTCAAAATTAAACAATTTAAAAAAAAATTCAAACGCATGTTTCAGAAAATCAGTAAATTGGTGTAGAAAAATAAGCTGCCCATGAAACTGTTAAGTGGTTAATATAAAAAAATTCCATGCCATTGTATTTGCCTTTTAATGTTTCGAAGTAATAATAAAATATGATTTATAATTTTCACACACAAAATATATCAAATTTACTTACTTTTTAAAAATTAATACAACTTTCAGAACTCAATATGTGTAATATTTCAGTAGATGTTTATATTATTGTATTTAAAATAAAATTCCTTATACCAAATATTATATCCATAATTTCAGTAAAATTAACGAAAAAATAAGCCGCAGAAGACAAAAATAAACTTATATTGCGTTTTTTTTAGTTGATTAAATAGTTAACCAAATCTTAACCCTCTGATGGAGCTGAGCAACTTAAGTTGTTAATAAATTTCCAGTTTTTCTAAACACATGAACTTTGAATTTATAAAGAAGTTTTTCTAAACACATAAAGAAATAAAGTTTTTCTAAACACATAAAGAAATAAAGTTTTTCTAAACACATAAAAAAATAAAGTTTTTCTAAACACATAAAGAAATAAAGTTTTTCTAAACACATAAAAAAAATAAAGTTTTTCTAAACCCATAATGAAATAAAGTTTTTCTAGACACGTAAACTTTAAATTTGTAAAGAAGTTTTTCTAGACACATAAAAAAATAAAGTTTTTCTAGACACGTAAACTTTAAATTTGTAAAGAAGTTTTTATAAACACAAAAGTTAAATTTATAAAGAAGTTCTTCAAACACAAAACTTTAAATTTATAAATTAAAATTAATAAATTATAAATTCAAAAAAGAAGTTTTTCTAAACACAGAAAGAAAGTTTTTCTATACACATAGAAAGAAAGTTTTTCCAGACACATATTTTTTATTTATAAAAATATTTCGATGTTTAAATATTTTGAGAATCTAAAGCGTTGGGGTGTTTCTTGGAAGCTATATCTATTAAAATAATAAAAAAATTAAATAAATAATATACATGCATTGGAAATATGAAATAAAATATATCCCCAGTGATAACAACTTTACAGTCTTTTCTGACTGCTCAGAAGGTTAAAATGAACATAAAATATTAAACCAATGTCTAAATTTTATATTAATTTTTTATAAATATTACTCATAAGATTTATAATAATTTAATCACATTTTCCCAAGCTTTACATTCTCGAAGGGATGTTCCCCATCTAAGAAAATAAATTCGTGTAATTGAGGCCGCACTGCACCCCAAGGTCGATAAAATAAATGGCCAACCTGGTTGACGCGTCACACATTCCTTTACAAGATTGTATGCAGGTTCCCCGTAGAAATATAGGGCGCAAGCACATACTGAAGCTAAGGGCGACAGTCCCTCCCCCTTCGGTCACGCGTTACTAAAGTTAGAGAGGAGAATGGGTTAACAATAGTCATGGTTGACGTCTCTGAAATTCTGTTACACAATGGTATGTCTTTTACCCACATAGGCTTAAATTACGTTTATTTATGGGGGCGGAAGCGTATACAGCATCCAATAACGTCATGGTAACATTTACCCATACCACGCGGTACCAAAATCAGAAAGATGAATTGGTTTAACAAACAGTCTGGTCGACACAGCTTATTTTCCTCTACAAGATGGTAGATCATTTATTCCCACAGGCTGTGATTTCACGTGGAGTTGTGAAGCAGAAACACATACTTCAATTTCGTGTGACACTTCCCTCTCCCCACGCGGTACAAAATTAAGAGGAGGACTAACAATTGGATGTTTGAAACGTCTTACTTTCCTATACACGATGATACGTCATTTATCCTCGTAGGCTAATTCTTGCGGCAATATATGGGTTTTATAGGCGTATTCACATCAATAAGAATAATCCACATATCTGAATTAAAACAAAAGTCAATAGCAAAGGTTAGAGGAAAGTGTGTTTTTGTCCTTTTTTTTTATTTCAAATTTCCAATAATTCCTCATTTATAATATCATCATTATTTTATCAATGCAAATTAAAATAAATTCAATTATTTTTCTATTAAATATAAAAATTTCAACTTTGTAAAAAAATATTTTAAAATTCACTCTTAGGACACTTTTACGTGGAATTACCCATATATATATATATATATATATATATATATATATATATATATATATATATATATATATATATATATATATATATATATATATATATATATATATATATATATATATATATATATATATATATATATATATATATATATATATATATATATATATATATATATATATATATATATATATATATATATATATATATATATATATATATATATATATATATATATATATATATAATGACTAGACAATGAAAATATTTGAAATTTGCGTTTCAAATATTTGATAAGAACTTTTAAATAACGGGTATTAGCTACATTTCAAACAAGATTAACGGTTTGCTTTGTCCTTAAATATTAAGTCGTGTCATTTATATATATATATATATATATAAATGACACGACTTAATATTTAAGGACAAAGCAAACCGTTAATCTTGTTTGAAATGTAGCTAATACCCGTTATTTAAAAGTTCTTATCAAATATTTGAAACGCAAATTTCAAATATTTTCATTGTCTAGTAAATGATTTTTATAGTAAGATGCACATTTTATCCTCTATTATTCGTTTTCCAAATATTCCTGTTGAGATTTGAAAAGTTATACTAAAAATATGAATATATAAATAATTATTCTTCTTGAGTGTAGTTAACTTTAAATTTCAAAACAAAAATTTTTAATCACAGAATAAAAATTGAATTTTTACTTTACGTACACATGTTTTTCTCCATTACAAATTGTTATCCACATGCTATCCAAAATGCTTCTTATAAAAAGTCGTAATTTAAAACATTTAATATATTATCGATTCAAAATTGATAGCTATTATATCAATTAAAAATGTGCATGACAGTTTTACTTAAAAATTTTCTTTTTTGTATCTGCGATATTTATGTTTTTAGTTAATAGTTTTTTAATAGTTAGTATTTTTTTAATGGTTAAAGTATAAAGTGTGCGTTAATTATGTCACTAATATTATTTCTCAATGGCAAATGACATGCTTTATTTGTAAATAAATATTACTTACAAATTATTTGAGCATATACTTACATTAGCTTGCATTTTTACATTATGTTCCTCCGTTAAATAATCTAGATTTTGCTGAGAAGCAGAAAACCTTTTTTTCGTCACAAACGTTTATTCACGAACACTACTTAATTTCCGTCCGGTTAATTCCATAATTGTTTTCAAGAAATAATATTTTCATTGGTGAGTCTAAAACGAATATAAAAAACTAATTATAATAATATTAGTTATAACATTTCAAACACATTGCACCATAGTTGAAAAATCCCCAACTTAAAAACTGAACTTCATTTTATCTTACTTTAAATATTCATTCGTCTAATATAGCTCTTAGTACACTCTTAAAAATTATTACGACCTTGCACCAAAATTTGGTGCCCATTTAGTTGTAATCATTATTCGGTGCTTAGTTCAACCATTTTATGGCTACCACGGATACCATTAGTGGTGAAACGTTGCACTAAAATAGCTACTCCCATTAAAATTTAGATTAGACCAAATATTCTCACATTTTACCATCCGATCACAAGATCAATACGTTTTTTCTTATATTTGTCATCGCACGGGCTCGAACTAGTAATCCTCTGATTACCAGCTGAAAGCCTTTACCCACTGAGCAACCGGGCATCTGTCTGTTGGTTTGTTGATGTAGATTCAGCGAAGGTTTCGGTTGCAGTTTAGGAGATTGCACGATTTTTTGGTAAAGCTGCGCTATTCTCGATCAAGAATTTTTGGATCAAAATAGATTGCACCATAATAATGTGAAAGTTGTTGCAGAGCACTGAGATATGATGCAACGTTGAACTGACATTTTTAACGGTGTATTTGTGTTTTATCTCAGAAGAGACAAGTACTTAACTTTAAATATATAACACAAAAAACCGTCTAACTTGTTATTGAAATTTATATGCTCTAGAAACTTTATATGATTTCGTGTAACTATCAATAGAAGCTTTAATTTCACTATCAGATTCTCCTAAATAGTTATGGTAAATAATAACTATGGAACCATTACGTTAGCTGCCGCTAGCCAGCGAAGGACTAGTAACAACAACAACATACATTTTGTATCGTTCGATAGGAACTTAGACACCAGTGAGTATGAATTCTTGAATTAAAGCCAAAAACGCACGGTGTGTGGATGGTGGCGTATGGCGACACACGAACCATTTTGTTTATATTCCTTCTTTTGACAAGGCATATTTCTGGTGATCTATCTGTATTGCTATAATTTGCTGAAATGATGTTTCAGTCAAAACTCTTCTGGCAGTACTCCGATACAATTACACTCTATTTTGGTTATTCTAGAGACTAATGTATATATTTGTATACTTTTTAAAGTGGATTCCGTACGTTAAAGTACAACTTACAGAACGGTTAACTTTAAATTTAAATATTCGTAAAGAAATTTTTCTCAAAAACGTATATAAGGATTTTTTTAAAATTGCACTAAACCAATAAATTTTCACAGCGATTATAAAAGGACTGTTTCTAATGAATTTTTGTAGTGACAGTACTGGAGTACTTAATTTTGACTCCAACCTTGCTTTCACATTCCATATGCATTTTTAACTTATACATCCAGATTGAAAGTAGTAACATTGTCTGGTTTTGAGTTACTGTGATCAAAACCCCACAAAAGCAGTGATGAATTTAAATTATATTTTGGGGTACAAATACTTTAAAACGTGTAGACACACTGAATTCCCTACGTCCAAATTTTAACAGAAACCGCAGTTTCGGTTTAATGTAATAGGAAATAAGAATGCTTCGTTTGATTACAAAAGAATCATAAATTTTTAAGGTAAGTGCAGATTTAAGACGATTTAGAGCGCCATTCTACAAGCAATTGTAAAGAAAACTTTCTGAAGTTTTATTTGGTTGACAAGAATGCATACTACACAGCTGGTTTTTCATCATATTTTCGACTGGAACTTATGCTTTTGCTAATCACTAAATTGAATCAACCAACGAACTGGTTCACCAATCGATATAACGAATTCTGTATTTGCAAAATTAACACTTGAACAGTTTAAATTGATTCACTTTCAGCAAATGAAATTAACGGCGGCGCTCGGGAGAGTATTAGCAGATTTATTCACCGTAGCGCCATCTGGCGAATTTAGTAAGAAGTATTTGCTGCTTTAAGGGGTGGAAAAGTGGGTGAAGGTTGTTTTACTAAATGCCATGTCAACAGTGACCTTTCTCTTGTTTGTTTCCAAGTTGCAAAATGTCATTTCTCTCGGAATAAAACTGCAAATTTGTATACGAAACAAATAAACAAACCCACAAACTATGTTAATTATATATATATATATATATATATATATATATATATATATATATATATATATATATATATATATATATATATATATATATATATATATATATATATATATATATATATATATATATATATATATATATATATATATATATATATATATATATATATATATATATATATATATATATATATATATATATATATATATATATATATAGAAGTCCCCTTCCAAAGATGAAACTATTATTGATAAACAGAAAATATATTTAATTTGTAAAATACATTTTAAAACAATTTACAAATTTTATTAATTACATATTTTGATGTAAAACTCACTTACCTTTTTAACACTGCATGTCTACTACAATTAGTTTTCAATATTTGCGTTCTTAATCTTAATTATCGCAATCCACTTTACTGCCATCTCTAATTATATTAAATTATTTAAGATATACCTTGCAGGGTATCTTCACAAGTTTGAAATTTTCACAAGAAACTCTTGTTGGCCTTAGAAGCAATATACTCAGGTTGTCATGATAAAACTTATTCAGAGGAAAACCTTGTCAAAAGAGAAAAGTTGTGTTCTTCCAAAATAATTTACTCTAATTAAGTAACCTTCTCAAGGATTTAGGATTATTATCCGTTTTATTAAGCTATTTTCTAACATATGCAATTTCCTTCTTACATTTATGTGCAGTTTACATGAAGGTTTTTTGCTGAAAAGTTCATAAATGATAGTATTTATTCTACAAAAAACTGCAGCTTTTATACATATTTCAGCAAAGCACATGTACAGCTTTTGTACAGCGCTGGGAGTTTCACTGATAAAATCGTTTCGCTGATAAAAAAAATCCCACTCATCGGCCTAAAATAAATAAAAGAAGGAGATATAAAAAAAAATTATGTAACATTTTAACTAATAACGTAATTAAAAATCACCGAGTATTTTTAAACAGTACATTAAGTAGTACTTCTCACTACACAAATCAGAATATAAAATTTACAGAATAAAATAATTACCAATATTGATTTGAGTAAACTGATTTGTCATATATACATATATATATACATATATATATATATATATATATATATATATATATATATATATATATATATATATATATATATATATATATATATATATATATATATATATATATATATATATATTCACGACGAATCTTAACATGTGACGTGTAAAAAAAATATATCGGAGCAGTGACGAATCGTACTTTTGTCTCATGAATATTAAAGTTTTCTTTTTTTTTAAATGCATTTAAAAAATAATTAGTTTCCAAGGAGTTTTTGAACCGTTTAGAGAGCCGTTGACAGAGTTCCCATCTATTAGTAGTACCGTTAAACTGTTTTTTTATTTTGTCTACCAATGTCTATCAAAAATGTGCTAATATCTTCGCGTCTAGGGGTGGGGGGTTGTTCCTGTGATAATTATCATACGGACATGCTAGTATTTTTTCATTTAATCTTTAAACAGTATGTTAAGGTAATTTTATGGTTTAATAATCCCAATTGTATGGGTAAATGGATGCATGAACGATGCTGTTGATGCCCAGTAGATAGTAGTGCCCAGTAGATAGTTGATGCCCAGTAGAGAGCCCTTGACAGAGTTCCCAATTATTAGTTACCGGGCAGTAGAGGAGGGAGGGCTGCTGTTGCTTTCTTTAACAAGAAGGAAAAGGGAATAGATACTAGGATAGAAAACGTCGGTGCACAATGAACAATTTCACTGTCTGTCCTAGTCTGTCCTAGTTTTGTTTTAAAATGAGCAACAGATCTAAACCTCGCACCTTAAAACCTTATTAACCAGTGGTTCACAACCCATGGTCCGCGGCCCACTGATGGTTCGCGAAAGTGTCTAAAGTAGTCCGTGGAACTTTTCAACAATCAAAATGCTTTTTTAAAAAAAGGCAAAAAGTCGGGCATTGTTTTAAGATGTTTTTTTTATGCCGAAACAATTTGAGAAGAAATCGTAGCTTTCTGGTATAAAATATATATTTTGTGCATTGGTATCCAGTTTAATACTTTCTAATTCACCTTAATTCCTATAGATTTTAACCAGATATTAGTTTTCATATTTTGTTCAAAAAAGTTTTTTTTTAAATATATTCTAGCAAACAATAAGGTTTGTTCTTAACTGGACTTACTTTAATAATATTTATCTTTTCATAACATACCATTTTAAACGTGCATTAACCATTCGTTTTATTCCTCGTGTAGTAATCCACTACTGTTAAGCTAGCGAAATATTAATAACTATTGTAATGGAAAGCATAGTATATTATATATAAAATATTATATTTTTAATACTCTTGTTAATACCTTTGTTGATAATTAAATTGAATTTTATACAAGGCAGGTTACACATTTTAAAATTTCTTAACACAGCCTAGGAAATAGCCAAACTTTAAAACTTTTAGTATCGTAACAATCACAGAGAATCTTTTTTGTGCGTTCAACTTCTCAACTGTTTAAGTTGTGTTATTCACATAATTAATAATCAAATTTATATGTCCTTGTACATTTGTAATATTTTAGCAATTTTCCAACATCAATTTCAGCAGTTTCTATAACTCTTATTCTATAATAAATTAGTATTTTATAATATATTTAAATATCACTAGTTTGTTAAAATCTGCAGCGAAATGTAACAATAAGTATTTTTCTTATAAACAATATAATCAAAATTTATTATGGGATACTTCATATGTATCTAAAAAGAAATAGGGGATTTTGTTAAATCCAAACTTAAATTCTAGTATGTTATTATATTCGTTCTTTACTTACATAAATACAGAGTTTTAAAATCATATTCTAAATTTCAAATTAACTTCGAATATTTATTTCCTTTGAATTGATGCACAAAGTTAAATAACGCTTTTATAATAATTTAGATAAATACACTATCTTCTTAAATATATTCCATATTGTACCCTAGTAGAATGGTTATGGACTAACTTTTAACAACTTATTTTGATTTGACCTACAATGAAACAATGAAAAATATACACCTTACAAGAGCACGAACACTCTTAAAATTTTATTAAATTCATTTTATATTTCTATTTGTGAGTTTATGAGTAACGGCTAAATTTCTTCCTTAAAAAGCTACTGTTCTCCCGGCTTTAAAGTTAAATACAGTTGTTAAACTACTCTTACTTATTGTAATAGAATTTCCTTAGTAGACAATTTATCTTTTAGTAATATAATTTTCATATGCTTTATTTGCTTGTCATTTTACACAGGTTTTCGCGAATGAGGATACCCAAGCAAAACCAAACAAGTCAGTCAGATCACAAATCGCAGAGAAGAGCAAAAACGTTCGATAGATGTATGTATTTCTATGGACCTCTGTTTTTTTTTAAGTTTTAAAATGTGAGGGATATTTTTAAAAATGTTTGCTGAGATAGAGATCATTCTTTTTTTATATATAAATTGTAATATTATTATTTTTTTAATATTTTTTTACATGTTTAGTTTTGCATGATAATGCGTCTCAAATATTATTAAGCTTTTTACTTCATACCACATTTACATCATTTGCTCAGTTTTCTCACGCAAGATGTCTTTTTTTCATTAATAAAAAAAAATAGGATTTGTGGTTTCCCTTAAATAAAAATCATAAAAATATTAATTTTATTTTTGTTTTTCATTTCAACTGTATTATTTAATTAGTTATTGCAAGTTATTGTAGGGGATCTGAGAGTAAATGTATGATAAAAATATTTTTTAGAGGATATTATGAAGCGTAATGAAGAAAACGAGAAGGATTCGGAAACAAGAGATGAACGAAAAAGCTTGAACAGTGGGGACGATAATGTCGTCTTGCCAACGACTTCTGAGATTTTCATTAAAGAAAGTACAGTTGATACTCAATCAAATGTAAGTAAAAAAAATTTAAAAAAATATTTCACTTTTAAAAACGTTCTATTTTTAGTATAAAGGTAATTCTCAAAAACAATGTACAAATGCTGCATTTTTAATGAATGACACATGCAGATTTTTTATGATAACATTTCAATTTATCTTGTGAAAAACAAAACATTATTATAATGTCATTTATTAGTTTAAAATCCAAACTCATTCAAAAAACAACAAAAGTATGTACAAAATACTTAGTATTTGCTCAAATTTGTTTGTCCCTCTACTAAAGTTAAAAACACAAGCAGTTATAACGGAAGGAGAAAAAATATTTTATTAATAAAAATAAATGTATTGAAAACCCTTTTTTGGATCTCTGTAACCCTGTTTAAATGAATAAATTTATTAAGCAATTTTCTAGCATAAGTTGCTAACAAATGGCACTACTTTGTTAAATGGTTACCTATTGTTATCACCAAATCCTTCTATGATTGTAGGATAATTTGGTTTTGAAAGAAAATATTGATTAAAATATTTTTTTTGTTTACTGTTTGCAATGTAAAATTAGCTTTTGCAAGAAAGAAATATTCCATATTAATAGAAACAAGATACATCTATTTTTAATGTAATTCATAATGTTTCCTACATTATTTCACGACGGCCATAATGTTAGGTTGATTAACTAGCAAGAAAGTGTTGTGTTTTTAATCTTATAAATCACTGATTATTATGTTTTATCTATTTTTTTTATTGTTTGTCCACTCTGTTACCAGGTATATAATTTAAATAAAATATTATTTTAACTTCTAAATTGATTATTTGAAGCATAGAATGATAAATTCTAGTAACAACGAGTACAATAGACTAACGTTTGTGAAAAAATAATTCCTTATATTTTTGTCAGCAAGGAATTATGGGGTGAACATATAAGTAACAGAGTGGACATACAATATATATATATATATATATATATATATATATATATATATATATATATATATATATATATATATATATATATATATAACACTACTCCAAACAATCCAATATCTTCCTCTGGATTAATTTTGCAGGAAAATTAGTCATCAGTTAATCCGATGATTCGGGCTCTCGAATCAGGTCTGAAGTGGTCTTTTAGGTCTTTCCAAGCCTTGACCGGATCTTGCGAGTCTGAGATGAGAGGACGATACTCCTTTTCAATATTCAGATATATAGTACTGAATGCTTTATCTCTCCTCTGCGAGAAGATCCTTCTTAACTTCTCCGAGTCTGTCTCCTGTGGTGCCTTTTCCTCACCACTCACGATATTCCAGCTTCCCTTTTCCATGAGGAGAACTTTGATATCTTCTCACCATGTTGAGTAGTTCTCGGAGTTCAACTTGTCTATGACGTTGGCTGAATCCATTTTCTAAGAACTTCAGGAACGCTAGCTGTTGGCCCGCCGTCTCAATAATTCAATTACAAGTCTCTCAACATACTAAACCGGATAAAAAATTTGGTTTGGCCGGATTCGATACTCGGGGCCCATAACCATTAATAGGTTAAGTTTAAGTTAATAAAAATCCGTAAAAAATTGATAATTAAAAAGCGTTTTTAGCAGAGTGAACTTAGAACAGATTAAATAGCATTTAGAATTAAGAGTCGTAAGTAATTGAAAACTATAACAAATTCCAGTCGTTTAGAAAAAGCTACGAAAACATTTATTCCCTAAAACACACATGCTCCCAAGAGCGATAGAACAGAAAAGAACACTTTCCAGGCGAATGCCTGCATCTCATATACAGCAAAAGATTTGCATATACAAAGTAAAATAGTATATTCAATTATACGAGAATTTGCATATCGCACTGAAAACAATATAAATATACGAAAAAATTATGCGTTGTCTAATAATAAAGTTATCCCTGATAAAGTTATTTAAAGAGGCCTAAAAGTAATATAAAAAGGATTTAAGTAAATTTCAAAAGACAACAGTCCAAATCAGTTCGATTTATGGAAAGTCAAAATGAAACGAACTGATCCGAGGTGAGTAATGTTTATGTTTTAAACCAGGCCATCTCACGATCGAAAAAGAGGGAAATTTAAATACAGGAAATGCAGTAAGAATTAATTTTATACAAGACATTTCCGTAAAAGCAAGGGACTCTTGTGCAATTCAAAGTGTCATAATAGTTTAAGTTGTTGCAATAAATAAGATTTGAATCACATAATTAAGTAAGTTTTTTATTACTATTATTTTCTTTTCTCATTTAGAATGTACTGTTTGTTTTAAGTTCTTGGTCACTCCTCTCAGAAAGAGAAGCGAAAAAGTTACGTCACTCTTGTGACGTTTTATCGCGACTGAAATACGGAGAAGAAATATAAGTCTCCGACATGTTCAACATTCACCATTAGTGTATGGTGAATGTCGACATTTGCCGGTGTAAATCAGAAATACGGGTATTTAGCAAATATTTCGGACATACACCAAGCGACTATGTGAATATTGACATTCACCGGTGAAAGTCGGCATTCTCCAGATTTCGGTCTTTCACTGTAATATATATATATATATATATATATATATATATATAGGGAGAGAGAGTGAAAGGCAGGCAGGCAGGCAGGGAGGCAGGGAGGCAGGGAGGCAGGGAGGCAGGTAGGCAGGTAGGTAGGTAGGTAGGTAGGTAGGTAGGTAGGTAGGTAGGTAGGTAAGATAGGTAGGTAAGATAGATAAATAAGATAGATAGATAAGATTGATAAAAGTCATAAAAAAGGAGATGTATTTTTTCAACAAGTTGAAAACTGGAATTGTAACATTTTTTGTGAATGCTCTTTAGACATCTTTTAAATTTTCAATAGGATCTTTATTTTACACTGCACATCTACAAGGAATTTCAGTTGAGGATATTCAAACCTCTATTGCTAATGAAATTCGCTATGTTGTTTTGGTTTGCAGGTAGTATATTTTAAATTATTTATTAGCTTTACAGTAAAATTGTCGCAAATCACAAATAGATGATAATTTATTACTCCATTTTATAAACTAAAATAAATTATATTAAAGAAAGTTTTTAGGTCCAATATACTAATAGTCATAGATTAAAACTGACTAAAAAAATTAATTCATAAAATTTAATTGGTTGAAATTTTGACGTCTTAATGTAAAAAAAAGGTACTTAAAAAGGAGTACCTATACCTACTCGTTTTTCTTTTGCATCGTAAATGAACGATGACGTACTCAAACTTAAATAATTGTAATTTCTCAAAAATGATTTCTCAAATCTTAATAAATCGACCTGACAAACTTAAAATAGTTGTTCAAAAGATGGTATTCTACCTTATTTGATGCCGATCAAATGGAAACTGAGTTATAACAACTGAATTATCTGACTTCTCATTTTTTTACACCTTTTTAACATTTCTCCTGTTTATATTTTCTTCAACGCCTTGGTAGTTTAACGCCTTGGTAGTAACGCCTTGGTAGATCTGGGTTCGATCTCCCGGTAAATCCTGGTTGTAATTGTTAATATTTATTAAAAGGGATTTATGAAGGCAGTCTGTATAAAGAAGCATCAATTTATTTTTAACCATTGTACTCATTTTTTAGTATATGTATTTTTCAAAATTGAAATTTATGTATTCAGAGCCGTTATAAGCATCGAATATGCTCAAAAGTGAGTACATTTTACTTATTTTCGAGTACCTATTTTTAAAAATGTGACTTTCTCTAAAATCCCTGTTGTCGAGTGGGTAGACAAACTATTAAAGAAAAAGTTTTTAAAATGTATAAAATTTAAAATACAAGGTGTCGCTTAAAGTAATTTCTTCCCCCCTTCACTTTCGAACGTCGGCAGTTATAATCGTAAAAATTATGTCTAGGTAGAGTAATATGAATATGCGGATGCGATACAAAGAGACCGTTCACAGCGTCCCCTAACGGGAATTTACGGAGTTAGATTTTTCCCGTATATGAAACTATAGGACATACATGACATTATTCAATTTCAAAATTGTAGTAAAAAGACAAATTATTACGAAAATATAATTTGCGAACGTGAAGGCTGTAAATAGAAACGTTTGTTTACTCGCGATTAGCGCTACCAAATAGCAGCATATTCAACGGGTGCAAAAATGTTAGTAAAGATCTAAGTCAAATAAACATACGAGCGATGTACGTGTTCCATTCATACATCATTCGTCTTCACAAAGTTATAGGCTCGCTAAATCCGTCACTTTTTTACTATGGGGCTGCTGTAAGTGGTCTCATCGTGTAATATATAGCCACTTTGCTATACTTAAGACTATAGAGTTGTCAGCGTACAAAAGTTAAGAGGGTGACAAAGCACTAAGGGCGAATTGTATAAATTAATCAAAAATCTGAAAAATAATCTCATACATGGTCATTGCGACACATTTCCCTGCACTATAAAAACAATTGTTGTATGGTTTCAAAATAAAACAACAAGTCCTAACCTTCTTAGCTAAACACTTTCAAGTCCAAAGGAAAAATGTAGTTATATTAATTTCTATTCTTTTATAAATCAATGTACCTCATATTTTAGGCATCATTAAAAAAGAAAATCCCTCTCCTTTCAAATTATTTGGTATTATTCTATCCAATTTATTTCTTTAACTATAAAATGAACTACTAAAAGTTAGTTAATGTCTTTTTGCATTTAACTATTTTATCTGACGCAATACATAGTATATATTAAAAGCAATAACTAAATGTTATGATTCCAAATAAAAATTTCTAACACTCATGTCAACTTCTGCTTTTGGAATAAAAAATTTCAAATCTGAGTGCAAAAACCAGATAGCTCCACTTATTTACACTTTTTCAGTTATTTTTATAAAGAACAAAATACTCTATCAATTGATGCAAGAACATGACAGCTCTAGGCAATGGCTATAGAGATATAAAGGCAAAGGAGCTGTACTTTTGCATTATATGATGCAATGTACAGTGTTTTTCTTCCTTTGTGAACAGTTTCGAAAATTAGGACTGTCTGGTTCTTACACCCAGATCGTCAATTACTACAGTGTATGCAAACACTTTAATTAAACGTCCTTCTATAATTGCGAATATTTTATTTTTTCAGGATCTTATGGAGCGCAGGCCTTTTTTTCTGTTTTTCTGAAACAACGAGGACTTAGCGTTGCGCAGATGTCCTTAATAACTGCAGCGAGCGTTGTTTTCCAACTCGTAGGCGGATCATTATCAGGAGTTATAGCTGACAAACTCGGCCGTGAAAAGCCAATTCTTTTTGCTCACATGGCGATAGCTGTAACCGTGTCTATGATTTTTCTGCTTATGCCCCCTCTAACATCCGACTCTACAATGCCACTGTTTCAGTTGCACAGTAGCATCGATGACGATTTTCCCAGATTGATTGCTGAGGCTTGGTGTAATACTTCAACAACTTTTGCCGAACAAAAAACTTGTCAGTTGTACTATTCTACGAATGTCAGCTACAATTATAACGATGATCACTGCTTCCCCTTCACCAGCATAGACACAGAAGTATTAGCACAAATTACATTTGATGCAAACAGCACAAATATATTTGAAAACATAGAAATATGCTATCACAAAAATGGAACAATGATACCATCTAATACGTCATACACAATTTGTGATATCACTTATTGTAAGCTTTTAGAAAAAGAATGCATGTCCAAAATTGCAGAGTGCTCTAATTGGGACAGCAAGACAATCTTATTGTTCGCAGTTTATGCCGTCCTTATAACTTTATATTTCACGACATTTTCTTGTATTTACCGCTTCTTTGAAGTAACTTGTATATCACTTACATCAGAACACCATGCCGACTTTGGTCAACAGCGCGCGTTTTCTGTCGTTGGTGCCTTGATCGGAATCTCTCTGATTGGATATGTCATGCAAGTGACTTCTGGAAGTGACAAAAATTACTCAATGGCATTAGTATTTTATATTTTGTTTATTACATTGTCAGCTTTAACGAGTTGGAATATAAATTTCCGTATCAGAACACCCGGGAAAAGGATGTGGAGGAAAAGTTTAGCACTTTTGAAGAAACCGGACATTCTGGCATTCATCCTCGTCTTGTTGGTAATGGGAACTTCTTTTAACTTCATGATGGTATACTCGAATTGGTATCTAGAAGACCTCGGTGCGTCCGAACTGCTCCTTGGTCTGGTGATGCCTCTGTCCAGTGTTTTCTGCCTGTTTCCGTTGTATACTTCCAAATGGTGGTTGCGAATTTTTGGAGAGCACAATCTCTTCATCATCGCATTAATCGGGTATGCGTTCTACAATATTTCATACTCGTTTCTTGTTGAACCTTGGTATTCGGTTTTGCTTGGAATCGTAGCATACACCTTCTCTTATCATCTTCTCTGGGTGGCCGTGGTGGAGTATGCGCATAGAATTGCACCAGAAGGATTGTATGCAACTGTGATTGTAATGGCTGGAGTTCTACACTACATTCTCAGTGAGTAATGTAATTTGTAACATACAAACTAATTTTTATTCTACTTTTTATTCTATTTTTTATTTAACTACTTTAAAAAAGATGGATATAGTTGTCAGAATAAGTAAACAAATTCTTACGAGACATAAATTTCACATAAAGAATGTTAAATTTAACAAATACCAGCAAAACTAAAAAGTATTAAGTTTGGTAAAAATATGTTTTTAATTAGAATAAATTTTGACTTAGAATATATTTTAAGAAAATAGAGATTTTTAAAAAATAACAAGGATCTGATTTAATTTATTTTTTCTTCATAACAAAATGCATTTGTATCTTCATTGCTTTCCAAGTATTTTGTAACTATAATTTTTTTCCGCTTTAATTTGGGCATTTACAAGATGAAAAATGTATGAAAAGCTTTCGAAAGATGCTAACTGCGGCTGTCACAGATTTTTTGTAATTCAAGCAACAAAACTTACATAAGTTAAGGAAATCTCACGTTGAAAAAAAAGCTTATCTTTTGACATTTACATTGGTTCAGCATAAAACAGAAGTAAACATTGTATTTCTTTAAATCTATAATATTACAATATTGTGTGCAAAGTTAGATACGATTAACAAACAATTTAAATACATAGTTAAAATTGTAAGTTCATGCCATTGCAGCTGAGAAGTGTAAGTGTAAGTACTTTAAAAATTGTAGCTGAAAACTGTAGGTGCATAAAAAGTATTATATATTAAAATTTGAATAGTGATTTCTGTGTACCGTCATTCAAATTCTATAATAACATGCTATGTCTTATTATTTTTGTAATTGAAATGTTGTTGCTTTTTGACTAGTATTAATTTGTTTCTATTATATTAATTTTAACTATTTCTGAAAATTAATTTCTAGGTAGAATGACTGCGAGTTTGATCGGCGGAATGGTCATGAATGCCTATGGTGGAAGAATTGCATTCAGAATGATGGGGATCATTAATTTTGTTACTGCTGTGTTTTACGGAATTTTCCGCTATTTCAGACGTTCTTACCTAAATAGATATGATTTGTAATTCGTTTTAAATCTTCGGTATATGTTTTCTATTTTTAGTATTTAATTAACCACTTAACAGTTTCTTTTATTTTTAATTATTTTGGTTCCACAAAAAAAAGCACATTTTTAGTGAACTATTTTAGAATCACGCCATTTTTATATTTTCAAATCTGTAATCAAAACTATTACGAAATTCTAGAGATTTTGTGTTCACTTTGTAATTGAAGTTGCATTCTTACAGTGATGTGAATAATACCTATTATACATAAAGAACTATTTGTGAGGAATTTTTTACAAAACAGACACAAATTCTTTAAAAATTGGTTCTAATTTCGAACACATGTTTTTTTTAACATTTTGCATCTTTATATTCGGTAAAAATTTCACAAAAGTTCTGAACTTGAGATATTTCTCACCGGAATTGTCCGTATATTTATCATTAAAACCACAGCAGATGTAGTTTCAGATCTATAGGTGACATTCCAAGAATTTTCTGAATTCCTTTCATAAACAGTAATAAAAATCCTCACCTATGACTTTTTCACGCTCATTGTCAGTTCATCCGGTTTTAACTAAATTTAAAAGAAATTCTAATGTAAAAGAATCGCACAAAAAAAATTAATATCAGTGAATTGGTGTAGAAAAGTGAGCTGCCCAACCAAGACACATTAAGAAAGTGTCTTTCCAAATACCCGTACGGTGCACAAGAAAAACTGTTAAGTGGTTAAGTTAATAGAAAAAAATTTCTTGCCATTGTATTTGCCATTTCATGTCTCGAAGTAATAATAAAATATGATCTATAATTTTCACACACAACATATATCAAAGTTACTTGCTACTTAAAAGTTAATACAACTTTCAGAACTCAATATGTTTAATTTTTCGGTAATGTTTATATTATTATATTTAAAATAGAATTCTTTATATCTATAATTTCAGTAAAATTATCGACAAAACATGTCGAATAAATATAAATTTAAATTGAGTTTCTTTTGAGTTAATTAAATATTAAACCAAATCTGAACCTTATGATGGAGTTGAGCGACTTAAGTCGTTAATAGATTTCCAGTTTTTCTGAAAACATAAACTTTAAATTTTTCTAGACACATAAAGAAAGAAAGTTTTTCATACATAAACTTTAATTATAAAAATAGTCAATGTTTAAATATTTTTCCTGGATGCTATACCTATTAACACAATAAAAATTATATATATATATATATATATATATATATATATATATATATATATATATATATATAAATTTCGGAGCAGTGACTAACCGTACTTTTGTCTCATGAAAATTAACGTTTTTCTTTTCTTTTAAATGCATTTAAAAATAATTAGTTTCCAATGAGTTTTTAAACCATTTAGAGAGTCGTTGACAGAGTTCCCATCTATGAGTAGCACCATTAAACTTTTTTTTATTTTGGCTATCAATGGCTATCAAAAATTTGCTAATATCTTTGCGTGTAGGGGTGAAGGGTTGGGCATGTGATAATTATTGTACGGACATGCTAGTATTTTTTAAGTTAATCTTTAAACAGTATGTTAGTTAATTTCATGGTTTAATAATCACAATGGTATGGGTAAATGGATACGTGAAAGATGCTGTTGATGCCCAGTAGATAGTAGATGAGGGAGGGCTGTTATTGCTCTATATTTCTCAGGAGGAAAAGAAGGAAAAGAGAATACATACTAGGATAGAAAACGTCGGTGCTCAATGGACAATTTCGCAGCCTGTTCTAGCATGTTAGTCCCCTTTACGTTTTGTTTTAAAATGAGCAGCAGATCTAAACCTCACGCATTACTACCTTATTAACCAGTGGTTCACAACCCGTGGTTCGCGGCCCACTGATGATCCGCGACAGGATCTAAAGTAGTCCGTGGAACTTTTGAACAATCAAAATGCATTAAAAAAAGCCAAAAAGTCGGGAATTATTTTAAGATGTTTTTTTACGCCAAAACAATCTGAGAAAATCTGACAATTTTCTGTTATAAAATAAATAAAATTTTGTGCATTGGTATCCAGTTTTATACTTTCTTATTCACCTTAATTCCTACAGATTTTAATCAGGTATTATTTTTCATATTTTGTTCAAAAAAGTTTTTTTCTTTAATTATATTCTAGCAAACAATAAGGTTTAAGTCCAATAATCGGATTGTTTTGTTGTGTTTTTATAACCTCTGCTTTCGTGGTTAAGACAAGGTACTCCGAGAGGGGACCATCACGTAATGCTGAATTTAATTTTTTGTTATTTAAGGTAAAATGCTATCAAGAAAGATAAATTTGTTTTGTAGTGACTACAAAAAAAATTAACAAGAAGATAACCTTAAAACAAAACAAACAAAAAGTAAAGCATAAGTGGAACCAATATAAATCTTTTCCAAAAAACGTTATTCCTTAATTGATAATTCATCCTCTATGAAAACAATAAAAACACATTATCCGTTGCCTGTTTATATTGCAATAATGTATTTTCTAACTAAAAAAATAAAGGATTTAATGTGGCAAGTGTCTTGACTGGGCCCGAGAAAGCTGTAGAGGAGCGGAGAAAGATAATAACTGCTTTATTTGTGAATTTTGCAAATAATATTCTTTAATTGTCATGTAAAATAAAAAAATATGCTACTTTTCCATTGAAAATCTAGTTTTTCTAAGTTCCCATAAGGATAAGTTAACATGTGCACCTTGTCTTACCCTACTATTTTGGGTGAGACAAATTACCAAATCATTTATATAAAAAAAATAGTGATACAATGACTCTTCAAAAATGATATTGTACTCTCATTTAGACAACGAATATTTAAATTAAATCTGACAAACACTAGATCGAATAGTTAGGCTACATCAGGCTATCAAGTGTTAGCTACCCAGTGTTACTTCACTTTTCCGTATACCTCACTTTTTAATCCAGAAAAAGATAAATTAGTGAACCAGATGTTAGTGAACCAGATGTTTTATTTCTTTTAATTATACACACAGCACCAAAGAAGTGCAAAGAATTTCTGCAGTGTTATTTCATAAGAATTCTCTTGTTGCTTATCAATTTGTTTTAATATGACCGATAGCTTTTTGTGACGCGTCGGACATAAAAGTTAATAAGACGGATTTACTCTCAACTGTCAAAACTTCAGGACTTAACTAGTTTCAGAAATTGAAGGCTTTATACGCATGCGTTCGCTGTTAGTTTTGAGTTAATAGTATAATACTCTTAATACAGATCTGAAAGGTAAGTTTTTTTAATTGTTTTAATTATTTATACAAGCCAATTTAAATATTTTATTGAACATTTTGAATCGTTTATGGAATGACTCTAAAGTATATTTTTTATATTGCTCGAGTATCGGTTTTTTTCCCTCGTTAAATATAGTTTAAAAAAATTCTTATTAATCGATTATTTTTTTAATAAAATAGATTATTAAGATACAAACTCGTCTTATAGAACATTGTGTCAAGAATATTGCAATACAAATTCAACGTTAAAAATATACAATAAAATACATAAGATCTAAACATGTTTCGGGAGATATATTTTCCCTTCATCAGCAGCATTCTGCTGATGAAGGGAGATGTATCTCCCGAAACATGTCTAGATCTTATGTATTTTTATTGCGAATTTTTAACGTCGTATTTGTATTTAAAAACAGGTTACTGTTAAACTTAAAATATAACATGTTCACTGCCGGTGCAGTCTACTATAGCCTATTACGTATTATTTTGAAGAACGTATTGCACGCCTAAAACATGGTCCGCAACAAACGTTTTAAAAATATAAAATTAATAAAATTAATATTAAATTAGCATATATTTAAAGTATAAAATTAGTATTATGTATAACTTGTTTAGGTACCTTTATCCATTTTGTTTTATATTTATCCATCCTTATCCAATTTCCAGTGGGGTCCTCAGGTCAGATTACGATGGAATGCATATTCCCGCTTCCTGAAAACGTGTTGTGTTCTTAACTGGATTTACTTTAATAATATTTATCTTTTCATAACATACTTGTTTCTTAATACCATTTTACACGTGCATTAACAATTTGTTTTTTTCCTCGTATAGTAATCCACTGTTAAGTTAGCCAGATATTAATAACTATTGTAATAAAAAGCATAATGTATTATATATAAAGTATTATATATATATAAATGAATTGGCGATTTTTAATACTCTTATCTACCTGTGTTGATTATTTAATTGAATTTTATACAAGGCAGGTTACAAATTTTAAAATTCCTTGACACAACCAAAGAAATCGCCCAACTTTAAAACTTTTAGTACTGTAATAACCACGTGGAAAATTTTATATGCGTTCAACTTCTCAAACGTTCAAGTTGTGTTATTCACATAATTAATATTTAAATTTATATGTCCTTGTACATTTGTAGTATTTTAGCAATTTTCCAACGCCAATTTTAGCAGTTTCTATAACTTTTATTCTATAATAAGTTAGTATTTTATAATATATTTAAATATCACTAGTTTGTTAAAATCTGCAGCGAAATGTAATAATAAGTATTTTTCTTATAAACCATATAATCAAAATTTGGTATGGGATACTTCTTATATATCTAAATAATTGAAATAGGAGATTTTGTTAAATCCAAACTATAATTCTAGTTGGTTATTATATTCATTGTTTACTTACTTAAATGCAGAGTTTTATAATCATATTTTAAATTTCTAATTCAAATATTTCTTTCCTTTGAATTGATGCACAAAGTTAAATAACGTTTTTATAATAATTTAGACAAGTACACTATCTTCTTAAATATATTCCACATTTTAAATAGACTAACTTTTAACAACATATGTTGATTTGACCTACAGTGAAACAATAAAAAATATACACCTTATAAGAACACGAACACTCTTAAAAGTTTATTAAATTCATTTCATATTTCTATTTGTGAGTTTATGAGGGGTAACGGCTAAATTTCTTCCTTAAAAAGCTACTGTTCTGCCGGCTTTAAAGTTAAATACAGTTGTTGAACAACTCTTACTTATTTTAATAGAATTTCCTAAGTAGACAATTTATCTTTTAGTAATATAATTTTCATTTTCTTTATTTGCTTGTCATTTTACACAGGTTTTCGCGAATGAGGATACCCAAGGAAAACCAAACAAGTCAGTCAGATCACAAATCGCAGAGAAGAGCAAAAACGTTCGATAGATGTATGCATTTCTATGGACCTCTGGGATTTTTGAAGTTTTAAAATGTGAGGGATATTTTTAAAAATGTTTGCTGAAACGGGTTGAGATCATTCTTTTTTTATATATAAAATGTAATATTAATATTATTTTTTAATATTTTTTTACATGTTTAGTTTTGCGTGAGAATGCGTCTCAAATATTATTAAACTTTTTACTTCATACCACATATCTATCATTTGCTCAGTTTTCGCACACAAGATTTCTTTAACAATTTTCATTATTATAAAAATAGGATTTGGGGTTCGGGATTTCCCTTAAGAAAAATTTAATTTTGTTTTGGTTTTTCATTTCAACTGCATTAATTGATTAGTTATTACAAGTTATTGATGGGGATCTGAGAGTAAATGTAAAATACAAATATTTTTTAGAGGATATTATGAAGCTTAATGAAGAAAACGAGAAGGATTCGGAAACAAGAGATGAACGAAAAAGCTTGAACATTGGAGTCGAGAATGTCGTTTTGCCAACGACTTCTGATATTTTTCCTAAAGAAAGTACAGTTGAAACTCAATCAAATGTAGGAATTTTATTTTTTAAATATTTCACTTTTAAAAACATTCTATTTTTAGTATAAAGGTAATTCTCAAAAAAAATTAAAAATGCGGTCTTTTGAATTCTATGACACATACAGATATTTTTATTATAATAATTCTATTTAAATTGTGAAAAAGAGCACATTTTTAAAATGTTATTTAATTTGTTTTAAAATAAAAAATCATTAAAACAACAACAAAAGTATGTACATAACGTTTCGTATTCGCTAAAATTTGTTTGTCCCTCTACTAAAGTTAAAAACACAAGCAGTTTTAACGGAATGAGAAAAAATATTTTGTTAATAAAAATGAAACCCTCGGAAAACCCTCGATTTTTTTGTATCTCTGTAACCCTGTTTAAATGAATAAATTTATTAAGGAATTTTTCCCTAAAGCTTAGTATGCTTTGTCCTTCAGAATTGTGTTTTTATGTCCACTATGTTACCAAAGTTTGTCATAGCCTAAGTTGCTAACAAATGGCACTACTTTGTTAAATGATTACCTATTTTTATGACCAACTTCTTCTATGATTGTAGGAAAATTTTGTTTTGAAAGAAAATATTGATTGTAATATTTTTTTTGTTTACAACTTGCAATATAAAATTAGCTTTTGTAGGAAAGAAATATTCCATATTAATAGAAACAAGATACACCTATTTTTAATGTAATTCATAATGTTTCCTACATTATTTCACAACGGCCATAATGTTAAATTGATTGACTAGCAACAAAGTGTTGTGTTTTTATTCATATAAATCACTGCTTATTATGTTTTATCTATTTTTGTATTGTTTGTCCACTCTGTTACCAGGTATGTAATTTAAATAAAATGTTATTTTAACTTCTAAATTGATTATTTGAAGCATAGATTGATAAATTCTAGTAACAACGAGTACAATAGACTAATGTTTGTAAAAAAATAATTCCTTATATTTTTGTCAGTAAGGAATTATGGGTTGAACATAAGTAACAGAGTGAACATTCAATAGTTAAATATTCTGATTAATTATATTTATTAAAGATTTATTGTACATTTATAGCACTTGTTAACTACCACATAATATAAATATAAACAGTGAAATATTTACTTGAACTTTTTTGAAAAAAAATATATTAATATGTTGTAACAGAGAGGAAATTTTTCATAATTTTAGAGAATAAACAAATAAATTCTGACATTTACAATGTGAAAAGTGTACGAATTTTAATAAATTTTGTTAAACAAAAAATAGTTTTCTAACCGAAATCAATTAAAAGTCATAGGAAAGGAGATGTATTTTTTTAATAAGTTGAAAGTTGGAATTGTAATATTTTTTGAGAATGATCCATAAACCTATTTTAATTTTTAATAGGATCTTTATTTTACACTGCACATCTACAAGGAATTTCAGTTGAGGATATTCAAACCTCTATTGCTAATGAAATTCGCTATGTTGTTTTGGTTTGCAGGTAGTATATTTTAGATTATTTACCTTTACTGTAAAATTGTTGCCGCTCACAAATAGATGCTAATTTATTACACAATTTTATAAATTAAAATAAATTATATTAAAGAAAGTTTATAGTTCCAAAATACTGATAGCCATAGATTAAATTTGACTAAAAAAATTAATTAATAAAATTTAATTGGTTGAAATTTTGGCGTCACATTGTAAAAAAAAGGTACTTCAAAATGAGAGAATGTACCTACTCGTTTTTCTTTGAGTAAACTTGCATCGTAAATGAACGATGACGTACTCAAATTTAATTAATCTTAATTTCTCAAAAATGAGCAGTTTTTATTTAATATTACTAATCTCAGCTTCTGTTCAAGCTGTCTTAAGACATTGACCCTGGTAAACTTAAAGTAGTTGTTCAAAAGACGGTTTTTCACTTTTTTTTATGCCGATTGCTTAAATGGAAACTGAGTTATTGCAACTGAATTATCTTATTTCCCATTCTTTTGTCACACATTTTTAACATTTCTTCTGTATATACCGTCTTCATCGCCCTGGTAGTTTAACGGATAGAACTCTGGACTGCGGAGCCTGAAGATCCAGGTTCGATTGCCGGTAAATCTTGTTTGTAATTGTTGATATTTATTGAAAGTGATTTATGAAGGCAGCCTGTGTTGGCAAGCACGAACTTATTTTTAATCATTGTACTCATTTTGAGTATATGTATCTTTCAAAATTGAAACTTATGTATTCAAAGTCATTATAAGCATCGAATATACTGAAAAATGAGCACATTTTACTTATTTTCGAGTACCTATTTTTAACAGTCTAACTTTCTCTAAAATCCCTGTCGTCGAGTTGGTAGACAAACTATTACGAAAAAAGTTGTAAAATATATAAAATTTATAATTCAAGATGTCTCCTAAAGTAATTTCTTCCCCCTTAACCTTCGAACGTCGGCAGTTATAATTCGTAAAAATTATGTCTAGGTAGAGTAATGCGAATAAGCGGATGTGCTACAATGAGACAGTTTACAGCGCCACCCAACGGAAATTTATTGAATTAGCTTTTGCCAATATATAAAACTATAAGACATACTTGACAATTTTCAATTACAAAATTGTAGTAAAATGACAAATTATTACAAAAATATAATTTGCGAACGTGAATGCTGTAAATAGAACGCGTACAACGCGCGTTTGTTTACTCACGATTTTCATTGTTGCCTTACGAACCTCGCTACAGACCAGGTTTTCAATAGGTGCAAAAAGATAAGTAAAGATGTAAGTCAAATAAACAAACGAGCGCTGTACGTTTTCCATTTATACATCATTCATCTTCGCAAAGTATACTTTTGTACTAAATGAATACTTCCCTAGAACTTGATTGCATTCATGCATTGATTACATTCAAGCATGTCCTATAAATTTAGAAATAGATCCGCTAACTCCGTAAGTTTTAACGGTAGGGTTTCTGTAAAAGATCTCATCATATAATGCATAGCCACTTTGTTATACCTAGACAATTATTATAGAGCTGTCAGCTTCCAAAAGTTAAGGGAGTGACAGAGGACAATCGGAAAATTGTATAAATTAATCAAACATCTGAAAAATATCACATACATGGCCATTGTGACACAATTAAAAAACAATTGTTATATGGTTGATAGCTAGAACATCAAGTCCTAATATTCTTAGATAAACAAACTTCAAGTCCAAAGATAAAACTATATTTAAAATTATATTAATAATGTATCAATATATACACAAGAAAGTAACAAATAACATTTCTATGAGCAACTTTTAATCAAGAACACAAAGACAGATAGACAACCAGCAGAGCAGTTGTACGTTGCAAAGTGGTTCCACGTAAATGTGTCCTAAAAGTGAATTTTGCAAATATTTTTTTTTCAAAGTTGAAATTTTTATATTTGATAGAAAAATAATTGAATTTATTATATTTTGCATTAACAGAAATTTTGTACATATTTTGTGGCAATGGTGCCCATTCAAAATGGATGCTATGAAATGAAATTGAACTTGTTTACATTTACATTGTTTATACTCCTTGATTCCTAAGATAAGTTACATTTTCTGAATATTTTCAGTATGGATTTGAGAAACACAACTAATGTACAATCAAATTCCCTTTTTTATAAAAATTTATCTTGATCAATTATTGATTTAGAACCAAATGAAATAAGTATTTTTCAACTGTAGTGTAAGTCACAAAAAAGAACAAAAATTCTTCTAATTTTTCTAAATTGAGCCACAATTTAAAAAAATTCAGTGGTTTCCCCCTCTATACTAATTTCTATCAGACTGCAGTTTTGATTTTTAAAAGAATGAAATTTTGTAGTGAATATTAAATAAATTAAAACTGTATCGTAAGTCACAACGTAGAGTAAGTCACAACTATATGCTGGGTTTGTAGAACAACATAGATTACAAAATGTACATTAACAATATTTAAAAATAACATCACAAGAGATTTTATTTTTAAATATTGTTAATTATTATACTTTTATTATTTAAACTGTAAATGGCAAATAAAATAGCAAAATAAAAGAAAGAAATTAGAGAAAGAAAAAACTGGAATATTTCAAGCAGTTAAAGATAATTAATCTAGATAGCAAAGGGAAAGTTGATCAAAGGGATTTTTAAAGAAAAGAAGAGGGACGAGATAAAAAAAATACAGTTAAAAAAGAATTTCCGCAGCCGCTTTAAATGAACCAAGCACTTTTAATCCAAATTCAGTAGATGCTCCTAAGAAAGCCTATCAAAATTGTAGCTCATTTGGTAAAGATATTGAAAGAGTCAAGAAAAGTCTACCTTAAAGCCCAAATAAATGTAAGGCCATTGAAAAGAAAATAGCACATCAGTTTACACCGGAGATAGCTCAACCTGCCTGCTCATCATTCAAGAATTACTGCACTAAGCAATGAAATAAAATCTTTGATAAAGATTTTCATGAAGTGGCATATAATACTCCTGGAATCAAGGATATTGTTATTCTTAGAGAACTGAACGAAAAAGGAGAAAGCCTAAGAAAAAAGATAACAATCGAGGAGAACTTAAAAGTGGCAATAGGGTATAGGTTTCATCAGTGGCGTTACACAAAAAATATTTTGGGGAGGTTGAAACAAAAAAAAATCCCAAATTAACGATTCGAAATTCTCAACCCTACTATTCGAAATTCCCAACAATATGAAAATTCCCAATTCCAACTTATCGACATTTTTCATGATTTTTATATATATTTTAGGTAATATTAAACAGTTCTCTCTCAAGTATTGATTTGTTGCACCCATATTTCAATGCAGTGTCCGGTATGAGGTCTAATTTAAATATAATCTTACAAGTGGGGCAATTTCTAATATTCCCTAGCTTTGGTTTTTGGAATTTGAAATTCCCAACTTTCAATGTTTCCAGATAATTGGGAGGGTCGGACCCCCCCCCCCCCCCCGGTGCGACGGGCCTGGGTTTCATATGTAGGAAGAAAAAAAAGTTAAACATTTTGCTGAACTATTCATTTATAAAGAAGGATCTACAATAAAAGTGGATTTTTGCAATGCACAAAAAATAATTTCCATTGGCCAGAAAAAGCAGGTGCTGCAAATGTTGTAATTGTTGAAAAAATAAAAAATTTGACTGACCGAAACTTTGATTGTAAATTCTATTACAGTTTTTCACATTATAATTTTCAAGTTATGTAAAGTTTTAATTTAATTTTATTTATATAATTTTACCAGTGCTTATTGTGAGTGTACTGTAAGTCAAGTTTCAGTTGTAGTGTAAGTCACAATTCAGTTGTAGTGTAAGTCACACAGATTAATTTAAATTAAAAAAAATTGAAAACACATCTAGAAATATACTTTTTACCTGATTAAACTCCAAACCCTATACAACGAAACTGGTATAACATATTTTTTTTTATATCAAAGCATGAGGAAGAAAACGTAAATTGAAATGATATCCAAAAAATCGTGTTCTTTCTTGTAGTGTAGTGTAAATCACACTGTGACATTTTTATTTAAAAAAATTAAAGTAAAACAAAATGAAAAAAGTTTACATTGTCAAAAAATAGAATATATGTCTGATATGTCAACTGACATAAAAAGTTTTTTTAAAACACAAATTACTTTTTTTAAATAAGTTTACAATGTGATATAAGTTGTCACATGTAGTGTAAGTCACGCTTGGACTTACCCATATACCCCCATATATATATATATATATATATATAGAGAGAGAGAGAGAGAGAGAGTGAGAGACAGAAATACAGACAGACAGATATATAGATAAACAGATAAATAGATAGATAGACAGATAGATAGATAGATAGTTACATAATACATAATACATTAATACATAATATATATATATATATATATATATATATATATATATATATATATATATATATATATATATATATATAGAGAGAGAGAGAGAGAGAGAGAGAGAGAGAGAGAGAGAGAGAGAGAGAGAGAGAGAGAGAGAGAAAGATAGATAGATAGATAGATAGATAGATAGATAGATAGATAGATAGATAGATAGATAGATAGATAGATAGATAGATAGATAGATAGATATATAGATAGATAGATAGATAGATAGATAGATAGATAGATAGATAGATAGATAGATAGATAGATAGATAGATAGATAGATAGATAGATAGATAGATAGATAGATAGATAGATAGATAGATAGATAGATAGATAGATAGATAGATAGATAGATAGATAGATAGATAGATAGATAGATAGATAGATAGATAGATAGATAGATAGATAGATAGATAGATAGATAGATAGATAGATAGATAGATAGATAGATAGATAGATAGATAGATAGATAGATAGATAGATAGATAGATAGATAGATAGATAGATAGATAGATAGATAGATAGATAGATAGATAGATAGATAGATAGATAGATAGATAGATAGATAGATAGATAGATAGATAGATAGATAGATAGATAGATAGATAGATAGATAGATAGATAGATAGATAGATAGATAGATAGATAGATAGATAGATAGATAGATAGATAGATAGATAGATAGATAGATAGATAGATATGCTTAAAAGAACGAACACTTACACTGTTAAAAATAGGTACTTGAAAAAAGTTAAATGTACTCATTTTATAGTACATTCAATACTTATAATGACTCTGAATACATAAATTTCAATTTTGAAAAAGACATGTACTCACAAATGAGTAGATGATTGCTTGCACAGGCTGCATTTATAGATCACTTTCAATAATTAACGAGAATTACAACTAAGTCTTACCGGGAATCGAACCCAGATCCTCAGCACCGCAGTCCAATGCCTTATTCGTGAAACTAGAGGGCAACGTTATAAAGATAAATGTTAAAAAAGGTGTACCAAAAAAGATTAGGAGGTTATATAAAATTGGTTATGTATTCTTTAATTAGATCTTATGTATTTTAATTGCGCTTTTTTAACGTTGTATTTGTATTTTAATTGTTAGACAATTGAGTTGTATTAACTCAGTTTCCATTTAAGTAATCAACATCAAATAATGGGTAAAACCATCTTCTGAACAACTACTTTAATTTTGTCAGGTTTTATTAACTTTGGTTGAAGAGAAGCTGAGCAATATTAAATCACATTGCTTATTTTTGAGAAATTACTTTGTTGCATAACCTGTTTATTTGTTTAATAAACAGTACAGGTTAAAGAAAAAGGTGGTTATAAGTACTAAGCATTACCTTAGAAACATTTTTCTCATTGTAGAGAAATCATAATTTCAATTTAAGGTTGCTTTGCTTCTCTTATTCCAACTTTTTATTAAGTTCAATTGGCAGGCTATTGGTTTTAAAAAAATGAACAATACTTTTAATATTTTTTGTTGTATTCAAAAACAAATGTTTTGCTGTTTTTGATGTTTTGTTAGAAATTCTTAATGAAACTGTTTATCAATTCTTTTATAAATCTACATACCTTATATTTTATGCTTAAATATAAAAAATCCCTTTCCTTTCAAATCCATTGGAACAGTTCTATCATATTTGTTTCTTAGATTATTTAATGACCTACTGAAAGAAAATGATAATATTTTTTTGCATTTAACTATTTTATTTGGCACAATTCAAACTATATATTACAATAAATAACTAAATGTTATAATTCGAAATATAAATTTCTACCACTCATGTCAAATTATGCTGTTGAAAAAAAATTGAAGACGTGCTTGCCTAAACAAGACAGCTCTAGTTTTTTTTTTCTAATTTACAATTTTTTCAATTATTCCTAAAAAAAATCCTCTATCGATTGATGCAAGAACCTGACAGCTCCATGCAATGACTATAGAGATATAAAGCCACAGGAGCTGTACTTTTGCATTATCAGATGCAAAAAATGTACAGTGTTTTTTGTTCTCTGTGAACATTTTTGAAAATTGGAGCTGCCTTGGTCTTCCACCCACCCCTTTAATTACTAAAGTACATGCAAACTCTATAGTTAAACATTTTTCTATAATTGCTAATATTTATTTATTTTCAGGGTCTTGTGGAGCGCAAGCCTTTTTTTCTGTTTTTCTAAAACAACGAGGACTTAGCATTGCGCATATGTCTTTAACAACTGCAGCGAGCGTTGTTTTCCAACTTGTGGGTGGATCATTATCAGGAGTTATAGCTGACAAACTAGGCCGTGAAAAGCCAATTCTTTTTGCTCACATAACGATAGCTGTAACTGTGTCTATGATTTTTCTGCTTATGCCCCCTCTAACATCCGACTCTACAATACCCCAGTTTCAGTTGTACAGTAGCATCGATGACGATTTTCCCAGATTGATTAGTGAGGCTTGGTGTAATACTTCAACAACTTTTGCCGAACAAAAAACTTGTCAGTTGTACTATTCTACGAATGCCAGCTACAATTATAACGATGATCACTGCTTCCCCACCACCAGCATAGAGAAAGAAGTATTAGCACAAATTACGTTTGATGCAAACAGCACACATATATTTGAAAGCATAGAAATATGCTATCACAAAAATGGAGCAATGATACCATCTAATACGTCATACACAATTTGTGATATTACTTACTGTGAGCTTTTAGAAAAAGAATGCATGTCCAAAATTGCAGAGTGTTCTAATTGGGACAGCAAGACAATCTTATTGTTTGCAGTTTATGCTGTCCTTATAACTTTATATTTCATGACATTTTCTTGTATTTACCGCTTTTTTGATGTAATGTGTATATCACTTACAGCAGAACACAATGCCGATTTTGGTAAACAACGCGTGTTATCAGTAGTCGGTGCCTTGATCGGACCCTCTCTGATGGGATATGTCATGCAAGTGACTTCAGGAAGTGACAAAAATTACTCACTGGCATTAGTATTTTATATTTTGTTCATTACATTGTCAGCTTTAACGAGTTGGAATATAAATTTCCGTATCAGAACAACCGGGAAAAGGATGTGGAGAAAAAGCTTAGCACTTCTCAAGAAACCGGACATTCTGGCATTCATCCTCGTCTTGTTGGTGTTGGGAACCTCTTTCAACTTCATGATGGTATACTCGAGTTGGTATCTAGAAGACCTCGGTGCATCCAAGCTGCTCCTTGGTCTTGTGATGCCTCTGTCCAGTGTTTTCTGTCTGTTTTCGTTGTATACTTCCAAATGGTGGGTGCGAATTTTTGGAGAGCACAATCTCTTCATCGTCGCATTAATCGGGTATGCGTCCTATAACGTTTCATACTCGTTTCTTGTTGAACCTTGGTATTCGGTTTTGATTGGAATCTTAGCATACACCTTCTCTTATCATCTTCTCTGGGTGGCCGTGATGGAGTATGCGCATAGAATTGCACCGGAAGGATTGTATGCAACTGTGATTGTAATGGCGGGAGTTCTCCACTACATTGTCAGTGAGTAATGTCATTTGTGACATACAAACTATTTTTTATTCATAAACCTCAATCTAAATAAATTGTATTTAGTTCAAATTTCCAAATTTTTCGTTAAAAAATGAAAACTTTATTAAAAAATGTTAAAAACACGAACCAAAAATTTTAAACACAGTTACAAGAAAAGCGATATATAAAATATAAGTAACTGAGTAATTATTTGAATACAATATTAATTGGTATTAGAATTATTAATATATTTCTATATAATTCGGAAAATGGTAAAGAAAAGATTTTGTTTGTTTCGAATTTTTTAAATTATTTAAATAAGGTAATAATCTCGTTTCTTTTATCATTATTAATAATTTCGTTCGGTTATCTTAATGTTTTTCTCTTACACAACTTTTTATTTTACTTCTTAATAGTAAACTACTTTAAAAATGATGGATAAAATTATCAGCTTAATTAAAAAAAAATCTTACGAACGTGTATTAATGTAACACATGTTTCGGTAATATTACTATTCATAACCCATAATTTTAAGAGAATAATTCATAAATAATGTAAAATTTAAGAAATACCATCAAAACTAAAAAATATAAAGTTTGATAAAAATATATTTTTATTTATAATAGATTTTGACTTAGAATATATTTTAAGAAAATATAGATTGGTGAAAAATAACAAGGATCTAATTTTATTTATTTTTTCTTCTCAACAAAATGCATACATATCTTCATTGCTTTTTAAGTATTTTGTAACTATTATTTTTTCCTCTAAATTGGACCTGAGCAGCTGAGAAATGTAAGTGGAAGTTCGTTAAAAATTGCAGTTGAAAAGTGTAGGTGCATAGAACGTATTATAGTTTAGTAGTTGAATAGTGGTGCACCCCCTTAATATTTTATAATTGAAATGTTGATGATTTTTGGCTAGCATTAATTTGTTTCTATTATATTAATTGTAACTATTTCTGAAAATTCAATTTTTTTTTTTTAATTTCTAGGCAGGGTGACTGCGAGTTTGATCGGCGGAATGGTCATGGATGCCTATGGTGGAAGAATTGCATTCAGAATGATGGGGATCATTGATTTTGTTACCGCTGTCTTTTACGGAATTTTCCGTTATTTCAGACGTTCTTACATGTAATAGTAATAAATATTAATTCATTTGAAATCGTTAGCTTATTTTTTTTTATATTTAGTGTTTACTTAACCACTCAACAGTTTCTTTTTTTAACCGTTTCGGTTCCACAAAAAAAAACATTTTTAATGGACTATTTTAGATTAACACCACATTTATATTTTCGAATCAGTAATCAAAACTATAACCAGATATAAGTTCGAGAGATTTTGTGTTTACTTTGTACTTAAAGTTGCCTTTTTTCAGAGATGTAAATAATACCTATTATAAAAAAATAGGAATACTTTTTCAAAATTAAACAATTTAAAAAAAAAATTCAAACTCATGTTTTTTTTAACGTTTTGTATCCTTGCATTCTACATAAATTTCACAAAAGTTCTTAACTTAAGATATTTCATCGGAACTGTGAACTGTTTCTATATTTATTATAAAAACCTCAGCAGATGAAATTTCAGATCTATCGGTGACATTCTAAGACATTTCTGAATCCCTTTTATATACAACAATAAAATTCATGACATATGACTTTTTCACGCTCCCTCTCAGTTCTTCCACTTTTAATTAAATATATATATAATATATAACACTTTTAATTATATAACATATAAAAGTAATCCGAGGGTAAAAGAATAACACACAAAAAAAGGAAAATCAGTAAATTGGTGTAGAAAAATAAGCTGCCCATGGGCCGTATGCGCAAATCAAGAAAGTCCCCGTACAGTGTACCATCAAAACTGTTAAGTGGTTAATAGAAAAAAATGTGGAATAAATTGTCAAATGTAGTGTAAGTCACGCGTGTAATTACCAATAATCAATCTATTAAATCGTTACTTTTATAGGAGAACAATCCAAACTTTAATTTCTATTATTTGATAATTAAAAAAATCTGATCATACATATTTTTTGTGATTTATTTGAATTTAACATTTCAAACGAACATTTCTGCAGAACATATAACTTTTGTTTAAACCTTAGGTCTTAAATAGTACCTAGCAGTGCTTTTTTTTTTAATTTTTAAAAAGGTTTTAATTTTTTATGCCTCTAAAGGAGACAAAAACAACACTTGCCATTTTTTTAGTATAAATTTACAATTGTTACACACACGACATTACATTGTTAATACACACGAGTGCGCATTAGGAACTGGTGAGTTTAAATGAAATGTTTATGGTTCGCTTCTTGAATTAAGTAGTTATGTAATATTTATATATGTAAATAATATATTTGTCTACATATATTTAACCAAAATTAAATTTCCTTATTAATTTTCTACCACTTTAATTTATTTTTTATTTTTTTATGAAATTTAATTTGACAGTTATTATAAAATATATTTCTGCTTATAATAACTCATATTTCGAAAATTTAACAATGCGCAATGTGCATTTTTTGTTGACCTTTCACCGATTAACAAAACGTTCATTACAAATGTAATAATATAAGTTAAAACGCTAAAATTTTAACACGTGGAGGCTTAAATAGTCGTGAACTTAAATATATTTTCACCTGGAACGTTCGTTTATCTGTGGGGCTATCACCTTTTGCTAAATACATATATTACTCAGTGTAAAAACACATGAAAAAGACATAAAAAGGTTAATTATGGTTTATTATTATTCGAGAGCACAATAGTCAGCATTGACTTACCAGACATCTCAGATAAAGAGGTGCCAATTAGGAGTTAAGATTGATTAAATTAACAAGTAATAAGTTAACATAAAGTTAACGATAAGACATATCTGATACATTTGACTCTTACAACCCTTCCATCAGAAGATGAAGGTAAGTATTTCAAGAGAGAGAGTTTATTTATAGATGCTTACAGACTGTATATCTATCTGAATCTGTCAGAAGGTTGTGAATGCCAGAGATTTGTGTGGTGTAAAGTTCGCCCCTTGGATTCACAGGATCCTGTCCCCCTGCCCAATTGGTCACTTTAGGACAAGCCATTTATGTCGGATTTTCCTCCTGGAGTTCGGTGTACGAAAGGACCACATAATTTAAGTTTACAACACACTTTATCTCCCTAAAGTCTACACCTTCTTATTGAATATAACCATTCACTTGGTTTTATGGTGGTCTTTCCATTGATGCAAGCTAGGATGTATGTCGCTAAGAAAAGTAGGATGGTATGCTTGCGTCACACCACAATCCTCACCCCCACACACATTTTGGGAGAATGGGGTTCACTGAGGCAGTGGTGATGCGAACTGTGAGATTTAGCAACAAGAGAATTCACAGGATCCTGTCCTCCTGCCCAATTGGTCACTTTAGGACAAGCCATTTATGTCGGATTTTCCTCCTGGAGTTCGGTGAACGAAAGGACCACTTAATATAAGTTTACAACACACTTTGTCTCCCTAAAGTCTGCACCTTCCTATTGAATATAACCATTCACTTGGTTTTATGGTGGTCTTTCCATTGATACAAGCTAGGATGTATGTCGCTAAGAAAAGTAGGATGGTATGCTTGCGTCACACCACAATCCTCACCCCCACACACATTTTGGGAGAGAGGGGTTCACTGAGGCAGTGGTGATGCGAACTGTGAGATTTAGCAACAAGAGAATTCACAGGATCCTGTCCTCCTGCCCAATTGGTCACTTTAGGACAAGCCATTTATGTCGGATTTTCCTCCTGGAGTTCGGTGTACGAAAGGACCACATAATTTAAGTTTACAACACACTTTATCTCCCTAAAGTCTACACCTTCTTATTGAATATAACCATTCACTTGGTTTTATGGTGGTCTTTCCATTGATACAAGCTAGGATGTATGTCGCTAAGAAAAGTAGGATGGTATGCTTGCGTCACACCACAATCCTCACCCCCACACACATTTTGGGAGAGTGGGGTTCACTGAGGCAGTGATGATGCGAACTGTGAGAGTTAGCAACAACAGAAAGAGAAGGCTGAGGTGATGTGATGAACATTGTAGTGGCAGAAATAGGGACACCATAATACCCATATGGTGTTATAACACCATAGGGAAATAGGGTGTACTGATGAATACTGGTGTGAAGAAGAAAGAGCACTCATCTGTGTGGCTGGGCACTCTAAGAAGTTGTCACGAAGTCATCCGAGACTTTAAGATGTAGAAAGTGTTTCCATCTGGGCCTGGCAGAGGGGATGTATCAATCTGAAGATGAAATGGAGAAGGTAGGTGTAGCTCGGCTCAACTGTACTGTTCAATCATTAAAATAATTTATTTTTCACAAAAAAATCTTGGTCACTTAATAAAGTGACCAAGATTCACTTAGACCCATAATAAAGCAATTCGTAAAACTCGTAGAATTTTCCAATTTAGCATGCGTTTTCTTCAATATGTAAGGTATGGTAATAAAATAATCGTATTTTAAAACAAATTGATCGAATTTTACTGTACGTGTTTACCTTAAATTAATAAAATATATATCAATCGTGAGTGTTGAATAACATTTTCAATAATATCATTATAATACAATTTAATTGTGTCATAGAAAAATTTGCAATTAAATTGGGCTGACGTAAAACTTCATTAGGTTTTTCAAATTAGTATAGGTTTTTCAATCAAATTTCTTACAAAAAAAAAAGCTTATATGGTATCAAGTTGCCACGGATTTCTAAATATGTACATTTTTTTAAAGATTTATTACTATTTAACATTTGTAATTAAGTTGAAAGCATAAGTTCTCATTTATATGAGATTAAAAATCACAAGTGAGTAGTACTAATAAATAGTTGTTTAAAAAAATTGAAAAAGTTAATTTAAGAAAGTTAAAATAAAGACTTTCTTTGAATTCTCAAGTATAATCTGTGAATATTGTTACTAACTCATAAATGAAAAGAATTGCGGATTAATTATTCAAAAACATTTAATGACACAATTTAAATAATTACATAAAAAAAAATTTAATAACACAAAAAAAATGGTAAAAACTTACACTCACAGTTATATTACCATATCGTAGTACGTTAATTTAACTCAAAATGTATACCATTTTAAATTTTAATTCTACTTTCTCAAGGATAAACCGCACACACAATATATCAGAAATTAAATATATACATATGATAAGACTCATAACTTTAAAGTTTACGGAAGTTGCATGTGCTACAAGAATGAAGAAATACTTAACTATGATTTAAGAAATGAATTTATCTTAATCAGAAAACAAACCCTACTTCCTGTTTCCAAAAAAAAAAACTGCAAATGTATAATAATTTTGTCGATAAACTGTTAAATAGGCACATTGGACAAAACCTTTTTTGGTGACCAGAAATAAAATATTATTCAATTTAGTAGGTATTCTTAATTATTATGAACTAAAGAGTAATCAACAATCGCGTTCCCAAGATATGATTAAAACAATTTCAAAATTTATTATATAAATGAAACAATTGTTGGAAATTGGAAGAACAGCTAGCTCGTAAATGGAGGGTTGAGAGATCGCATTGGGAAAATGGGATCGAAAATGGGCATTGATATCCTATAGTATTATCAAACTTTGAAAACGTAAAAACAAAAACTTTAAAAATATAAAAACATAAAGCATTAAAAATAAACATGCCGATTACTAAAGTTTTGCCTACTATTAAATTCAAAACTTAAAAATAATAAATTAAATTATTATATTCTCTATTCTAAAAAAGCACATAAGTAAAAGTCGTTTAAGAAACTTTTATATCCAGAAAAAGTTAAATTAGTCAACAGAAAGTTGTATTTCTTTTAAGTAGACACACAACACCAAAGATGTTCAAAGAATTTCCTCAGTGTTATTTGCGCATACTCTTGTTGCAATAAATTTTAATTAACCTCATAGATAGCGTGTTGCAAAGTCTCATACATAAAAATTAAGAAGACGAAGATACATTTAATCGTATTTATTCCCGACTGTCCAAACTTCAGAATTTAACTAGATCAAGAAATTGAAGACTTTATAAACATGCATTCATTAGTTTTAAGTTAATACTGTACTATAATATTCTTGGTACAGATACTGAAGGGTAAGTTTTAAGTTTTAATATTATTTCTATACAGCAATTAAAATGTTATAGGGAAATTTAAAAATATTTTTTAAATGCATAAAGTATTTTATTTGGTATTGCTTACGTAACACTTGGTTTTTATTTAGGTGTTTTTTTATTGGTTCTTGTTTAAAGATTTAGCTGTTGATTGAATTTCTTTGCTCAAAATAAAATATGTTCATTAATTTTAATTTAAAGAAATAAAATTAGTTTTAAAAAGTATAAAATTATTGAATATGTTTATGTATCTGTTATGTATACGCGTTTTAGCTATCCTTATCCATTTTAAGCCCTCGGGTTAGACTGCATTTTGTCCAAGGTGTAATATTTGAAATATTTTGTTAAAAATAAAATAGTATGTTTATTAATTTTAATTAAAGTATATAAAATTAGTTTAAAATAGTATAATATTAGTAGATACGTAAATGTATCTGTATCATATATATTTTTAGCTGTCCATATCCATTTTGGGTCCTCGGGTCAGACGGCATTTTGTCCAAGGTGTAATATTTAAATGGACAAAAAGGTCCGAAATTGGAATAAAGTTAAAAACAACATGTCTTCGGGACGTTCCAGCCTATCAAAGACGTGTTGTTCTTAACTAAATTTATTCTTTCTAAAATTTACATTTTTATTATATACACTTTTCTAAAGCCCATTTTACAGGGGCAGTACCAACGCTTATTTTTCTCACTTGTTAATCCAGTCTAATAGTTTTAGTAAAAGTGTATAAGTTTGCTTTGAAAAACACACGTTTAAACACGCATAATTTCGTTTGCATGTTGGACATCATGTTTTTCTTAATCTATCTGATTCATATATTTATAAATTGTCCAAAAATATCGTCTTAGTTATAGGTTTCTTGGATATTTTATTTAAAAAATTATAAATACTTCTTCGTGTATGGTTTGTTTTGTACAGCTAATTTTTTAAATTGTATCCTTAACTTCATATCACATAGAAAAAGTGTTAAAAATGTAAAAATAAATCACATGTTTTATATGCACAATGTATAGCATTTTTATATTGTTATTTATATATTAACAATAATAAATTTTATGAGTAATAATTTAGTTTTCAGATGACTCCAGTTCCCCGTGAAAAGTCTTACACGTAAAGAGAACTCTCCAAGTTATGTTGACAAATCTAACTACAATCCATTTCATTAATAGTCAAATGGATTCCTAAAAGTTTGTGAGATATAAGCAGAAATTTCCCATCCACCATGATTTCTCAAGATATAATTAAAGATTCAATAAAAGGGAAAATCCAATCAAACGTAAGTTCATCAAAAACTAATTAAATTTCTAAAGTAATTACTATAATTTTCGTTTATATTCATCTTGCATATTCGTTGTATATTTGCAAAGGAATATTTACCCTTAAATGTAAAGTAGATCTTAATGACGTTGTTTACTTACTATTGCTTATTCTTATAACTTATTACGTAAATTGTCTGCTAGTGTATTCTTTTACGGGTACACGTACAATTGTTTCTCAAGTTACTGACAAGTTACAAATTTATATTCGAAATTATTTTCAAGATAATTGATGCCAATTTTTTAAGGTTTTTCTTTCATTCTTACAACATGACAATTTAATAAATAATTTTAAAAAATAATGCAGAAGGAATAAGTAATTAATCTACGTTAAAAAATGCATTTGTGTTTATATAAAATATTTATTTTTTTAATTTACAACAGACAAAGTTTCACTTCACATTGAATATTTACAAGGGATATAAACTGCGAATACACAAACCTCTCTTGCTGGTGAAATTGGCCTTATTCTTTTGGTTTGCAGGTAATGTATTTTAAGTTTTGGTTTATTTGTATTAAAAAAGTTATATCTACACTACAAAATATACTTTTCACTGTAAAAAAAAAATAACATGTTTGACAACTCATATTATTATTATAAATTTTAATAATTTAATTAATTAATAATTTAATTAATTAATAATTTAATTAATTAATAATTTAATTAATTAATAATTTAATTAATTAATAATTTAATTAATTAATAATTTAATTAATAATTTAATTAATTAATAATTTAATTAATTAATAATTTAATTAATTAATAACTTAATTAATTAATAAATTAATTAATTAATAGTTTAATTAATTAATAATTTAATTAATTAATAATTTAATTAATTAATAATTTAATTAATTAATAATTTAATTAAATAATAATTTAATTAATTAATAATTTAATTAATTAATAATTTAATTAATTAATAAATTAATTAATTAATAGTTTAATTAATTAATAATTTTATTAATTAATAATTCAATTAATTAATAATTTAATTAATTAGTAATTTAATTAAATAATAATTTAATTAATTAATAATTTAATTAACTAATAATTTAATTAATTAATAATTTAATTAATTAATAATTTAATTAATTAATATTTTAATTAATTAATAATTTAATTAATTAATACTTTAATTAATTAATAATTGTATTAATTAATAATTTTATTAATTAATAATTTTATTAATTAATAATTTAATAAATTAATTAATTAATAATTTTATTAATTAATAATTTTATTAATTAATAATTTTATTAATTAATAATTTTATTAATTAATAATTTCATTAATTAATAATTTTATTATTTAATAATTTAATTAATTAATAATTTTTTTCTACTCATTTCAAAATTGAAACTCGTGTACTCGAACCGATAATGAATTGAAATATTGTATTGTAATTTATTTGTAATTGTAATTTGTGTAATTGATAATAAATTGTAATTGAAAATGAGTGCATTTAAATTATTTTCAAATATCAATTTTCGATAGTGTTCTTTGAAGATATTTTCGAAAAACATAATAAAATACAGTCAAAGGGATACAGACCAATCAATCCTCTTGTAATATTTCCGTCAAAATTTTAAAAAGGAATAATTTAATTTGACTGTCTTAATTAAGGATAATATCAATCGAAAATCTAATAATTGCTAAAATTAGTAAAACAAATATGTATAAAAGTTGTAAAATTAACATTAGCAAAATTTTTTCCGATTATTTCCCTTGTCGAGATCCAATCGCGGATCCGCCTTTGGTTTTAGTCCTGTATCTAACATTCTACTTCTATAGTTCAAAAAGTGTTTTTAAAAATTAAATCATTTATATTTGTTAGAATTTGGTTATTGCCAAACACTGCCTTTTACAGTATAAAAAAAATAATTATCCTCTTGCATTATTCGTAAATATGTCTTTTGCTTTTTCAGGAAGTTTTGGTAAAACGTCCTTTATCTACGTTTTCTTAAAACAACGCGGACTTTCCGTCGCTGATTTATCTTTAGCTATCGCTGCAAGCGCCATATTTCAATTCTTAGGAGCTTCCTTGTCTGGAGTCATTGCTGACAAAATCGGTCGTTCAAAACCAGTTCTTTGTGCTCAGTTGCTTATCTCTATCTTAATGACGTTTACTTTTATGCTCATGCCTCCACTTGCATCCGAAACATCCATGCGCCATTTCGAATTGCAAAGTAACTCAAGTAACCATACACGCCGTTTGATGGCCGATAGCTGGTGCAATATTTCAGACATTGTTTCCGAGCACAAAAGTTGTAAACTCTACTTTCCCACGAACGTTAGCTATACCCCTAACAAGCACTGTCTTCCCATAGATAATGAATCAGTATCTCGTAATTATTTCAATACTAAAAGAGCAGATGTTTTTGAAAATACAGAACTATGCTGTCAAGCGCTTGGAGCATCAACAGCGACAGATGCGTCTTACACAATTTGTAACTCAACATTTTGCGAGAAATTAGAAAAAGAATGCATGTGTGAGAGGGGAATGTGTTCGAATTCGGAGAACAGAAGAATGCTATTGTTATCAGGTTACACTCTCCTTGTAGGTCTTGATTATATGTCAGTATCCAGTACATTCCGTTTTTACGATTTAGTAGTTAAATCTCTTGTAGAAGAGCATCGTGCCGATTTTGGTAAACAGAGAGTATTTTCTATCCTTGGAACATTGGTAGGACCATCCATGATCGGATATGCTTTGCACTTTACTTCTTCTAGTAATGACAGAAATTATTCTTTGGCGTTTGTGTTCTCAGGAGTCTTTACTGTGTTGTCATTTTTGTCGATCTGGAGCGTAGACGTCCGCGTGAAGTTACCTGGCCGGAGAATGCTAAAGAAAACAATAGCCCTCCTCAAGAAACCAGATACCTTTGCATTCGCCTTAATCTTATTGGTGTTGGGAACAAATTTTAACTTTATAAATATTTACTCAAGCTGGTACCTGGAAGATCTCGGTGCTTCCAAGATCCTCCTGGGTTTGTTTACGCCCTTGTCCAATGTTTCTTCTCTGCTTTTGCTGCTTACGTCCAAATGGTGGGTGCAAACTTTAGGTGAGCACAATCTCTTCATCGTCGCATTGCTGGGCTACGGGTTGTTTGGGGTCGCCTTTTCTTTCCTCAAAGAACTTTGGTTGGCGGTTTTGTTTGGCGCCGTCGCTTACACATTCTCGTATCATCTCTTGTGGGTGGCCGTCATACATTACGCCCACAGCATAGCACCAGAAGGATTGTATGCAAGTGTTTTTGTCACAGCAGGGACATTTCACTTCAGTGCCAGTGAGTAATATTTTTTATGCCAATACTGGTATATAATTTATTATTTTATAATCCAAAAAAATATTTAGAAACACTGTAAGATCACATCAAATAGAAGATCGCTTTGAACGATATTTCTTTGCTAAAGAGTTTACTTTATATTTCCAAGGCATGTATATTATATAGATATTTTATTTATTATTATTTTTTTGGATATAGCTTCCAAAATACACCCCAACGCTTTAGATTAAAAAAAATCAACATCGAATATTTTTATCGATTTAAAATTTATGTCTACTGCTAGAAAAATTTAAATCCTTGAACGAGTTAAGTCGTTCAGCTCCGCTTGAGGGTTAAAAAATTAGGTATTTTATGTTAAAATAAAATAATAACTAAAAGTTGCCGAGGGGACGAATGCCGTGAAATGGAGATTTTTTCCGAGTTACTAGTCTAAAACGGACATTCTTATATCTAAACTATCTTTGTTAGTAATCAGTATTTGGCAAAGAAATTTATAATTGACATAATTGACAGTTTTGAGAAAATGTTTTTAAAGTTTGAGGCTCAGTCTTGTTGCAATGTTATGGAAATCATGGAATTGTTTGATTTGACGGTATAGAAAAGCTAGGCGGCATTGATATATATTTCATTTACAAGTTAAAAGTTGATACAGTCAAAAAACCATTTAAAATTGGTCCTTCTTTTCCATACCACATATACTACCTACTTTACAAAATACTACATTCAATGGCACAAATGATAAAAGAAGATGCTTTAACCATTAAAATATCAACAATCTCATACTTTAAATTGTTTTTTCATCGTAGAAAGATTGTTTATGCAGAGTCTTTTTGATAATGTTATAATAAAAATTCTGCTTAGAAATTATATAATGCTAATATAACACATTTTTCCTGTTTGCCGCCATATATGCATAATATTTAATTTTAAAAAAACAGAGGGAGCTTATATTTAGCAATCTTACTGTTTTAGGTATATTCTTGAAATATCTTTTATATTTTTTTAAATCTCCCAAACATTCCCATATGGAAATGTAAAATGCTAAAAGTTATTAACATGTTTCTGCATATGATAAAAAGATTGACAAGAGAATTATGTGTATTTTTTGCCAAAACAGTTAAATAATAAAAAACACGATTAAAAATAACATTATAATATATATCTTCTGTGATTTTTTTATCCAGTTACTGATCTTAGAAAATGACATTTTATTGCTGATAATTAATGTGTATTTTATCAACAATTCAGGTATCTAATTTGTATTTGTTAGTAATCAGTATTTAGGTAATCGTTTTGTTTCAAATGGGTTTGTGCATATCACTCGCTATATTATACTAATCGTGCATTATATGCACGTGAAACTTTTTTGAGTAAATCGCAAATACTATCAAAACTCAACAATTGTTAATGTGTAAATTATAATTACTGTATAATTTATAATCTAAATTTTAATTTTCACATTATACTCGTGGAGCAACTGGAATAAGGATTTAGATGTTTTTACAATTGGAAGTATCGCCATCTTGAATTTTTTTAACAAAGTCGCTACATTCGTATTTTAATCAATCAGAAATCCCATTCCCAAACATTCATGTTCAGGTTTGCTGGATATAACTGCTTTTGCATCTGTATAAAAAATTATTAACTTTGTATACAGGTGCTTTTTTAACTGAGTGTCTTCTTTTTTGAATTTTTATTATTAAATAACGTATTTTACTTCTTTATTATATTTAAAAATTGAATCCATAGTTGTGGGATTATGAGACAGTAAAGACAGGCTTTGAAGATATAAATATACGTTTATTTGCCTAAACCGCAGCCAGGCTATTATCTTAAGGACCGCAATACGTCCTATCTTCTCCACTGCCTCACCTAATCTGAATACATTCCGCCAGTGACACGCTAGGTGTCGCTAGTAGACTTACATTTAGTGTCGCCATCTGGTGGTGACTTCCAACACTACATAGTTACAAAATATTCATTGATACCAATATCACATTTTTATCGAATTTTTGGATAGAACAGATTTTGAATTTGGGCCACTCACACAGTCAAATCCTTGAATAAAATAATCTTTTAACAAAAAAGGAAAACCGACTTTAAGGAAAATGCACTAAAAAGTAACAAATATTTTTTTAATTTTAAGAACAAGTTGAAGAAATTGAATTATTTAATATCAATTGTATACTTAATACTACTGTTTTTAAAATCGACTTCAAAATTTGGATATATTTTTTGTAAATTAGCACCAACTTAAAAAAAAATTGATAAGTATAAAATTGATATTAAACAATTCAATTTTTAATTTTTTTTGTAAAATTGAAAATTATTTGTTACTTTTTAGCGCATTTTTCTTGATTTCATTTTCTTAAAAAAATGAATATTTTATTTTCCCTTTTTAGCTTTTAATTTAGCAGGGGGCGCCTTGGCCCCTGCTATTATTCACCAAAAGTATTAAAGCTATTGTTTACATTTTTCCACGTCTCGGATCCTATTTAATAAATGCTGGGTAAAAGAAATGTCATAGATTTAAAATCTTTATTCAACAATGAAAATATTTTGAAATTTTGGAAATTGTTAAAAAATGTGTGATTAATTGATATTTCCGGATATGTAACAGCCGAATAACTGATTATTTCTTTTCTTTTTTTTGCAAAAGTGGATTTTTTCACTATTTTACAAAAAAAGAATTTTCGAAATCGGACAATATTTTTTTAAAGCTATCCGGTTAATTGAGAATTCCGGATAGTTAAATGCCGGATAACACCGGATATTTTTTTCAAAAAGTTCCCAAGTGAGATATCCCCTATCCAACAAAAAAAGTATTTTCAAAATATCTGAATTGAAACAATAATCTTGTGCGAACATACATAAAAAATACATAACCGTCGAATTGATAATGGGTCTCCTTTGGCGCGCTTTGGCGGTTGGTTGGCGAGCTTCTCAATCCGTTAAAAAATACGTTTTTTTTAATATATACGACTTTTTAATGATAACTTCAATGTAGAAACTAACTAGATCAAATGCTTGAAATAAACATCGTTTATCACCAATGTATATAAAAATATAAAGCGTTATATTCTGGATGGAAAATTAGGTTTTAGAATACTAAATATAAATTATGCAAATTATTTAAGATTATTTTAGTAGATTCTTGATAATTTATTATTATTATTTAACTTTTTTTTTAGGCAGGATTACTGCAAGTTTGATAGGTGGCATGATCATGGATGTCTATGGAGGAAGGATTGCATTTAGAATTATGGGGATCGTCTGCTTTATAACTTCTGTTTTGTACGGAAGCTTTCACTATATCAGACGTTTTTACTTTCAAAATGTATAGGTTTGCAATGAGTGCGAAAACATCCGGACATTTCACCAACTTTTTAAATTAATTTTTTTCTTCAGGCCTGAACATTTCTTTTGTCGTTTCCATTTTTAGTGTTGCAACTAATAAAAAAGGAATAATTGGAAATTTGTTTTATTTCATGTGATAATTTAGTTAATAAGTTATACTGTGTTATATTTGTTCTTTTTTAAAACCTTTGGTCATGTTTTAAATAAAACTAACTTTTTAACTTAACATTCTCTTTCTAATTTCGTCTTAGGACGAAATTTTGTATTTCTGTCTCGAATCATACTCTGCAGATTGTGGTCTTTTTTATTGTACAAGTAATTCAATAGTATTACAATAGTATATTGGCATAGTATTACAATAGTATATTGGCATAGTATTACAATAGTAGACAATAATAGAATACAATTGTAGATTGAGAAAAAGGATTGTCAGAAGAAAATTTGCGCAAATGTAGATACGTCTGGTCAGGGATTTTATGTGTTAAAGGCACTGAAAAAGTAATGCACAAAACAATTTTTTAATTTTTATTATAAAAATTATTGCAAACATGTACAGAAAATTATTTAAAGAAATTTTAATTTATAAGATTTATCTACTCACAGGGCTTATCATTTTTGTCCACTCTAAATATAAATAATAATTTTTTTAAATAGTAAAATAAGCTTTACATAAAACAATTTTATAAAATAATAATCTTATGCAAAAATAATCACATTTTGTTTCTGTAGTTCGTATGACATTTGCATAATTTAGGAAAATGTATGAAAATGTGAGAATAATGTAAGAAAGTATTTTTCTATAATATTTGTATCAGTAAAATATAAACCATTAAACTTATAATTATTTACTTATATTCATTTATCCTTTGAAAAAGTAATAACGGTCAAATTTTGTATTAATATTTATTATTTTGCTACATTCACTAATACTTTATTAATAAAGGTAATAAAAATTAATTGTTTGAAATTAATTGTGATGTATAGTTAATTTTATGCACACTTCACATAAAACCAATATAAATTTGATTGTTCCTTGTAAAACATGGCGGAAATATATGAATTCTGTTAATATTCTTTAGTAGTGTACCTGTAAATTAACATACAAACTCTATAAATATAACGGCTTGAAAATTGCAAGTTAACAGCTACTGAAGTATTTGTGTAGTTTAAAATGTCCCGTTTGGCATAGGGGATTTTTCATTTTCAGCGCACAAAAATTAGAATTTCAATGATATAATGTGAGGTAAAATACAACCTTCTATATGCTTTCTTTTATATGTTTTCTATTAAAAATATAATTTTGATAATATAAACGACATTCAATAAAATTGTGCACTAGTAAAAGTAACTTTTTTTACAAGCTTTTTATATAAATCTTACAATAATTATAGTATAACTTTGAACATGTTCTTTTATGAAACTAAAACATCTTCCAATACTGGTTTTTGTTACATCCAAGTTTGAACGAAATTTGGTTTTTGAAATTATGAAAATATTTCCTCGATGTTCGTTTTACAAAGCAAAAAGGTAAATCTTGAAATAATTATTTTTTGGCGAAGAAAGAAAGATTCTTTTAAATTTCTTTTAAACTGGTACTATAACATTGTTTATTAAATTTAATAAATTAAATAGGAACAAGGTGGAATCAAATTGTGTATTGAGTCTTTCATTTTTCCAAAAAGAAATTTATTTATGGTACATCTGTTAATTTTTATTCAAATAAAAAATAACTTACTTTTGAAAATAAAAAAAAACTGTTTTGCTCTACATTGTAAGCTAAAAGCTGTTGAGCAATGTGTTAACAAACATAAATATAACTTTTAAATTTTGGTTTCATACCATACTAACCTAAAATAAACATTACTTATAATATTTCCTAACACACAAATATTAAAAAATAAACTTATTATAAAAATGAACAATTATTATAAAATATAAAATTCTGATTATTATTATTATTATTATACTAAAGTACTGCACTGAAAAATGATACGCATGAGTTTTAAGGACTTTACTTTCATGACTTTCAAATAAATGATACATAGTTAAAATAAATTTACAAATTTCATTAAAACTCAATACATGAAATTGCATATACTAAGTGGATGACCAAAATTTTTTTTAAATAAACATTAAAATAATTTAACATTCAAACTGACCATTTCATATATTTGATTACTGTAACTATTGCGAGTAAGAACATCTGAAACAGCGAAAACATGCATACAAAACTGCGATAACTAAGTCAGTGCACCCCATCAATCTGAATGCAATTCTTGCACCGTAGGCATCCATGACCATACCTCCAATCAAAGTAGCAGGGATCTTGCCTGAAAATAACAAAAATACTGTTGCATCTGCACGAATATGTGCAAGTAATCAATGCTAATCAATATGAAGAAACATGCAAATAAATTAACATGAAATATCAAGATATAGAATGAACAGTTGCACAGATGTAATTACAATTTTAAATTGCATGCAATTATTTAGTTTATATGCACATAATGTACCTAATTTTTTAAAATTTACTTAATTTTCCATTATTAGGCAGCTATATCTATCATTTGACCATGAGGTGTGGCTCCAATTTCAACAAGTTGCCTAATAATAAGTTGAATACCATTCCAATTAACATTATAACCAAGATTAGTTGCAAATTTTAAACACTCTTATCTTGAAACTCTGTTTCGGGGCTTTTAACACTTGGTGGCTAAGTCGTCCAAATGTTCAATAACTTATTAAAAATTTATTGTATCTGTATTCTGATGTTAATCAATATTAGAATGGCATATGCATTTCATATATTTGATAAATAAGTAGAGATGTACACTAAAATCATTGAAAAGAAAATTGTCCATCCTATCTTTACCATTTTTCTATTTTTATATTTATTTTTGACGTTAAAATTACACTATAGCATATATTACTTCTGGTCAAACAATATTTTATAATTTTTTTTTTAATTGCTATTCTTTTGTTGTTTGATAGTTCAAACGTATTCTAAAGTGAGAAAAATAAAAGTGTAAACAATAGTAAAATACTATGGCTAATACAAGATGATCCTTATAAATAGAGGTCATTATAACGAGTAAAAAATATTCGTTAGATATAATATAAAACAATTATAATTACTATATTCAACAAAAATTAAATTATGGATCAAAGTAGGGGTTAAATAAAACAGTTAAATGATAAAACTTTTGATAGTTTCTACTTATCACCCATCACCTATTACATTAACGGTCGTTACTTCAGTACTACATTTGTCTCTTATCATTAAAATAATTTAAAATATTTAAAATTTCTACTACAGTATATCCTTATTGTAATAACGAAAATAAATATTAATCACTTGCCAACAGAAAAGGGTTTAAAGTATTTATCAATTTTTATTTGAACAAACAACCTTTTGTATGTTTCAAATAGCATCAACATCGGCGAAAGAGAAAATTTACTCACTTACAAGGTAGTGGAGAACCCCCGACATTACGATGACAGTTGCATACAGTCCCTCTGGAGCTACAGTATGAGCATACTTCACAACCGCCACCCAGAGAAGGTGGTAAGAGAAAGTGTACACTACACCTCCAATCAAAATAGAATACCAAGGTTCGACAAGAAACGAATAGGAAATGCCAAAAAACCCATACCCTACTAATGCCATAACGAAAAGATTGTGTTCTCCTAATATTCGCAACCACCATTTAGAAATATACATAGAAAACAAGGCAAACACACTGGACATAGGCATCACTAGTCCAAGGAGCAGCTTGGACGCACCGAGCTCCTCCAGATACCAATTAGCGTATATCATCATAAAGTTAAAAGATGCCCCTAACACTAACAAAACAAGGATGAATGCCAAAATGTCCGGTTTCTTCAGAAGTTCCAAGACTTTTAAACACATCCTTTGCCCTTTTTCTCTCATACGGATATTTAAGTTCCAACTCGCTAAAGATGATAATATAGTAAATGAAATATAGAAAACAAATACCGATGAGTAATTTTTGTCACTTCCAGAAGTAGCCTGCGTGGCATATCCCATCAGAAAGGGCCCCAACAAACCACCAAGGATTGAAAACATGCTCTGTCTACCAAAATCGGCATTGTGTTCTGTTGTAAGAGATATCACAGTTACATCATAGCAACGGAAAACACAAGAATGTGTCATGTAGTGTATAGTTATAAGCAGAGCATACACCCAAAACAATAGGTTTGAGCTGCTGTCCCGATTCGAGCACTTTTCAATCTGAGACTTGCACTCTTTTTCTAAAATCTCACAATAGGTGAAATTGCAAAATATGTATGATGCACCAGATGGCATTATTGCTGAGCTTTCGTGGTAGCATATTTTTATATTTTCAAATATCTTTGTACTGTTAGCATCAAATGAAATGTGTGATAACGCATTATTATCTATCCTGATGGTGGAAAAGCAATGATCTTCATGAGAATTATAGCTCGCGTTCGTAGAATAATACAATTTACAAGTTTTCTGTTCGATTGAAGTTGTTGAAGTATTGCACCAAGACTCGTCTATCAATTTGGGAATATCGTCATTGTTGCTGCTACGCAACAGAAACAGGGGTTTTGTCGTGTCGGATGCTAGTGGTGGAATAAGTAGAAATATAATAGACACAATTACAGAAATCGCCAAGTGCGAAAAAAGAACAGGCTTTGCACGGCCTATTTTGTCGGCAATAACTGCAGATGAAGAGGCACTTAAGAGTTGGAATACGCCGCTTGCTGCAGTTATTATTGAGATATGTGTAATGCTAAGTCCTCGTTGTTTCAGAAAAACTGAGAAAAAAATCTGCATTCCAACGCCTCCTGAAAAAATAACTTATTTGAGTCACCGCTGAAAATGTTTAGGAATGTCATTTCAATGCCTTTTACAGTTAGATGAAATGTTCACAAATACCATACATTTACAGAAGTAGAAATTTTAATTTGGAAGTATAACAATGAGTTAATATACTGGAACTGCGCTGTACAGCCTCAACTGATATCTGAGTAGATAGTGTGTGTTGGGGGTTGGCAGGGGTGCCCATCCCCCTCAAACCCAATGGCGCAAATCCCCCCCAAAAATTATGCCCAAAATCCCCCCCTTTCAGGTTAAAGTTCGGACACCCTCTCCCATCTTCAGGTCATAGGTAAATCCCCCCCCTTGTATTGTGCCCCCCCCCCATCTTAATTACATTATGTAAATTCACTCCCCATTTCTATCTCCAATTTTTCTTTTTTTATTATTATTATTCAACATGTACCAGACCAGCAACTTTTAGAAACTCCAATAATCTCCTGGTTGCATTTTCGTTTTCAACAAACGCATTTATATAAGAAGTGTCACCATTAGGAGTGTGCCACAGGTGCCGCTGCTTTATGTGGGGTCCCGCGTTGACAAGGAAACAATTTCTTTAAAAAAATCAGAAAATCGGTTTTTAACGTGAAACATCTTAAAATCGTTTGCATGGGAAATCAGGATAGAAATATAATAAGGTTCCATTTCGACACGTGTCGAATAGCACACGACATATATTTGGCTTCGTTTAATAGGAAATAGGTGCTCATGTGTATAAAATCATGATATAAAGCAAATATACGAGACGACGGCGAGAGGGGGGCGGCGAGAGACTGTGGCGTCAGACGAAATAGCTTGTTTATCTTCCTTATGTTGGCGACCAATCAATATAATCTGCTGTAATGACATTCTTACTCCGACTTATTTCTCCTTCGGGTTTTTTATGCATAATTTAATTTTAATAAATTAGAATGCTTTGTTACGAATTTTAACTAAAATAATATTTTAGAGAACAATTAAAAAATTATTTAAAAGCAAAAAAAAGTTCTGCCATTGCTACAGAAAATTTATACAATGCGCTTTTTCACTCTATTCATGTAAAAATGGTGCAAAACTGGTCTAGCTGTAAAAATAACAACCTTAAAATCTGGTTCTGCTAAGGGCGGCAAGAATGATAGCAAAGTTAGTTGTATGAGTTGATGAATTATAGTATAAAGTGGACGACCTTGTTTTTGTATAATTTTGTTAAACATGTATTTGATATCAAAAGGTCACAACGCGTTGAAAACAAATTTAAAATAAGAATTTTTTCATTTAAATTTCAGTTTTTAATGCTTTTAGTTGATGCTAACTGAGGAAATTAACTATTTAAAAACTTTTATAGTTACATTGTTTAATCATATAGACTCTTAAATGTTAATTGTTTTATTTCAGGAAAAATATTTTCGTGATGATGTCAATTTATATTTTGCATTTAAACTCTAGAAATCTTTGTGGTATTATAAAATTTTATCAAAGATATTTTAAAAGTAAGAAATATATCTATATTGAAAGTATTGTATTTATCAGAAAATCAAATTATCGAAAGTTAAATAAATAAAGTATAATTTTGGCCAAGCACTTAGGTATAGAATTTCCAAGGAGGGGGGGGGGGGGGGGGGGTTTGTGGACCCCCCCCCCCCCCCCCATTGATTTCATTCTCCATGGAATTTATTAATTTTCATTAGTAAAAAGGAATACGTTGGCATTTGAATATTGAGGGGCAGCCACAGTTTGAAATTTAGTAAGTTAATAGAAGTATTTTATAATATTTAATATAGTACTTTAAGTATATTTTGCATTAAATGATCTTGTAAAACTTTTATAGTGACTGACAAAAAAATAAGACCACAAACTATTTTGAAATGGCACTCGCGCTTTTGGAGAAATTCGAATATTATTTTTAAAATTTATTTCAAACGATACATTTAATTGAATAAAAAAATTCGACTATATCTCCGTTATATGTCGTTTCATTGCTGCGAAAATGGAGGAAAAAGGGAAAATTCTCAGCAATTTTAACGATTTGAAATTATGATAATTCAATTCTTTAAAGTATATGAATATTTTTACTGTAATGTTTAGATTTAACCAATAATACGCACTTTTTTTCAGTTTTGCTTCGTACTTGCTATTTTGAAATGTTTTAAAAATATTAAATATAATTTAGAATAAATTAAAATTTATTTTTATATTATATTTCGTTAAAAACAAAATTAAATTACGCAATGAATAATGTATATTTTAAATTAAAGGCATTTAAAACATTTATTTCATAAAGTTGTAAATCATATATAAAGTTAATCAACCATATGAGGTAATTTAGGAGGATTTTGGGATGCCTCCAAATATGAGTTTTTATTTTAAAGCTTATTATTCAATATCAAAGCAAAGTAATTTACAAAACCTTTACTATTTTGTAAAACTTTCAATGTCAAAAAGCGAGCAGTTATAATGTACAAAAAGGAAGTTTTTGAGCTGAATAACTGCACATAATTTTATACACAGTTTTATAAGGGGCTACGAAAATAAATAACAAAACTATTTTCTTTCTTTTCCCATTCCTGGAAATATTTCTGCTAACTATATATTGTCTAACTACAAACCTGTATTGAGGTTGAACGGGTTGCAGCCCTTTTTGAACACTGGAAGACAATTTAGCTCCCCCATTCTTATATTTGGATATATTAAATATGACTATTAAATGCAAAACTTCATTTTATCGAATTTTCAGAAACCTTATAAAATTAAACTTTAATTTAAAAATGCCGTATAATATTTATCCACTTACCACTACAGTTTCTCAAACTCAGAAAATACTTTTCATTAAGGTTTTTTCATTTTTACAATTTAAATAATTGCAAATTTGCTCCACATTTCAACAGTAAGTTCAGAAAAACCAAGCATTCTTGTTGACTGAAATATATTATCTGTTCTTTTACTGTAACACCCTTCAAGTTATTAAAACTGATTCGACCGAAAAGACGAAACCCAAATATAGTCAAATCGTCTACACTTACTAGTAAACAAACGTATGACAGTAATTAGTTTCTAGTGGAGTTGTATATAAATATCGTAATTTATGTTATACGTGTTATTGAGATGAGGAGACAGTCTTCTTCATTGCAGTTTTTTTTAAAAACATATGCCTCATCACAAGCGGAAAAGTTAAATTTGTTGTAGTCAGCGTTTTCTTTTCCAAAGTGTAGTATGATAATAGGAAGTGTTTTAATAGTTGCTCAGCTAGGGAATCGAATCGAATCAGCATAAAAATAGAATCAACAAATTGACCCACCCTCATATTTTTCAAAGCAATTGCTTAGATGTTTTGTAATGTAATCGTAATTTATGATATAAGGATATGAAATGAGATTCCAGGTCCTGAGTTTATATCACTCTTCATATTTATTATTATTTATACATTCTTTCTAATGGAAAATTTATTGCCTCACACCGTTTTTTAATTTCAATCTCAGCACTGAAGTGTATTCTGAATGTTTGAACCGGATAAAGATCAATAAACGTGTACGTAATTTTTTTTACAATGTCGTCAGCTAATGTGCCGAAGAGGCGTTTCTCGAAATCGCTGGAAATTCCAGTGATTGAAGGCACATTATATAATGTATTATACTCATTAAATAATTTTTTGCCCAAAAAATTTCCCCCCTAAAAATTTAAAAATAATAATAAAAAAGCCATGTAAAAAAATCCCCCCCAAAAATTTTGATGGCGCACCTTGCGCCATGATCCCCCCCTGTGGGCACCCCTGGGGGTTGGGGGGGGGGGTTATGGCGGCGGGAGAGCCGTAACCAGATAAATATAAATTACAATCTCATAGCAACAAAAATATGTTTAATAAAAATTTGTTTAATAAAAAAAAAATTGTGTTTATATAATATTGTTATTGCCATACATATTATACAGAAGAAAAAAAAGCTAAAATTGTATTATTGTGTACTGTTGCCAAAAATTTAACCAATTTTAATATTTTAACTCTTTTTGGTTTGCTTTTATTGATAAAAAATAATATTTTGAAAATAATAATTTTACTTTTTTTTATAAATAATATATTGTCATCAGTTTTGAAAGACAATGACCTGCAAAATAACAAATAATGAAAAGTATTGTACCTGCAAACCAAAAGAACAGAGCAAATTTCACAAGGAAAAGAGATTTGTGTAACCTCAAATAATAATTCTTGTAGATATGTAGAGTAATATGAAGGTCCTGTTAAATATTTAAAAGAAATAATGTTAAAAATAGTACGAAAGGTTTTTTTTAAGTGTAATATTAAAAACAATAGCATTACTTACTTTTGATTTAGTATCCTCTATGGTTGCTCAGCTAGGGAATCGAATCGAATCAGCATAAAAATAGAATCAACAAATTGACCCACCCTCATATTTTTCAAAGCAATTGTTTAGATGTTTTGTAATGTAATCGTAATTTATGATATAAGGATATGAAATGAGATTCCAGGTCCTGAGTTTATATCACTCTTCATATTTATTATTATTTATACATTCTTTCTAATGGAAAATTTATTGCCTCACACCGTTTTTTAATTTCAATCTCAGCACTGAAGTGTATTCTGAATGTTTGAACCGGATAAAGATCAATAAACGTGTACGTAATTTTTTTTACAATGTCGTCAGCTAATGTGCCGAAGAGGCGTTTCTCGAAATCGCTGGAAATTCCAGTGATTGAAGGCACATTATATAATGTATTATACTCATTAAATAATTTTTTGCCCAAAAAATTTCCCCCCTAAAAATTTAAAAATAATAATAAAAAAGCCATGTAAAAAAATCCCCCCCAAAAATTTTGATGGCGCACCTTGCGCCATGATCCCCCCCTGTGGGCACCCCTGGGGGTTGGGGGGGGGGGTTATGGCGGCGGGAGAGCCGTAACCAGATAAATATAAATTACAATCTCATAGCAACAAAAATATGTTTAATAAAAATTTGTTTAATAAAAAAAAAATTGTGTTTATATAATATTGTTATTGCCATACATATTATACAGAAGAAAAAAAAGCTAAAATTGTATTATTGTGTACTGTTGCCAAAAATTTAACCAATTTTAATATTTTAACTCTTTTTGGTTTGCTTTTATTGATAAAAAATAATATTTTGAAAATAATAATTTTACTTTTTTTTATAAATAATATATTGTCATCAGTTTTGAAAGACAATGACCTGCAAAATAACAAATAATGAAAAGTATTGTACCTGCAAACCAAAAGAACAGAGCAAATTTCACAAGGAAAAGAGATTTGTGTAACCTCAAATAATAATTCTTGTAGATATGTAGAGTAATATGAAGGTCCTGTTAAATATTTAAAAGAAATAATGTTAAAAATAGTACGAAAGGTTTTTTTTAAGTGTAATATTAAAAACAATAGCATTACTTACTTTTGATTTAGTATCCTCTATATTTTCATTAACAAAAGACTCAGAAACCATGGCTAAAGAGAAATTATCCAATGCACCATTCGAGCTCTGTTGATCACTTCCAGTCTTCGACTTCTCTTCGTTATCTTCGGTAAGCTTCGTAAATTCCATTACACTAATTTTTTCCCCTCAGTTGTACTACGTTAATTGGTTTACAAACTAAAAGAACATAGTTTATATAAAAATAAAAATGAAATTATTATAAATTTTACAACCAAACTCATGTGCAATGTTTTTTTTTTAAAATAGGATTATTGAACACTTTATTGCATAGTGTAGCATATAAGCTACACAACTTTAAAATGACCGCTGTTGTTGTAGTTGCATCTATTGAGTTTTATGTTAACTATTATAGTATTGTCACATAGCTAACGATGTGCCTAGTTCTTATAACCACCGCTAGGTCCCGTATCTTTCTAAAATGATTGTGATAAAGACAATTAGTTGTTTTGAGGTCTGTTGTTCTAAAACTGGCTAGTTAAGGTGAAGTTTCGAAGATTGTTTTATTATTTATAAGTATAATATGGTTCTACAAAAACTCCTAGCTAATACCAGAGGTGTGTAGATGGTATTTAACTATATTTTCATACTTTTTGAAAATTATTTTAGTAGTTTCACATGATGTTGCACATACGCTACACAACGGTTTTAATTAATTATTTAATTAAATAGGCATTTCGATTTTTTTTTTTTGTATATTTGCTCAGCGGTGCAGGGGGAAAAAGAAAAAAAATATTTCATTGAAAAAGAAAAAATCATGCACTAGAGGGTTAAAATTAAAAAAAAAAGAGCTTTAAAAGTAATTGGTCCCAATCAAAATATTTAGTACGCCATTTCTTCTACTAACATCTGAAACAAGGATGATCAAAGTCTAGAAACCTAAACAATTCTAGACAGGGCCGCTCTTAGGGGTGTGCAACGCGTGACACTGCACAGGGCCTCGCGTTTTAGAAGGGCCCCGCGCTTTCCAGAAAAAAAAAATAATAATTGTTAAAAAGAGGAAATTATTTTTAAATCTTGAACTTCTCTTAAACGTACATATTTTATAATTTTTTTAATTAAATTTTAATTGTTTTATAGATTTATCTATCATCAAATATCCCAACGCTTCCAATTTGAAAAAAATATGTAAATATAGGTCGGCTTTTTACGAAATCAAAATTTACGCGCATTTGTTGGATAACCTAAAGATCCATGGCGGATTATAGATGTCCCTGATGTTTTATTTGTTTCAAACATTATAAACTGCATAGTGTATTACATTAGAACAGCATTCTTTTTAATAGGATTTGCGGAATTAAAAAAAGGCCCCGCTGCAATGTTTGCACCGGGACCCACTTCTGCTAAGGCCCTGATTATATCCGAGCATGGCCATATGACGTAGTTAAATGTCACACACTATTATTTCATTCGAATTTAAAACGCTTGCCTCTCTGGTTCTTTTTACATGATATTCTATTTTTAGTCGTTTGATTCAGTTTTTGTGGTGCCATCTTACGTTAATAAATTCACATAAATCAACGGTCAACATTTTATTACCCGAACAATCCCAAGCTTCAGACGATGAAATTAAGTTATGACATCTCTTCCATTGAATGAATTCCTTCGTTAGCCAAATCCGTTATTTCGACGAATTATATATTCTTATAAAAGTTTGAAAGATAGTAGTTTAATATAGTCTTTATTTATATTTCAGTTGAACTACCTTCGAACTTATTAAGTTAATTTTATATAGTTTTTAAAATAAATTAATTCTAGATAAGTAATAATTTTATGTTTATTCTATTTATTAAACACTCCATTTAAAAAGACTTAAAAAATTTAATGGAGAAAAGGATTAAACAATTTAATGGAGAAAAAAGACTAAAAAAACTTACTGGGGGGAGGAGACTTAAAAATTTAATGGAGAAAAGTTTTAAAGAATTAAAACAATTAAAAATGCTGGGAAATGCCATTAATTAAACGATAAATTATTCTTTCCTTAGATAATACATAAAACCCAATTGCAATTCATAATAGCAAAAGCAATTCAAAAAAACAAAATAACAAAATGCAATTAAAGTAAGAAAATATCCCAAAGCTGTTATTTAAAAGAATTAATAACTCAATTTCTTGACATATCATTCTAAGAGAATAGCATAAAAATGGTTTAAATTATACAATCAAAAACGAGACATCAAAATATAGCAAATTTTAAGACAATACCATTGTTTTTGCTAGAGCAAATAAAAAAACCTAGAAGTACAAAAACTTACCACTTAGTTATGGATAGTCCGATATTGTGTTACATGAACGTCACCGAAGGCTTTCTATATGCCACTATATTTCTACTACGATTTCTACCTGCCACAAGAGTCATCTAAGATTTAAAAATATGCAAATTCCCTTTTCTGGTCATGGCAGACAGCCCTGAAAAACAACAAGCAGTGGAGGAAAGCGTAGTCGTACTCCCGTCACAGTCTAATGCAAACTTTTAGCCAAACATACTTTAAGCAAATAATTGGCAATGGATACGAAATAAACTCATGAATAGTCAATCAATTAACATCATATATTTATTGGTATGAAAGATCAACAAGTTAGCAACAGAATCCCAATACTATTAGTAATATTTCATAATTGAAGTTGATCATTCCTCTGTAATAAATAACGGAATAGATATTTTTACATGGAGTGATGTGATTCTTTGAGTAAGTTATTATTTTTCTTTCCTGGGCACAATTCCATTTTTCTTGAGTTCTGACGTCGATCAATAAATAAATCAATAATATAAATCAAATAATAAGTTAGTTCCAGAGAGTTGTAATATTAAATAGAGAGCGCCTTCAATGCCAGACTCTCGTAAGGCCACGGTGTCAACATTGAAATACAAAAACCAACATCAAGTGGTTTTAGGGCTGCCACATTTGGCGTTCAGACATCTGCAGGAGTTCCAAATTTGGTGCCTCTTCTTCTTTTTGGTGATAAGGCGTTCTGTCCGTATTCAACTTCTTAACATATATGTAGATATTTACTTATTTTCAAACAATTTGCGCTAAATATTTCCTCTTCATTGACGAAAGGAAAATATAATTTTCTTTGTGTTCAATACTCGAAGAAACGAAACTCTTTATATTACTCCGGTTTTATTGTTCATATTTTCTTATTGAACTATACAAAATAACAATTGAAAGAACTTCGTTCATGGTAAATTTTTTACATGAAAACGTAACGCAATTATTTCAAAAGTACAAAGTAAGAAAAATATCTTTAATATATCTGTTAAACTCCCTTAAATTGTGCCACTCTTTAAAAAACCGATATTTAAATACAAAATTAAACACAAAACCGTATTACAATACTTCGATCTCGCTTAGTTCTGAAAGTCGCCAAGGCCTGCCAAGTAATATTGGCGCATGAATGAATTGGCATTTCCACCTAACACGTGTTTTCAATGATGGACACACGGAAATCAGCATTTTTATTCCTCTATTTGTATCATTACTCTATGGTTAGTTCGATTGCAGTGATGTGACACCCATAATTATTTATCAAATATTTTAATGAACTAGGCAGTGAAATTAGCATGTGAGAAATATATTAATACGTTAAATACAAAAGTGACATTGGAAATATTTAAAAATAGGAATGTGTATCTTTCTTACATGCATTGTAAAAAAAGGGTACTTTAAAAAAATGAGTACCTGAACATACTCGTTTTTCTTTGAGTAAAATAGCATCGTAAATGATCGATGACGTACTCAAATTTAAGCAAACGTACTTTCTAAAAAATTATAAATGTGATTTAATATTGTAATAATGTGATTTAATTGGAACTTGTTTTTTTTAGTCTTTTTTCGTACTGATGATGGTTAAAAATAGGTACTTAAAAATAAGTAAAATGTACTCATTTTTGAGTAAAATCGATATTTATCATGTCTCGCATACATAAGTTTCAATTTTGAAAAAGGCATGTACTCAAAATGAGTACAGTATGTAAAAATGGATAAAAAGAGCAGATCATAGCCTACATAGGCTCCCTTCATAAATTACTTTCAATAAATACAATATAGTTACAACTCTAAGACTTACGGGAATCGAACCCAGATCCTCAGCAATTGCATCGTAAATGAGCGATGGCGTACTCAAATTTAAGTAACCGTACTCTCTCAAAATGAGCAGTGTGATTTAATATTGCTCATCTCAGCTTCTGTTCAAGCCATCTTAACAGAGAGACTTGACACACTTAAAATAGTTGTTCCGAAGATGGTTTTCCGCATTATTTGATGTCGATTGCTTAAATGGAAACTGAGTTATTACAATTCAATTATCTTACTTCCCATTTTTTTGGCACACCTCTTTAAAATTTATTCTATATATAACTTCTTCACGTTACCCTGGTAGTGCAGCGGATAAGGCGCTGAAATGCGGTGCCTGAGGATATGGGTTCGATTCCCGGTAAGTCTTGGTTGTAATTGTCAATATTTTTTAAAAGTAATTTATGAAAGTAGCCTATGTAAGCAAGCTAATGCTCTTTTTTACTCATTGTACTCATTTTTGAATACAGGTCGTTCAAAAAGGAAACATGTATTAGGAGCTATGATAAGCATCGAATGTACTCAAATATGAGTACATTTTACTTATTTTTGAGTACCTATTTTTAACAGTGTGCTTGTACAATTATGAATCTCAGTGTTAAAAATGTGTCTACGATATTTCAACCATGTACATTTTAATTCTTTAATTATTATCACTTTAATCAGATATTGTATTTCATTTTATTATCATACATCCACCATTTTATCAATAATCAGAAGAAGAAAAATGTTTAGGAAAAAAATAATTTAAAATAATTTCTTTTGCAGCGAATCTAATTACAGTTAGAACAAATTTTAGAAAGCGTTCATGTATTACGTCCCGATATTTTTCGTCTCTTTTAAACACCCTCTCCTTTTGTCACGCACTTTCTCGTTCACCTTAGCACCACCCCCTCCTCTCCCCCCCATGTCACGTCATAATAATTTTTTGCAGTTATAAAAAAATCATTAAAACTGTGTATTTAAGACATACCATTTGAAAGATAGTGAGTTCTTTTTAAAGTTACTTATATTAAGTTTCTGAAAGAAATATGATATTTTTTACTACTTAACACAACCAAAACCTTTTAAAATATTTTCATTGTTGAATAAATATTGTACAACATTTCGTTCTCCCGGTTTTTATACATATATTATCGTGGAAAAGGATTGTTTTACAATATACATTGTTGGGAGAATATATTTTGTTTACCCGATATTTATTAAATCGGGTCCAAGACGTGGAAAAATGTGAGCAACACCTTGAATTTCCTGGTGAATAATAGCAGGGAGGGAAACCCCTTGTTACATAAAATAATCTTTAAAAAAAAGGGAAAAAAACACCGACTTCAAGAAAAATGTGCTTGAAATTAAAATTAATTTTTCATTTCACAAACAAGTTGAAAAAAATTAATTATTTAATATTAATTTTATACTTATTACAGCTTTTTAAAATTGATGCAACTTTATAAAAAAAACATACCTAAATTTTGGTGTTGATTGCATAAAAGTTGTAATAATATAAAATTTATATTTAATAATTCAACAGCTCAACTTGTTCGTAAAATGAAAAAATATTTTCTACTTTTAGCTCATTTTTCTTAAAGTCGGTTTTACTGTTTTTTAAAAATCTTATTCTATTATAACTGAAAATGAATTACATTTTGTTAAATTATTAAACGTGTTGAGTAACAAGAAAAATATTTATTTCAGTTGAAATGTTCATTTAATTCCGTTCACTGAGAGCCAATGCATGGAGCCAATGCATAAATCCCGACTCGAAAAATATTTCATGTTGTGACCATGGCGAGCTAAATGGTCGCCAATAAAAGAAGCGACTGTATGTGGGGTTTTCTTCTAGTGTCCATCTAATCAATTTGTAATTATATAATAAAGTGAGAAACGGGGTGAGTACCCAAGTAACTGATCGAAAGGGGTATCAGCTTTTTTTTTTTAAAGCATTTTACTTCTGCCGACTGCTCGGAAGAGAGGGAGAGCACCCTAAACGACTGCTCCAAGGAGGTATTAGCTGTTTTAGAACATTATTTTGCAGTTGCCTGTTACCGAAATCAATTGTTCATCCTGCCATGGCTCAAAAATAACGGCACTGTTCCCGGGTATGTCCTTAGATATGGATCACCTAGCAATAAAGATGACGCGGGATCCAACCCACCTAGCACTGTAGGAAAATTCATTCGGATTCGAAGTCACCATCAAAAACACGATATGGAACTAGGCCTTCCGTGCACGTCACCGTTCATTCCAGTATTGTCCACGTTGCTTGAGGTAAAGCATCTCAACTTATGAAAGCTGAAAAAATTAGCATTTTTTTTTAATTGTACTAGTTCCATTTTCCAGATGAAATTATGCTTCTAAAAATCATATACAAACGCCGATTCATCCACCTGCCATTCACGCGCTTGTGGGTGACAGTTCATAATTGATCCTGAAATAAAAATCCTTGTTATTTTTTGGAAGTTTTTGAGTGCAGTTTTGAAATGTAACTTCTTGGGTGGGGGTTCTCGATAGGGTCAAAAGGTCATATCTGCATGGGGCCGTTGTCGTAAGGTTCTGGTTAGTACATTTTTGGTATGCGTTGTGTTATTTTTTGTTTCTTTATGAATAATGTTGGTTTGGAAGAAATACATAACATACAAATAACTTACTTTTAAATGGTGCTTTATTAACACATTATATTCATTAAGTAGAAGAAACTTATGGTTGGGGGGATAATGTGCAATATTATGCTAAACTGACTCACGTGTACTGGTGAGGAGAGTTATCGTCTGAGGTGATTTATCGGTTTGTTAAGGCTCGTAGATGACCCGGTTTTCAGTGGCGTTGACATGAAGTGGGGATTCTGCTTCTTAGCCTGGCATCGGGACTTTTCCGGTGATGCAGTGGCCTCGTAGAGATCCGGCTTCAGGGGCGTTTGTCTTCAGTGGCTCGTCGTGAACCGGCTTTCAGGGCGTTGTCATTCGTTGTTCTTTTCCGGCTTTACATGACATCGGGACTTTTCCGGTGATGGTCATGAGGACGGGAGTCGATGGAGTAAAATTTACTCGTATTTCTTGGGCAAAGGCAGAGTTGTAAGTGATGTGGGAAATCTTGAATTTCCCACGGTGGTCTCTTGGGGTGGGGGCTGAAATTCTGCATAAATTACTAAACCCACCACTTGGAATTAGCTCCGCCCTTCTTGGTCACCCCTCCTAGCCAATCCTGGTATGGTTGTAAAATAGCTCAGTGACGAAACTCTCCCCACATTGTAACACAGTAATAAAACTAGAGACAGTCAGTCTAGCCAGCTGACCAAATTGCACAAAGTTCAGTATAGGTAAGATCCCTATGTAAAAATTGCAACGTGTGACAGTGTACTGTCACAGCCGTCAAGAGATAGGTTAAAATATTTTTGCAATTGTGAATTAAAATCTATGAAATGTCCTAATTTCCATCGTTATAATAACTTTTTCATGACTCAGAGTATACCAGAAAAATTCTCTTCAGTTTATTGATATAGTAATTAACGATATTTTCTTCCAAATAAAATAATTATAAGGACCATTAGTGCTTTCGTAACTAGCCTTCAGCGCAATAACTCTTTGATCACACTTTGACATTCTTTAGATCAAATATAAGATTCGATGTCAAAGATATAGCGTTTCCGTATCTTAAACAAAAATGTTTTTATTTACAAATATCTATACAATTATGACAACCAACTACAGGCTCTAAGATTAACTAAGGCTAACTAATACATATTTTTAGAGTTTTTCATAATTATAATTAGTTTATATAAGTCATAATAAACCCAGACATTTATATTCATATTTTACTTTTGCCATTATATGAATAATATTAAATATATTGTCCAATACTCGAATTTAAAACACTTTTCAATTTCATGAAACAAATTAATGGAGATATCAATGAGCAAACATCGAAGTGTTAATTCTAAAATTTATTCGGATAACAAAATACTGTGTCAAGGATTTCAAATAATAAAAAAAGATTAAATGTATTCCTCTTTCTACTTACTCTGTAAATTTTAAAGGAAACCCCTTTCTTTTTCTATTTGCCTCTTTGACATAGTTATATATTCTTCGTTTTAGCTTCAGTTACTTAAGTTATACTAAGCTATTCTTCGACATAGCTTAGTCTAACTTAAGAAATAGCTTAGTCTAATTTAAGAAATAGCTTAGTCTAATTTTTAAAATACGAATCGGGTTGTTTTGATTTTGCTACACAAAACGAAATATTAGGCCACAGCGAATTATTGGTTGGCAACAGTAATGGAGCTTTCTGATTAGACTGTGGAAATAATTGGTTTTGCTCCAACCTCTACAATTCAAACCTTTATTTTTAATGAATACATATTGTTTTGGACTACTCTGTGCGATGTTTTAGATGCTTCTCAATAAAAATCGATATCCGATTGATATTTCGATTTAAAAAAAATATATTTTGTTTATTTTAATTATTATAAAAATAGATGTGGCATTACAGTATGTATAATTAAATTGTTCATGCTTTATATGCATTTAAAGATAATTTTTGGGGGGTTATAACCAAACACATTTAAAAACTTCTCTATTTGAATAAAATACCATAATAACTCCAATTTGTCAATTTTCAACTCAATAAAAACAAACTCGAATTTTAATTTTCTCTTTATGCACAAATTATCTTCAAATTTTTTGACGTCTATGTGTTTTAAGAATAGCAATTTTAGATTTTAGGTTGACCCGCTATAACTCCCGGGCAATTAACACAATTGACATAAATCTAGTTCGTTGCATAGGAAATTAAGTACCGATGCATGTAAAATCTTGAAATAAAGCAAAGCACATACCAAGCGTCGATAGAGGACCTAGTTGCATCAAACTTAACAGCTCGTTTATCTTCCTTCTGTTAGTAAATGACGTTTCACGTACTAGCCGTGCTCCAACAAAGCCACAACCTTTTTTTTAATTTCTTCTTAATTCATTTTTTTAAGGTCCCTAGGCCAAATGAATACAACACTATGCCAAGTTTCAACGTTCTGAATGATCCCATAAATAAAACGATGCCTCTACAGAACTAAATAAACGCTGAGTCATAAGCATTGTGAAAACAATTAGACAGCATTTTCCAACAATTAGACAGTCATTAAAATTCAGTTTCACAGTTGTAAATGAAAATCAGGGAAATTAAAAGCAGAATCATTTTTTTAGAGTACAAGATATCCTTATGATTTAGATTTCAGAGCAATAAAACAATTTTTACTTTTTGAAACGTTCGATTTTTTTAAAATACGGTCTCAAACGTATTCTAAATTTTCAAGTTTAAAAAAAAATCATCCATGTTCAGATCTGAAGAAAGTTTTATTCAAAGATTTAGTTTTTCTAGATTTCTAAGACATCGGTAATTTCGGGTTGTGCATTTGTTGGATAAACTAAAGATCCATGGCCGATTATGAACGTCCCTAATGTTTTCATTGTTTCAAACATTATAAACTACTTAGTGTATTACATTATAACAGCATTCTTTTTAACAGGATTTGAGGGATTAAAAAAAGGCCCCGCTGCTAGGTTTGCAAAGGGCCCCACTTCTGCTAAGGCCCTGATTATGTCTGAGAATGATCATATGACGTAGTTAAATGTCCCACATTATTATTTTATTCGATTTTAAAACGCTTGCCTCTCTGGCTGTTTTTACATGATATTTTATTTTAGCCGTTTGATTAAGTTTTTGTGGTGACATCTTACGGTAATAAATTCATTCACATAAATCCAAGGATAGTGAAGACTATGTATAGAAGGTGCGCTCGTTTTTCGCTTTTTGAAAGTGGGCAAGGAACGGCAACTAAATGACGTCATTTTAGCTCCGCCTTACTTTTGACGTCATGTTAGCTCCGCCTTACTATCGGTTTTTGATCATTCTCATTGGCTGTGTGTTTCGATGTAAGTTTGCGTATTTCAATAATTTTATTTTCGAGTTAATAAATTTTATTTTATTTATTTAATTCTATTAATTACATACAGAACTCCGCTTTTTTTGTTTATTTTTATTTTCGTTTTATTCTTTTGATCAATCGACGATCATACGTTTTTAATACTTATATAGCTATTTTGAACTTAATTACATTTTATTTTTAATAACTTTATTTAAATCTACTCATGATTTTTCTTTAAATTCAGATTTTGATCACGTAATTCCGTTTCACTATAATTAGATTACCTTTATGTTCACTGTTCAATTTGGGAGATTCTGGTGTTTTTGTTGGGGTTGACCGTCCTTGTTTTGTCATGGTGTGTTTGGGGATTTTGGGGTGAGTGGTAGATGTTGGGTGGGTGAATATTGAATGGCGGGTGAGTGGTTACTGTTAAATTTATACTTAGTTTAATTTAGATTTTTATACTTAGATCTCAGTTTAGATAAGTGTGTTATAGTCCGTCAATGGACCCAGGTACCCAGGGATAAAATATTTCGCAGTAGTAGTTAATAAAAAAGCTACCGATTCAATTTTTTTTCACATAAAAATAGGAAATGTCGTAATTTTTTATTTTGTATATTTTTTATTTGAGAAAACCGCATTATATTGCTTATTGAATATAATTTAAATATAAAACTTTTTTTCTCAAATATTTCGAATATGTGTTATTCAAACAGGAACTATTGTTAATGATTTAATGGAATGTACGGAATTTAAGCACACGAGCAATTTGATTTGTTTAATATGGAGTTTTAAATGTGTATTATTTTTTATTATAGTTATTATAATATAAAGTTATTTTGATTACGTACGTTGAGGGCTATAAAAATTCAGCTTTCTACAACAAATATTACTTTCGAAAAAGTAGCTAAACACTTGCAATTTTAAAAGAATTAGAGCATTCGAAAGTTTAGGGAATTGTAAAAAGTCAAGACAGAATTATTTTATATATTTTTAAAGTTAATTTAAAAGAAGCTTTTATACTTTTCCCGGCAAAAAAATGTATCTGATACTTAACTTAAATCAATAAAACATACCTTTTAATCAAGGATAGTGAAGACTATATATTATATATATTAAAAAAAATTATCGAATTTAACAACGTAATTATAGTACAAAATTTAATCTTCATATGTCATGACAGTATTCTATATTTCTTGAAATATCGCAAACGATTTTGTTGAAATATTGTGCTTGAAACATTGCAAACGATATTTTTATGAAGTTTAATCTGAAATATTTTCGATTTATTTGCTGAAATAATAAAAGTAGTAACCAACATTTCGGACACCTGATTCCAACATTTTTTTTACACCTGATTCAATAATATTTAATTTTTTTAAATTATACTTATCAATTAAATGTTGAAATTATTATGTTGTAAATTATCTAAATTGCAAACGACAGTTTATCAAACACGTAGCATTCATTCATAAAAACTTCATGTTCTTGACTTTGTCTTTCACATTGTTATGGTTTAAATGTGCACTTTATAAATTTAAACAAAGTGCAACAAAAGTTTCGATATGGATTATTATCAGAGGGGTAAGTGAGAATAAATTTATATCATTGTTCAAATTATTCCATCGAATTTAAAGAAATTAAAGCTCTTAGAACATAAGACTAATTTTTAAATATGTCTTTTGCCAGTTTTAGGGAAACCGAAAGTTTTTGTTATAGGATTTTTTTTAATCATTCACTGATTTTTATATCAATGTACAGATACATGCAAATTAAAACTTCCAGTCGCAAATGTAATTTTCTCAAGTAAATGTTTATTTTTAAGAAGAAGAATTTAATTGTTTACAGAATCATCAGAAATCGAAATAATGATAAGAAAACATTTGCATACAAGATTTCTTTTCGATGTGATTGTAAATATAAATATATGTATAAAATTGCAAATATTTATTTACACTAATCGTTTGTTAAAAAATATTTGAAGTTTAAATGTAACTTCAAATAATTTATCCAACCGGCGATAGCTTCGGTTGTAAAAATTTAGGTGAACATATCGGATTAATTATTATAGCATATGCATTTTAAAATAATGAATTCTTTATAATTTGCAAAGGATCTGTCTGCAAATTGACGGATGAGAATCAAAGAAAAGTCTGGGATGATGGAAAAATGCAATAGCTGGCAGCACCATCAACCAACGCACGCGCATCTAGTTCAGCCTTGCCATTGGTTCAAACGAGAGCATTAGACACGCCCACAGTAGGCGAGAAAGGCGTCACTATGACGTCAAATAGTTGCTCTCTCCGATCTTAAAAAATATCATGAAACGTCTAACCGTTGATATGGACATTTCAAAGCATTTGCATTTAATTCGATTCATTAGAAATATTATTAAGTAATAAAATATGAAAGCGAGCTGGGCTCGGTCCCCTGGTACTTCTTATAAAAGTTCGAAAGATAGTATTTTTATATAGTCTTTAATTATATTTCAGTTGAACTACTTTCGAACTTATTAAGTGAATTTTACATAGTTTTTAAAATAAATTAATTCTAGATAAGTAATAATTTTATGTTTATTCTATTTATAAACGTGAATTTAAACATTTGAGAAATTGTGCTGATTTCATGCACGATTCAAAATGTTTAAAGTCATTCCATTTAAAAAAACTTAAAAAATGTAATAGAGCAAAAAAAAAATTAATTAATGGAGAAAAAAGACTTAAAAAATTTAAAGGAGAAAAGACTTAAAAAAATTTAATGGGAAAAAAACTTTAAACATTTAATAGAGAAAATATTTTAAAAATTTAAGACAATTAAAAATACTGGAAAATGGAATCAATTAATCTAATAATTATTTCCTTAATAAATCCTTCCTTTATAAATCCCAATTGCAATTCATAATAGCAATTAACGTAAAAAATTATTATAAAGCTGTTAACTAAAAGAATTATTTTAATAACACCATTTTTTTTACATTTCATTCTAAACTAATCGCATAAAAATAGTTAAAATTATTCAATCAATAACGAGACATCAAAATATAGCAAATTTTAAGACAATCACATTCTATTTGCTAGAACAAATAAAAAACCTAAAAGTACAAAAACATACCATTTAGTTATGGATAGTTCGGTATTGTGTTACATGAACGTCACCGAAGGCTTTCTATATGCCACTATATTTCTACTCCGATTTCTACCTGCCACAAAAGTCATCTAAGATTTAAAAATATGCAAATTCCCTTTTCTGGTCATGGCAGACAACCCTGAACAATAACAAGCAGTGGAGGAAAGCGTAGTCGTACTCCCGTCACAGTCTAATGCAAACTTTTAGCTAAACATACTTTAAGCAAATAATTTGCAATGGATACGAAATAAACTCATGAATAGTCAGCCAATTAACATCATATATTTATTGTTATGAAAGATCAAAAAATTAGCAACAGAATCCCAATTCTATTAGTAATATTTCATAATTGAAGTTGATCATTCCTCTGTAATAAATAACGGAATAGATATTTTTTACATGGAGTGATGTGATTCTTTGAGTATGTTATTATTTTTCTTTCCTGGACAAAATTCCATTTTTCTTGAGTTCTGACGTCGATCAATAGATAAATCAATAACATAAGTCAATGAATAAATTAGTTCGATTATAGTGATGTGACACCCACAATTATTTATCAAATATTTTATGCACTAGGCAGTGCATTAGCATGTCAGAAATATATTAATACGTTAAATATGAAAGTGACATTGGAAATATTTAAAATAGGAATTTGTATCTTTCTTACATGCATTGTAAAAAAGGGTACTTAAAAATGAATACCTGAACATACTTGTTTTTCTTTGAATAAAATAGCATCGTAAATGATCGATGACGTACTCAAATTTAAGCAAACGTACTTTCTAAAAAATTATAAATGTGATTTCATATGTTAATTTCAACTTATCTTCAAGCCATCTTAACAAAGCTACCTGACAGACTTAAAATAGTTATTCAGAAGATGGTTTTCCGCATTATTTAAAGTCGATTGTTTAAATGGAATCTAAGTTATTACAACTCAATTATCTTACTTCCCATCGTTTTGGCACACCTTTTTAACATTTATTCTGTTTATAACTTATTCACGTCACCCTTGCAGTGCAGCGGATAAGGCGCTGGATTGCGGTGACGGAAGATATGGGTTCGCTTCCCGGTGAGTCTTGGTTGTAATTGTTGATATTTATTGAAAATTATTTGTGAAAGCAGCCTATGTCGACAAGCTAATGCTCTTTTTATTGTTTTTTACGCATTGTACTCATTTTTGAGTACATGTCTTTTACAAAAATCAAACTTATGTATTCGATTTTGATGTAAACTATGATAAGCATTGAATGTACTAAAAGATAAGTACATTTTACTTATTTTTGAGTATGTATTTTTAACAGTATGCATGCTTATACAATTATGAATCTCAATGATAAAAAAAATTGACTACGATAGTTCAACCGCGTACATTTTAATTCTTTAATTATTATCAGTTTAATCAGATGTATTTCATTTTATTATCATACATCCACCAATTTATGAATGATCAGAAGAAAAAACATTATGAAAAAATTTAATATAAAATAGTTTATTTTACACCGAATCTAATTACTACAGTTAGAAACAATTTTAGGGAGCGTTCATTTAATACGTCACGTTATTTTTCGTGTCTTTTAAACCCCTTCTCCTTTTGTCACGCACTTTCTCGCTCGTCTTACCTCCTCCCCCATGTCACGTCAGAATAATTTTTTGCAGTTATGCAACAGTCATTAAAACTTCCATTCTGTGTACTTAAGACATCCCATTAGAAATATTTGGATTTCTTTTTAAAGTTACTTATATCGAAGTTTGTAAAAGAAATGTGAGAATTTTTCTACTGAGTTTTTCTACTTGATGCAACCAAAATCTTTAAAAATCTTTTCATTGTTGAATAAACATTGTACAGTAATGACATTTCGTTCGCATTTATTAGAATGGCTATGGATTTTTTACTATATACATTGTTGAGATAATATAGTTTTGTTTACCCTAAATTTATTAAATTGGATCCGGAACGTGGAAAAATGTAAGAAACAACTTGAATGTATTGATGAATAATAGCAGGTGGCGAAGTCCCCCTGCTAAATAAAAAAACACGATACTGAACTAAGTGTTCCTTGCACGACACCGTTCATTCCAGTATTGACCACGTTAGTTGAGGTCAAGCTTCTCGACTGATGAAAGCTGAAAAAATCGCCATCTTTCCTAATTGTACTAGTTCCATTTTCCAGATGCTTCTACAACTCCTAAACCAACGTCGATTTATCCACTTGTCCTTCACGGGCTTGTTGGTGACAGTTGGTGACATAATTGATCCTGAAATAAAAATCCTTGTTATTTTTTGGAACCAGCAAGTTTTGCAGTGTAACTTCTTGGGTGGGGGGTTCTCGATAGGGTCAAAAGGTCATATCTGCATGGGGTCATCAAGAGATATGTTAAAATATTTTTTCAATTATGAATTAAAATATATGAAATGTGCAAATTTCCATCGTTATAATAATTTTTTAATGACACAGAATATACGAGAAAAATTCTCTCCAGTTAATTGATATAGTAATTAAAAATATTTTCTTCAAAATAAGATAATTATACGGGCCATTAGAGCTTTTGTAACTAGCCTCCTGTGCAATAACTTTTCATCACCCTTTAACATTCTTTAGAACAAATATAAGATTAGATGTCAAAGACATGACATAGCGTTTGCATATCTTAAAGAAAAGTGTTTTATACAAATAGCTCTATTATTCCCCTCTAATAAATTTATATAATATAGATATACAATGACGATAAATAGATATCCAACTGCAGGCTCTAAATTAACTAATGCTCTTACCAACGTTAGCCCTGTTTAGTACATCTTAATAATCCCCGAATGCTCATGCAATTGATTTAAAAAAATATTTACTCCTAATGAATTAACTACCAAATCAGACAAGCTATTACATTTTTCTATTATCCTATCATAAAAATAATGCCGTCTACTTTCCCGATTAAATTGTGACTTATATGCATTGTACCAATGACCTCTAGTCCTATAATATATATATATATATATATATATATATATATATATATATATATATATATATATATATATATATATATATATATATATATATATATATAATATATATATATATATATATATATATATATATATATATATATATATATATATATTATATATATATATATATATATATATATATATATATATATATATATATATATATATATATATATATATATATATATATATATATATATATATATATATATATATATATATATATATATATATATATATATATATATATATATATAATATATATATATATATATATATATATATATATATATATATATATATATATATATATATATATATATATATATATATATATATATATATATATATATATATATATATATATATATATATATATATATATATATATATATATATATATATATATATATATATATATATATATATATATATATATATATATATATATATATATATATATATATATATATATATATATATATATATATATATATATATATATATATATATATATATATATATATATATATATATATATATATATATATATATATATATATATATATATATATATATATATATATATATATATATATATATATATATATATATATATATATATATATATATATATATATATATATATATATATATATATATATATATATATATATATATATATATATATATATATATATATATATATATATATATATATATATATATATATATATATATTATATATATATATATATATATATATATATATATATATATATATATATATATATATATATATATATATATATATATATATATATATATATATATATATATATATATATATATATATATATAATATATATATATATATATATATATATATATATATATATATATATATATATATATATATATATATATATATATATATATATATATATATATATATATATAATATATATATATATATATATATATATATATATATATATATATATATATATATATATATATATATATATATATATATATATATATATATATATATATATATATATATATATATATATATATATATATATATATATATATATATATATATATATATATATATATATATATATATATATATATATATATATATATATATATATATATATATATATATATATATATATATATATATATATATATATATATATATATATATATATATATATATATATATATATATATATATATATATATATATATATATATATATATATATATATATAATATATATATATATATATATATATATATATATATATATATATATATATATATATATAATATATATATATATATATATATATATATATATATATATATATATAATATATATATATATATATATATATATATATATATATATATATATATATATATATATATAATATATATATATATATATATATATATATATATATATATATATATATATATATATATATATATATATATATATATATATATATATATATATATATATATATATATATATATATATATATATATATATATATATATATATATATATATATATATATATTATATATATATATATATATATATATATATATATATATATATATATATATATATATATATATATATATATATATATATATATATATATATATATTATATATATATATATATATATATATATATATATATATATATATATATATATATATATATATATATATATATATATATATATATATATATATATATATATATATATATATATATATATATATATATATATATATATATATAATATATATATATATATATATATATATATATATATATATATATATATATATATATATATATATATATATATATATATATATATATATATATATATATATATATATATATATATATATATATATATATATAGTCCCCAAAATATTAACAAAAAAAATTATGGTTCTTGACATTAACCCGCAGTCATATATTTTACTTAAACCGCGAAACGTATTAAAACTATTAAATATAAATAAAAGTTTTGAAGAAAGATTAATGGCACTGTAAGAGATATTAATTCACTTCGTAATATTGAAAAAATATTTTTGTTATATACATCAGAAATGCACTTTAAGCTTTCCTTTTAAATGGTCAATCATATTAATATATTGTTCATCATTACCTCAGTGAATCATCCGAAATTGGGATCCTTACGGACCCTCTTCTTTTCTTCACTGAATCTATGCCTATCTATATGTACCCAGCAAAGCGGGTCCACACATTTTCTAAATAATAAAATTAGACATCTTTGTTATTCTGATTTGTTTTTCAAGTATTTTATTTCCTTTGGAATATCAATTCATTAATTTTTATTAAAGAAATATTTTTCGAAATATAGTATTTTTTTTAAATATGTAATTTTAATTAAATACGTGTTTTAAGAGTATTTCACAATTATAATTTGTTTATATAAATTATAATATACCCAGAAATTTATATTCAAATTTTACTCTTGCCGTTATATGAATAATTAAAATATATATTGTCCAATACTCGGGTTTAAAACACTCTTCAGTTTCATGAAACTAACTTATGGAGATATCAATGAACAAACTTCGAAGTGCTAACACTAAAAATTATTCAGTTAATAAAAAACTGAATCATGATTTCAAATAACGTGAATTTTTTTAATTTACTCGTCTTTCTACTTACTCTGTAAATTTAAAAGGCAATCCTTTTATGTGTCTATAAAACAAATAGACAACATAGGCAATAGCAAACAGTAAGTTTACGAGTCCCATAATTTTAAAAGCTGTTCTGCCACTAAAGTTGGTCACTAATGCACCTCCTGCAAATCCACCAATAAACCTGCCTGAGAAAAAAAGTTACCAATTAGCAATTAGTTCGGCTGTGGCATATTGTATACATCATGAGCACAATATAAAAGTAAACAAAAAAATGTGGTAGGTGGTAATTATATACTTTGCTGATTTATTATAATTATTGCAGCTTTGGAAGTAAAAAAAGTTAGTAAAGTTGGAGTAAAAAAAGTTACCAATTAACAATTAGTTCGGCTGTGGCATATTGTATACATCATGAGCACAATATAAAAGTAAACAAAAAAATGTGGTAGGTGGTAATTATATACTTTGCTGATTTATTATAATTATTGCAGCTTTGGAAGTAAAAAAAGTTAGTAAAGTTGGAGTAAAAAAAGTTACCAATTAACAATTAGTTCGGCTGTGGCATATTGTATACATTATGAGCGCAATATAAAAGTAAACAAAAAAAAATTGGTAGGTGGTAATTATATACTTTGCTGATTTATTATAATTATTGCAGCTTTGGAGTTTCATTACAGAAGCACTTGCTATACTTTATTAACTTACTTTAAAAAAATTCTTCTAGACTAATTTATTGTTTCGTTACTGTACTTCTATTTCATCTAACGTATTTTAAAGTTTTACATATTGATATAAACCAGCTGTTTTCAACCCGTGATTCGCGTTCCCCTGGGGATCGTGGCGAGCTGGGTGGGGGTACGCGAAAATAATATTAGTAATGGTTGAAAACACCTAGCATCAAAAATAAATAAATATAATAAGTAAAATCTAAAGTAAAAGCATCGGTGTCATCAATTAGAGTTGTGTGATTAATTTAAAAGCTAATCTAAGAACATCACACACTAACAAAGCAAAAATTGAGTAACCAGACCTTTGAGCGTGAATGGAATGTTATTTCATATGTTACTATAGAAATCGATTACTATAAACAGCTTTAATTTCTGAGCCGTTTTCGATTAGTGTTAAATGATAAATGTATAAAATATTATATGTTATCATAAGTCCAATGATTGTACATAAAAGATTTCTATACTTATGATAGCATAGAATCTTTTATGTAACAATCATTGTACTTATGAATCATGTCGGAATGTACAATGTACATTCCTACATGATTCATAAATACAATGATTTTACATTCCTACATGATTCATAAGTACAATGACTGTACATTCATTCCTACATGATTCATAAGTACAGCGATTGTACATTTCTACATGATTCAGAAATACAATGATTGTACATTCCTACATGATTCATAAGTACAATGACTGTACATTCATTCCTACATGATTCATAAGTACAGCGATTGTACATTCCTACATGATTCATAAATACAATGATTGTACATTCTTACATGATTCATAAGTACAATGACTGCACATTCATTCCTACATGATTCATAAGTACAACGATTGTACATTCTTACGTGATTCATAAGTACAATGACTGTACATTCCTACATGATTCATAAATACAATGATTGTACATTCTTACATGATTCATAAGTACAACGATTGTACATTCTTACGTGATTCATAAGTACAATGACTGTACATTCATTCCTACATGATTCATAAGTACAACGATTGTACATTCCTACATGATTCATAAGTACAACGATTGTACATTTCTACATGATTCATAAAGCTGGAAGCTTTTTGGAAGGTGCATTTACAAGTTAGGTGAAGGAAGAAGTAAAGGTTACACTGTAAACATGCTGTTACTAAAGTATATTAACTCACTAATAAAATTTTAATTACAATTAAATATTTAACCGTGTAAACGAATTTCCTTTAAGAAAACTAAACTCGCCATATAAAATTTAAAAATAAAGTACTTTATTGGTAAGATTTAGGTTAATTTAAGGAATATACAAAAGATGAAAATGTTTCACGATGTTGAAACCAATGGACAAACTTAAAAGAACGGCAATTCATTGTAAAACGAATATAGTTGTATGCCATTGACTGAATTCTGAAAAATACAATTTAGTGATGTATGTCGAGAATATTCAACTTCGAAATCTTATAAAGATACAATTTACGAGAAACGTTTTTTTTTTTTTTTTTAGTTTTCTCCGAAACAGCAAAAGTAGATGATAAGTCAACTTTTGGAACTGTGCTCCTCAAATATAAAATAACTTTTGATCAAGCTAGGAATAAAAGTTAGGAATATAAAATTTTCAGAGCCAATGTTTTAAGGAAAGCATTCTTTAAAATGGCTTTTAATACTTACCAATGGTAAAATGTAATAATCCAGCGGATGAAGTGACAATAGCAGTAAGGCCCTTTGGTGTTATTCGTATGCAATGGTAAAGGACAGCAACCCATATTAAATTAGAAGAAACTATTTTTATCAATTCTATGAACACTGCAGGCCACGCCGTTTGCAGAAAGGAGTAGCTAAATTGATATACAGCATACCCAAATAGTGCCAAAACGAAAACACTTCTTTCTCCTATTTTATCCAATACCCATTTCGATTTGTATAGCAAGAGCACACCACAAACATTTTTCAAAACATCCAATGAAGAAAGCACATAAGGACTTGCACCTAATCCTTCTAAGTACCAGACCCTGTACGTTGCACAAAAAGACCAGGATGTACCCAGCACTAGAAGTAGCATGTAAAATATAAGAATGTCTTGAGATTTAACAATACCAAGAGATTTCTTCCAGATATCTGTTCCTCGGTCTAATCCGCAGATATCCATTTTATACCCAACGCATGCTGACAATAGACACGTTATTGAATAGTAATACATACATGGCGAGTAATTTATGTTCTTATCAGAAGAAGCTAAGTGTACAACAAATCCGGCGAATATCGGACCACATATATTTCCGATATTCGTCCAAATTCTTACACGTCCATAATCGGCTTTATGTCGCTTAACGAGAACTTGCGCCGATATGTCTAGAAAACGATATGTATTGACATACGTGGCAAATAATGCCACGATTAGAAATACATAGACAGCGGCAAGCAAGTTTCGATGTTTATAGCCGGCATTACAATTTGTCGAGATTGTAAGACAATTTAAATTACAAGAGTCGTACTGTATGGAATCACAAAGAATAGTTATTCCAGTAGAACCATCAATAAAATATAAACTATCTGTGGCATTTTCAGAACAATTCAGAGGTCTAGTAATGGGAGTTACGTTAACATTTCTTTCTGGTGTTGTATTCAAGCACATCAAATTATTCCCGTCACAAACAGAATCCATTTCTTTCGAGCAACTAATTTGACAGTGCGTTTTATGTGTAACATTTTCTAAAGTATCGGGCATCCCACACTGCCCAGTCCACGTCTTATTCCCGCATCTAAACAATGGCTTGTCGCTATCGCACAGAGGTTCTCTCAGTGAGGGAAGATACACAATGCAGATCATCAAGCATCCGGAGACTATAAGACCCGAAATGAGGTAGACTTTCGCGTGGCCAAATTTGTCGATTAAAACGGAAAATATGGACATTGAAATCACTTGCGCAATTGGGGCGAGGGTGAAGGACAGGAACAGTTCTTGAAGTGTAATGCCTTCCTGCTTCAGATACACAATGAAGAATGTGAATATAATCGTTGAAACTGGAAACAGAAATAAAATTATCATATAAATTAATAGACATAATAATTAACCATAGTGCTAAAATTACCTCAAAAGAAATCATTTTTATGAAACTTATATTTTAATATTCTACAGAGAGTGATTACAAAGGAATATCACACCTTTAACAGGCCATATTTGGGTAACCAGTTAACTTAGAACGCAGTTCTAGACATCATTGTGATAAAAGGATTACCTAAAGTTTCATTTAGTTGGCAAGAAATGTCGCTACGACTCTGAGATTGAGAAATACAAACCTGTGGTTTGTGTGTACAAATCACAGAACCATTTGCAGATAACGTACGTAAATAACGTTCTTGTAAAATGGACCTAAGATAATCTGAATTAGACTTTTTTTTATTTTTCAACATTCTCTAAAACTAAAATAATATTAATAATTTTTGAAAAAAATTTACCAAAATCATATTATTTCACTCTAATCGGATTGAACAAAATTATTTCAGGTATATCGTCACAATAGTATTAGAGAAAATCGTATGTTCAATAGATGCGCATTAAAGAATCAAATTGTAGAAAATATACTCTACTAGAATGATTGAACACAGGAGGCAATGGTATTTTTAATTTGCAATATTTTTAGCGTAATTTTTTTCTTACTTCCACTTTGTACTAAATTGCAATAATATTGCACTCTCCCCCTTCGCCCCTTCCACACACATATCTACTATTTAATAACCCTTAGAAAAAAATTTACTCTAGGTAGAAAGTACATGATGACTCTGACTGCAATTAATTTAAAATATACATCTATTATTGAGTTCTTATTAAAAATTGCAATAATAAAATATTTTTGTAAAGTACATAGTGTGTAAGATAACAAAAAAAAATTCAAACTAAAAAAATTCATCAAACATGCAAAAAATGGCACAATTCTTTCCTTGCAATTTTTTCCTTTTTTTTTTCAAAATTGATAAGTGAATTACAGCGCAAAACACTTAATCACATCACATTTAAGAGCAATTCATTAACAGCAGAAAACAGCAAAAGAGTCTATTAAAGTTCCCCAACCTTTTTAATGTTCTATTTTGGGGTTAATTATGCTACCGCGTATTACAAGTTTTTCAAAAGAGGAAAATATACGAAAAACATTTATGCAAATTATTTGGGGCCTTTTATTTTTTAAACATCATTCAATTGGCTATGGGAAGTCTAAGTGAAGTTTAGTTACTCAGTAGTTAACTTAATTTAAATGCAGAAATAAGAGTAATTAGCAATTTCGCGTTATATAACGTATTTTTTTAATTTATGGGATTTTTTCTTACTAGTATTCCAAAGAAAGTGAAGGATCTTCAATGGAACCAGAGGCTTAAATATCTTCAACGTATAGCTCTTGGACAACTTTAAAATGCAGTAATCATTATTCTGTAAAAAAATAATAATACTTTACGTAATGCAAACTAAAAAAATCAAAAACTTTTTTAATTAATAAAACATCAATTCGATTGTAATTTGCTAAACTGGGAATATTTTTTACAGAGTATATTAATCACATCTTTTGTAAACATGTTTATTCCTCAAATTAATGATAAAATTTATATTTATACTTACAAAAGTACACTTCACACGAGGATAAATAAATTAACCCTAAATGACAGAAAAAATATACTTTTTTTTCTCTTCCCAAGGATAATCACATTTACTAGTTTAAAATCAGAAGACGGTTTTCCACATTATTCTATGTCGATCGCTTAAATGGAAACTAAGTTATTAAAACTCAATTATTTTACTCTCCATTCTTTTGGCACACCTTTTTAAGATTTCTTCTGTTTGTAACTTCTTCAAGTCACTTTTGTAGTACAACAGATAAGACATTGGACTGCGGTGAAAGAAGATCTGGGTTTGATTCCCATTAATTCTTGGTTGTAACTGTTGATACTTATTGAAAGTAGTTTATGGAGGCAACCTAAGTAGGCAAGCATTGTGTGTAACTTCTAACTCTAACTGTAACTTCTGGATAGGGCAAGATAGTTTGTTGACTTGAAGCCGATGTAGAGGCAGCCATGATGTGTCCCACTTTCTTTGCTACCACAATATTTCGTATATTTTTCATGTTAAAATAAACCGACGTGTACTGCTTTTGGCTGAGTTTTTTTCTATTTTCTTTTTAAACCCATTTTAAATGCAATCTGCTATTAAAATAGAAAGTCATTTGAAAGTCAAAGTCGAAGTAGATAAAAAGCAAGAGCAGAAACAATTTGTTTGGCAATATAAAAATTAATTCTATAAGAAGAAAATATAATATTTATATACATTAAATATTTCTACAATGCTACGGTAATAAAAAAACTCCACTAAATCACTTAAAAAAAATATTGGGGCACAGCATGGCTGCTTTCCATTGGCTTCAACGCACCCATAAAGGAAACAAGGTTTGAGCCTTCCAGCGGTTACAGTTAAAGTTCAGTAGTGTAGTGCAGCAACAAAGTTTGCAACCAAGCTAGGATTATAAAAGTATAATGTGACGGCCGTCATTCATGACAATGCGGGAGTTTCACGTGACGTAGTAACATGAATTCCCTACTTGTAGTTTCGATTTCTTCTCTTTAGCAGACAAGCCTGTGGTTTGGTCGCTCCGCTCGCTCGCTTATTCCACTCAACTTTGTATTGTATTGTACGAGATAATTTAACTGTTTGTTTTCATTGTTTATTTTTAACAATGCAAAGTTTAAGTAAAAGACCCTTTGTTAGTAAATTTCGGCTTATTACATATTTATTCATATGCAGAAAAACTAAGTGAAATTGTCTTTTTCTATATATCGTTTGATATTTCCTCCTGTTTGAAAAAAACATTTTGGATCAAAATGATCGGAGCACAACTTTGAATATTTCGTAGGAACGAAGTTTTCTCGTTTTATCCTAGCTAGCCATGCTTTCATCAGATTAGAATCAGAACGAGGGAAACTGTGAAAAGAAACCCTTCTTGCAATACAATCCGCTTTCAAAACAGTGTTAGAGCAACCGAATGCACTACACGAAATCACCATGTTAGTATTTTAAAAAGAAAAACCTTAAAAAGTATATTGCAGCAGCTGTATTTCCATACTAATTCTACTGAACTTTTTCGGCGTCTAGAATACGTCTCCATGTTCCATTGGAACAGCGGTCTTCTTCTTCTTCTTGGCGTGAAACTCCCCCATAGCTGTTATACGAGGCACGCACTCTGCATAACACACTGAGCTTAATTAATATTACTCCCGTTGAGTGACAATATACTTTACTTGCCGCGCGGATGAATACTATTCGGAAGAGAAGGTAGAGAAAACATTCTACCTTGGCTATTGCATACAGAATTCGTCGTGTTGCGTCTGTCTTGAGTATTTGATTACATAATTACAATAGTTTCTTCTTCTCTTCCTTGTAAGTATAAAATTAAGTATGTCTAAACACTTAATGTATTTTTGAAAGCCATAAATGCGTTTATAAATCTACACAAAACTATGCGGCCGAGCGGTTAAAGGCGTCAGCTGGGAATACGAAGATTCCTGGTTCGATCCTAGGCGGTGGACTTGACAAAGAAAAGTAAAAAGAGTAGTGATCTTGTGATCGGAGGGCTGCCAGATTCGCTACAAAATACTAGAAAAGTCGTCAAAAATTAACGGCATGTATACGAGACTGGTGCACGGTTTGGTTAATTAACGTCGGTTTAGTCGGTTATTATCGTCGGTAACATTGGTTGGTTTTGTTAATTAACGTCGCACTAGAGCTGCACAGTGGGCTATTGGCGACGGTTCGGGGTCAATCTCGAAGGAAAGACCCGGGAACACATACACATTCACACACACATTCATACATGCACCTCGTTATTTTAGAACCATTGTCAGATGACGAGGAAACACCTGAACTGGCACCCAACGCCTTCAATAGACGTCGGGCCTTTGGACCCCGATCAGATTTATCGTGCACCAGTCCCGTATACACGCCAGTATAATTTGTTGGATATTCTGGACGACTTTCTAGTATTTTTGTAGCGAAGCTGGCAACCCTCCGATCGCAAGATCACTACTTTTTCACTTTCCTATGTCAAGTCCATTGCACGGATTCGAACCACCAATCCTCTGATTAGTAGCTGAACGCCTTACCAACTGAGCAACAGTTCAGTGGTTAGAAAAACATAATGGGCTATTGGTGAGTGTTGGTTGGTTCTTCGAGCATGGATCCCTCATAGTAGAGAAATCATAAGGTTATAATCTCGCTAACATCAAAGTGAGGCCAACATGTATGGCCTCAGACACGTGGTTTATTACGTCATCCATTCATAATTTTTTCTAGTTCATTCATAAAAATATGCTGTACTTCATGAAGTAACACATTTACTATTATTTCCAAATCACAAGTCAATCACGAAAGTTTTTTCATTCATAAATTTTGATCGTCCATTTTAGGGATTCGAACCACCAATCCTCTGATTAGTAGCTGAACGCCTTACCAACTGAGCAACTGGGGCTCGGGACTGGTGCACGGTAAATCTGATCAGGGTCCGAAGTCCCGACGTCTATTGAAGGCGTTGGGTGCCAGTTCAGGTGTTTCCTCGTCATCTGACCATGGTTCTAAAATAACGAGGTGCATCTATGAATGTGTTCCCAGGTCTTTCCTTCGAGATAGACCCCGAACCGTCGCCAATAGCCCACAGTGCAGCTCTAGTGCGACTTTAATTAACCAAAAACTAAAAAAAAAACTACTTTGGCTGAGAATGGTGTACAGTGGTCGCGCACGCTTAGTCCTCGCTCCAGTGTCTATATTATTTTAGCTCACTGGTACAGCATCGAAGATGATATGAAACGACTACAGCGCCAAGTACCGGTAATAAATTTACCAATTCTGTCCAAAAACAATTAGTAAAAAATATTCCATGCCTTTATATGCAGTTCTATAAAAACCTCATCGGTAGAACTGTCTATACTATTATTATTATTTTTTTTACTTTTGAATTGTCCTGTAGAATTTTCTACACATCACTGGTCTTATCGCAAAGTTTTATTCTTATCATTAAAGAACTATTTTAATATTTTGAAAATCATATATAGACTTACTTGAATCTCTTCCCTGCAACTTTGATTCTGTGTGGTCAAATCTACATTACCATCCATAGAAATATCCTTAATAACTTTTCGAAACTCCATGTGGAAACTATAGACCAACTACACAATTATAATATCAATATATATGTAAATATTTTGCATACATTCGTCTAATAACATCATATTTTATTCATCAAGATTAAAATTTCTGCTAAATTATACCAAAAAGTGTTATTTAAAAAATATATGTTTCTAGCTACGGTGAAACTTTTTATTTGCTCTTTATCTTAGTTATCCGTTGAATCATTTTTAAAAAGTGAAAAAGATTTAAAACTACTAACCATTGTTTAGTTATTTGCTGTTTTTGTTTGGATAAAATTGGTTTTGCACCAATTAATGAAAACTTAGAAATATTTCAGCACAGTGCCTCTTTTGGAAGTTTTTGCAAAAGTCCAACGTTAGGAGGTAAATACCCATATAATTTGCCTCTTTGACATAATTATACATTCTTCGTTTTAGCTTTAGTTACTTAAGTTAGACTAAGCAATTCTTCGAAATAGCTTAGTCTAACTTAAGAAATAGCTTAGTCTAACTTCTAAAATACGAATCGGGTTGTTTTGATTTTGCTACACAAAACGAAATATTAGGCCACAGCGAATTATCGGTTGGCAACAGTAATGGAGCTTTCTGATTAGTCTGGTGGAAATAATTGGTTTTGCTCCAACCTCTACTATTCAATCCTTTATTTTTAATGAATACATATTGTTTTGAATTACTCTATGCTATATTTTAGATGCTTCTCAACAAAAATCGATATGCGATTGATATCTCGATTTAAAAAAAATGGATTTTGTTTATTTTGAACCCGGATGTCCTCATTGATAAGCCTTCCACATTTATTCTTATGTATACAAGCCTGCCATTGCTAGGCTTGTATACATAAAAATAAATGTGGCATTACAGTATGTATAATTAAATTGTTCATGCTTTATATGCAAGTAAAGATAATTTTTTGGGTGTTATAACCAAACATATTTAAAATTTTAATCAAACATTTTAACACAATTCAAAATGTACCAAGTCACTTCAGTTAAAAAACAAAAAAAATTAAAAACACTATAAAAATTACTAAAAAATATCTATAAGTAATCGAATCGATATTTTCTTAAGATGACACAGTATCCAAAACATTGTAAAATTCACGAATTTGTTATTTTGTTATTTTCTCAAATTATGGTTTAGATTCTAATAAATATACTTTCAAAATGCTAGAACTATATGTTTTAATGAGTTATTTTAGATTTTATGATGGAATTACATGTATGTTTTTCAAGAAACGAAAACTTTAAAACTTTTTTTTCAGTGTTTGATTTTTCTTGATATTAAATATTTTGAAACAATAAGGTTTATTTATTATTATTATTATTATGGAGAAATGTATAACTTTTTTAATCATATTGTAAAATTTGTGCATATTAAAAAATACGTGTGTGTATATTAAAAATATGTGTATAAATAAATTGGCATGCAAATTAGCTCTGTGAGTAGTCGTTTTATTTTTTTATAAATTACTAAAATCATAAATTTTTAATTTTAAGAAAACACTGTGTTATCACGAATAACTATTTATACAAAAATCAAATGCATATAGCAGCGATTCTCAACCTGTGGGGCGCGCCCCCCTAGGGAGGCGCGGGCACACTAGAGGGGAGGCGCGAGATTATCCAATTATTTAAAAAATAAAATACATTTCGACATATGTAACAAATAAAGTAAAACAGCTTACTAAATCAAAACTTACTTAATCAAAACATACTAAATTAAAAAAAAATTAATAATTATTAGTGACTTCCTTGGGGCTGTCTTGCAGAGCAAAGGGTTTTCGAAGGAAGGCTTAATATTAGAAATACCCACTCTCAGTTCTGTTTCTGTATTTAGCCGAGATCTATATTTTGTCTTCAAAGAAGCCACATCAGAAAATCCAGTTTCACAAAGATACGATGTTGAAAATGGTAAAAGAATGCAAAATGCCCTTGTTTTTAGTGCAGAAAAATCATCCTCTACTCCTGCCTAAAATTCAAATAGTGATTTATTACTAAATTGTCTTTTGGTTTCACCACTTGTCGTGAAGTCTACGAATTTTTCTTCCTCATCAATTGAGAGTCATTCGGGAGTCTTATGAAATGGATCCCTAACCCACTCGTAACTTGCTATCAGTTTGTCCTCAGCAAGAAAATACTTTTTAAAATGCTTTGCCAGCATGGCTAAATGATTTTCAATGGTTACAAAAACAACTTTTACATGTTCTTCTTCAGCCTTGTAAGTTTTAGTACAATCATCCACATTTGCAAATACTGTTAGGTTTTTTTTGCTTTAAATTTCTGCTCCATAATTCCAATTTTCAACAAAAAGCATTAACTTTATCACTCGTATCCAACATATGTGTATTTGCTCCTTGGAGTTGAAGATTCAAGTTATTTAATTTCTCGAATTTGTCGACCAAGTAGCTCAATTTCATCACCAATAAACCATCGCAAAAATTCTCGGCTTCCGGTCTGTTTTCTTCTTCTAGGAAAATGGCGATTTCTTCTCTTAATTCATAAACACGTTGCAAAAATTTCCCACGTGATAACCATCTTGCCTCGCAATAAAATAGTAACGCTGAATGTACTGAACTCATGTCTTTACAAAGTGCGAAAAATATTCTCGATTTCAGGGGTCTCATTTTTATATAATTTACTACGGTTACAACCGTAGTTAACACAATATTCAGACCAGGACTCATTTCTTTCGAAGCCAAAGTTTCTCTGTGGATCATGCAATGTGTCCAGACGCACTGGGGCGATTTTTGTTTTACAAGTGCTTGTGTACTTTGGAATCTTCCGGACATTGAACGAGCACCATCGGTGCATATTCCGACGCAATATTTCCATTCTATGTTTGCCTCGTTCATAAAATTATTTAAAATAGCAAATAATGCGAGCGCTGTTGTTTTGAGTTCTATTGGTTTGCAGAAAAGTAGTTCTTCTACTACTGATATATTATCATAAAATCGAACATAGGCAATTAAATGAGCATCTTTATTGCTATCTGTTGCTTCATCAATCTGTATTGAAAACAATTTGTCACGCAACTTTGAGAAAAGCGGACACTGTACATCTTCAGCTTTATCACCAATTCGACGAGCAACAGTATCATTTGTAAGAGGTATGGACTGCAATTGTTTTGAAAAATTATCTCCAAACATAGTTTCTACAATCTCAATAGCTGCTGGCAAAATAAGATCTTCACAAATGGTGTGGGGTTTTTACATCTGGCTATTTTATATGAAACTTTGTAAGATGCAATTAAAGCTTTTTTATTCACAGACAAAGTTTCTTTAAAAAATGATTTTTGCTGTTTATATGATTTTAATTTTAATTCGAAGAATTCTCTGGGTTTGTTGACGTACTCACTATGAAGCGTTTCCAAATGTCGTTTAAGTTTATTAGGTTTCATGCTGTCTGCGGCCAATATTTTTGAGCAAATGATTCACAGGGGCCTTTCTTCTTCATTTACTTCAGTACTGGTAAATCCCAAATTTAAGTATTCTTGTAAATATTTTCTAGATTTTATTTTCGGAACCACGCTTGTCTGTGTACTTGTTGATGCTTGACTATCGTCTCATGCTCGCTTACTTCCGCTTAAAAATTTATCCATGAGTCTGCATAAATCTGCTGCCGTGAATATTTAATATGGTGAATTGCAATTAACACGAAAACATATATAACATACACATTCACGATAGATTCGACAGCGATAGAAGGATCGACTTGAATGAGACTGGCTGGAATTGAAACTTGTATTATCGAACATTTTCCTTCTTCCTATGAGAAAACATTTGCTCTGCGCATGCTCGAGACGGTCGTGTAGATTGCCTTCCACAAACATTACTTATAATTATTCAAAAAAATGTATTCCCAGTTTCTAAATTTAGCTCACCCCGTCTAGGTTAACTTTCATTGACGAATATTTCTACTTTCATATTCTTTTAACGTTATCTCCCTGTTTAGCTTTCATTTCAAATATAATTTTTAAATTTTCCCCGCTTTCATTCGCTTCATCTATTTACCGCCCGCTTGGCAAAATGCCAGATGTGGTTTCTCGCCAACGTTGGCTCGCTTTTACTCTTGTTTTGGCAGTTAGTTAAAAATAATTTAAAAACAGAATCCAAAATACTCAATATACATTATTGTTGTATACAATTTATTGTAAGCGGGGGGGGGCGCGATGAAAATTATGATTGAAAGCTGGGCCGCGAATACTGAAAGGTTGAGAAACGCTGGCATATAGTATACAGAATTTTAATTCCAATTCTTATGTATATGTTCAACTCGTCTGAGAAAAAAATTTAGTGAAAATTTTTAATATTTTGGGATAAAAATACAAATTATGGAATTTTTTTTATGAAATATTGTTTACTTATATAAATTTAAATATTAAACATTAAAATTTTAATTTAAAAAGTCCAAAAAAAAAAGTTTAAGTGGTACCGCGTCTTTTTTCCTTTTCCTTTGTAAACTGTGGTACCGCGTCCCTTTAACTTTTCCTGTATAAACTGTAATACCTATATATAATTTTCAATTTAAAATACCAATTAATGTATAAAAATATTTCATACTAAAATGATTATTTTAACATAACTTTTTTTACATTCTAATAGGATCACATATACGCGTTATATTTTTCAATCACTATCAAGACATAGATAAAATTTATGAAATTGTTTTATAACAAAGAGCAAATAAAACTTTGAATGTAAAAAAACATACCTCTTAGTCACGGACAATCTATTATTGCATAAATTTAACTTAAGTAAACCAAATATATTTTGAAGTATATTAATTATATCTCCCACTGTATTCTTCTAAGATTGAAAAATGTACAAATTCCTTCTTTCGGTAAAATCAGATCGCATTAACAGAAAGCAGAAAAAGAAAGATTGACGCTATATTGAGTCAGTAACGAATCTGGAAACTTCTAGTCACGCACCCTTTGTGCAAAAAAAATTAAGGGTTAATTGGAAATAAATTCATAGGAAGTAAATTCGCAACACATTTTTATTATGGAAGTAAATCAACAATTCAGCAACAGAACCTCGGTTCCAATAATAATAATTCTTGATACCCGTTTATCATCGCTACATAATAAATAATTGAGTATCCTTACAGCACAATATCTTTTAGCGAGCTATTTTTTTTCTTTCATCAATGTCTTTCGATTTTTCTGGAGTTCCGGCATCGATCAGTGGAGCCAAATCAATGAATAATTACTAAATACAAGTACGGTTACAATGATACGACATCAATAAAAATTTATCAAGTGAAGAGACCATTGGAAGAAGGAGATAAAACAAAAATCACTAAGAAAAACAGCTTTTTCGTAAACAACAATCTTAAAGAAAAGGATCGCGTTTCGTTAAACGTCCATTATTTGTCGCCAATTAAAATTTTGCGAGATAATTTGTTTTACGTTGTTATTCCAGCCAAGGCAGGATATTTTGTTAGTTGAATAGGCATCGAGTTAAAGCCACTGATCTCTAACTGTGGTTTCTGGATTGGGCAATGCATTTTGTTGACTCGAAGCCAATGTGGACGCAGTCGTGATGTACCCCACTTTCATCGCTACCACCATATTTCGTATATTTTTCATTTTAAAATAAACCGACATGTACTGCTTTTGTCTGAGTTTTTTTTTCTATTTACTTTTGAATCCCTTTTTAAAAGCAATCTTCTTTTAAAATAGAAAGTCACCTGCAAGTCGAAGTAGTTGAAAAGCAAGAGCAGACACTATTTGTTTGGCAATATAAAAATTAATTCTATGAGAAGAAATATAATATTTATATACATTTAATATTTCTACAATACTGTGGTATTAAAAAACACCACTAAATCAGTTTTTTAAAATGTTGGGGCACAGTATGGTTGCTTCTACATTGGCTTCAACGCGCCGATAGGGGAAACAAATTTTGATCCTTCCAGAAGTTACAGTAGTTCAGTGGTTAGTTGGTTGGTTTGTTAATTAACGTCGCACTAGAGCTTCACAGTGGGCTATTGGCGACGGTTCGGGCTCAATCTCGAAGGAAAGACCCGGGAACACATATACATTGACACATACATTCATACATGCACCTCGTTATTTTAAAACCATGGTCAGATGACGAGGAAACACCTGAACTGGCACCCAACGCCTTCAATAGACGTCGGGACTTTGGACCCCGATCAGATTTATCGTGCACCAGTCCCGTATACACACCAGTATAATTTGTTGGATATTCTGGACGACTTTCTAGTATTTTTGTAGCGAAGCTGGCAACCCTCCGATCGCAAGATCACTACTTTTTCACTTTTCTATGTCAAGTCCATTGCACGGATTCGAACCACCAATCCTCTGATTAGTAGCTGAACGCCTTACCAACTGAGCAACAGTTCAGTGGTTAGAACTACATAATGGGCTATTGGTGAGTGTTGGTTGGTTCTTCGAGCATGGATCTCTCATAGTAGAGAAATCATAAGGTTATAATCTCGCTAACATCAAAGTGAGGCCAACATGTATGGCCTCAGACACGTTATTACGTCATCCATTCATAATTTTTTTCTAGTTCATTCATAAAAATATGCTGTACTTCATGAAGTAACACATTTACTATTATTTCCAAATCACAAGTCAATCACGAAAATTTTTTCATTCATAAATTTTGAAAGGAAGTCACATGTCTAGTGCCATCAGATCTGAGACGTTTGCATGACGATGATGACGTCATATGCGCTCTACTACAGTCCATTCGTTCTCGAAGGGTTAGCCGGCAACAGCTCGAGATCGATCCCGACGTTTCGTTAAATAACGTCCCACTATAGCTGTATTCTGTAACAATAATAAAATAACTGGAGTTTGAACGGAAACTATATAATTGAATAGTTCATAGATACAAAAGCAGCTATATGTACCAAACGCTCTTTTGAGTAAATCGGGTTCAAAATTTAACTATTATTAATACAATATTTTTTTGTAAAAATGAAATATATACACAAAATAGTTCGCTAAAATATGTATATGCTCTCAGACTGCTGAATAAATTATAAAAAATATATTTTATATAACTTGTTGTGCTAATGTGTGAAGACTTAACTGGTTTTGCAACTGAATGCGTCGTCATCTTATTTTTATTCAGGGTTTGGTTTGGTTAATTAACGTCGCACTAGAGCTTCACATCGGGCAATTGCAGACGGTGTGGGGTGTATCTCGAATGAAAGACCCGGAAACACTGCCTTGTGTTTTTGAACCATAGTCAGATGACCTAAAAATTTTCCTATGTTTAGAAAGATAAAGATGGTTGGTTAACAAAATCGGCGCGTTTTCGCACATTTGGCATTTAGGCACTTATAATGAAAACAAAGCAATACAATTGAAATGTATACCTTTTACTAACCTATATCTGTTTAAATAAAGCAAGTAGAACTATACAATGTTGAAGCAAACGTATATAGCGCCTTCATCTACATTAAAATCAGATTTTTTATGTTAGTTAATCAGATTAAATGTTAGTTAATCCCTTCATTCACTTGTCCCTTCAGTTATTTCCATGCACTAGACGGTGTTACGGCATACGAAAAGTATAAGATGTTAAATAAAAAGTCATATCAGTAGTATATTTAAAATTTATATCTTTCTTATATTCTTGTATAATTAAGAACCTATATATTAAAAAATTGTCTTGCTATATGATTTACTTTATTTCCGCTACTATGTTCTACTTATAAGATTTTATTACATAGTAATCAGTATGTTTTAAAAAATATATTAATGAACTTAGGCAATTATAAATATATATATATTTAAAATATATGATTTACTAAAAATTATGTATTTGAATAGAATATAAAAATAGTACATTTTACAGCCATGTCTTAAATTTTAATTATAAATAGAGTTTATGCTTAAGTGTCTTCCACAAAATAGTTTTTTAATTTTAATTTTTTAAAAGCGAATACAGGTTGCCTTAAAAAGGTTATTTAATGATATATTTATACGCTTCTACGGTAGAAAGGTCAACAATATAAAATTTAATTATTTAATTAAACTACTAACCACTTATTAATTTATTAAACAATAAATTTTAATTATTTTATTGTCACATATTTTTTTCCGGATAAATCATTTTAATCAACTTTTGTATTTTATTAGCATACATTCATTATTTTATTAATAACCAGAGTTAAAAATTATTGTTTAGAGGGGGAAAAAATCTTTTACGCAGAACCAAATACAGTTAAAATAAATTTTAGAGAACGTTCATTAATTTCTTCACGCCATTTTACATCATTTTCCTTCCATTTTCGTAGTAGTACAAAAATGGATAGAATTTGTTTTGATAAACAGTGTAATTTTGCTAAATAAGAGACTAGCAAAAAATCATTTTTTTATTATTATTATTTTGACATTGAACATTTTGAAAAGAGACCAGGGCTATTTAGCGTCAACGGTAAGTTGACCTCGCCATATTTTACAATTTGATAGTTTTTACTACCATTGGCGTCTAAGCGAAAATTAATTACATTTTATTAAAGAATTGCAATGCCTAGAAAAGGGACCTAGATTCAGTGCCGTCACACCAAAAATAATTTGAGGGGGTTGAAATAAGAAATTTCTCAACTGGACGATTCAAAATTCTCAACTCAGTATAGTACTGAAAATTCATATATATATATATATATATATATATATATATATATATATATATATATATATATATATATATATATATATATATATATATATATATATATATATATATATATATATATATATATATATATATATATATATATATATATATATATATATATATATATATATATATATATATATATATATATATATATATATATATATATATATATATATATATATATATATATATATATATATATATATATATATATATATATATATATATATATATATATATATATATATATATATATATATATATATATATATATATATATATATATATATATATATATATATATATATATATATATATATATATATATATATATATATATATATATATATATATATATATATATATATATATATATATATATATATATATATATATATATATAGGTAAACAAAAATTTCGGTAAGTGTTAAACCCAGGCACGTAGGTAAGGGGGGTGGTTCAGGGGGTCAAACCCCTCCCATTGAAGGGCATGAAAAAAAAATCGTATTACTGTAAAAATCCTAAAAATACTTTAAACACTAGAAACATTTCAATTTCTAGTATAATACTTCTTGTTGAGTTGCATGAGGAAAAACTTTGTATTTTCCGGGGGTCCTATCCCGGAAAATAGTTTCCAAAAGGCTTCAAAACATGTTTTGAGGTTATTTGTTTATCTCAAAATAAGCGTAACATGACGTCATCGTGTTTCATTATATAACATTTGAATTTCGGCAACGAAGGGAAAAGATTTTAAAACGGGATCCATATAGTATTATTTTAAACAAGGAATCTAAAAATTTAAATTTGTACTCTAAATTTATTTTATAATTAGGGTGTGATACTTACTAATTTTAAAAATAGTTAATAACTGATATTGGTAATGATTTCAAGAAAAATAAATGATAAATGTAGCTGTTTCGATACTTATATGCCAACGTATTCCTGTTTACTTGAATAAAAATTAATAAGTTTTAAAAAATGGGGGAGAATTTGTCTGTTTTTTTGTGGGGGGGGGGGGGGGAGAGAATAAGTTAGTCACTGAACCACCCACATGAAAAATCTATACCTACGTGCCTGGCTAAAAGAATGGCGTTTCAGAAACGTAGTTTATAATGATAATGGTAAACGCATACGTTTACCATTACCATTATGAATTGAACCATTATGAATACGCATGTGAGATGTATTGAAACTCTTCTAGGGTTAATATATACTTTATTGATTTATTATAATTACTGAAACTTTGGTATTTATTTTACAAAAGCATTGTTGTACAGTATTAGCATATTTTTAAAATTTGTGTTCTAAACACATTTATATTTTCAATAAGCGTCTAATTTAGCAAACACACACTCATAAGTAACTCATTTTTCAACAGACTGCCCAGTGCGTTCACTAAAACTCCGAAATTAAACCGCCAACGCGCGCCAAGTCGAGAGGTTATTAATTCGTCTGTTATGTATTTTTTTTTATGCATGTTCGCGCGGGATTTCGGTTTTAATTAAAATATTTGGACAATTGTTTTTGTGTTGGATAGGGGATGTTTCACTTGGGAGCAATTTGAAAAAATATTCGGTTATCCAGCATTTCACTATCCGGAATTATCAATTAACCGGACCGTTTGAAAAAAAAATATTTTCCTATTTGGATTTTTTTTTTGTTGGATAGAGAAAAATCCACTTAAACAAAATCTGTATTTATATCTTAAAGCCCCGTAACTCCAGGCGGTGTCAGCTTATAATAACAAATTATCTACCATCGTACAGAGAAAGGTAGGCCGCTTCGAACAGTTTGCATACTAATTCACTAACCAGTCTTATTTTTGTACCGCATGATGGGGAAAATGATTCGTACTACGGGTATACGCTGGCCTGCTTGACCCCCGTAACTCCAGTTATAATCGACAAGTTTTAATGAGGACGTGCTTAATGTGGAAAAAATAAACGAGTTCTACAACTTTGTTTGTCTAGTTAACAGTTTATGTGGAAATTGTGTGGAGTGAAATGTTACAAATTGTCGAAGATTTCAATATGAAGCCAAAATATCACACTGTATTTCAATTACACTGAATTCTAACTAACTTCTGGCTCAAAATTAATTGTAATTAAAGGCCCAAAACTTGTTTCCTCTATAGGCGCGTTAAAACCAATGTGGAAGCAGCCATACTGTACCCCCTCCCCCCCAAAAAAAAAAGTGATTTAGTGGTGTTTTTTAATACTATAGCATTGTAGAAATATTAAATGTATATCAATATTATATTTTCTTCTTATAGAATTAATTTCTATATTGCCAAACAAATAGTTTTCGCTCTTGCATATTAACCACTTCGACTGGCAAATGACTTTCTATTTTAATAGCAAATTGCATTTAAAATGGGTTTTTAAAAAAAATAGAAAAAAAAATCCGCCAAAAGCAATACATGCCGGCTTATTTTAACATGAAGTATATGCGAAATATTGCGCTAGCGAGGAAAGTGGGGTACAGTATGGCTGCTTCCACATAAGCTTCAAGTCAACAAAATGTCTTGCTCAATCCAGAATTTATAGTTAAAGATCAGTTCTTACGGTACAATGGGGACTGTTTCTACCCAATTTTTTACAATTTTGGTAGTAATTTTTTTTTAATTTTCGTGCATCAATTTCATAAACTTAGTGCAGAACCATTAAATTCTACCTTGTAAAATATCCAATCCTATTATTCAAGTATAAAACAACAACTTTGACCAAACTAGAAATAAAATGGCTACACTATTTTAACAACGATGCTTTATGATTTTTTTTTTATCAAAGATCTATAAATACTTACCAATAGTAAAATGTAATGTTCCAGCGGCTGAAAGGACAATTGCAGTAAGGCCTTTTGGAGTTGTACGTATGCAGTGGTAAAAAACAGCAACCCATAGTAAATCAGCAGAAAAAATTTTAATCAAATCTATGAACACGACAAGCCAAATCGCCGTTTGTAGAAAGGAGTAGCAGAACTGATATACTGCATACCCAAATAGTGCCAAAAGGAAAACAATTCTTTCTTCTATTTTATCCAATACCCATTTCGATTTTAATAACAAGATCACAGCACAAATATTTCTCAAAAGACAAGATAAAAAACGCATATAAGGATGTGGGGTACCCAATCCTTTTAAGTACCAGGCACTGTATGCTTCACAAAAAGGCCATGATATTCCCAGCACTAAAAGTAGCATGCAAAATATTATAATGTCCGGTGATTTAACAAGACTTCTTGATTTTTTGCATATATCTGTTCCCTTGTCAAATCCACTAATATTCATTTTATAAGCAACATATGCGACAATACATACATGACGAGTAATTTATATTTTTATTAAAAGACGTTAAATGTATAACCAATCCTGTGAATATCGGACCACATATATTTCCGATATTCGCCCAAATTCTTACATGACCGTAATTGACTTTAAGCCGTTTAACAAGGACAAATGCCGATATGTCTAGGAAACGGTGTGTATTTTCATACGTAGCGACCAATACAACAATTAAAAATACATAGACTACGGCAAGCAAGTCTCGCTCTGTATAGCCTGTACTACAATTTGACGTAATTTTGAGACATTTTAAACGACAAGAATAATACACTACGTCTTCACAAAGATAAGGTAATCCCATAGAACCATCAAGCTTAAAACTATATATATATTTTTTAGAACAATTCAGAGGTCTAGTAATGGGCAGTATTACGTCTCTTTTTGGTATTGTAGTCAAGCACATCAAATTGTGACCATCACAATAATCTTTTTTTTTGCGAGCAACTAAAGTAGTGTAAAAAGGCCGATTCTAAGCCGCGGTGCTGTGCGGATTTTGGTGGATTTCTGTGGATTTTGGCGGATCTTTAGCGGATCTTGGTGGTGCTGTGCGGATTTTGGCGGTGCTCTGTGGATTTTGGTGGTGCTGCTGGCGGATCAGGGCGGATCTCGTCTGTCAAGCCGCGGGGGCGTGGCCTAATGGAGATGACCTCAACCAATCAGGTGTCAGTAAGTGACGTCACACGCAGGGGCATGGGAACAGGTGCTGATGACTCATCGCCGCCGATGGGCATGTCACACCGTGTCTCAACGTGTATGTACAGGAACGGACCAATCAGCGTCTTGTTTGAGGATGACCTCATGAACAACCAATCAGGTGTCAGTAAGTGACGTCACACGCTGTCGGGGCAAGCAGAACTAGTTCTGCTTGTAACCGCAAGGCGGCGCTGCATGTAGGGGAACGGACCAATCAGATGCTTGCTTAAGGATGAGCCAATCACAGGCCAGAAGAGGGGCTAATTCTTCTCCGTCGTCGGTATAAAAGCGGATGTCCGAGCCTAGCTCTGACATTCTCTCAGTAGAACCTGCTCTTGCGACTACTCTAGTTTAGCTTAGCTTTGTTTAAAATGGATATTGAAGACGTTTTCGAGAATTCAACATTGCCGTTGAATGATGAAGTGATGGCGCTCATGGATTTTGGAGATTTAACAGCAACTCAATTGGATTTAAGTCAAGACAAGGAATTGACGTGTGCGGAATGTAATATGCATTTTACTAGAAAATGTAATTTGATTCGACATCAACGGAATAAGCATGGAGGAATGCAATTTCCGTGTTCTCGGTGTTCTAAGGTATTTTCCCGAAGCGATGTCCTGACCAGACACCTGAAAACACACAAGCGACCTGCAGATACAGAACCATCTGTACTTCTAAAACGACGTCGGACCAGTGAAGATACATCTCTACCAGGACCCTCGACTCTACCAGGACTCTCGACTCTACCAGGACCCTCTGCTCTACCAGGACCCTCTGCTCTACCAGGACCCACTACTCTACCAGCACCCTCTGCTCTACCAAGACTCTCGACTCTACCAGCACCTTCAGCTCTACCTTCTTCTACACGACAGTCTGCTTTGAAGAATCGTGTACAAAACGTACATTTGTTCAACACCGAGGAGTACAAGGATTTAAAACCGTTTCTGGTTTCAAAAGAATGCCTGAATGTGGTTTTAAAATTGACTATTTGACTCATAGCCGTATACTGACCCCCTTGTTCCTGGTAAAATTGATGTAAATCCACATGGGTTTGTACTATAATCATGTGCAAAGACCTTCCTTAGGTATTCTTCTTCTTAATTTGTGAAATATTTTTGATAAACACAAAGGGGTTTTTTATGTAAAAATTCTACCTACATATTATAAATTGAACAAAGCAGTCTAAAAATATTACACAAATTTCACTAATAAGAACTTAATTTCCATATATATATATATTATTGTAACAAAGACCTTATTTTAGTATTAATGAAATCACTTTGTTAATAATTCAACAATATTATTTGTCTACATCTCCTACACTGGGTGTGTACTTGACATTTAATCCTTAGCAGCACACTATTGTTTTTATTTTTTGAGGCAAGATTGCTGTTAATCTCCGTAAGTTTTCATGTGTCGTAGAGTGCTGAAGGTTATTTTGATCTGTTGGGCATGTACTATTGGTAATATTTTAACATATTGAGTAATATTTTTCTTACTTTGTATAATATATTTGATAATTATATGACATTTTAACAGTAATGTGAAGTATTTTATGATAATTATACACATTTGCCCCTATGTTAGTTTCTAAAACTGCGTTATCGTAATCTTTAAAGACAAAGTGTTTGGTTGTTAAATCACTACCATGGAATAACTTGGCAATATTTTGTAGCATATTCAATTAACAATTATACTTAATTACAGTTTTTTTTTTATAATAACTTATGGTAAATATAAATTTTTTAACTTAAACTGTCACGCGTAAGTCCATTATTTTAATACATGTCATGATTTTTTTTATCCATTTATAGATACAATTAAAAATTATATATACAATTTTTTTTTTATCCATTCATAGACTATTTGATACAATTTTAAAAAGTATGTACCATTTTTTTCTATTTCGCAAATATATGAGTTAATTTATTAAACATTTAGTATATGTGTCAACATTTTAGTAGAGATATAAACATTGGTTTCTCTTATACATTTATAGACACCCATTGTATACAGATTTATTAGTTATTCTTGGTTCTATTTTCTATACTTTGATAATATTTTTTATATCTATATTAGTATTTTCTGCTTTTTTTTTTGCTAATATTTTAATATAATTATTGTACTTATCGTTTGATTAGTGGGTAGACCATTCACAGAACTCACCAAGGAATCTGCGCTTATATGGGGCTAGTACGCTCCGTAACGCCATATAACTTTGGGTGGATACGAGTAAAAAGCTTATGATGAGTAATATTTTACACTTAAACTTTTTTCTTCTATTTTTTACACTTAAGGTCTTTTTATTTAACATTTTACACCTTTATTTTTTTTTACTTTTAGCAATTTTCTTTTTACTTTTTTTTCTATTTTCACATTTTCTTTTAAAATGTAATTTTACACTTACATTTTTTTTTTAATTTTTTATGTTTTCATTTTTTTTTTTAAATTGTATTTTACACTTTAACTATTTTTTTTAAACTTTTTTTTTCTTTTTTCTTTTTTAACTTTTTTTTTTTTAATTTTTTTTTCTTTTTTTTAAATTTTTTTTTTCTTTTTTAATTTTTTTTTCTTTTTTAATTTTTTTTTTCTTTTTTAATTTTTTTTTCTTTTTAAACTTTTTTTTTCTTTTTAAACTTTTTTTTTTCTTTTTAAACTTTTTTTTTTCTTTTTTAACTTTTTTTCTTTTTTAACTTTTTATTTATTTTTTAACTTTTTTTTTTCTTTTTTAACTTTTTTTTTTCTTTTATTTTTTTTTTTTACTTTTTTCTTTTTACATGTAATTTTTATTAAACTTTTTTCTTTTTACATTTTTTTTTAAATTGTATTTTACACTTAAATTTTTTTTTTATTATTTTTTAACTTTTTTTTTATTAAACTTTTTTTTATTTTTTACATTTATTTTTTTTTACATTTTATTTTACACTTAAACTTTTTTTTCTTTTTGCATTTACTTTTTTTTTTTAAATTCGTACTTTGTATAATATTTTTGATAATTATATGACATTTTAACAAGTTTGCTTGTCCTATCACTAAAAATGGTGTAATTTGACAATATTTTGTAGCATATTCAATTAACAATTGTACTTAACTACAGGTTTTTTTTTTTTATATGACTTACGTTACTTTCTTTGATAAGTATAAATTTCTTAACTTAATGTGTTACACGTAAGTCCATTATTTTAATTTTTTTTTTAATACATGTCATGATATTTTTTTTTTATCCATTCATAGACTATTTGATACAATTTTAAAAAGTATGTATTATTTTCTCTATTTCGCAAATATTTGACTTAATTTGTTAAAAATTTAGTATATGTGTCAACATTTTAGTAGAAATATATACATTGGTTTCTCTTATACATTTATAGACACTCATTCTATACAGATTTATTAGTTACCTTTGGTTCTATTTTCGATACTTTGTTAATATTTTTTATATCTATAGTAGTATTTCCTGCTTTTTTTGTTGCTAATTATTTAATGTAATTGTGGTACTTGTCGTTTGATTAGTGGGTAGACCATTCACAGAACTCACCACGGGCATCTGTGCCTATATGGGGCTAGTACGTTCCGTAACACCATATGGCTTTGGGTCGAATCGGGTAAAAAACTTATGATGGTTAATCTTTTACATTTAACACATTTCTTTTTTACATTTAGCAATTTTCTTTTAACGTTTCTTTTTTTTTTCATATTTTTCGTTTGTAAATTTTTTTTTTTAAATTTTAAAATTTTTTTTACGTTTTTCTTTTTTACATTTGTCTTTTTTTTTTTTTTAATTTTTTTTTTTTTAATTTTATTTTTACACTTAAAACTTTTTTTTTATATATTGTTTTTACTTTTTTTTTCATTTTTCTTTTAAAAGTTCATTTTATACAAACTTTTTTTTTATTTTACAGTTACTGTTTTTTAACTTTTTTATCTTTACATTATATTTTTCACTTAAACTTTTTATTTATTTTTTTACATTTATACTTTTTATAATCTATTTCACACGTAAACTTTTTATTTTACATTTATTAGTTTTATAATTTATTTCACACTTAAACTTTTTTCAAATATTTTTTATATAAATATATATATATTTTTTTTTCACTTTTAAAATTTTTTTTTCACTTTTAGTTATTTTTTTTTCTTACTTAACCTTTTAGTTTTTAATTCACACTTAAACTTTTTTTATTTTTACATTTTTCTTTTTAAACTTTTTTTTTTTTTACATTTTGCTTTTTAAATTGTATTTTAACTTTTTTTTTTAACATTTATTCTTTTTATAATTTATTTCAAACTTAAACTTTTTCATTTATTCTTGTCTAATGTACAACTACAAACCCCGCTTTCACCCCAATTTTATGTATACGCCTACAAACGTCTCCCTATGAGTACTTTATGTCGCCAATTTTACGAATACACCTCTCAAATTGTCCCCTTGTGGATACTTGATGTCGCCAAATTCTACACATTCACCCTCAATTGTACTCATATGGGAACTTGTTGCCTCTTAGTCTTTGAAAATTTAATCAGCCAGCCATAATAATTCCCCTTGTATGGTGCTACTTCATTTCTACCATCCACCTATGCGTTTTGTTATAGTGTAATTTTATGACATAAGAAAAAATGTGTACTTGTACCAAGCGTATAAATAAACCCCTTTGTATAGCTGCACTGTATCGTTCAATCAAACAACCAATTATAAAACACCCCTAAAACAGCAACATCTAAGACAAATTCCCTTATTCAACACGTATTAGAACAAGTAATAGATCCATTATCTTACATACCAACCCCAAATCTGCTCTTATCAAGCCCAGCACAACAAACAGTGCGATAGAGTAACTTTTACATCATATTCCTAAACAGTAAGCAATTCTAATGCATCCAATTGTGATCAAGGTGAGATCCCTCCTTCTAGTCATAACGATATGATATTTTCCCTCTTAAAATAATAATTTTACGTATGATGTGAAAAACATTTAAAGAACACATTACTTTTAGAAAAAGTTTAATTAACCGTAATACAAGGTTTTGGTTCCCAAGGTTCTTTTTCAAAGTATCAGCTTTCATATTAATTACTTTTTTTTCATCCACTGAGACTGATTTCCGTTATATAAATTGTAATTTAAACGTATATTGTTATAAACATTATTTTCATAGAACCCCAGACTGTCATTTTTTATACCCTTAGTACACATGTCAAAAGGTAAAAAAAGCTTTACTTATTAATCTGGTCTACCTTCCTGTACACGATGGTATGTTATTTACCCCCATAGGATGATTCCTCATAGAGTTATATTGCGAAATTATATGCTGGAGTTGGTCACATAAAATATATTTTTCTAAAACCATTCTTGCAAAATTCTTTTCTTTTGTACTAACCATAGTTAAAATATATACACTACTGTCATTCCCTTTAACATAAGTTCATTGTGCAGCTCTAGTGGGACGTAATTGCTCTCACTGAGTTAATTTTTTTGGCACAGATGTATACGTAAATAAAATATATGTAAAATATAAATGAGTAATAAAATATAAATAAATATTAAAATATGTATGAAATATATGAATAATAAAATATATATAAATATTAAAATATATATAAAATATAAATGAATAATAAAATATAGAAGTTAAAATATAAATGAATAATAAAATATAGAAGTTAAAATATAATTAAATATTAAAAATAAATGTAAAAATATAAATAATAAAATACAAATAAATATCAAAATATAAATAAATATTAAAATATAATAAATATTAAAATAAGAATATTAGTTTAATTCTATCATATTTTATTTACTTTCACAGTTTTTTCACATTACTTTCACAGCTCACAGTTTTTTCAACAACCAACCATTCCTAACATTATACCTATGATATGCCTGAATGTGGTTTTAAAATTGACTATTTGACTCATAGCCGTATACTGACCCCCTTGTTCCTGGTAAAATTGATGTAAATCCACATGGGTTTGTACTATAATCATGTGCAAAGACCTTCCTTAGGTATTCTTCTTCTTAATTTGTGAAATATTTTTGATAAACACAAAGGGGTTTTTTATGTAAAAATTCTACCTACATATTATAAATTGAACAAAGCAGTCTAAAAATATTACACAAATTTCACTAATAAGAACTTAATTTCCATATATATATATATTATTGTAACAAAGACCTTATTTTAGTATTAATGAAATCACTTTGTTAATAATTCAACAATATTATTTGTCTACATCTCCTACACTGGGTGTGTACTTGACATTTAATCCTTAGCAGCACACTATTGTTTTTATTTTTTGAGGCAAGATTGCTGTTAATCTCCGTAAGTTTTCATGTGTCGTAGAGTGCTGAAGGTTATTTTGATCTGTTGGGCATGTACTATTGGTAATATTTTAACATATTGAGTAATATTTTTCTTACTTTGTATAATATATTTGATAATTATATGACATTTTAACAGTAATGTGAAGTATTTTATGATAATTATACACATTTGCCCCTATGTTAGTTTCTAAAACTGCGTTATCGTAATCTTTAAAGACAAAGTGTTTGGTTGTTAAATCACTACCATGGAATAACTTGGCAATATTTTGTAGCATATTCAATTAACAATTATACTTAATTACAGTTTTAGAAACTAACATAGGGGCAAATGTGTATAATTATCATAAAATACTTCACATTACTGTTAAAATGTCATATAATTATCAAATATATTATACAAAGTAAGAAAAATATTACTCAATATGTTAAAATATTACCAATAGTACATGCCCAACAGATCAAAATAACCTTCAGCACTCTACGACACATGAAAACTTACGGAGATTAACAGCAATCTTGCCTCAAAAAATAAAAACAATAGTGTGCTGCTAAGGATTAAATGTCAAGTACACACCCAGTGTAGGAGATGTAGACAAATAATATTGTTGAATTATTAACAAAGTGATTTCATTAATACTAAAATAAGGTCTTTGTTACAATAATATATATATATATGGAAATTAAGTTCTTATTAGTGAAATTTGTGTAATATTTTTAGACTGCTTTGTTCAATTTATAATATGTAGGTAGAATTTTTACATAAAAAACCCCTTTGTGTTTATCAAAAATATTTCACAAATTAAGAAGAAGAATACCTAAGGAAGGTCTTTGCACATGATTATAGTACAAACCCATGTGGATTTACATCAATTTTACCAGGAACAAGGGGGTCAGTATACGGCTATGAGTCAAATAGTCAATTTTAAAACCACATTCAGGCATATCATAGGTATAATGTTAGGAATGGTTGGTTGTTGAAAAAACTGTGAGCTGTGAAAGTAATGTGAAAAAACTGTGAAAGTAAATAAAATATGATAGAATTAAACTAATATTCTTATTTTAATATTTATTATATTTTAATATTTATTTATATTTTGATATTTATTTGTATTTTATTATTTATATTTTTACATTTATTTTTAATATTTAATTATATTTTAACTTCTATATTTTATTATTCATTTATATTTTAACTTCTATATTTTATTATTCATTTATATTTTATATATATTTTAATATTTATATATATTTTATTATTCATATATTTCATACATATTTTAATATTTATTTATATTTTATTACTCATTTATATTTTACATATATTTTATTTACGTATACATCTGTGCCAAAAAAATTAACTCAGTGAGAGCAATTACGTCCCACTAGAGCTGCACAATGAACTTATGTTAAAGGGAATGACAGTAGTGTATATATTTTAACTATGGTTAGTACAAAAGAAAAGAATTTTGCAAGAATGGTTTTAGAAAAATATATTTTATGTGACCAACTCCAGCATATAATTTCGCAATATAACTCTATGAGGAATCATCCTATGGGGGTAAATAACATACCATCGTGTACAGGAAGGTAGACCAGATTAATAAGTAAAGCTTTTTTTACCTTTTGACATGTGTACTAAGGGTATAAAAAATGACAGTCTGGGGTTCTATGAAAATAATGTTTATAACAATATACGTTTAAATTACAATTTATATAACGGAAATCAGTCTCAGTGGATGAAAAAAAAGTAATTAATATGAAAGCTGATACTTTGAAAAAGAACCTTGGGAACCAAAACCTTGTATTACGGTTAATTAAACTTTTTCTAAAAGTAATGTGTTCTTTAAATGTTTTTCACATCATACGTAAAATTATTATTTTAAGAGGGAAAATATCATATCGTTATGACTAGAAGGAGGGATCTCACCTTGATCACAATTGGATGCATTAGAATTGCTTACTGTTTAGGAATATGATGTAAAAGTTACTCTATCGCACTGTTTGTTGTGCTGGGCTTGATAAGAGCAGATTTGGGGTTGGTATGTAAGATAATGGATCTATTACTTGTTCTAATACGTGTTGAATAAGGGAATTTGTCTTAGATGTTGCTGTTTTAGGGGTGTTTTATAATTGGTTGTTTGATTGAACGATACAGTGCAGCTATACAAAGGGGTTTATTTATACGCTTGGTACAAGTACACATTTTTTCTTATGTCATAAAATTACACTATAACAAAACGCATAGGTGGATGGTAGAAATGAAGTAGCACCATACAAGGGGAATTATTATGGCTGGCTGATTAAATTTTCAAAGACTAAGAGGCAACAAGTTCCCATATGAGTACAATTGAGGGTGAATGTGTAGAATTTGGCGACATCAAGTATCCACAAGGGGACAATTTGAGAGGTGTATTCGTAAAATTGGCGACATAAAGTACTCATAGGGAGACGTTTGTAGGCGTATACATAAAATTGGGGTGAAAGCGGGGTTTGTAGTTGTACATTAGACAAGAATAAATGAAAAAGTTTAAGTTTGAAATAAATTATAAAAAGAATAAATGTTAAAAAAAAAAGTTAAAATACAATTTAAAAAGCAAAATGTAAAAAAAAAAAAAGTTTAAAAAGAAAAATGTAAAAATAAAAAAAGTTTAAGTGTGAATTAAAAACTAAAAGGTTAAGTAAGAAAAAAAAATAACTAAAAGTGAAAAAAAAATTTTAAAAGTGAAAAAAAAATATATATATATTTATATAAAAAATATTTGAAAAAAGTTTAAGTGTGAAATAAATTATAAAACTAATAAATGTAAAATAAAAAGTTTACGTGTGAAATAGATTATAAAAAGTATAAATGTAAAAAAATAAATAAAAAGTTTAAGTGAAAAATATAATGTAAAGATAAAAAAGTTAAAAAACAGTAACTGTAAAATAAAAAAAAAGTTTGTATAAAATGAACTTTTAAAAGAAAAATGAAAAAAAAAGTAAAAACAATATATAAAAAAAAAGTTTTAAGTGTAAAAATAAAATTAAAAAAAAAAAAATTAAAAAAAAAAAAAAGACAAATGTAAAAAAGAAAAACGTAAAAAAAATTTTAAAATTTAAAAAAAAAAATTTACAAACGAAAAATATGAAAAAAAAAAGAAACGTTAAAAGAAAATTGCTAAATGTAAAAAAGAAATGTGTTAAATGTAAAAGATTAACCATCATAAGTTTTTTACCCGATTCGACCCAAAGCCATATGGTGTTACGGAACGTACTAGCCCCATATAGGCACAGATGCCCGTGGTGAGTTCTGTGAATGGTCTACCCACTAATCAAACGACAAGTACCACAATTACATTAAATAATTAGCAACAAAAAAAGCAGGAAATACTACTATAGATATAAAAAATATTAACAAAGTATCGAAAATAGAACCAAAGGTAACTAATAAATCTGTATAGAATGAGTGTCTATAAATGTATAAGAGAAACCAATGTATATATTTCTACTAAAATGTTGACACATATACTAAATTTTTAACAAATTAAGTCAAATATTTGCGAAATAGAGAAAATAATACATACTTTTTAAAATTGTATCAAATAGTCTATGAATGGATAAAAAAAAAATATCATGACATGTATTAAAAAAAAAATTAAAATAATGGACTTACGTGTAACACATTAAGTTAAGAAATTTATACTTATCAAAGAAAGTAACGTAAGTCATATAAAAAAAAAAAACCTGTAGTTAAGTACAATTGTTAATTGAATATGCTACAAAATATTGTCAAATTACACCATTTTTAGTGATAGGACAAGCAAACTTGTTAAAATGTCATATAATTATCAAAAATATTATACAAAGTACGAATTTAAAAAAAAAAAGTAAATGCAAAAAGAAAAAAAAGTTTAAGTGTAAAATAAAATGTAAAAAAAAATAAATGTAAAAAATAAAAAAAAGTTTAATAAAAAAAAAGTTAAAAAATAATAAAAAAAAAATTTAAGTGTAAAATACAATTTAAAAAAAAATGTAAAAAGAAAAAAGTTTAATAAAAATTACATGTAAAAAGAAAAAAGTAAAAAAAAAAAATAAAAGAAAAAAAAAAGTTAAAAAAGAAAAAAAAAAGTTAAAAAATAAATAAAAAGTTAAAAAAGAAAAAAAGTTAAAAAAGAAAAAAAAAAGTTTAAAAAGAAAAAAAAAAGTTTAAAAAGAAAAAAAAAGTTTAAAAAGAAAAAAAAATTAAAAAAGAAAAAAAAAATTAAAAAAGAAAAAAAAATTAAAAAAGAAAAAAAAAATTTAAAAAAAAGAAAAAAAAATTAAAAAAAAAAAAGTTAAAAAAGAAAAAAGAAAAAAAAAGTTTAAAAAAAATAGTTAAAGTGTAAAATACAATTTAAAAAAAAAAATGAAAACATAAAAAATTAAAAAAAAAATGTAAGTGTAAAATTACATTTTAAAAGAAAATGTGAAAATAGAAAAAAAAGTAAAAAGAAAATTGCTAAAAGTAAAAAAAAATAAAGGTGTAAAATGTTAAATAAAAAGACCTTAAGTGTAAAAAATAGAAGAAAAAAGTTTAAGTGTAAAATATTACTCATCATAAGCTTTTTACTCGTATCCACCCAAAGTTATATGGCGTTACGGAGCGTACTAGCCCCATATAAGCGCAGATTCCTTGGTGAGTTCTGTGAATGGTCTACCCACTAATCAAACGATAAGTACAATAATTATATTAAAATATTAGCAAAAAAAAAAGCAGAAAATACTAATATAGATATAAAAAATATTATCAAAGTATAGAAAATAGAACCAAGAATAACTAATAAATCTGTATACAATGGGTGTCTATAAATGTATAAGAGAAACCAATGTTTATATCTCTACTAAAATGTTGACACATATACTAAATGTTTAATAAATTAACTCATATATTTGCGAAATAGAAAAAAATGGTACATACTTTTTAAAATTGTATCAAATAGTCTATGAATGGATAAAAAAAAAATTGTATATATAATTTTTAATTGTATCTATAAATGGATAAAAAAAATCATGACATGTATTAAAATAATGGACTTACGCGTGACAGTTTAAGTTAAAAAATTTATATTTACCATAAGTTATTATAAAAAAAAAACTGTAATTAAGTATAATTGTTAATTGAATATGCTACAAAATATTGCCAAGTTATTCCATGGTAGTGATTTAACAACCAAACACTTTGTCTTTAAAGATTACGATAACGCAGTTTTAGAAACTAACATAGGGGCAAATGTGTATAATTATCATAAAATACTTCACATTACTGTTAAAATGTCATATAATTATCAAATATATTATACAAAGTAAGAAAAATATTACTCAATATGTTAAAATATTACCAATAGTACATGCCCAACAGATCAAAATAACCTTCAGCACTCTACGACACATGAAAACTTACGGAGATTAACAGCAATCTTGCCTCAAAAAATAAAAACAATAGTGTGCTGCTAAGGATTAAATGTCAAGTACACACCCAGTGTAGGAGATGTAGACAAATAATATTGTTGAATTATTAACAAAGTGATTTCATTAATACTAAAATAAGGTCTTTGTTACAATAATATATATATATATGGAAATTAAGTTCTTATTAGTGAAATTTGTGTAATATTTTTAGACTGCTTTGTTCAATTTATAATATGTAGGTAGAATTTTTACATAAAAAACCCCTTTGTGTTTATCAAAAATATTTCACAAATTAAGAAGAAGAATACCTAAGGAAGGTCTTTGCACATGATTATAGTACAAACCCATGTGGATTTACATCAATTTTACCAGGAACAAGGGGGTCAGTATACGGCTATGAGTCAAATAGTCAATTTTAAAACCACATTCAGGCATTCTTTTGAAACCAGAAACGGTTTTAAATCCTTGTACTCCTCGGTGTTGAACAAATGTACGTTTTGTACACGATTCTTCAAAGCAGACTGTCGTGTAGAAGAAGGTAGAGCTGAAGGTGCTGGTAGAGTCGAGAGTCTTGGTAGAGCAGAGGGTGCTGGTAGAGTAGTGGGTCCTGGTAGAGCAGAGGGTCCTGGTAGAGCAGAGGGTCCTGGTAGAGTCGAGAGTCCTGGTAGAGTCGAGGGTCCTGGTAGAGATGTATCTTCACTGGTCCGACGTCGTTTTAGAAGTACAGATGGTTCTGTATCTGCAGGTCGCTTGTGTGTTTTCAGGTGTCTGGTCAGGACATCGCTTCGGGAAAATACCTTAGAACACCGAGAACACGGAAATTGCATTCCTCCATGCTTATTCCGTTGATGTCGAATCAAATTACATTTTCTAGTAAAATGCATATTACATTCCGCACACGTCAATTCCTTGTCTTGACTTAAATCCAATTGAGTTGCTGTTAAATCTCCAAAATCCATGAGCGCCATCACTTCATCATTCAACGGCAATGTTGAATTCTCGAAAACGTCTTCAATATCCATTTTAAACAAAGCTAAGCTAAACTAGAGTAGTCGCAAGAGCAGGTTCTACTGAGAGAATGTCAGAGCTAGGCTCGGACATCCGCTTTTATACCGACGACGGAGAAGAATTAGCCCCTCTTCTGGCCTGTGATTGGCTCATCCTTAAGCAAGCATCTGATTGGTCCGTTCCCCTACATGCAGCGCCGCCTTGCGGTTACAAGCAGAACTAGTTCTGCTTGCCCCGACAGCGTGTGACGTCACTTACTGACACCTGATTGGTTGTTCATGAGGTCATCCTCAAACAAGACGCTGATTGGTCCGTTCCTGTACATACACGTTGAGACACGGTGTGACATGCCCATCGGCGGCGATGAGTCATCAGCACCTGTTCCCATGCCCCTGCGTGTGACGTCACTTACTGACACCTGATTGGTTGAGGTCATCTCCATTAGGCCACGCCCCCGCGGCTTGACAGACGAGATCCGCCCTGATCCGCCAGCAGCACCACCAAAATCCACAGAGCACCGCCAAAATCCGCACAGCACCACCAAGATCCGCTAAAGATCCGCCAAAATCCACAGAAATCCACCAAAATCCGCACAGCACCGCGGCTTAGAATCGGCCTTTTTACACTACTAACTAATTTCGCAGTGCGTTTTATGGGTAACTCTTGCAAACAGATTGGGCATCCCACACTGACCAGTCCATTCCTTATCTCCGCATCTAAACAATTGCTTGTCGCTCTCGCAAAGAGGTTCTCTCAGTGAGGGAAGATTCACAATGCAGATCATCAAGCATCCGGAGACTATAAGACCCGAAATGAGGTAGACTTTCGTGTGGCCAAATTTGTCGATTAAAACGGAAAAGATGGACATTGAAATCACTTGCGCAATTGGGATGAGAATGAAGCACAGGAGCAGTTCATGATCTGTTATGCCTTCCTGCCTCAAGTACACAAAGAAGAATGTGAGTATAATCGTTGAAACTTGAAATATAGAAATAAATTATTAGAAGTTGATAACAAAAACGATTAGTAGTAGTGTTAGCTCAAAAGGAACACATTGTTTTACGTTATATTATTATGAAACTTTAAATTTAATATTCTATAACAGGTCACACACCAAAAATCATAGGCGACATTTTTTTCTCGAATAGTTGTGTAAACAGAATAATACTTATGTAAGGTTTCTCTTATAAGGGTCATTTATCCCGAGAGAAATTTGAAATTAGTTTACACAATTCTTCTCGAACAACTTTTTAAGAAAATTTATGACTTTCTACAGTGCATTGAATATTTATTTACTTTTTATATATCGTTACAAGACTATTGTAACGGAGCAAACACACAGTTTCAGTCTACAGAACACGTGTTAATTTAGTGTTAGATAACTGAAAACGTAAACAAATTATTATAAAATCAATCGTTAAAAATATATTTATTTCTTTATCAATTATCCCTGTCTTTTAGCGCCTTTATGAAGAAAATATTTGAAATTCATCAATATCCCAGATATCGATGAATCCCAAATTATTCAATTTCTTCAGTTCGTTAGATTTGATCGATTCGTTCGATTGGATTAGTTTGTGTTCGATTTGAACAATTCGTTCTATTTGTTCGACTTGATCGATTCATTCGATTTCAAGGAAAAATATCAAATACATACTTAAAAATACCCCATACATACTTGATTTTATAAATTCTACATACATTTAAAACATGTGTATTTGTTTATTATATACTGTATGAAAAATAAATTAGTTTTAAAAATAACTTTATATTTTAATGAAGAATTATAATTATAATTGTATCGGTGAGGGCAGAGCCAAAATTCTATTTATTTTCGATTTATTTTGGAAATCGTATAACTGAATCGATAAGAAGAACAGTAAAAGTCCATCGAAGTGCAATTGGACAGGTTCTTCTCCCCCAATTCAATTAAGTGGGATAAACCAAACATTCCGCAATTATGTAGCACCTGATAATTATTAAGTGATAAATTAAAGATTCTTTCGTTCCTGGAATTTCGGCGTTTCTTGATCCATTTTAGGTTTATACCTACAGATCATTCAGAAAAATCCCAGCTAGGAGTTCCGGCCAAAAACAAGAAATTCTCAGAAAAAAAAAATTCTCAGTTCTTCTTGCTTTCTTTCATTTATTCTTTTTATTTATAATTTAAATTTTTTCCACTTTATCCTATTTAGAATTTTGAAGGTTGGATTGTTTGCAACGTTCTTAAATTTTAAAATACTATTTCAATTTTTAACATTCAGATTTTGTATTACAAAAACATAAAATCTTTCATCTTAATTTGAAATCTTATGAAATTATGAAATTTTTCACACAACTTTTCCTTACATAAATAATCAGAACAGCGTAAAGCCAAAAGCAATTCCTAAACACCCAAAATCAAATATTTTATCCTTTTTAATACAGTTGAACTATAACTACTGGATTAATTGGGATCAGACCCCATCCGGATAATCAAATATCCGAATAATTCGAAAAAAATATCGATAACACGTAAAAATTTGCCGATTTCTTTTTTTCTCAAAGTGATCCGGATAATTCGCGAGCCGCTTTGTTTAATCCGGATAACTGGAATTCGGATAATTGGATTTCTACTGTACTTTTATTTCTTATTATTTTAGTACCATCATTTTTTTTAAATATCATTCAATTGAGTAAAGAAAATCTAAGTCAAGTTCAATTAATCAGTCAAGTTAACTTAATTAAAATACAGAAACCAATGTGAAATTGACTTTTTCTTAAATATTGTATTTAATATTATTTTTTTTAATTTCAATGAATTTTTCTTACTAGAATACCAAGGAAAGTGTATGATCTTCAGTGCAGCAAGTGGCTTGCATATGCTCAAAGTACCACAGCTTTTCCACAACTTCAAAGTGAAGTAATCATTTTTCTGTAAAAAAAGAAAATACATGATAAAAGAAAACAAGAGCTTATGTTAAATTAATAAAACGATAATTTGATTGTAAATTGCAATATAAATGGATTGTTTTAGTACAGCGAATTTAACCACTCCTCCTAAAATGTGTTTATTCCTCAAATTTATAGTAAAATTTATATCGGTTAAAATTGGAGAGGGGGGGGGGGGAAACTGGCTACATTTTGTTGTATCAGTGCATGTGAAATACATATCTTGATTTCAAGAATCATTGATACAAGATTATAGCTACGCCTATGAAACAGTATTCTAGTTAATAAACCAACTGTTATCTTTTCTGGCGTAAAAGACCATCAGAATCAGCTGCTTGGAGTATCAAAATATTTTGAAATCGAAAAAATTGTTTTAAAAAAATCGGTTAATCGATGTTTCCCGATATATAACAGCCAAATAACAGATTTTTTTTAATTTGCAAAAGTGGATTTACTTCTATTTAAAGAAAAAAGAATTTTCGAAATAGGACCATATTTTTTTTTTCAAACGGTTCGGTTAATTGAGAATTCCGGATTCCTAAATACCAGATAACCGGATATTCATTTCAAAAAGGTGCCTCAATCCCCATATCTAACCAAAATAACCTTTTTCGAATGTTTGGATTCTGCTCCTTTGGCCTTTGGCCTACTCATTTTTTCAATACATAAACCCCGTAGTTTACATGACTCTGGTCTCATTACAAATTCTTATTCATGTCATTAAAAAAATTATATTTTCAGTATCAAGAATAGACTTACTTGCACTTCTTCCTTGCAACTTTGATTCTGTGTATTCAAACCTTCTATGCTTTCCAGAGGAATATCTCCCTTGTTTGGAACCTCCATGTGGAACAACAAACCAACTACCGCAACTGAATTATTGATATCTATAAATAAACCCCATTGATTGGGCTATTTGCAATATGTTGTATAGGCCATTGCATGCCTCAACATTAAAGTCAAAATTAAACACACAAAATGTGATTAATGACTATCTTAATAGAACTGTTTAGAGGTGGGAAGTATACGAGTGTCCTGAACAATACATATATAAAAGATATGTTCCATCCTCTTGTAAACCCCTTTTTAATTCACCACCTTCTATTACAACTAGTACATTTGATTTCTTTAAATGATGTCCCCTGTTACTTCACATCTATAGAGATTTCACTTCAATATATATTCCGTCCCTTGGAAATCATTCTTAACCACAGAACGCTTTCTCTTTCCAATTCAGACGCCTCCGTGGCCAAGCAGTTAAGGCGTTCAGCTTCTAATCCGAGGATTGGCGGTTCAAACCCGTGCGATGAACTTGACAAAGAAAAGTAAAAAAGTAGTGATCTTGTGATCGGAGGGTTGCCAGCTTCGCTACAAAAATACTAGAAAAGTCGTCCAGAACATCCGCAAAAAGGAACGGCGAGTATACGGGACTGGTGCACGATAAATCTGATCGGGGTCCAAAGTCCCGACGTCTACTGTAGGCGTTGGGTGCTTGTTCAGGTGTTGTCCTCGTCATCTGACCATGTTTTAAAAATATGAGACATAGACCCCGAACCGTTTCCAATAGCCCATGTGCAGCTCTAGTGAGACCTTTATTAACAAAACAAAACCCTCTTCGTCAAACCAGTTTATTTCATATATATAAGAATTGAGTGTCTGTTGATTCGAACAAAACCACTCATTTTGATCTTTTGTATGAATTAGGATACAAATATTCAGAAATGTCTTTAATGTTAAAATGTTTTTTATCAGAATGAATGTCATTCTGTTTTTCTAGTTTTAACTCAAAAAAAAATTATAAAGGAAGTTGTAACAGAATGAGCGAATTTTTATGAAACACATCAGCAATATCCCAACTTAAAATCTGTACTACTTTTTTTTTAATTACATAATGTAAAACCTTAAATCTACAAATATATAATTGATTTTTTTTATTAAAAACAAAATACAAGCACAGAGGATTGAACAGCACCACTGAAGAGTCGGCATATTTTTTTTCTCGCAAATATATTGAGACTTCTTATTGAGGTCACATTATGTGATCAAATTAAGAGTCAGTTTAATTTATTTGTTATGGTTTAATTGGTTTAATGTGGGGCACGAAGGAGCAACTATTGATGAAAAGCACCCATATTTAAACATCCAAACTACGTTTGTTGTCCTCTTATAATTTTTGATAGCTACTTTTGCTTTCGAAAATTCGACAACCCACGGACCACACAACATTTTTAATCAAAATATTTTACCAAACTGGAATACCAGTAGTGGGCAGAAAAACAATATTTCGTACAAGACATTATTTCTTCAGAATTTATTATCCTGGTTAATTTATGTTAAGGGGACCAGGTGTAGTTTGCGATGAAAAAAAAATGGATAATTTTTTTGTTCTTATAAAAAGCAGTACTCACAACACATAATATTAACCCTAGATTACAACGCTCAAGAAAACGTTTCGTTCTTACAACACATTCTTCAATTTGACTACATTATTTTAACATTTTATTTGCTATTATTTATTTAATTATTAAATATACATATTGCAGAAAAAAATGCCTAATACAAAAATAACAAATCAAGGTAATTATATAAAATTTCACAATCTAAGCAGACGTTTGCTCGATGTTCCCCGCACATCGTTGACAGTATGACGAATGTTTGGGTTAATTCAATTGGAATAACATTTTGTATACATGCAAGGAAAACAATATTTAACACACAAAATTCAATCACAATATTTTCTGCATTTAGTATATTTTTTTATGAAAAAAGTAATTTTATAAGTGTAGAATTTTAGAATAATAAGTTCGTAGGGTACACTTTTCTGAAACAGTTGTCAATATACACTCACCAAATTTTATTTTTATGTAGATTATATTGTAATAGTAAACTATAGAACTTAATTTTAATTTTGTTTTTCTAACTAGAAAATATTACCATTGATTGAAAATAGATCATTTTTGGGAACAGATGTAGTATAGGACATTTGGCGCGTTTTTTATTTTTTTGGCGACGAAAAATTGCCGTTAAACATAGTTCCGGGAACGCACAAAAACGATTACGCAGCGCGATGACGTCATAGGGTTGCCATATTGAAAGTCGCCACAAGAATCGGGAAATACCAACAATGGCCAACAATTATCGCCCCTATAAAACACGCCAAAAAAAACTCTCGCGCCAAATGTCCTCTACTACATCTGTACCCATTTTTGTTTACTTTAATATTTTCGCACATGTATTTTTTATTCTAGTAAAACTAAAATTTAGATTTAACATATAGATTTTACATTAAACTAATGGTACAAAATTTCGTTTTGACTGGAAATATACGTTTTAAGAAAAGTGTATCAAAAGACCATTTTTTGAGAAACTGTCAAAAGTAAAATCACCGGTAATTGTAAATTGATTTTTTGGTCCTCCGGTGCAAATATTTCTCAACTATTTAGGATCCGTGAGTGCACGAAATATTGGCGTTATTTTGTGCAATTAAATTTTAAAATTTTCAAACAGCGATTGCTTCCAAAAGGGGGAAGTGTGTACTTTTGTTTAAATTTTAATTTCGAATTTCATATAACATAATATGTGATTTTTTTTCAAAAACTTGGTATCCTGTAATGACATTATAAACTGAAAATTCGATCTTTTGAAGGTTTGCAACAGCACTGCCCCTTTAAACAGATTTGGTGTCTTCTTTATAGCTAATAAATTTTTATTTCCAAATTAGTTTGTTTTTTATGTTTACTTCTCAAAAAAAGATTTTTTTTGTGACGAAAAACATCTCCACAGACCACTTTGAGCGCTCCTGCAGCCCACCAGTTGTCCGCGGTCTACCAGTAAATGGTGGGCTACTGGTAGACTTTCGGATGGGGGTAGATTGAATTCGAAACCATTGTATTACGTTTGGTTTGGTTAATTAACGTCGCACAAGATGCACAGTGGGCTATTGGCGACGATTCGGGGCTTATCTCGAAGGAAAGACCCGGCAACGATGCCTCGTATTTTTGAACCATGGTCAGATGACGAGGAAACACCTGAACTGGCACCCAATGCTTTCAATATGCGTCGGGACTTTGGACCCCGATCAGATTTTATCGTGCACCAGTCCCGTACACACGCCGATAATTTTTGTGGATGTTCTGGGCGAAATTCTAGTACATTAGTAGCGAAGTTGGCAACCCTCCGATCGCAATACCACTACTTTTTTTACTATTCTTAGTCTAGTCCGTTGCACAGGTTCAAACCGGGAACTCTCGGATTCCCAGCTGACGCCTTAATCCACTCGGCCACGGCGGCCCTGCCATTGTATTACGAGCACTCTTCTCTTCCCAATACGGTTGTCCAAACCTTCCCATAAGAAACTCCGCTTTGGGGTTAAATAACGAACATTTTATGCCTATTAGAGAATGCCCGATCAGTCACGATTTAAATTTCTTTTAAACCACAATTTGTTTTACAAATAGTTAACTCAAACAATAGGTTCAAAGGTTCATAAAAATATGTCTTACGTAAAAGTGAATACTAATATTGAAAACAAACTATAATAAACAGTGGCTCTTGACCGAAATGCATAGGAAAATCATAAATCCTATTGGTTTTGTTTGGTTGGTTATTAACGTCGCACTAGAGCAACACATAAGGCTATTGGCGTGTAAATCCTATCAAATGCTTTTATTACAATAAAATTTATTTAAACATATGTTGTATTAATTATTAGGGTTAAATTAAGAACGATTATCATTGTTAAAAAAAATCATTTTGCAGAATCTACCTTAAGAACTATTGAATTTCACATCCCGCAATTCGATATATACAATAATTGACACATAAAAACACACTTAAAATTGCTCTTTACTTTAAAGCTAAAGAAAATTAAAAAACAATAATTGACATACCACATATACAAAATACAAAATATATAACTTACAGGGAAATATTTGACTTAAACTAAAGTAATAATCTTATAGACGAATTTCAAAATGCAGGGAAAGTTTTGATTAAAAAAAAGGACTGCCAGATCCAATATTTTTCCAGGAAAAGTAGCTATATTTGGCATTTTATCTACAGTGTGGTGACATTTTTTTTTAAGATCTAATTACAGTTATAGCCAAGAAAGCATATAAACATAAATCCATCTAATATTGGAGGCCTCCGTGGCCGAGCGGTTAAGGCGTTCAGCTACTAATCCAAGGATTGGTGGTTTGAATCCGCGCGATGACAAAAGAAAAATAAAAAAGTAGTGATCTTGTGATCGAAGGGTTGCCAGCTTCCCTACAAAATACTAGAAAAGTCGTCCAGAACATCCGCAAAAATTAACGGCGTGTATATGGGACTGGTGCACGATAAATCTGATCGGGGTCCAAAGTCCCGACGTCTATTGAAGGCGTTAGGTGCCATTTCAGTTGTTTCCTCGTCATCTGACCATGGTTCTAAAATAACGAGGTGCAGGTATGAATGTGTGTGTGAATGTGTATGTATTCCCGGGTCTTTCCTTCGAGATTGACCCCGAACCGTCGCCAATAGCCCACTGTGCAGCTCTAGTGCGACGTTAATTAACAAAACAAAACAAAACCATCTAATATTGAAAACTGCAGCTAATAAAAGTAAAAAAAAAGTAGTGATCTTGTGATCGGAGAGTTGCCAGCTTCCCTACAAAATACTAGAAAAGTCATCCAGAACATCCGCAAAAATTAACGGCGTGTATATGGGTTGGTTTGGTTGGTTGGTTTGTTAATTAACGTCGCACTAGAGCTGCACAGTGGGCTATTGGCGACGGTTCGGGGTCAATCTCGAAGGAAAGACCCGGGAACACACACACATTCATACATGCACCTCGTTATTTTAGAACCATGGTCAGATGACGAGGAAACACCTGAACTGGCACCCAACGCCTTCAATAGACGTCGGGACTTTGGACCCCGATCAGATTTATCGTGCACCACGCGTGTATATGGGACTGGTGCACGATAAATCTGATCGGGGTCCAAAGTCCCGACGTCTATTGAAGGCGTTAGGTGCCATTTCAGTTGTTTCTTCGTCATATGACCATGGTTCTAAAATAACGAGGTGCATGTATGAATGTGTGTGTGAATGTGTATGTGTTCCCGGGTCTTTCCTTCGAGATAGACCCCGAACCGTCGCCAATAGCCCACTGTACAGCTCTAGTGCGACGTTAGTTAACCAAACCAAACCTATCATAATTATGTACGAAATATTTGTGTTACTTTTATGATATTTTCTCACCAGTGTGACGAGGGGCGTTTGCACACTTTTATGTAATTTTAAATTTTAACTTGCAGTATTGTAAATTTGTAACTCATATATTCGATTCGAAAGATTGATTCGATGTCATTCTTCCCATTGCAAATTATTCATTGTGTATTAGTTAATAGGTTATACGGCAATAACAGTTAAACGTTATTTAATTCATCATACGTTATTTAAATTCAAAACTTATAAAATATTTTGATGATATATTTTTATTATAATTTTTATTCTTAAAGTACGTTTTTTGTCATAAATAACCGAAGAAGAAATCAGTAAATTGAAATTAAAATTAAAAAATCGTTTGCGTTTTCAAATAAAGAAAAAAAAACATTCTAATAACTTTTTCGTCTACTAAATAATATAAGTTTTCTAATAAATATTTTTAAAAAAGAACTTGAATAAAAATCGGTTGCATTTAAAATAATCAAACTTTGAACAAATTTAATCTTGTGATTTTTTTTTTTACTGTGTTTATGTACTGGACGTCATAAGTGGAATACACAAAAGAAAATGTTTAAAACTCTCAATAAGAAATAAGTAAAAGAAAATATCGTTCAGAAAACTAAGTAAGTTTTTTTTTATTCTATATAAAATGGATTATTTATTCCGCTACATTTTATTTCGACACCAAATCATGTATGGCGGACATTCATATGTATTTCCACAAATAGAACAAGGAATTTTTAAAACAAAATATATTTGATTGGAAGGAATTTCATTTGTTTTGTTCATAATTTATATTCCTATAAAATCAATGGAATTAAGTTTTATTAAATTAATGTTATGTGTTATTTATAAAATATATATTTAATTACCTTTAAAATGGAACTTTGTTCTACGATATTGTTCTTTGATAAGTTTTATTTAAGAAAAATTGTTTTAAAATACTTATTTCAGCTTTTATATTTCAATGGAATTAATTAAAAGAGGTTTTATTAAATTAACTTTTCACAATATTTATAAAGTTAAAAAATTAAGTTTTAATACATTTAATAAACGATTTTGTTCTACACCATTATTATTTTACCAACTGTTTATAAATACACTTATTTCTAATAATATTAAACAAGAAATAGGGAAAAAATTTGAGTTTTCCAGTTTTTAAGATATGTTCTAGAAATTGTTAAAAAAGGTAGTGTTTCTAAAAATTCGCATTTGTTTACCACGGACGCTTTGCACTGCTTGGCGCTGAAAATCACACGACGTCATTTCAAGATATACGTAACTTCACGCGCATTTGTTATTGGATGATGAAGACCACGTGGTTTGTTATTTACCAATCACAGATGATCAACCTTGCGTTTTTGTTATTCCGTCAAAATTTTAATCTCGAGACCATGTTAATAGTGTCTATTAAGATGGTTTAAATAAATAAATAGATTAATAAATAATTACTGAAAAAGTTAAATAGTTTCAAATTCTAATTTTTATTAATATTAAATTAATATTAATATTAAATTGTATTAGTTAGTAATAATTTAATATTGATCTGTTTCACCGATTAAATAAATAAGTTTAGTTTCAAACAGAGGTGGGTTGAAAATGACTAATGAGATCTTACAATAGAACAACGGAAAAAGAGTTTAAAATTTTTTATTGACCAAATTTAAAACCGTTTTAAATAAATGTGACATTTACTATACATGTGTTTTAAAATTTGTTTACCTTGTTACTTCAAACAAGAATTCTTTATTGAAATATTTGTACAAAATAGTCTTACAACTGCCTAATTAAATATGAAATTGTTTTCGATATTAAATTATAATAGATAGTACTAACTAAATACTGAATTGTTTTTGATTACTTAAGTACGTTTCGTTTCAAAAAGATATTTAGATGGGTAACAATGAATAACAATCAAATGGGTTTTCAATAATTAAATCTTACATAGAAATCTAAACGTTTGACAGAAAAAGTTTTCACATGTAGGGAAATTAATTTAGATAGATAAGTTTATTTAAGTTTATTATAGTGTGCTGTAGCCCATTTACAAAGGTTGGCGACATAATTAAGCAAAAGCGGATACAAAATTAGATAAACAACACAACACATAATACATTTTTAAAAATTAAAACACACTTTGAACAAATATACAAAAAAAAGACATAAATAAATTACATGGGCAATAAGAATTAGGATTTTAATCTGTTATTCCGTCACAAGTTCACTGATCACACCAAATGAAAAACCATTTTTATTTTTAAATTGACATTTACATTAAATGTGCTTTAAATTATTTTTATCATGTTACTTCAAATAATAATTTTGTTAATAAAAATGTATTCGAATTAACTCTTTTTTTCCAAAACTACTAGCGACCTACACAAATAATTATATTCTGTGAGCTTTTCTCAAAAATAAAATTATGAAATATTCCTAACAACTGGTGCAAATTTCAACGTGTGTTGTTTTCAAGAGTTATGGTAAATAAAATAATATATGTATATTAAAAAGTATAGAACGCGATAGCTTCACCATTTAAAAAAAATATGTTTAACAAAGTAATAGATTAAGATTAATTTAATAGTAACTGCATTATAAAATACAATAAAAAAAATCCAACAAAACGCAACAAAAACGTATCCAACAAAACGCACTTTCAAATTATTGATTATTTCTATATTATTATGATTGTTGTATATGATTGATTGTTTTCTAAATTATTAAAATTAATTATTTTAACGCTATTATCTTAGACAAATTATTGTAAACGTATCCAATAAAACGCACTGTCATATAATTGATTGTTTCTATTGATTGTTGTATTTTATTGATTGTTTTCTAAATTATTAAAATTGGTTATTTTAACGCAATTATTTTACACACATTATTGTAAACGTATCCAACAAAACGCACTTTCGAATTATTGATTATTTCTATATTATTATGATTGCTGTATATTATTGATTGTTTTCTAAATCATCTTTATATATATTTCTCTTACGCGGTGATTGAAAAACGCTGTTTTTCTGTACGCTGAGTGGCAACAGTTAGTTTGTTTACGAAATTATGTTGTGCCCGTATTTTTATTTTGCCATTATGTAAGCCATTTTGACGATTAGCCCCTTCAATTCAGTAGTAAAAATTATTTTGTTGATGTCAGCCTAAATTAGGAAGAATATAAACCCTATTACATTAAAAATAGAAGTTTTGAAAAACGCTTTTGAGTTTTCAAATGAACGGAACATTGACGTGGCGCCATCTATCGCCAATTTTGAAAACTAGAATTCTATGACCTTCATTTTTATGACGTATTAACTTAGTTACGTACACACCTTTGGTAGGCAAGAGTATGGTAAGCTTAACGTCAATTATGCCAAAACAAACTACCAATAATGTTACATAATTTCGTAAACAAACCAACTGTTGCCACTCAGCGTACAGAAAAACAGCGTTTTTCAATCACCGCGTAAGAGAAATATATATAAAGATGGTAGAAATAAAATAATAAATAACGGCTTGCCAGTGGTTTCATTGTTTTCATTTGTAGTTTAAAAGAAATTAAATGATTTTATATTGATTTACATGGCGAAAAAATTTATTGATGCCAAGATGAATTATAATTTAAATAAAGTTTCAACGTTTAAAGTTTTTGGTAATATAATTAAAAAAAAGTATTGTTACTAGGACACATTGTTATTGTGTCCTACCTTTTAGCGAGCGAAGCGAGAAGTGGTTTGCGGAGCAAACCTATGAGGATTGCGTAGCAATCCTCCGGGGGTTGGCGGAGCGTTAGCGGAGCAGGGGGCGGAGCCTTCTAGTTAAAATTGATTATTTTAACGTAATTATATTACACAAATTGTTATAAACCCATGCAATAAAAAGCTTTTCAAATTAAAATAAATACATAATCAAACTCAAAATATTTTTGAGATATTTTTTTTAATTCTGTCAGAAAGATCAAATAACCAAACTTTAAATAATAAAAACATACCGCTTAGTTACAGATAGTCCTGGAAAGAAAATGTATAAACTTCGCTTAACAGACAAAAAATTAACTTCGATGTTTATTTTTTCTATAATAATATCGATACTTCTTAAAATAAATAATACAGATTCCATCTTTTGAGCAAAGCATAACACTTGAACAACCACAGTTGGAGATAGAGTGGCGTTCTACACGCCTCAGTTACGAATCTTCGTAGTCCAGTAGAACCAAATACAGGCAGACAATTTAGAATTAATTAGAAATAATGTCATGTGACGTAACTCACAAACATCTACTTTTTTTCGTAAGAAAGAAGAAACTCATAGAAACAATTTATGAGACTAGTTAATTAATACTCAAGCACAGAATACAAGTAATTCCCTCTGACATGACATAACTTATTTAAGAAGAATTACTTTATTCTGTTCATTGACAAAATTGGGCGTTATGTTGAAAAAGTAACATAAATCAGTGGCTTTATAGTCTATATTGCTGCTTTGCTCCTACACTGTCGCTATATCCCTTTTGCGCCACTTAGACGCAACGAATCTTAATACTTGAGGTATCAAAAGAAAGAGGATTTCATGGGCCAGTAACAAATCGTACTTTCGTCTCTTTAAATATTAAGTTGTTTTTTAATGCGCTTAAAAAAATTCATTTTAACTGGTTTTTTTTTTAAAACAAGCCGTTGATAATGCAGCCATCTGGGGGGTATGCATGCGATAATTATCACACGGGCATGCTAGCTCATTAAGTAAGCTAGCTAAAAAAAAAATTGCAAGTATTAGTTTGAAATATAATGTAATTCTCTGCATTAACGTAAAATTTAGAGTTCATCCAAGCAGAAACATATAAACATAAATCCATGTAATATTGAAAACTGTAGCTTGTTTTAAAAATTATTGTGCAATATTTAGAAAAGTTGGCATATCGATTTATTTTTACGCAAAGTATTACGCAATATATAATTACTCGATATATACCTTGATTTTTAATTAAAATATATTAAATGAACGGTTACAATGATACATTTACATCATTACTAGTTTTATATTTTATGATACTTAGTTCATGTTCTGGAATATGTTTTACGGGCATGGCATTTTCCATTTTCACGCAGGGAAATTTTTCAAATTACATACGTGGCTTGAAACAAAAAGGCCCAATGTCTCATTAACTTAATATGGGACATTGGTAAGCCATATGTCTTGTTTTAAGCTACAGATATTTAGCTAGTCACGGTCGGGCGTTTATTTCGTGTTTGGCTCTTTTGGGGAAGTGACGTTATTCTTTTTTTTTACTTGGCGTTGAGATGACGACCGTGTCGTTGGATTAATTTATTGTTTTGATAAAAGTCAGACGATTAATTACCCGGCATGGTTTAAAAATATCCTTAACAATATAAATTCTTTAAATCGTATAACGATGTGTGTAAAAATGTGTTTGTTTGTTTGTTTGTTTGTTTGTTTGTTTGTTTGTTTGTTTGTTTGTTTGTTTGTTTGTTTGTGTGTGTTTGTTTGTTTGATTGTGTGTGTGTTTGTTTGTTTGTTTGTTTGTTTGTTTGTTTGTTTGTTTGTTTGTTTGTTTGTTTGTTTGTTTGTTTGTTTGTTTGTTTGTTTGTTTGTTTGTTTGTTTGTTTGTTTGTTTGTTTGTTTGTTTGTTTGTTTGTTTGTTTGTTTGTTTGTTTGTTTGTTTGTTTGTTTGTTTGTTTGTTTGTTTGTTTGTTTGTTTGTTTGTTTGTTTGTTTGTTTGTTTGTTTGTTTGTTTGTTTGTTTGTTTGTTTGTTTGTTTGTTTGTTTGTTTGTTTGTTTGTTTGTTTGTTTGTTTGTTTGTTTGTTTGTTTGTTTGTTTGTTTGTTTGTTTGTTTGTTTGTTTGTTTGTTTGTTTGTTTGTTTGTTTGTTTGTTTGTTTGTTTGTTTGTTTGTTTGTTTGTTTGTTTGTTTGTTTGTTTGTTTGTTTGTTTGTTTGTTTGTTTGTTTGTTTGTTTGTTTGTTTGTTTGTTTGTTTGTTTGTTTGTTTGTTTGTTTGTTTGTTTGTTTGTTTGTTTGTTTGTTTGTTTGTTTGTTTGTTTGTTTGTTTGTTTGTTTGTTTGTTTGTTTGTTTGTTTGTTTGTTTGTTTGTTTGTTTGTTTGTTTGTTTGTTTGTTTGTTTGTTTGTTTGTTTGTTTGTTTGTTTGTTTGTTTGTTTGTTTGTTTGTTTGTTTGTTTGTTTGTTTGTTTGTTTGTTTGTTTGTTTGTTTGTTTGTTTGTTTGTTTGTTTGTTTGTTTGTTTGTTTGTTTGTTTGTTTGTTTGTTTGTTTGTTTGTTTGTTTGTTTGTTTGTTTGTTTGTTTGTTTGTTTGTTTGTTTGTTTGTTTGTTTGTTTGTTTGTTTGTTTGTTTGTTTGTTTGTTTGTTTGTTTGTTTGTTTGTTTGTTTGTTTGTTTGTTTGTTTGTTTGTTTGTTTGTTTGTTTGTTTGTTTGTTTGTTTGTTTGTTTGTTTGTTTGTTTGTTTGTTTGTTTGTTTGTTTGTTTGTTTGCACGACCTCGAAATCCGCTATAACGATTTTCATGAAAATGATGGATAACGAATTTTTTAGGTAGGTTTCATCTTCGAAAAATCTCATTTTGATGTTAAAATAAACATATTAAAAGTTCGATGTAATTCTTCATATTAATCATCATTCAAATTATTCATCGCGTATGAGTTAATAGGTTATACGGCAATAGCAGTTAAATGTTATTTAATTCATCATATGTGCATTCATCATATGTTCATCATATGTATTAAAAACGTGTAAAATATTTTGGTGATATATTTTATTATAATTTTTATTCTTAAAGTACTTTTTTGTCATAAATAATAGAAGAAAATGTCAGTAAATTAAAATTAAAATTCAAAAATCGTTTGCCTTTTCAATTTAATTTAAAACGTGTAAAATATTTTGATGATATATTTTCATTATAGTTTTTATTCTAAAATAATGTTTTTTTTCTTATAAATAAATGAAAGAAACGTAAAATTTAAAATATTTTGAAACGTGAAACTTGTAAAATATTTTGGTGATATATTTTATTATAATTTTTATTCTTAAAGTACTTTTTGTCATAAATAACCGAAGAAAATGTCAGTAAATTAAAATTAAAATTCAAAAATCGTTTGCCTTTTCAATTTAATTTAAAACGTGTAAAATATTTTGATGATATATTTTCATTATAGTTTTTATTCTAAAATAAAGTATTTTTTGTCATAAATAAATGAAAGAAACATCAGTAAATTAAAATTGAAAATTCGTTTGCGTTTTTAAATAAACAAAATACACATTCTAATCACGTGACTATTTCGTCTACTAAATGCTATAAGTTTCCTAATAAATATTTAAAAAGAACTTTAAAAAAAATCGTTTGTATTTAAAATAATCAAAGTTTGAACAAATTTAATCCTGTGATCTTTTACTGTGTTGATGCGGAACGTCATAAGTGGAATACACAAAATCAAATGTTTAAATATCTGTATAAGAAATAAGTAACAGAAAATATCGTTTGAAAAACCAAGTAAGTTTTTTTTTATTCCATATAAAATGGATTATTTATTCCGCTACAGTTTATTTCGTCACCAGATCGTGTACGTCGGACATTCATATGTATTTCCACAAATAGAACATGGAATTTTCAAAACAAAATATCATTGATTAGAAGGAATTTCGTTTGTTTTATTAAACTTTTTTATTCCAGTGGAATTAATGGGATGAAGTGTTATTTAATTAATACTACGTGTTATTTATAAAATATATATTTAATTACCTTTAAAATGAAACTTTGTTCTACGTTATTGCTATTTGATACGTTTTATTTAAAAAATTGTTTTAAATTACTTATTTCAGTTTTATATCCATGGAAATAATTAAAAGAGATTTTATTAAATTAACTTTACGCAATATTTATAAAGTTAAAAAATTAAGTTTCAATACACTTAAAACACAATTATTCGAAATAATCACGAATATTTATTATTGAATAAACGTTTAATAAGATTATAAAATGTTGTTCGTATTTTTATTATTTGATGCTGATTGAAGTTAACAAATTGCCAAAATAATTTTGCAGTAGCAAAAAAATAATTTGATCTCCATTATCATAATCTTCTTAATAACAAAGGCTACTTTACATAGCATTTAAAACTGCATTCAGTTACTCAAGAGTTAAACAGATGCAAGCATCACTATAAATTGTTACTGAAATACTAAACTACAAGAATATTGTCAGGGTTTAGCATTCAAACGAAAACTTTGTGCTACAATTGTGCGAATAGTTGATGTTAAAATCATTATTTTAACCCTCCCAGTGACCGAAGTCCAATTTCAATTTACCTGGTGAGCGTCACCCATCTTAAAAGCGTGTGGCCTTCTTAGCGGCAGGGTAGTTTTAAGTGCCAAGTTCCTTCCCCCTTTTTGCGGTTTAGCAAGTGACAGTGATATATTGCTCAATTAGCGGAATGAGGGACCGGACCCAGGAAGGAGGGGTTCGTCTTCTTCTTTCGCGACAACGCTTCCCCTTTCGCCCGTGGGCAACAGATCATTAGTGCACAAAAGAGATGCCCGGTGTGGAACAGGGGTGTGGAAATAACCCTCACTTTAGTTCGCCAGATGTGGTCGTCTTCAGTAAAGGAAGATTCAGTTTGAATGGTCCTGTGGTTTGTAGTGTGCATTGTCGCACTGGGGAGTGTTTTCTACAGATAGCATTTGTTTTCTATTCAAGGAAGTAGGGCTTTTTTACACCTTTTGCCTTTGCCCAACAAATAAAGATTCAACATTTAGAAGATGTGTTCGATAACTGAGAGCCTGCATTTTACTATTTTCCTAATACAAAAAAAAAACTGAATATATGCTTATTTTTCATGGTTGTGTGGATTATATAATTTTTTTATTACCCACTATTGATTACCCAAGTATTTCAAAATAAAGTTGCAGATTTATGGTATAGACAGTATTTTACCAATCCCATTACAATTAAAATTTTAAGAATCACTAAAGCCGCGAAATGTAAAAATATCATACAATTTTAGTTATATTTAAAAGTCTTACTATAATTAAAAATAATTAATAGTGTTCCGTCCTAAGCTGTTAATCACTACAAGTATATACGAAGAAATAGCAAAATATTACGCGGGATGAAGATTTTTTCTTTACAGACAATGATACGAGTATATTGTAATAAAATTCACAACCATTGAAAAGGGGTGTTTGTTAAAGTAAACAGTGTAAGTTTAAGGCCTTTTTTCACACACCGGGGAAACCGGTGCCGGTGATGACACCGGTGCCAGATGCAATGTTACAGTATACAATGTCGGATCGGACTCCGTAAAAAAGTTCTAATTTAATAACATTGCTTCCTGCTGCCGGTGCCGTAGCCGACTCCGGTTTTCCCGGTGTAAAGCTTGAAGATACTACCCCGCACTCGTTTAGAGTTGACTTTTTTTCAGTTACCATGTAGTCAGTGATCAGTTTTTGCGACGACCGTTGTTTCACAAGGCGCTTGTATATGTCTTGGTAGCCAGATAATCAATTATGTTCCAATTTGATTGAAATTTTCATATACCGCACAAAAAAAAATCGCACCAAAACAGGTTTGAGTGTAATCAGATTATTTATTCTTAAAAAAATAGCTTAAAATAAAAAAAAACAGCGCAACTTGGGGTTACTTGACCAATACAATCCACATCTCTCAAAAGAAACACATTCATTCCTAACAAGTCCCTCCTCTTGAACCCAGTGCAGGGTGCGAATATGAGCAATATTCGCACCCTTCTCAGGAAGACTAACTTTGCATTCATTACACGTAGCTTCAGTATGGAGGCAACTAGTTTTCGCAAACAATGCGCCTCTTTAGTCAGCAGGTAGCAGCGGGACAGTAATTGTCGCAGGAATGTTACACAGAATGCTCTCTGTACAACATAATGAATAGCTAGGGGTTTGTTGAGGGGATTGGGAGACATAACAATAGAGTTACACAGTGGGCGTCAGTTCACGATCTATCCATAAGGAAAAACTCGGGAACACATCCTCGTAATTTTGAACCGTGATCAGCTGACTAGGACAAGACCTGAGCATGCACCCCATGCACCAGACATAGGCTCGGCGACTTCAAACCACGACAGATGAAACGCGCACCAATATATTCAGAATGGACATTTTTTTTTTGCCTATGAAAACCTACGCGTACGAAGCTGGCAACCCTCCGATCACGACCTCGCTGCGCTTTAGAAGTCGATATTTGAACTCACAGCACACCAATTACAAAGTTTACGACTTTACCACTAGCCTTCCATTGAACTTATAAAACTAGGAAAAGAGTATTTTAAATTAATCCCAAGATAATTGCGTAAGATTTTCGATTTTATTTAAATAATAAATCTGTAAATGTTTCATAAAAGATCTTATTTGCTACTTTATAATTATAATAAAAAACATTTCTGCATAGTTTTAATAAAGAATTTACTAAACAGATAATTGAACTTTAGATAAACTTCGTTACTAAAATAAAATTTTATTTTAAAAATCAAAACATGTAGTCATTGAATAATAGGTTTCCCAATTCATTGAATTCGACAAGTATATATTATCAACCTCCCATGGGTGTGGTATGTCAAATTGGATATTGACGGACCACAAACAATTCAATATTCAAATTGAATGACTGACAACCTGTAGGTGAATCAGCGGTAAAATATTAGACTCATAATTGGAGGGTTGTGGCTTCAAATATCGATTTTAACAGTGCAGCAAGCTCGTGATTGGACAATTGCCAGTTTCGTTCCTCCGTACGAAACATCAGCCGTGTATAGTGAGATGGTGCACGTTAAATCTGCCATGGTCTAAAGTCTTCACGCCTATGTTAGATGAAGGTTGTGCAGCTCAGGTCTGTCCTCGTTATCTGAATATGTCCGTGGTTAAAATTGAATCATTTATTTCAGAAACTAACTAAACTCGGGGACAACTTAAGCTGAGCCTAAAGTAATTGAATATTTACATATATCATAGCTTCCGCTTTAGGTTCAACTTAGGTTGTACCCGAGTACAGTGTATTATTTTTTTTAAGTTTTCGGAAAAACAAAGAAAACATTCTATCTTCTATATTAATATTGATTTTTACTTAGAAAATTTAGAATATTAGAAAACATCTTCCCGTTCTTTCAAAATTTTAATTCTTCAGAACCACATAAACTAATAGTTATGGGAACAGCAGGCCACACTACCCACAAAAAATTTAAATTAAAAGAAAACACATAAGTCGATTTGAATGACTTAAGAAAAATTCACCCCAAATTTGAAGAAAATCAAACAACGCAGCGTTTGGTTGTGAAAGCGTAACAAACAAATTTGCTTATATGTAAAAGTCCCTAATAATAGTTTCTACGAGAATCTGTCTTTTCGAAAGTAAAATTGTTCGGTAAGTCTTTTGATTTATTGCAAATATAATTTAAATTAAAGGCAAATTATCAAACTTTTATTTTCTTTCATAAGATGGAACAGTATTAGCTTCAAATATTTATACCGATAATTTTCCATAAATGGTGCATTATGGTTTAATTTTTTTTGAAAAAGAAATCGATCATATTTTATGTAATTCGATATAACTATCAAATGAATAGGATAAGGCACACGGAAACGTGAAAAGTTCTAATTGGATAACAACGCCTTCGATCGCCGGTGCAGTCACCGGCTCCGGTTTTCCCAGTGTGTGAAAAACGGCCCTTAGAAAGATGAAGTCCTTACCCATCATCATATTTACTACACAAATACACTGTCGAATACTCAAATATTTTTGGTATTTATTTTGTGCATTTAGAAAGGAGTGGTCCCCGTCTTTTCAAGTTTTCGTGTTTGTGGTCCGCGACCATCTAAAGGTTGGGAATCACTGATGTAGCCAGACAAAGAAAATAATACTCACATCGTCCCTTAACTTTTAATTTAAAAACAACACCTTAGTCTTTGTGAGACGCAGTAATAAATGTACTACATATTGTAAGATAAATTTAAAATAAAAATCTATGTTGATAAATATTTAGATATTTGGTTTTAATGGTTTTCAAGCTTTATTTTAAGTTAAAATTTGAATTTTAAAAATTATGTAGGCCATTTAAAAATTCTTCAACATCAAAACGCTGTTCAAACATGTAAATACAACCTCTCCTAATCTGTTTTTTTTTTAATTAATGATTTTCCCCTTGTAATAAAATGAATTTAAAAAAATGGGTATTTGTTATTCTATATTGTCGTAAATAGAAAATTGTTAATATAAATTCCGTGCAATGTGATATGAACAATTATCCAAATACAGGAATCACACATTGTTTATCTTATAAAAACCTCTTTCCTTTCCCACTCATATTAATAAACTTGTCAATCACAGTTTTCTATTCCTCGTCAATATGCTTTCTCGTCCCCATCTCACAGACTTTGTCCGGGGCGATCGTTGACTCGCTTTGTTCCTTCCACTCGCAAGCGTTTTTCAATTTCCCATGGAAACACACCTGGTCACAGTGGCAGCCGTACAAAGGAATCGTGTTTCTTTGGTCTTTTCTTTTCGGCAAGGAGACCGGTTAGCAATTGACATTCACTAGCCACATAAAAAGCACAACACTTCAGGACCATTTCTTCTAACTCCTTTTAGTTCCCCTAAACCCAGTGTAGGGCAGGGCAGAATGTAAATTGAAGTCGTCATTAGTGTCTGCTCGCCTTGCATAACACATGTGGCTCACTGTATACCCATCGCCTACTGAAATCAACCAGTTTTCGCCAACAATGGGACTATGGAAGCAGCCGACCCGATTTGACTACAGACAAACTGTACAACTTAGCAAGTAGACAAGGAAAGAATGTAACATATGATTATAATGGATTTATGTATGTGTAAATTAATACTAATAGAACTACGAAAGATTTTCAATCTTTAAACTTTTCTCTGAAAAGAATTAACATTTAAAAAAAAAAATCTCTGCAATCTATTTTGTAATTTTTATGGATTTACTAACAAGCAATTGATTCTTAGAAATAGGTTGAATTTTCGAACTGAATTTGAATATTCTTATATACCTCAATTCATTTAATAATTTCTTATATGGCACTTCATAATCATCAGCGTTTGAATTGGAGTGTCTATTAACGATTTAATAAAAAAAATCCTTAAGTTGTTCTTTTACAAAGACAACCATAAAATAATATTCATATTTTTGTTTGCCTGGCTGAATGGGGTTTCATGTAATTTAAAACAGATACTACAAAATATGTTAAAATCTAAAATTGCAGTTTCATTGTTCGCACTATTCGTAATCATTCTGAAGTTTTAATGCCAAAATTGATTTCAGTACAATTATTAGTAGAATTATTATTAGTAGAGTACAATTATTAGTATTAGTAGAAAGCCAAGTGGCTGCATTCATGTCGTGCGTGTTTCTTGTCTTGGAAATATTTTACACATAATTCTTAATTTTAAGGTTTAATAAATACCCATTTTAATTTAATTTATGCAACTTAAATGGTTCTGGCACTAAACTTTTTATTAAAAAAGCTAATGTATGTATGAATTATTGTATTGAGAATAAAAAAAAAGACTATAAAGAGGCTTTTCGAGTTCGTAATTAAATAGGACAATTAAGATTAAAAAAGCGCACTAGGTACCTAATATATATAAATTGGGTTTTAAATGTAAGTTGAATCGGTCTAAATTGTCTTACAAATATATTACTAAAGCAGCCAACATATTATCTCAAAAATGCATACACAAACTAGAATTGGGATTACGTGTAATTATGAGGTCCAAAAAACCCTAAATATTATTATTAGGTTAAAATCAAAGCTTACAATGCACATTTATTAAAATTTCTAATATTATTATATAATTTGTTTGGAGTATCGTCGTACTATATCTATACAATGGAATATTGATGAGGTTACTGGACATAAAACAAAAAGTTTCGGGAACAATGCCTCGATTTTTTAACTACGGTTAGATGACAAGGAGGGCACTTGAGTTGTCATTGCACTTTACAAGCTTTTAAAATAAAGTTAATACAAAGGTCATATGATCCATGAAAGGTATAACGTGCAATAACTCTCATTACATGATAAGTTTCCAATTCAATTTGTCTGGGATAGAACAAGAGATTATCCAATCTCGAGAATTTCAGCATGCCAATATGCTGATAAAACCTAAGATAATAACACTGCTCCTATATTTTACGCTTTGATAACTCGAAAAATATTTCGAAAAGTTAATTTTTTTTCTTAAAATCTAAATATATTCGTTGCGATTTGTTATGAGTTAATTCCAATAAATTTATAATTTTTTTGTAACCGATTATTAATCAATCAATAAATAAATAACATTTATTATTTCTAGCAACAAAAAAGGGCTTAAAACTGTAAAATCCTTTAAAACATTTTACTGCAGTTTATGAAAAAAATATATTTATGAACTTTTCAGAGTGCGTTCAGAAAACTATCCGCTGATTTTCATTTTTACAAAATATTTGAAGATTTACTGCCGACACTTTTAATTGATGTACTAAAGTAATAAATTTAATAAGTAATTAAATAATTTTAGTAAAACACTAAAATAGTATTAATATGATGTAATACTTTTTTTTAGTACAAATATACTTAGTTTTAATTAGATGAAGGAATTTTAATTAAATTAAATAACTTATTGTTATTTGAAATGTATTTTTAATACATATTAATAAGCTCAAAAACTATTAGAATTTTCAGTTAAAACTTTTCAATTGTCACCATCCTTCCACTTTAAATCCGAATAAAAGAGTATAATTAATCCCTAATCTTTTAATTATTTAATTTTACAATAAATCATAACAAAAAAATATTATTTTTCATAACTTATCTTTTAACTTTTTTACAATAGCAATTATTATATTCAGCACATTATCAGATTCGTTCTGCAATTAATAATATCGACATTCCATCTAAATATGAATTCGAATACTTAATGTTAGCAAAATCTGAAATTAATTTAAAAAATCAATATTAGGTTTATAAATCATCTCTTTACGCTTATCAAGTAGATAACTAAAAGGTTGCCGCCTACTACAAAAGTGAATTGAGTCCTTCCCCCAAAAGGGGAAACAACTCCCATATGTCTTTCAGCCCATCCCCCTAATTAGTACGCTATGGGAGGTCGGGGGGAAGGAAAAAAGATTAGAGACGAATATACTCGTCGGTGCCGCTCAGCGTGTAGAAAAGCTAGACGAGTATACTCGTCCTGTGCCACTTTCCGTACAGAAAAGTTTCCGAGATATCTCGTCGATGCCGCCAGGAGGGTTAAGTTACTTTTGCAAAATTGTCTTTTATCTTTGCAATCTTGACACAACTATAACCAATAAAAGGAGTATTTTAATAAATTTAAACTTATTTCGATAATAAGTTTAAATAATGAAGACATTATTAGACGATAAAATATATCATGAAACGTCTAACCGTTAATATGGACATCTTAAAACATTTGTATTTTATTCGATTTATTAGAAATGTTATTAACTAATAAAACATGTGTGACTGTACTCGATCCTCCTAGTTCTAAGTAATATATAAGAAAAATGGATATCAATTTTTAACTTTGGTTTAATATTTTATATTTATTTATTTTAATCTGTAGTTTAAAATTTTATATATATTTTTATATTCATTTTAAACTTTGGTTTAATATTTTACCAATTCACAAAAAAATTCAAGTTTATCCGCCTTCTTCTACAAACCTTTTCGATAAATTTACTGATTTTGAAGTTATGGATATAATTTTAGGCATAAAGAAATTCATTTTAACTATAAAAATAAATACTGAAATATGACGTGTATTAAGTTCTGAAAGTTGTATCAACTTTTAAAAGTAAGTAAATTTTATATATGTGAACTTGATACATGTGCATGTGAAAAAAAATCATATTTTATTATTACTTCGACACATAAAATGGCAAATACAATAACAAAGAAATTTTTATATAAGCCACTTAACAGTTTTCCCCGGATATATATAGAAAAAATATAAGGACAAATTTTGCCCGCAGTGATAAAAATAGGTATTCAAATATAAATAAAATGCACTCATTTTTGATTGAAAGAAGCTGAGATTAGCAATATTAAATCACACTACTCACTTTTGCAAAAGTACGATTGCTTATATTTGAGTACGCCATCTCTCATTTACGATGAAAATTGTACTCAAAGAAAAATGAGTACGTTTATGTAGTCATTTTTAAACACCTTTTTTTACATTGTGGGTACGGGTACAGGGAAAGAGACTTCCATGATTGGTCCATATTTCCATAATTCCAAATTTTTTACACCAATTCACCAATTTTCTCTTTTTGCTGTGTTATATACTTTTACATTCACATTTTTTATAGTTTAAAGCGGAAAGAGTGAGCTTAAAAAATTCATAACTGATTATTTTTATTACTGTATAATGGAATGGGTTCAGAAATATCTATGAAGGACTTATATGAAATTTCATTTGCTATTTTTTTATAGTTAAAGTTGGGAATAGTTCCGATGAAATGTCTTAAGACCAGGACTTTTGTGAAATTGATACAGAATGTATGGATACGAAATGTAAAAAAAAACATGTTTGAAACAACTAAATTCGAATAATTATTTTTTTAAATTGCAAGTGTATTTTTTAAAATATATATATTAAGTAAATTCCGGTTATAATAATGTGAACAAGACAACTTTAAGTAAAAAACTTAAATCTCACAATTTTTTTTTATTAAATAAAAAATAGGCGCATATTTAGTGGATCTAAAATAATCCACTAAATATGTTCCTATTTTTGGAATCAAAATAATTAAAAATAAAAGAAACTGTTAAGTGGTTAAGTAAACACTAAAAATAGAAAACATATACTGACGATTTAAGATCAATTATAAATCATAAATATTATGGGTAAGAACGTCTGAAATAGCGGAAAATTCCGTAAAACACAGCAGTAACAAAATCAATGATTCCCATCATTCTGAAGGCAATTCGTCCACCATAAGTATCCATGACCATTCCGCCGATCAAACTCGCAGTCACCCTGCCTAGAATGTTTTTTTAAATATTAGAAACAAAATAATATATTATAAATACTAGTCGAAAAGCGTCATCATTTCAATTATAAAATAATAGAACATATGTTATTATAGAAATTTAATCAAAGATACACAAGAAAATATGATATATTCTATGAAATTAAAATTTTTGATGTATTGTACACCAACAATTTTCACGGTGTATTTAAATTTTTTGTATAAACGCACGTAAGTTTACACGCAATATTTTAAGACTATAGCTTTATTGAAATACAGTGTTTACTTGTGATTTATGTTGAATCACTGTAAATATCAAAAGATTAATTTTGAGTCCAACAATAGATTTCTTTAATCTATGTAAGATTACTTTTTTGCTGGAATTACAAAAAGCTAGTTTTAAAAGCAATTGGATCGGGATTGGGGAATCGTGAGGATGATAGATTGACAGGACCAACATTGCTGGGCCTAGAGCCTGCGTTTGATCGACATTATTTGTATTTGGATTAGTTTTGCAGGTGTTTGTCAAATTTTACTTTCTGTTATATGATATAATTTTGTAAAACCAAGTGTTATGCCTCGTGACAATATCGAAACAGATGTTACGTTCAAGGGTAAAATTTTAGTTAAGCCCACGAATATAGTCATACCAATGCGAAAAACATTTAAGTTAAGAGATTATAAAAATCCTTTTTAAAAATAGTTTACTATTAAAAAACCGTATAAGAGTACAAAAGCATTAAGAGAACAAAAATCAAATATAAACCATGATGAAAGTAACGAGTGCATTAATTCGTTTAAATAACTTTTAACAATTTAAAAAAAAATCCTATACTGTTTTTACAATTATATGAAAATATATTATTAACTTTAATCCAAATTAATATTGGATTTAAGTAAAGACTCAACAACTTATACCAAAGAAATGTCTTTTATTTTAGCTGTGTTTATCCCACTCACTCTAACACGACTTTTTTTTAGTTGTTTATACTGTTTGGAAATTTAAATAATTTTTCTTGGATATGATATTTTATATTATTTCATGTTTTTAATTCAATGTAAAGAGATAGCATGCGAAACGTAACACCAACCTTTAAATTAAAAAAAAATGGTGTAAAATAGAGTATTATTATGAATTTAAAAATTGGGTGCATTGCTTGGAAACAAGAGATTCCGAGACGTGATATCATCTCGATGTCCGCCAGGGCGATAAAATCTTTGGATCATGTGTTTGAAATTTTTTTATGTAGCTCTCATTACTTTTATGGAATATTTGGCAACTTTTAATACCCTTCATTTAGAATAAATCTTATGAATAAAATAATTTGTATGTTTCAAATTGCTTCAATATTGAAATAAAAAGAACATTACTCACTGACAATGTAGTGGAGAACTCCCGCCATTAAAATCACAGTTGCATACAATCCTTCCGGTGCAATTCTATGCGCATACTCCACCACAGTCGCCCAAAGAAGATGATAGGAGAAGGTGTGTGCTACGATTCCAAGCAAAACAGAATACCAAGGTTCAACAAGAAACGAGTAGGAAATATTATAGAACGTATACCCGATTAATGCGATGATGAAGAGATTGTGCTCTCCAAAAATTCGCAACCACCGTTTGGAAGTATACAACGAAAAAAGAGAGAAAACACTGGACAGAGGCATAACTAGTCCAAGGAGCAGCTTGGAAGCACCAAGGTCCTCCAGATACCAACTCGAGTATAATATCATGAAGTTAAAAGAAGTTCCCAACACCAACAAGACGAGGATGAATGCCAGAATGTCCGGTTTCTTCAGAAGTGCTAAGCTTTTTCTCCACATCCTCTCCCCTGGTGTTCTGATACGGAAATTTATATTCCAACTCGTTAAAGCTGACAATATAATAAACAAAATATAGAAAACAAATGCCAGTGAGTAATTTTTGTCACTTCCAGAAGTTACTTGCATGACATATCCCATCAGAGAGGGTCCGATCATGGCACCGAATACTGAAAACACGCGTTGTTTACCAAAATCGGCATCGTGTTCTGCTGTAAGTGATATACACGTTACATCAAAGAATCGGAAGATACAAGTAAACGTTGCGAAATGTAGAGTTATAAGGATAGCATAAAGTGCAAACAATAGGATGGTATTGGTGTCCCAATTAGAGGAGCACTCCGCAAATTCAGACAAGCAGTTTTTTTCTAAAAGCTGACAATAAGTGAAATTACAGAATATGTATGATGTGTTAGATGGCATCTTTGCTCCACTTTTGTAATAGCATATTTCTATATTTTCAAATATATTTGTGCTGTTAGCATCAAATGTAATTTGTGATAACACTTTTTGATCTATGCTGGTAATGGAAAAGCAGTGATTTTCGTTATAATTGTAGCTTGCATTAGTGGAATAGTATAATTTACAAGTTTTTTGTTCGGTAAAAGTTGTTGAAGTATTACACCAATCCTCAGCAATCAATTTGGGAATATTTTCGTCGATGCTACTGCGCAACTGAAACAATGGTATTGTAGCGTTGGATGTCAGAGATGGTATAAGTAGGAAAACCATAGACACGGTTACAGCTATCGCCATGTGAGCAAAAAGAATTGGCTTTTCACGGCCTAGTTTGTCAGCTATAACTCCTGATAATGATCCACCCACAAGTTGGAAAACAACGCTCGCTGCAGTTATTAAAGACATATGCGCAACGCTAAGTCCTCGTTGTTTCAGAAAAACAGAAAAAAAAGCTTGAATTCCCATAGCTCCTGAAAAAAGAAAAAGATTGAATCGTCAGGTTTAAGAAGGAAGTAAACACAAAAGTCAAGTTTTTCAGAAATCGCAAAAAAATGTATTTAAGTGGTAGAGTTTTCAATAAAAAACCACCAAATGTTTCCTGGAACTTCAGAACCTTATTTAGGTATTGAGTAATACTTAAAAACAATTTGTATCTACACAGAATTTTTTTATATAGTTGAAAAGAGTTGTTGGATTTGTTTCTTTCTTAAACCTTATGAAATTTCAGTAAAAATAGTAAATATCTTCTAACTTGAAAAAGAAAATATATTTTTGTTTAGTTTACAGCACAAAAGTGAAAAAAAAATTATATATAATGTTTTAATTTAAATCAAAAATCACCTGTGTAACAAATTAAAAATAACGTAAATAAAGCATAGATTCCTGAATCAAAATAAAATCAAAATTATACTAGCAGACGTTCTTGTGTGAAGGTAATAATAATAAAAACTGTTATAATAACAGTCCCTTAATAATCAAAATATACTGAGTTTTTAAGAGTTGACTTATTATATTTTATTCAAGCTACTAATTTAAGTAAACAATTTATTTCAATAATGCCTTTTACACTACCAATTCCATGATTCCCACTGACTACCCATTTTAACCCCAACTGTGGTTAAAAAACTATTTTTTTTAAATAAAAATGTAAATATTTAAAATTTAAAAGTAATATGAAACATATTCAAAGACTTTATCAAGGAACCCAATTCATAAATACAGGAAATAAAGTTTCACATTAATAACTTTTAAAAGTAAAAATTAACTCAAATGTAATGAAAGTAAAATTGGTACTTTTCTAAGTATTTTACACCACATTACCCTAGGTTATTTATGTACTTCTTCACGTTCCGTTATATTCGAGAACAGATTGGGACTGCCATCTACCGACACTATTGAATCGTCAGGTTTCAGAAAGGAATAAGTCTGGGATTCATTCCCTTCTTAAACCTTACGTTAAATTCAAGGTAAGGTTTATCTGCCTCTAGGGACCGGGTTTTATTTTTTTTTCTTACCACTCACGTGTACAGTTAACTTGGAGATAGTAAAAAGCTCAAAGAGTCATTTTATCTATTTTTTTCTTTATTCCCTTCTTAAACACTGGCGATTTAATAGTTCTCCAACAGCATAAATGGACATAAGAGGTATAAATTTTAATTTGGAAATATAATATTTATTTACTGTTTTAATATAGAGTTCTCATTTTTCGGGATCAAAGGCTAAAATATAAAAAAGATATCAACATTATTCTTTAGTGGAACAATTTATACTCTAAGGAACAAATAGAATAGAACAGTTTCAAATAGTTTGAATAGTACAGAGAGTGAACAGCAACAAAATGAATAGAACAGTTCCAAACAGTTTGAATGGTACAGAGACGGAAGAGGAACAAATAGAATAGAACAGTTCCAAACAGTTTGAATAGCACAGAGATGGCACAGGAACAAATAGAATAAAACATATCCAAACAGTTTGAATGGTACAAAGACGGAACACGGACAAATAGAATAGATTAGTTCCAAACAGTTTGAATAGTACAGAGACGTAAAAGGAGCAAATAGAATAGAAGAGTTCCAAACAGTTTGAATAGTACAGAGACGGAACAGGAACAAATAGAATAAAGCAGATCCAAACAGTTTGAATGGTACAGAGATGGAAGAGGGACAAATATAATAGAACAGTTACAAAGAGTTTGAATGGTACAGAGACGTAACAGGGACAAATAGAATAGAACAGATCCAAACAGTTTGAATGGTACAGAGAGTGAACAGCAACAAAATGAATAGAACAGTTCCAAACTGTTTGAATAGTACAGAGACGGAAACGGGACAAATAGAATAGAACAGTTCCAAACCGTTTTAATAGTACAGAGACGGAAGAGGGACAAATAAAATAGAACAGTTCCAAACCGTTTTAATAGTACAGAGACGGAACAGGAAGAAATAGAATAGAAGAGTTCCAAACAGTTTGAATAGTACAGAGACGGAAACGGGACAAATAGAATAGAACAGTTCCAAACGGTTTGAATAGTACAGAGACTTGTTACATAATAAGACATAAAAGAATAGAAAAATAGTTTTATTACAGAATTGGCTATGAAAGAGCAAAAGTAAACGGTAATCGTTGAAGGTAAGAAAGGTTATACTAATCCGTATAACCTCACCTTCAAGTTTTCAACCTCACCATCAACTATTTTGTTTTATTCGAATTTAATTTGTGAGGCACGAGTTACAAGCATTGTATTTACAGAATATTACATACAATCAACTAAGCGGGAAATGTCGGGTCAAAACTACGAAATTGTTATACATTTTTTTAAATAAATTATTACATTGCTAATTTATTTTATTTACTAAAGTTTGCATTTTTAAAGATTCAGGAAAGTTTAATCGATTTAAAAAAAATCAAAAATTTATACGATCTGAAAATGTATTCCATCTTTCCTATGTTCCTGATAGACAGTAAACTGTCGTCAATACCCATAACCGTAGTTAGACGATATTTCATACAAACAACCATTCAAACTTTGAACAGAAATTTTGGTTGGTTGGTTGAAAAAACATCGCACTGAAGCTACACAATAAATTATTGATGACGGCTCGGAATATATCCCGAATTATATATTCCGATTCACAATAAACATGATCACATAACGAAGAGAACAAATGTACTGGACTCACGCACATGACGAAGGTGTAAGCCAGATAGATTTAACGTGCACTGACCCTCTATACAGATCGGGTGTTCTGAACGATGAACAAACCTGAAACCTCCTATTAATGAGCTCGCTTATTATTATTTAAACTTCTTCTTAGTTTGATTTCATCTATGGGAACTAGTATTTTGATAACAAAATACTTTTTTTAATACAATTTATTTTTGTTTATAAATATGATGTATAAAAAATTATGACCTATTTGTGAACAGGACAATTTCAAAGTGAAAGCACAAAGTAATTTTAAATATACTACCTGCAAACCAAAAGAACAATGCGAATTTCATTAGAAACAAAGGTTTGAATATCCTCAGCTGATATTCCTTGTAGATGTGCAGCGTGAAATGAAGATCCTATTAAAAATTTAATAGATGTTATACTATAAAAGATGTTATTCTAAAAAAGATGTTATTCTAAAAAAGGTGTTATTCTAAAAAAGATGTTATTCTAAAAAAGATGTTATTCTAAAAAAGATGTTATTCTAAAAAAGATAATATACTAAAACAGATGGTATTCTAAAAAAGATGTTATTCTAAAAAAGATATTATTCTAAAAAGTATTTTATACTAAAACAGATGTTATTCTAAAAAAAATGTTATTCTAAAAAAGTTGTTATTCTAAAAAAGATGGTATACTAAAACAGGTTTTATTCTAAAAAAGATGTTATTCTAAAAAAGGTGTTATACTAAAAAAGATGTTATACTAAAAAAGATGCTATTCTAAAAAAAGACGTTATTCTAAAAAAGATGCTTCTAAAAAAAATTTATTCTAAAAAAAATTATACTAAAAAAGATGTTATTCTAAAAAAGATGTTATACTAAAAAAGATGTTATTCTAAAAAAGATGTTATACTAAAAAAGATGTTATTCTAAAAAAGATGTCATACTTAAAAAAAAAATAGAAAAGTTTTATAAGTAAAATATGTTTTACTTACATTTGATTGAGTATCAACTTTAGTTTCTTTACAAAAAGTCTCGGAATTCATGGCCATCCAAAAATTCTCGTCTTTACTATTCCGGCTTTTTGTATCACCCATTGTTTTCGAATCCTTCTGGATTTCTTCGATAGGCTTCATAATATCCACCAAAGATGATTTGTTCCTGGCATTTACTATCAGCTCCCCTACGGTGGCTTTCCTATAAACTAATTAAATAATACGATTGAAATGTAGATACAGAACTGATATGTCATGGTATTTTCAATCAAATTCGTGATAAATATTTCTGAGATTTTAATTATGCTCTTTCAATCGCAAAATCCATTGAGTTTAAAATAAAACGTGCACATTATAGTTTAAATAGAACTTAAGTATTATATATATTATTTCAGTATAAAAGATCCCTTGATCCCTTTTACGGGTCTCACACACAACGGATCTTAGCGTATGAGGAATAAAAAAAACTGGTATTCCACGGAGCAGTGACGAATCGTGCTTTTGTCTCATGTATTTTAACGATTTTGTTAATGCATTTTAAAAATTATTAGTTTTCAAATGTATTGAAAAAGAAATATCACATAGGGTCGCATGTGTCTCACCGGTTTCCGATTTCTGATGTAGCACAAAGAAGAATACTAGATGTGGCATACATTTCTATGGATAATTAATTCTTTAGCTTTTCATTTTGTTAAGTAATATCTTCGTCACTTTTGCAATCGAAAGAAAACAATTAAGAAAACAATCAATAAATTATATCATTTATTGTTTACTAAAGGATACAAAATGGATTATTTTTGCAAAGTTTTTTACACAGATTATTTGAAACGTATCCAATAAAAAGTACTTTAAAATTGCCAAATCAAAATTAATACATAATCAAATTAAAATATTTAAATTTTTTCGTCGCATTTGCTATTAAGAAAGCAATCAATAAAGTATATTATTCATTGTTTTCTAAATTATTTAAAATTATTTTAACGCAATTGTCTTACACAAATTTTTGTAAACGTACCCAATAAAAAGCACTTTCAAATTATTGATTGTTTCTATATTATTACGATTGTTGTATATTATTGATTGTTTTCTAAATTATTAAAATTGGTTATTTTAACGCAATTATCTTACACAAATTATTGTAAACTCATCCAATAAAAATCATTTTAAAATCAAAATAAATATATAATCAAACTCAAAATATTTCTGAGATATTTTTAAAGAAATTTTCATCGGGAATATCAAATAACCAAACCTTAAATAGCAAAAACATACCGCTTAGTTACAGATAGTCCTGAAAAGAAAAGGCATAAACTTCGCTCAAATAACACAGAATTAATATAGGTACTTGTTAAAATAAATAATACAGATTCCATCTTTTGAGCAAAGCATAACACTTGAACAACTACAGTTGAAGATAAAGTGGCGTTACACGCCTCAATTACGAATCTTCGGAATCCAATAGAACCAAATACAGGCAGACAATTTAGGATTAATTGGAAATAATGTCATGTGACGTAACTCACAAACCTTTACTTATTTTCGTAAGGAAGAAGAAACTCATAGAAACAATTTATGAGACTAGTTAATTAATACTCAAGCACGGAATGCAAGTATTTCCCTCTGACATGACATAACTTATTTAAGAAAAATTAATTTATTATGTTTATTGACATAATTAGGCGCTATGTTAACTTGTGACGCCGAAAAAAATAACATAAATCACTGTCTGATAGTCTATATTGCTGCTGTGCTCCTACACTGTCGCTATATCCCTTTTGCGCCACTTAGACGCAACGAATCTTAATACATGAGGTATCAAAAGAAAGATGATTTCGTGGGCCAGTAACAAATCGAACTTTCATCTCTTTAAATATTAAGGTGTTATTTAATGCGCTTAAAAAAATTTAATTTAACTGGGTTTTTTTTAAATAAGCCGTTGAAAATGCAGCCATCTATAATCAGACTATTGAACTTTTTTGATTTTTTGGCCATACAAAATTCGTTACTATCTTTCAACCTTATACAACGAATAGGTGTGTGGTGTGCGTGATGGGGGGGGGGTTGCATGTTTTAATTATCACACGGACATGCTAGTTCATTCAGTAAGCTAGTTAAAAAAAATTGCAAATATTAGTTTGAAATATAATGTAATTCTCTGCATTAATGTAAAATTTAGAGTTAATCCAAGCAGAAACATATAAACATAAATCCATTTAATATAGAAAACTGTAGCTTTTTTTAAAAATTCTTTTGCAATATTTAGAAAAGTTGGCATATCGATTTATTTTTACGCAAAGTTTTACGCAATTTTATACGCAATATATAATTACTCGATATATACCTTGATTTTTAATTAAAATATATTAAATGAACGGTTACAATGATACATTTACATCATTACTAGTTTTATATTTTATGATACTTAGTTCAGGTTCTGGAATATGTTTTAAGGGCAGGGCATTTTCCAGTTTCACACAGGGAAATTTTTCAAATTATATACGTGGCTTGAAACAAAAAGGCCCAATGTTTCATTAACTTAATATGGGACATTGGTAAGCCATCATATGTCTTGTTCTTAGCTACAGATGTTTAGCTAGTCACGGTCGGGCGTTTATTTCGTGTTTGGCTCTTTTGGGGAAGTGGCGTTATTCTTTTTTTTTTACTTGGCGTTGAGATAACGACCGTGTCGTTGGATTAATTTATTGTTTTGATAAAAGTCAGACGATTAATTACCCGGCATGGTTCAAAAATGTCCTTAACAATATAAATTCTTTAAATCGTATAATGAATTGCATAAATTTTTTTTTGTTTGTTTGTTTGTTTGTTTGTTTGTTTGTTTGTTTGTTTGTTTGTTTGTTTGTCTGTCTGTCTGTCTGTCTGTCTGTCTGTCTGTCTGTCTGTCTGTCTGTCTGTTTGTCTGTTTGTCTGCCTGTCTGTCTGTTTGTTTGTTTGTTTGTTTGTTTGTTTGTTTGTTTGTCTGTCTGTCTGTCTGTCTGTCTGTCTGTCTGTCTGTCTGTCTGTTTGTTTGTTTGTTTGTTTGTTTGTTTGTTTGTTTGTTTGTTTGTTTGTTTGTTTGTTTGTTTGTTTGTTTGTTTGATTGTGTGTGTGTGTGTGTGTGTGTGTGTGTGTGTGTGTGTGTGTGTGTGTGTGTGTGTGTGTGTGTGTGTGTGTGTGTGTGTGTGTGTGTGTGTGTGTGTGTGTGTGTGTGTGTGTGTGTGTGTGTGTGTGTGTGTTTGTTTGTTTGTTTGTTTGTTTGTTTGTTTGTTTGTTTGTTTGTTTGTTTGTTTGTTTGTTTGTTTGTTTGTTTGCACGACCTCGAAATCCGCTATAACGATTTTCATGAAAATGATGTATAACGAATTTTTGGGGTAAAAATTCGATCGGGATAGTTTTCATCTTCGAAAAATCTCATTTTGGTGTTAAAATAAGCATATTAAAAGTTCTATGTAATTCTTCCATTGCAAATTATTCATCGCGTATGAGTTAATAGGTTATACGGCAATAGCAGTTAAATGTTATTTAATTCATCATATGTGTATTCACCATATGTTCATCATATATATTAAAAACGTGTAAAATATTTTGGTGATATATTTTATTATAATTTATATTCTTAAAGTACTTTTTTGTCATATATAACCGAAGGAAATGTCAATAAATTAAAATTAAAATTAAAAAATAGTTTGCCTTTTCAATAAAAAAAAACACATTCCAATCACTTTTTCGTATACTAAATACTATAAGTTTTCTAATAAATATTTTTAAAAAGAACTTGAAAAAAAATCGTTTGTATTTCAAATAATCAAAGTTTGAACAAATTTAACCCTGTGATCTTTTACTGTGTTTATGCGGAACGTCATAAGTGGAATACACAATATCAAATGTTTAACATTCTGTATTAGAAATAAGTAACAGAAAATATCGTTTGAAAAACCAAGTAAGTTTTTTTTATTCCATATAAAATGGATTATTTATTCCACTACAGTTCATTTGGTCACCAGAACGTGTACGTCGGACATTCATATGTATTTCCACAAATAGAACACGAAATTTTCAAAACAAAATATGTTTGATTAGAAGGAATTTCGTTTGTTTTATTAAACATTTATATTCCAATGGAATTAATGGAATGAAGTGTTGTTAAATTAATACTACGTGTTATTTATAAAATATATATTTAATTACCTCTAAAATGAAACTTTGTTCTACGATATTGTTATTTGATACGTTTTATTTTAAAAATTGTTTTAAATTACTTATTTCAGCTTTTATAGTCCACGGAAATAAATAAAAGAGGTTTTATTAAAATAACTTTACAAAATATTTATAAAGTTAAAAAAAAATTAAATTTCAATACACTTAAAACACAATTTTGTTCTTCATCATTATTATTTTACCAACTGTTTATAAATACACCTATTTCTAATAGTATTAAACAAGAAAGAATTTGAGTTTTCCAGTTTTGAAAATATGTTCTAAAAATTGTTAAAAAATGAAGTATTTCTAAAAATTTGCATTTGTTTACCATGGACAGAAAACTTTGCACTGCTTGGTGCTGAAATTCACATAATGTCAGTTCAATATATAATTTGTTATTGGTTGATGGAGACCCGTAGTTTGTTATTCACCAATCACAAAGTCTAATCAACCACGCGTTCTTGTTAATCCGGCAAAATTTTAATCTTTAGAACATGTCATACATAGTGTCTATTAAAATGGTTTATTATTTATTCCACATTCTAATTTTAAGTAAGTAATTACTGGAAAAGTTAAATAGTTTAAAATTCTAATTTTTTTCTGCAAAAATGATATCAGTAAATTTGTCACATTCGGAATGTAAAAACCACGTTCCTATTACCTTTCATACAATACTGAAGTACGATGTAGCATTTATTTTTAGCAATAAATAATCGTTCGAAATATGTTTGTGATATAATGAATGTAACAGTGAAGAAAATTTGTGCGAGTTTGATCCTTGTACCTATCTAATTCAATATGAAATAAATCTTGATATTAAATTGTATTAGTTAGTAATAATTTAATATTCATCTGTTTCACGGATTACATAAATAAGTTTAGTTTCAAACAGAAGGGGATTGAAAATGAGTAATAAGCTTTTTTAACCGTATTTAATAGCATTTTTTTAATAAAATTTGACATTTACTATAAATGTGTTTTAAAATTTGTTTGTTTAACAAAACAAATATATTAAGATTAATTTAATCGTAACTACATTATGAAAAACAATAAAAAACTGCTATATTTAGAATATAGAAAAAGTTTATTTAAAAGGTAGATTTTTGCAACTGTTATAAGAAATAGTTAATTGGTTAAAATTATATTATTTTTCACTAAATTAAAGACAAAACTGTTTTCATCACTACGGCTAACTTCAAATAGCACATACAATTATTCGAAATAATTACAAATCTTTATTATTGATTAAAAGTTTAATAAGATTATAAAATGTTATTCGTTTTTTATTATTTGATGCTGATTGAAGTTAACAAATTGCCAAAATAATTTTGCAGTAGCAAAAAAATAATTAATCTCCATTATCATAAGTTTCTTAATAACAAAGGCTACTTTGCATAGCATTTAAAAGTCCATTCAGTTACTCAAGAGTTAGACAGATGCAAACATCACTATAAATTGTTACTGAAATACTAAACTACAAGAATATTGTCAGGGTTTAGCATTCAAACGAAAACTTTGTGCTACAATTGTGCGAATGGTTGATGTTAAAAACATTAATATAAGTTACTTTTGCAAAATTGCCTTTTATCTTTGCAATCTTGACACGACTATAACCAATCAAAGGAGCATTTTAATAAATTTAAAATTATTTCGATAATAAGTTTAAATAATGAAGACATTATTAGACGATAAAATATATCATTAAAAGTCTAACCGTAATATGGACATTTTAAAACATTTGTATTTAATTCGATTTATTAGAAACGTTATTAAGTAATAAAATATGCGAGATTGTGCTCGATCCTCCTAGTACTAAGTAATACATAAGAAAAATGAATATCAATTTTTAACTTTGGTTTAATATTTAATATTTATATATTTATTTATTTTAATCTGTAGTTTAATATTTTATATATATTTTTATATTCATTTTAAACTTTGTTTTAATATTTTACCAACTCACAAAAAAATTCAAGTTTATCCGCCTTCTTCTACAAACCTTTTCAATAAACTTACTGATTTTGAAGATATGGATATAATTTAAGGCATAAATAAATTCATTTTAACTATAAAAATATATACTGAATTCGGCGTGTATTGAGTTCTGAAAGTTGTATTAACTTTTAAAAGTAAGTAAATTTTATATATGGGAAATGTGAATTTTATATATGTGTATGTGAAAAAAAATCATATTTTATTATTTGTTCGATACATCAAATGGCGACACATAAAATGGCAAATAAATAAAATAGCAAGGAAATTTTTATATAAACCACTTAACAGTTTTCCCCGGATATATAGAAAAAATATAAGGAAATATTTTGTCGCACTAATAAAAATAGGTATTCAAAAATAAGTAAAATGCACTCATTTTTGATTGAAAGAATCTGAGATTAGCAAAATTAAATCACACTACTCACTTTTGCAAAAGTACGATTACTTACATTTGAGTACGCCATCTCTCATTTACGATGCAATTGTACTCAAAGAAAAATGAGTACGTTTGTGTAGTCATTTTTAAAAACCTTTTTTTACATTGTGGGTACGGGTACAGGGAAAGAGACTTCCGTAAATGGTTCATATTTCCAAATGTTTTACACCAATTTACCCTTTTCGCTGAGTTATATTCTTTTACATTCACATTTTCTATAGTTTAAAGAGGAAAGAGTGAGCGTAAAAAATTCATAACTGATTATTTTTATTACTGTATAATGGAATGGGTTCAGAAATGTCTATGAAGGACTGATATGAAATTTCATTTGCTGTTTTTTTTATAGTTAAAGTTGGGAATAGTTCCGATGAAATGTCTTAAGACCAGGACTTTTGTGAAATCGATACAGAATGTATGGTTACGAAATGTAAAAAAAAACATGTTTGAAACAACTAAATTCGAATAATTATTTTTTTTAATTGCAAGTGTATGTTTTAAAATATATGTATTAAATAAATTCCGGTTATAATAATGTGAACAAGACAACTTTATGTAAAAAAACTAAATCTCACAAATTATTTTTTTATTAAATAAAAATAGGCGCATATTTAGTGGATCTAAAATAAAAGAAATTGTTAAGTGGTTAAGTAAACACTAAAAATAGAAAAAAAAAATACTGACGATTTAAAATCAATTACAAATCATAAATATTATGGGTAAGAACGTCTGAAATAGCGGAAAATTCCGTAAAACACAGCAGTAACAAAATCAATGATTCCCATCATTCTGAATGCAATTCTTCCACCATAGGTATCCATGACCATTCCGCCGATCAAACTCGCAGTCACCCTGCCTAGAATTTTTTTTTAAATATTAGAAACAAAATAATATATTATAAATACTAGTAGAAAAGCGTCATCATTTAAATTATAAAATAATAGAACATATGTTATTATAGAATTTTAATCAAAGATACACAAGAAAATATAATATATTCTATGAAATTAAAATTTTTGATGTATTGTACACCAACAATTTTCACGGTGTACTTAAATTTTTTTGTATAAACGCACGTAACTTTACACGCAATATTTTAAGACTATAGTTTTATAGAAATACAGTGTTTACTTCTGATTTATATTGAATCACTGTAAATATCAAAAGATAAATTTTGAGTCCAGCAAGATATTTCTTTAATTACTTTTTTGCTTGAATTACAAAAAACTAGTTTTAAAAAGCAATTGTAGAATTGAGAAATTGGGGAATCGTGAGGATGATAGATTGACAGGACCAACATCGCTGGGCCTAGAGCCTGTAGTTGGTCTACATTATTTGTAGTCGTACCCAGCAAAAAAAGTCAGCATAAAACCTTCATTAAAATTGTTAAATTGAAGGTTTTATGCAGGTAAAATAAAAACTTCAAAAAAACTGCAGTTTTTTTTAAGGTTTAATGCTGAAAAATTCAGCATCGAAATTGTTGAAGTTAAAATGCAGTTTTTTTAAAGGTTTTATGAAGGTAAATAAAACCTTCAAAAAACCTTCATAAAACCTTCAATAAAGCTTCAATTTTCTTGTAAGAATATCATTACTAAATTTTTCTACATTAAACCTTCAATAAAACTGAAGTTTTTTTGAAGGTTTAATGTATAAAAAATTAGTAATGATATTCTTACAGGAAAATGGAAGCTTTATTGAAGGTTTTATGCAGACTTTTATAAAGCTTGCACGAAAGTTAAAAACTTTTTTTTTAATTGTTGTTTATTAGAAGTTCTAATGATGAAAAATTGAGCATCTAAATTCTTGAAGGGAAATTAAGTTTTATTTTATAAATTTTATGTAGACAAATTAAAAACTTCAAAATACCTGCAAATTTTTTTTATTTTTTAATGTTGAAAAATTTAGCATGGAAATTATTGCAGGTAATGTGTAGATTTTGTAAAGGGTTTCTTAAAAGTAAATTTTAGGAAAATTGATATTTGAATTTTTTTTGAAAGCTTTATTTTACCTTTTGTTTCAATAATGAAGGGAAGGGAAGGGGAGGTTTCTAAAGCTCCCATTTGAGGATTCCTTTTATCCGATTTTTTTCTCACTTTCTTAATAAGATTTTCCTAATTTAAAATTAATAATTTTGGCAACAATATTTTATTTGTTTCCTAAATTTATGCGGGAGTAGGTCCTCTTAGAGACTATGTGCTCGTTATGAAAGAAAAAGTATGAATTTAATTGAAAAGTTTAACCATCAATTCCTTCTTTTCTATAAAAAGATAATTATGTTTCTTAAAATACAAAAATATCATGAAAATTAATCATTTGTTTTAAATTATACTAACTTTTCATTTATCCGACATTTACATTAAAATCCGACATGGCATTTAGGGATAAATTAGTTAAATAATTAGTGTGTCCCAGCAAAAAAAAAGTTAGAATAAAATCTTAAATAAAATTATGAAATTTTAAATTTTATGCCTGTAAATTACAAACGTTAAACAAAATGCTGTTGTTTTAAGACTTAAAGCTGAAACATTCGGCGTTGAAATTGTTGATGGCGAAATACAGTTTTTTTTAAAGATTTTATGAAAACTAATAAAATAACTTTACAAAAACTGTGTAGTAATATTCTAATAAAAATTTTGTAGGAGTAGTAATGGTTTTTAAAAAAAAAATTTGAAATGAAATTTTTTGAAAATTGGGATTTGGCTACATTCTTGTACAAAATATTATATTTTTTAACCGATTTTTTTATTGGTAGATAGAGAATTTTTCTTCCAAAAACTTTTACAATAAAAATAAGTTTATCGGTATTTAACTATACGGAAATTTCAATTACTTATTTTGTTTTTGAGATAATCATATGAATTATCTTTTTCTTAAAAATAGTTACGGGTCAGAGTGGGTGGCCGTTGGATAGAATGCGCCCCAATCGAAGGTCTGTGTGTGTCGTCCTTAAAAAGTATCCGCTGTGTTTAAGGGACTGTTGCACATTAAATATGCCGTAGTCCAAACAGAGCCGTCTTTTTAAATGAAGGGCTATTGCAAAACTATCTTTGTGGGGTCATTTAAAATATATTTAAAAATCGAATAATGACATTCTTAAGCTTTTTGGTATTGGAGTAATCGTTGCTATGCACATGTGGCTGGAAAAAGCTTGAGCTAGAGCAGTTGAACCTTTTTTTTATTCTTGAAATACGGTACTAAATTACCTTATACATTTTATGAAAATACCTCATAAATAATACCTAATAAGTATTTAAAAATTTTTGTTAATAAGTACATAATTTATCTTGTATAATTTATGTAGAATAAACCCGTTTAAAAATTATTTCATTTGAAACTAATGAATAAAATTCTTCACTATTCTTTGTTTTAGTCAACAAAATAAGCGCGTTGTATAAATCTGTAGCATTGACAAGCTTTACTTTTTGTATTTGAAAATTTTTATTCTATTCGTTACTTAAATTTTTTTTTCCAAATAAAAATCCGTGATATAAAAATAATAATATAAATAAATAAATAATTATATATATATATATCAAACAATCAACTTAGTTCTATTGATATATAATGCAACCCAAACTCAACACATTCCTTTTAATATTTGCAGACAACCCACTTTAAAAATTTGGACCTTTTCGCGAACACGTCTATATTTATTTTGCTCGTTGAAAGCAAAGTTATTTTTTTATAACACTGCCATATTTTAATTCTCAACTGGTAGGTCGATCTGGTTGCAAAGAAATTTTAATTTAATTATACAAATTACAAGTAAATTGCAGATGGTTAATAGCAAAACAACAAGCGAGTGTTTAGAATAATAAGAATTAAAATGTAGGTTGTCCGAAATCGTTTGCTCTCAACTGTTTTGAAGTTCCAATAAAATTTTGTTATGATTGAGTGGCAACACCCGAAATGTTTATCAAATGATTAGCAAGGTTGACAGATGGAATGGAACGGAAAATGTTTTCTATTTGATTTCGAACAGTATTGCAACCACATTTATGAAACCAGATGCCATGGTATAATTAGATGCAAGTGTTCACTGCTGTTTTGTTAAATGGTGAAATTTAGAATAAACGCGGTCATTCATTTCTTACTCATTTTTCATTGGAATAGAACAAAAAAAAGTTGGATCTCGACGGTTTAAAAAGGTGCGGTTTCCAAAGTTGGATTTTCATGTAAAATGTTGTTAACTTTTGTAGCAAAGTTTCTTAATTCTTTGGACATTTGGTAGTTTTTATTATTTATTTTAATAACTGTGTGCTTATCTTTAGAATGTAAATGGATTTTTATACAATAAAAGTTGAATTCTAAACTTATGTATTCTTTTATTTTTTACAAATATGTTATAAAATTATGTAATTGTTTTAAGTCATAATTTAGTATTTGCAAATGCAAAACTGTATACAAAACAATTTTGAAAATTTTCATGTTTCAGGGTTTAAACGAACTTTACATATTTTTTCGAAATGTAAAAGAGTTATGCGTATGTTAGTAGAAAAAAATTATTGCAAGGTTTTTCTAAATACTTATACTTTTGTGTAGATATATGTTAACGGAATATATTTCACTTTATTAACCAAGAATACAAAAAGTTCGGAAAATGGTATTCAATATCTTGGTCAAACCTGTAAAGCAATAGAACATTATTACTTTTTTATCCTAAAACGTGCGTTTTTAGTAAATGATATCATAAAAATTGATAGATAACTATCAAAATAATTGATAAATTGACCATTGATAAATTGATTAAAATAAAACTGTTCTAAATAGGTTTTGAAGTTAAATGTTATTATTGAAAAGTATAGTACTATTAATATTGTAAGTGTTATTATGACAAGTTATTATTTTTTTCTTGTATCGATCTTTCTTTTGCAAGTTTGGCTTAAGTAAATTGTTGGAGCACTTATTAACAAAATATATGGCTAGATGAAAACAATTCAGAAGTGCTCCGAATTCAATTTAAATTATCAGTCAATTTGAACAATTAGTTGTTATAAAACTTCATCATGCTTGAACATTAGTTTGGCCAAGTCTCAGGTGCTTCAAGCAATCATCATGATGATCTCAATAGCAATAAATATAAATTGAACAATACATGTTAAAAAATTAAACATTATTTTTATTTAATATTTCCATATTGTATTTTGCTCACATGTGCGTTACGAATGCTTACAACTTCACCTACATTGTGGCTAAATTGAACAATTTTAATAATTTATAAAAAAATCATTAGAAATTATTTCATAATTCAAAAGATTTTTAAATATTAAAAACCTGATTTCTAAGTAATGTAGTTTCAATTCTTAGATATAGTTTTAAAGTTAATTACAATTTTGGTAATAACTCGTTAGCAATAAATTACACCTTATGAAATTAAAGATATTTTTAAAAAGTTTTAATAAAGTTTTTTAAACTAATGATTATTTTTTGACATTTATATGTATAGAGTAGAAATATTTTCTACAACTTTTTGAATATTAGATTATAGAAAAAAATTATTCTTTTTGTTCAAAATTCTTTAGCGCAAAAATATTGAAATACAACATAAAATGTTAAATAGACTAAATTTTGATTTGTTTAAAATATAAAAATAGTGTCTTTCAAAAAATCTGCATGAAAACTGCAGTTTTTATGCAGACAAAAACCTTTAATTTTCCTTCAATTTTCTTTAACGGAAAACCTGCAAAAAACCTTTATAAAACCTTCATAAAAACTGCAGTTTTTTGTTTCAATGTCCTTCAAAAAACCTGCATGAAAACTGCAGATTTATGCAGACAAAAACCTTCAATTTCCCTTTAATTTTTATTTTAAGGTAACCTGCATTAAACCTTTATAAAACCTGCAAAAAAACTGCAGTTTTTATGAAGGTTTTTTGAAGGACATTGAAACAAATAACTGCAGTTTTTATGAGGGTTTTATGAAGGTTTTATGCAGGTTTTTAATGAAGGTTTTATGCTGACTTTTTTTGCTGGGTATTTGGATTAGTTTTGCAGGTTTTTGTCAAATTTTACTTTCTGTTATGTGAACTAATCTTGTAAAACCAAGTGTTATGACTCGTGACATTATTGAAACATATGTTACATAAAGGGTAACATTTTAGTTAAACCGACAAATAAAGTCATACCAATGTGAGAAACGTTTAAGTTAAAAGATTATAAAATTCTTTTTTAAAGTAGTTTACTATTAAAAAACCGTATAAGTGTACAAAAGTATTAAGAGAACAAAAATCAAATATAAACAATGATAAAAGTAACGAGTACATTAATTGATTTAAATAATTTTTAACACTTAAAAAAAATTCCTTTACTGTTTTTACAATTATATGGAAATATATTATTAACTTTAATCCGAATAAATATTGGATTTAAGTAAGGACTCGACAACTTATACTTTACATATGTCTTTTATTGTAACTGTGTTTATTTCACTGACTCTAACACGAATTTTTTTCGATTGAAAAGTGGTTTCCAGTGTTTGGAAATTTAAGTAATTTTTCTTGGGTATGATATTTTATATTTTTTTATACTTTTAATTCAATGTAAAGAGATAGCTTTCAAAATGTAACACCAATCTTTAAAATAAAAAAATAGTCTAAAATGTAATATTTTTATGAATTTAAGAATTGGGTGCATTGCGTGAATACTGGAGATTCCGAGATGTGATTTCATGTCGATGTCCGCCAGGGAGATAAAATCTTTGGATCATGTGTTTGAAGTTTTTTTTATAAAGCTCTAATTACTTTCATAGAATATTTGGTAACTTTTAATACCTTTCATTTAGAATAAATCTTATGAATAAAAATAATTTGTATGTTTCAATTTGCTTCAATATCGCAATAAAAAGAAATTTACTTACTGACAAGGTAGTGGAGAACTCCCGCCATTACAATGACAGTTGCATACAATCCTTCCGGAGCAATTCTATGCGCATACTCCACCACGGCCACCCAGAGAAGATGATAAGAGAAGGTGTATGCTACGATTCCAATCAAAACCGAATACCAAGGTTCAACAAGAAACGAGTATGAAACATTATAGAACGCAAACCCGATTAATGCGATTATGAAGAGATTGTGCTCTCCAAATTTTCGCACCCACCATTTGGAAGTATACAACGAAAACAGAGAGAAAACACTGGACAGAGGCATCACCAGACCAAGGAGCAGCTTGGACGCACCGAGGTCCTCCAGGTACCAACTCGAGTATACCATCATGAACTTAAAAGAAGTTCCCAACACCAACAAGACGAGGATGAATGCCAGAATGTCCGGTTTCTTGAGAAGTGCTAAGCTTTTTCTCCACATCCTCTCCCCTGGTGTTCTGATACGGAAATTTATATTCCAACTCGTTAAAGCTGACAATATAATAAACAAAATATAGAAAACAAATGCCAGTGAGTAATTTTTTTCACTTCCAGAAGTTACTTGCATGACATATCCCATCAGAGAGGGTCCGATCATGGCACCGAATACTGAAAACACGCGTTGTTTACCAAATTCGGCATTGTGTTCTGCTGTAAGTGATATACAAGTTACATCAAAGAATCGGAAGATACAAGTAAACGTTGTAAAATGTAGAGTTATAAGGATAGCATAAATTGCAAACAATAGGATGGTATTGGTGTCCCAATTAGAGGAGCACTCCGCAAATTCAGACAAGCAGTTTTTTTCTAAAAGCTGACAATAAGTGAAATTGCAGAATGTGTATGATGTGTTAGACGGCACCATTGCTCCACTTTTGTAATAGCATATTTCTATATTTTCAAATATATTTGTGCTGTTAGCATCAAATGCAATTTGTGATAACACTTTTCTCCCTATGGTGGTAATGGAAAAGCAGTGATTTTCGTTATAATTGTAGCTTGCATTAGTGGAATAGTATAATTTACAAGTTTTTTGTTCGCTAAAAGTTGTTGAAGTATTACACCAATCCTCAGCAATCAATTTGGGAATATTTTCGTCGATGCTACTGCGCAACTGAAACAATGGTATTGTAGCGTTGGATGTCAGAGATGGTATAAGTAAGAAAACCATAGACACGGTTACAGCTATCGCCATGTGAGCAAAAATAATTGGCTTTACACGGCCTAGTTTGTCAGCTATAACTCCTGATAATGATCCACCTACGAGTTGAAAAACGACGCTCGCTGCAGTTGTTAAAGACATTTGTACAATACTAAGTCCACGTTGTTTTAGAAAAACAGGAAAAAAAGCTTGAATTCCAACAGCCCCTGAAAAGAGAAAAAGTTTGAATCGTTAGGTTTAAAAAGGAAATAAACACAAAAGTCAAGTTTTTCAGAAATCGTAAAAAAAAAATTATAAGTGGTAAAGGTTTCATTCAAAAACCACCAAATTTTTCCTGGAACTTCAAAACAATTTAAGTATCTACACAGAATTTTTTTATATAGTTGAAAAGAGTTGTTGGATTTGTTCCTTTCTTAAACCTTATGAAGTTTGAGCTAAGTAAAAATAGTAAATTTCTTCTAACATGAAAAAGAAAATATATATGTTTGTTTAGTTTACAGCACAAAAGTGGAAAAAAATATTATATATAATGTTTTAAATGAAATTAAAAACCACTTGTGTAACAAATTGAAAATAACGTAAATAAAGCATAGATTCCTGAATCAAAATAAAATAAAAATTATACTAGCAGACGTTCTTTTTCAAAGGTAATATAATAAACGAAGTCAATTTTTCAAACTTCAACTTTATAACTTGTTATTAGGAAGACTGTTACAATAACAGTCCCTTAATAATCAAACATACTGAGGTTTTAATAGTTGATTTATTATATTTTATTCAACCTACTAATTTAAGTAAACAAATTGTTTCAATAATGCATTTTACACTAACAATTCTATGATTCCCACTGACTACCCATTTTACCCCACTTGTGTTAAAAAAATATTTTTTTAACTAAAAATGTAACAATTTAAAATTTAAAAGTAATATGAAACATATTCAAAGAACATATATCAAGAAACACATTGCATAAATACTACAAATAAAGTTTCACATTAATAACTTTTTAAAAGTGAAAACTAACTTTGAATGTAAAATTGGTACGTTTCTACCTGTTTTATCCCACATTACCTTACGTTATTTATGTACTTCTTCACATTCCCGTTATATTCGAGAACAGACTGGGACTGCCATCTACCAACACAACTGAATCGTCAGGTTTAAGAAAAGAATAAGTCTGAAATTCATTCCCTTCTTAAATCTTACGTTAAATTCAAGGTTTATCTGCCTCTAAGGACCGGGTTTAATTTATTTTTTCTTACCACTCAGGTAGAGCGAAGTTTGGAGGTACTTAAAATCTCACAGAGTCATTTTATCATTTTTGGTCTTTATTCCCTTCTTAAACCTGACGATTCAATCATTCTCCAACAGCATAAATGAACATGAGAGGTAGAAATTTTATATTGGAAATAAAACATTTATTTACTGTTTTAATATAGAGTATTAATATCGAGATCAAAGAGTAAAATTTAAAAAAGATATCAACATTATTCTTTAGTGGAGCAATTTATACTCTAAGGAACAAATAGAATCGAAAAGTTCTAAATAGTTTGAATAGTACAGGGACGGAACAGCAACAAATAGAATAGAACAGTTCCAAACCGTTTGAATAGTACAGGAACCGAACAGCAACAAATAGAATATAACAGTTCCAAACAGTTTGAATAATACAGGGACGGAACAGGAACAAATAGAATAGAACTGTTCCGAACAGTTTGAATAGTACAGGGACGGAACAGCAACAAATAGAATAGAACAGTTCCGAATAGTTTGAATAGTAAAGAGACGAAACAGAATCAAATAGAATAGAACAGTTCAGAACAGTTTGAATAGTACAGGGACCGAACAGCAACAAATATAATATAACAGTTCCAAACAGTTTGAATAGTACAGAAATAGAACATGAAAAAATAGAATAGAACAATTTCAAACAGTTTGAATAGTACAGAAATAGAACAGGAACAAATAGAATAGAACAGTTCCAAACAGTCTGAACAGTACAGAAACTTGTTACATAATAGGGCATAAAAGAATAGAAAAATAGTTTTATTACAGAATAGGCTATGAAAGAGCAGAAGTAAACGGTTATCGTTGAAGGTAAGAGAGGTTATACTAATAACCTTACAACCTCATCTCTAACTATTTTATTTTATTCGAATTTAATTTGTAAGGCACGAGTTTCAAGCATTGTATTTCCAGAATATTACATACAATCAACTAAGCGGGAAATGTCGAGACGGAATAACATGCGGGTCAAAACTGCGAAATTGTTATAAATTTTTAAAAATAAAATATTGCATTGTTAAATTATTTTATTTACTAAAGTTTGCATTTTTAAAGATTCAGGAAAGTATAATCGATTTTAAAAGAAATCAAAAAAATTATACGATCTGAAAATGTATTCCATCTTTCCTATGTTCCTGATAGACAGTGAACTGTCGCCAATAGCCGCAACCGTAGTTAGACGACATTTCATACAAACAACCATTCAAAGTTTGAACAGAAATTTTGGTTGGTTGGTTGAAAAAACATCGCACTAAAGCTACACAATGGGCTGTTGACGACGGCTCGAGATATATCCCGAATGATATATTCCGATCCGTAATAAACACGATCAGATTACGAGGAGAACAAATTAACTGGACACACGCACATGACGAAGGTGTATGCCAGATAGATTTAACGTGCACTAACCACCTATACAGATCGGATGTTCTGAACGATCAGCAAACCTGGAAACTTCCGATTAATGAACTCGCTTATTATTATTTAAACTTATTCTTAGTTTGATTTCATCTATGGGAACTAGTATTTTGATAACAAAATACTTTTTTTATTACAATTTATTTTTGTTTATAAATATGGTGTATAAAAAATTATTATCTATTTGTGAACAGGACAATTTCAAAGTGAAAGCACAAAGTAATTTTAAATATACTACCTGCAAACCAAAAGAACAAAGCGAATTTCATTAGAAACAAAGGTTTGAATATCGTCAGCTGATATTCCTTGTAGATGTGCAGCGTGAAATGAAGATCCTATTAAAAGTTTAATAGATGTTATACAAAAAAAGATGTTATTCTAAGAAAGATGTTATTCTAAAAAGATGTTATTCTAAAATATATGTTATTCTAAAAAAGACGGTATACTAAAAAAGATGGTATTCTAAAAATGATGTTATTCTAAAAAAGATGTTATACTAAAAAAGATGTTATTCTAAAAAAGATGTTATACTTAAAAAAAATAGAACGGTTTTAAAAGTAAAATATTAAAAATAAATTTTACTTACATCTGATTGAGTATCAACTTTAGTTTCTTTAGAAAAAGACTCGGAATCCATGGCCATAAAAAAATTCTCGTCTTTACTATTCGGGCTTTTTGGATCACCCATTGTTTCCGAATCCTTCTCGTTTTCTTCGATAGACTTCATAATATCCACTAAAAAAGATTTGTTCCTGGCATTTACTATCAGCTCACCTACAGTGGTTTTCCTATAAACTAATAAAATAATACGATTGAAATGTAAATACAAAATTGATATTTTATGTAATTTTAATAAAATTCGCTATAAATATTTCTTAGATTTTTATGCTCTTTCAATTGCAAAGTCCATTGTATTTAAAATAAAACGTGCTCATTAAAGTTTAAATAGAACTTGTGCAAGATATATATTATTTCAGTATAAAAGATTCCTTTTATGGGTCTCACACACAACGGATCTTAGCTGCGTGTGAGGAATAAAAAAAATGGCATTCCACGGAGCAATGACGAAACATACTTTTGTCTCATGAATATTAACGATTTATTTAATTCGTTTAAACATGATTAGTTTCCAAATTTATTGAAAAAGAAATATCGCATAGGGTCACATGTGTCTAACCGGTTTCCGATTTCTGATGTAGCACAAAGAAAAATACTAGATGTGGCATACATTTATATAAATAAATAATTATTTAGCCTTTCATTTTGTTAAGTAATATCATCGTCCCATTTGCAATCGAAAGAAAACAATCAATAAATTATATAATTGATTGTTTACTAAAGGATACAAAAAGGGTTATTTTTGCAAATTTTTTTTACACAAAATTTTCGAAACGTATCAATCCCAAATCAAAATTAATACATAATCAAATTTAAATACTTCAATATTTTCGTCACATTTGCACTTAAGAAAGCAATCAATAAAGTATTTTATTGTTTCCTAAATTATTTTAAATTAATTATTTGAACACAATTATCTTACACAAGTTATTGTAAACGTATCCAATAAATACACTTTCAAATTACTGATTGTGTGTATATTATTATGACTTGTGTATTATTGATTCTTTTCTAAATTATTCAATTTAATTATTTTAACGCAATTATCTTACACAAATTATTTTAAACGTATCCAATAAAAAGCACTTTCAAAATATTGATTGTATCTATATTATTATGACTCTTGTATATTATTGATTGCTTTCTAAATTATTAAATTTAATTATTTTAACGTAATTATCGTACACAAATTATTTTAAACGTATCCAAAAAAAAGCACTTTCAAATTATTGATTGTCTATTATTATGATTGTTGTATATTATTGATTGTTTTCTAAATGATTAAAATTGGTTATTTTAACGCAATTATCTTACACAAATTATTGTAAACTCATCCAATAAAAATCATTTTAAAATCAAAATAAATACATAATCAAACTCAAAATATTTCTGAGATATTTTCTTTAAAACATTCTGTCAGAAAGATCAAATAACCAAACCTTAAATAGTAAAAACGTACCGCTTTGTTTCAAATAGTCCTGAAAAGAAAATGCATAAACTTCGCTCAATTAACACCAAATTAACTTCGATATATATTTTCCCTATAATAATATAGGTACTTGTTAAACTAAATAGTACAGATTCCGTCTTTTGGGCACAGAATAACGCTTGAACAACCACAGTTGAAGATAGAGTGGCGTTATACACGCCTCAGTAGCGAATCTTCAGAATCCAGTAGAACCAAATTTAGACACCAATGTATTATTAATCAGAAATGATTGCATGTGACTTAAATCACAAACATCGACTTATTTTCGTAAGAAAGAAGGAACTCAGATAAATATTTTTTATGGGACTATCTAACTCATGCTTAAACACGGAGTACAAGTATCTCCCTATGACATAACTAACTTTCTAAATAACATAACTAACTCTCCCTATTTAATAAGAATTTAGTTCTTCGGTTCATTGATGGGGCACTATATTCACTTGCGAGGCCGAAAAAAATGAATAACATAAATCAGTGTCGGGTAGTCTATTTCTTCGATATTGCTGCTAATTTCCCACGCTGCCGCTAATCATATATATTACTAGCTGAAATGCCCGTTCTACGCACGGAAAAGAAAAAAATTACAAAATTGGCGAAATAATTTTTATAAATTTGGCGAAATTTTTTTGTTCATTTGGCTACACATTGGCGATATTTAGTTATCAGCCAATCAGAATAGGTTATATAATATTAAAATATTCCATTGTTTCAATCTAGAAATATTGCATTGTTACGTGTTTTCCATGTTAACCCTATGGAAAGTGTTTTTAAAAAATGGTTATTTTGGCAGTTCAAGTTCGAATTTTTAAAAATTCTTTTTTTAGTTCACCCCTAGGGCCCCAAGATGAATCTGGGTTCCAATATTCAGCAATCTAGGTCTTTTGGATCTGTAAATTCCAAAAGAAACGTTGCTACAAACATCGAAAAAGAGATTTTACACCCCCTTAAATACGTTCGATCGGAACAAAAATAGCTTACTTTTCCTATTTAAGGTATAATGAACACATTTGCCAAATTTCTTTTTCATAGGTATACGGGAAGTTGGAGAATTAGTGATGAGTGAATGAGTGGGGTTTTCGCATTTATATATATAGATTTGTAAGTAAAGATCTTTTTTGAAAGAGGATTTCATGGACCAGTGAATAATCGTACTTTCATCTCATCAATATCAACTGTTTTTTTTTAATTACGTTTAAAATAATTCATTGTAAAGGTTTTTTTTTTAAACGAACCGTTGATAATGCTGTCATCTATGAGCAGACCTTTAAACTTCTTGATTTTTTTTTTGGCCATAAAAGAGGGGATTGCTCATGCGGTAATTATCGCACGGGAATGCTGGTTCATTAAAAAATAAAAATATTTTTATTTCATGGCAGAGTTTTCTAACGTCTGCACGAAAAACAAGATCACATATAAATTATTATGGCCTTGATGCAAGTAAGAGGGCAGTATTTCTTTTGCGATTCCGAAAATCGCGAGGGGAAAAGAATAATGTAATTTTTGGATGACATAGATTGTTTAAATTACCAGGGGATCCGCCTTTTACTTCTCTGACGTTCTGCCAACCCGTAAAATTATGACTTTAACATCAAACAACTTCTAAACAAATAATTTTATTGAAACAAAACTGTATTCGTCTTATTTCCCACACATCTCTTAACAAACCTATTGCTTAATTTTAGGACTTGTACTTTTTAAGATGCGATCTAAATAACAGCAAAAGAATTGAAAATTCTCCCTGGAGCTTACTTTTTTTAAAAATAGAGAGATAGTGCGTTAATGTAAAAGTGTAGTTTTTTTTAAGTTTGCTTGTTTTAAAAAATATATCAAGTTGTACAAATTTTCATATTTTTTTTCGGAAAAAAAAATTTAGATAGTGCCATGAACAAGAGTAAGATTAGCTGTTGTTTTCTTCGGTTACTTCAGGGATTCAAAAAAAATATTTTTCATCAATTTCGTAAAGCTTTTTGTACTATTGTTTTTTTTTTAATTTCTTGCATTAAAATGTAATTTTTAAATTTGTTACTTTTTGTAATCATACATTTATAATTAAAATATATCGTACTAATTATTAAAATAATCTCAAAAAATATTAAAAAATTTGACCGTAAAAGTTCTTCCCTTCGAGCATGGATCCTTCATAGTAGAGAAAACATAATGTTAAAATCTTGCTAACATCAAAGTGAGGCCAACATGTATGGCCTCAGACACGTGGTTAATTACGTCATTCCATTCATAATTTTTCACTATTACACATTTCCCAATTCATCAGCCAATCGTGAGTATTTTTTAATTCATAATTTTAAAAAGAAGTCACGTGGCTGAGGCCATTCGGTGTGAGATGTTGGTTTCACGATTATGACGTCATATTCGCTCTACTACAGTCCATTCATGTCTCGAAGGTTCTTCCCGATAAAATTGTAAATGTTTGCTGTACTGGTTTTCGGTTATACTTTGCTGTTTTAAATCAACAATTATCTATAATGAAAATTTAGGTTTAAAAGTTGTTTTAAATTGTTTTCATGATAAATTTTCTTGAAATTTTCATATATTGTATTTTCCAGGAGTCACTGAACGTTAAATTAAAGCAGTAGCGAAACATAATCCCCTTTTTAACTAGGATTTGTTACAAAAAGTGGTATAATTTTTACAAAATTGATTAAAGTTTTATTTAAAGATTCTATTACCATTTTTTATAAAATTTACTTAATTTAAATTAGTTTTACAAAAACATTTTCACAAATTACATTATTCGATTCCTAATACATAAAATAGTTTAGTCCTCAATTAAAAACATCTCTTCTTACCGACAATTTACCCTTCTTTACTTTTATTCTTCAAAATATAAATTCCGACTTTAATTTAGGAGGGGTTTTTAAATCAGCTTTAATACAAACTTTCCTACAATACAACCTAAGTAAATTTTCAAATATTATATTAGTCAATCCAAATCCTCACTATTAACAATGTTTTCTCGAATTTGACGGAAGTTTCGTTAAATAGGGTACTAATAAATTTTTTGTCAAAAATTATAAGTATATAAAACTATAATAAAATGGGAAGTCAAAATATTTTGTCATTTGGTTACAACTACCAAAATATTTTGTTATTTTTAAGGAAAAATTTAATCAAAGCATATTTATAGAAACAATTCTTAACATTGCTCACTTTTTCGTTTTCTGTGTATAAGTTTCCGAATAGCTATGAAGATTTTGACAGGTAAAGATAAAATTGTATGAGAATTTATTTAAACTTTTTCTAATATAAAATGTATAGGGTGTGGACAAAATATGTAAATAATATTTTTTTAAATACTTACCTTAACATGCATGTTTTTGACCAAGTAGAGTTTGCATGTGATACTGTCTTTGTTATCTAATCCAACTATCTATATAACTTCGTTTCAACACGTGCTGCAAGCATTATTTGTCTCCAAGATTGCGTTATGTTCAGCTGTGAAGGAATAATGCCAAAGCTTACGGAATTTTATTCCGACCACATATTTTTGGCTCGTATGATGGGTTCTGCTGTCTTAAATGCAGCGGAATCGCTTTGTGTGTTACGAGTCACAGTGTCCAAGATTATGACTGCATACAGTAAGATTGGATAAATTGTATCTGACAAACACCGGAGTGGAAGAAAATGTGTTGAGCATCAGTGACGAACAAACATTGCGCAGAGTTTGGATCAGGGGTGCCCATCCCCCCCAAACCCAATGGCGCAAATCCCCCCCAAAAAATTTCTCCACCCTTCCCTCCCCAAGGAGGTAGCCAAAGGGGGGGGATGACCAGACCCCCACCCCCCTCCGCGTAAACTCGTATTGTGTCCCCCCACATCTTATTTACATTATGTAAATTCACTCTCCATTTCAATCCCTAATTTTTCTTTTTTTTATTATTATTTAACATGTACCAGACCAGCAACTTTTAGAAACTACAATAATCTCCTGGTTGCATATCCGTTTTCAACAAACGCATTTATATAAGCAGGGTCACCATTAAGGGTGTGCCACAGGTGCCGCTGCTTTATGTGGGGCCCCGCGTTGACAAAAAAACAATTTCTTTAAAAAAATTAGAAAATCTGTTTTGAAACGTCTTTAAATCATTTGCATGGGAAATCGGGATAGAAATATCATGATAAGATGTCCATTTCGACACTTGACGAAAAGCACACTACATAGATTTAGCTTCGTTTAATAGGAAATAGGAGCTCATGCGTATAAAATCATGATACAAACAAAACATATGAGACATGGGGGGAAGGGGGGGAAAAGACCGCGGCGTCAGACGAAACAGCTTGTTTATCTTCCGTCTGTTGGCGACCAATCAATACAATCAGCTATAATGACATGAGTTGACATAGAAGTTGATGAATTATAGTATAAAGTGACGGCCTTTTTTTGTAAAATTTTGTTGTACATGTATTTGAGATCAAAAGGTCACAACGTGTTGAAAACAAATTTTAAACAATAATCTTTTCATTTAAATTACAGTTTTTAATGCTTCTAAAAACTGAGGAAATTAACTATTTAAAAACTTTTATAGTAACATTGTTTAATCATATAGACTATTATATGTTAATTGTTTTATTTCATGAAAAATATTTTCGTGATGATGTCAATTTATATTTTGCATTTAAACTCTAGAAGTTTTTGTGGCATTATAAAATTTTATCAAAGATATTTTAAAAGTGAAAAATATATCTGTATTAAAAGTTTTGTATTTATCAAAAAATCAAATTATCCAAAGTTAAATAAATAAAGTATAATTTTGGCCAGGCACGTATGTATAGATTTTTCATGGGGGCGGGGAGGTTCAGTGACTGAGCAACGGATTTCTTTAGGTACTTATTCCTCTCTCTCTCTCTCTCTCTCCCCGAGGGGGGGGGGGGGATAAGATACCTAAAAATTTATCAAAAAATTTATTAATTTTCATTAGTAAAAAGGAATACGTTGGCGTTTGAATATCGAGGCAGCAACAGTTATCACTGTCATTAACTACTTTTAACAGGTGTCAATAACTATGTACTTTTAAAATTAGTAAATCACTCCCTAATTATGAAATGAATTTAGACAACCAATTTAAAGTTTGATAATCCTTATAATATATGTGTGGTAACGATTAATTAGATAATTTATAGTTATGACAGTTTAAAGATCTAATAAACGTTTTAGTTGACAAAAATTGGTAAAGAGTAATATAAATTATAAAGGCTACATTATCTAAAGTATAGTGGGATTCAAAACACTCGAAATTGCATAGTATATTGTGCAACCCAATCGCCACTGCATTTTAAATTAAACATTAAATATACATAATTTAATTCAGAGAAAATTATTTACTTATTACCAATCAATATTAACTTCCATAAATTGAATTTAAATTGTAAAGGTCATTTTTATTCAATGATCTAAAAGAAACAAAACATTTGCCAACTTAACGGCGCCAGGTGTTGTCCTCGTTATCTAATCATCGCCATCGTTCAAAAATACGAGGCATTGTTCCCAGGTATTTCCTTCTAAATGGACCCCGAACCGTCGCCAATAGCCCTATATGCAGCTCCACTGTAACGTCCAATGCATTTTTTTTTTTAGTTTTGGTTAATTAACGTCACACGTGAGATGCACAGTGGGCTATTGGTGACGGTTCAGGGCCTATCTCGAAGGAAAGGCCCAAGAACGATGCCTCGTAATTTTGAACCATGGTCAGATGACGAGGACAACACCTGAGCTGGCTTTTTTTTTTTAGTTTTGCTTCGTACTTGCTATTTTGAAAGGTTTTAAAAATACCATTTCTAAATATAATTTAGAATAAATTAAATTTTATTTTTTAAATTTATTTTGTTAAAAACAAAATTAAATTGCACAATGAATAATGTATATTTTTAATTTAAAGGCATTTAAAAAATTTATTTCATAAAGTTGTAAATCATATATAAAGTTTATCAACCATATGAGGTAATTTTGGAGAATTTCGGGGTGCCTCCTAATATTAGTTTTTATTTTAAAGCTTATTATTCAATATCTAAGCATTATTACACGTTAAAAAGTAATTTACAAAACCTTTACTATTTTGTAAAACTTTCAATGTCAAAAAGCAGAGAGTTATGATGTACTAAAAATGAAATTTTTTAGCTGATTAACTGCACATAATTTTATATAAACAGTTTTATAAGGGGCTACGAAAATAAATAACAAAACTATTTACTTTCTTTTCCCATGCCCACCCTGGAAATATTTTAGCTCTTCCCGGAAATATTGTCTAACTACAAACATATCTTGAGGTTGAACGAGTTGTGTCTCTTTTTGAACACTGGAAGACAATTTAGCTCACCCATTCTTATATTTGGATATTTTAAATATGACTATTAAATGCTGAAACTTCATTTTATCGAATTTTAAGAAACCTTGTAAAATTAAACTTTAATTTAAAAATGCCGTAAAATATTTATCCACTTACCACTACAGTTTCTCAAACTCAGAAAATACTTTTCATGAAGGTTTTTTCTTTTTTTAAATTTAAATAATTGTAACTTTGCTCCACATTTCAACAGTAAGTTCAGAAAAACTAAGCATTCTTGTTGACTGAAATATATTATCTGTTCTTTTGCTGTAACACCATTGAAGTTATTAAAACTGATTCGACCGGCCAAGACGAAACCCACATACAGTAAAATCTTATACACTTACTAGTAAACAAACGTATGGAATGGAAGTAATTAATTTCCAGTGGAGTTGTATATAAAAATCGTAATTTATGTTATACATGTTATTGAGATGAGGAGACAGTCTGCTTCATTGCAGTTTTTTTTTTAAACATATGCCTCATCACAAGCGGAAAAGTTAAATTTGTTGCAGCAATTGCTTAGATGTTTTGTAAAGTAATCGTAATTTATGATATAAGAATATGAAATGAGATTTCAGGTTCTGAGTTTGTAGCACTCTTCATATTTATTACTATTTATACATTTCTTGTTAATGGAAAATTTATTGCCTCACAGCGTTTTTTAATTTCAATCTCAGCACTGAAGTGCATTATGAATGTTTGAACCGGACAAAGATGAGTAAACGTGTGCGTAATTTTTTTTACAATGTCATCCAGCTTATGTGCCGAAGAGGCGTTTCTCGAATTCGCTGGAAATTCCAGTAATTGAAGGCACATTATATAATGTATCATACTTATTAAATAGTTTTTTTCCCAAAACATTTCCCCTCTAAAACAAAATAATAATTAAAAAGCTATGTAAAAAAATCCCCCCCAAAATTTTGATGGCGCGCCATTATCCCGCCCTGTGGGCACCCCTGGTTTGGATGAAAAATAAGAAATATACAGCAGCTTAACTGACTGCTGATCTAAATACCGCGCTCATAAACCCTATCAGTACCAAAACAGTATGAATGGAACCCTACAAGTATGAATTTTATGGACGAGCTGCTATTGCAGTGCTACTTATCAGTAACCAAAATGCTACTATGCGGAGCCAGTGGTGGATAAAGTCGCCAAACCTGGACTATAGAGCATGTCTATGTGACCAGGTCCGTCCCATGATGCATTGTTTCGGTATGATTATGGTGTTTATCGAGAGGAAAAGGCTCCTGTTCACACATCTGTTATTGACCAGGACCAGATTTCTGAGCATCAAGATAAAGTTTCACATCTTCCACGGCCTTCACAATCGCACCACCTCAATATCATAGTCTTGTAGTCAGAATGTTGTGTTGAACAGAAATTTTAGAGCACGCTATCCGCCTCCATCATTTTTAGTGAGACTTGACATTATTTTTCCGGTTGATTGGTATAAGATTCTCATGAAAACTATACATGACCTTTTTTATCCTTTTCAAGGAGACTGCAAGCAGTTCTGAATGCCAAAAGAACTTATGCCATTCTGGTCAAGGTTATTTGAGCCTACTAGTTTCATATCCATATAGATAACTTTTCATGCATTTTACAGGAGACGCTAAAATAGAGTGACAGCCACTTACTTTTGGATCAAAACGCCTGACTTTGAATGTACTTTTAAACTGGATTCAAGCACTTTTGGTTAACACCGCTTTGTAAGGTGATGTTGTGCATTGAAAACTTATTTAAAAAAAATTAACGGTTTTGCGAAAATGTGGATCTTTCTGGTTTTTAAAATTAAGAATTAATATATCTTTTTCCAAGAGTTTTCATATGTTGTCCACCTCTGTAGTTTAACGCAACTACTTGACTGCTGTAACCAAACTGTAATAGTGAAATATTCTTATTCAGCGGGTTTTCACTTCACAAGTTATGGATCAGTTAGAAGAGCTGCATATTTTAGACAGCTCTTTAACTCAGCTGCATATTTCATGAGCTGCATATTTTAAGGCGTTCATTTTCGAGGATTTTCAAGTAAAATTACTCTAAACACTGCTAAAAATGAAAAAGCAATTAACCAGTAGGCTAAAAAAATTGCTCCGGGTACTTTGGGATAGACCTTGAACTGTCGACAATAGTCAACCGTGCAGCTCTATTGCGACGTTAGTTCCACCAATCGTATTAGAATATCTCATGTAATGCCCTCACGCTTCTCATTGCAGCTTTGCGGGCCTGCTTTGTTTATATTTTAAACTTAAATTAATACTATTATTTGCATAATACACTTCTAACTATCCTCCCCTTCAATTTAAAACCGTCTCCAAGCATCCATGTCTCGTAATTAACTAAGCAAATCGATATTCTGCGAACGATGATGTTGAATAATGTTTGTGATAGATCGTTTCGCACTTTTACGATTAGGAATACATGAATTTGCAGATTCCCTAGTGCAGTGGTCGGCAAACTTATTAGTCACCAGAGCAAAATAACAACAGAAAAACGATTGAAATTTCTTTTGCGAGCCAAATATCAACCAGAACAAAGACTGAAATTTCTTTTGAGAGCCACATTTTTTAAATTTAAACTATATAGGTAGATACATTGTTATTAATTTAATTAGGGTACTCCTAAGCTGGCCTTTGATAAAATCGTCCTCACTCTGATTGAGGTGCGTTCGCTGAGATCAATCCCTTCCAACTCTTCCATCCACACTCGACTTGTATTTCGTCTATCTCCTTTCGTTCATCCTCTCTATATGTCCAAACTATCTTAACATACCTTTCTCAATCATAACAATAACTGACAAACACTAATGTGAACAATTGCCTTGCATCTCCTTGGAAAGTTTGGGTAAGTAAAGTTTGAATATTTGTTTTTAATTTTTCCCACGAAGTTTCAACGCGCGCGCCCGCACGTGGTAATTTGTGGAAGAGACACACTCATAAGGCCAAAGAGCCGCATGTGGCTCGCGAGCCGCGGTTTGTCGACCACTGCCCTAGTGTAAGTGCGGAAAACTCTTATTTTTTAGATGATTTCGCACTTATACTGAACAAATCATTGGCAGATTCACTAATGAATCTACAGACACACGGATATCACACTTTCACGGTAACATATATACATTCGAGGAGAAGAGGATACGAGGAACCCTTATTCAGATACTGAAATTTATCAAATTGGGTGATGTGGAGGGAATGGAATTTAATATTGACGATGGAACTATAGCTGATGGACTCAAGTTGTATAATTATTATAGCTTCATTTTTTTATATAATAGGGTCTAGAAATGGAATAGCTTGGCTGATTATATTGTTAATTCTTCAAAAATGGGTAGTTTTAAAAGCAATTTTACCAGCATTTAGAGATCGTAAGAATGGGTTAGACATTGATCAAACTTGTTGGGTAAAGAGCCTGTAGTTGGTCGTCAGTATTTTTTATTTGTAGCAATTCTTAAATATAATTATTACAGGTATTTTTAAAACATTTATTAACAACACTTTTCTATTCTTAAACAACAATTTTAGTTCTTGAAACATATTACAACTTCATACATTAATACTACTAATGGTGTCTAACTGGGAATAAAGTATATTTGGTTAAAGAATTTAACATGATTTAGGTATTAAGACATATAATTTTTCCAGTTGAAGTGAGATTCATTCCACAGTTTTGTTTAGATTTTTTGAGATCAAACTTGTTATTGATGAAAACCGATATAAATTTGCGTCTGTCCTAATTGTACGTTCACTTTACTAGCTGAAATTTTGCCTTTAAATATCCCTTTTCTTCCACTTGTCCTTTACTAGGTTTTTGGTGGAACATCAGACTTGACCCTGAAATAAAAATACAACAAAATGGAATTAGTCGAATTTCGTACATACAATAGCCTGTTTAAACTTTGTAACCAGAGTTGTTGATTTTTTTGATCGGTTTATTTGATTTAAATCACGATTTTTTTTTATCAAAACGTACATTTAAGTACATATATTAATTATATATGTTTCACAAAATATATATTGAAGCATATATATTACAGTAGCTTCGACACCAGTTTTACATATTACATTGGGAAACTCCCCAAAATTATTTCCAAATAAGACCTCTTTTCCTTCCGCAACTTGCCACTTTCAAACATAAAATTTTTAGATTTGGGTCTTATGACCAAGCAAATTATTTAAGTTATTTATTGCACCACATCATAAAATGATACAATGCAATGAATTGAGTTATAATATTTTTAATTAAACAGTTTTTTTATGAGATTATATTTTAACAGGAATAAAAGAAAATCTTTAAAAAAAATGTAAACAGAACAAAAATATATATTTATATATTGTAATAATATATTAAAAAATCCTTCTCTGTCCACAAAACTTTTGAATTTTTTATAATATTCAAAATTAAAACTCGCACTCCCTGCATTTTAATGTTTTTTTATACACATGTTCTTTTACAATGTTTATTTTATTTTATTTTATTTTATTTTAATATTAAAGGGTTGTAGAAATCTTTCCGCATTTTACTGTGCTGCTTATAAAATATTTATCTAAAACCTAATTTTCTTTCATTGTATTCTCAAAAATAAAAATTTGGAAGATACTAGTTGCATCAATTCAAGGAAATATATATATTTAAAAATAAATAACTTTTTAAAGCTGCATAATTAATTTTTTACTCGATTAAAACGCATAATTTTTATTATCTGAAATAAATTCATTTAAATCAGTGTTTTTTTAACAAACATTAAAAAACATTTAAATCAACTTATCTAAATCACTACAACAATGATTGTAACGAGTACGTATTGTTTAAAATTAAGAGAACGCCAAGTTCTATAATTAGTTCTATTTGCCTGGTTGACAATTTAAATAATTTGTGTAAAAATTGTGTGGAGAAAAAAGTGATTGTAAGACATTTCACTATGAAGCAAGATATCTCACTAAAATTGAATTGCGGCTTTGTAAACGTAAACAGATTGAAATAGCAGTTCAAAACAAACAAAATAATACTAAGAAGTATAAACCCACAACAAATGAGGAGAAATCTATAATAGAGCATACCGAAGACGCAAGACGGAGCAGACGCGAGTACAAAGTATTCACAAACCAAAGCTTACGATTAAAGTAATAGTCATTAAAGTAACAGTAGTTATAGAGATAAATATTACAGAATTATCACTAAAAGCGAAACACTAGGTCATAAATGTATTATATCAAACACAATGGGAAATTTACCCATCTTTTTACTTACTTTTCGGCTGAAAAGGTAAATCCCTTTCTCTGTCTATAAAACAAATAGACAGCATAAGCAATAGCAAACGCTAAGTTAGCGAGTCCTATAATTTGAAAAGATGTTTTTACACCAAATTTGGTCACTAACACACCTCCTACAAATCCTCCAACAAACCTGCCTGAAAATAAACGACACTAGTTGTCAATTTATTCACTGGGACTAAACAACATTTTACAATAAGCATAATAAGCATTACAGCATAAGGGGTAAGTGATGTCACACCTTTTCTCCATATTTTTGACCCCCTCCCCTATGTCACAAACTGTCACACTTCACTATACCCACTCCCCTCCTATGTCACATGTCACGATCTTCTACTAGGGGGCTCAATCCCCCATACTTATGTTTTTCTACCAAAAATTGTTGATATCTTAAGAAATTTATGCAAATTCATCAGTAATTAACGAATTATTAATAATTAACAACTAATTGCTAATTAGCGTAACAGCTAATTATTAATGATTAATTACTAATTAGCGTAACTTCTAATTATTAATGACAAATTACTAATTAGCATGACTACTAATTAGGTTTTTTTTATATTCGTAAATATTCGGAGTGTGGAACTAATTGAGCCCCCCCCCCCCCCCCCCCGATAATTTTAAAATTGCTACGCCACTGTCTTCTGCCAACAATTTCAATCTAGCACGTAATAAATTATATATACATATGCTGGCACTTGAGAAACAAAGCACCAAGTTATAGATTGTATTTGACATTTTATTTTTCAACTGCAACTATATCAATTCAAACCGGAAGCCAAACGGTTTATTTTCCTGAAATTTTTTTTTGTTTATCGTTACTGTTGATACTGTTGATTTGCAATGTTTTTTTAAGCGATGTGTGCGATGTCACACTTCTTGAGCCTAACCCCCCCCCCCCCCCCCCCCATTTGTCACAAAGTGTCACAATCTCCCCGTCCAAGTGTGACATCATTTGTGGGCGGCCCCTAAAAAGAATTCGTTAAATGTTTATTACATAATCTGTTGATTAATTATAATTATACTGTCTTTGATACTTCAATAATAAAATACATTCCTGATACTTTATAAACTTTTTTTAAATATTTTAAACGTTAACAACTTTTTTACTTATTTCACCTGAAGTTTTCCTTCAAAATACTATTTTATTACATTTCTATGGAAATCCATTACTATAATTTCCATTCCTTTATAAACCATGTTAGATTATTTTTTTTTAATTTGCAACACAACAAGAGCATAATTAGTATACTGATTGTACTTTTATAAATCTTTTATTATTTTCCGGCATCCATAAAATTTATTTAAAGTCAATATTTAAATGTAGTATAATTAGTGTTTCTAACTGTTTTAAGGTTTTCGAAGACCAAAATATATTTACAAGTGCATGTGTTCCTGTAAACTGTAACTAATTTAAATTATATCATTATTCTGTATTTAAATAAATCATATTTGCAACTTAACTTCATGACATTTATAACTTAACTTGTCTTACTCATTCATAACTTTGAAAAAATTATCGGATAATGAAAGAAGAAAACATGGAAATATTTTTTTTTAATATACCGATAGTTATATAGTTACTCTTTAAATCGGATAATATATTTTAAGCAGTCATGTTGAGATTTCCTAATTATTAAATACCGGATAACTAGACTTTTATTATAAAAGGTTCCAAATGGAAATAATTCCAATGCAACAAAAAAAATAGTTACCCAAGTATTTCAATTAGAATAAAAACTAATCGCAAAGACTCATGTTAACACACATGTCCTGGTTAATAAACCACTTAGTTTGTAGCTTTAGAGACCATTTTTTTAATTAAACTAAAATAAATTAAATATCTAATAATACTTACCTATAGTGAAATGTATTAATCCGGCGGTTGAGGTGACAGTAGCGGTGAGGCCTATTGGTGTTATTTGTATGCAATGGTAAATAACAACAACCCATAGAAAATTATAGGGAAAGACTCTAATCAATTCTAAGAACACTGCAGGCCACGCCGTTTGCAGCAAGGAAAAGCTAAACTGATATACTGCATACCCTAATAGTGCTAACAAGAAAACAAATCTATCTCCTATTTTATCCAAGACCCATTTCGACTTGAATAACAAGATCACGCCAAAAATATTTCTCAAGACATCTAACAAAGAAAACGTATAAGAACTTGCGCCCAAACCTTCCAAGTACCAGACCCTGTATGTTGAACACAAAGACCACGATGCCCCAAGCACTAGAAGCAGCAGGTAAAAAATGACGATATCCGGAGATTTAATAAGATTTCGAGATTTCTTCCATATATCTGTTCCTCGGCCTAATCCACAAATATCGATTTTATGCGCAATAAACGCTGACAATAGACACGTTATCGAATAGTAATACAAAACTGAAGAATAGTTTGTGTCCTCACCAGGAAGAGAAGTTATGTGTACCACAAATCCCGCGAGAATCGGACCGCATATACCTCCAATATTCGTCCAAAGTCTTATATGACCGTAATCCGCCTTATGTCGTTTGACGAGAACTTGTGCCGATATGTCTAAGAAACGGTAAGTGTTTACGTACGTGGATATTAAGACAACAATCATAAATACGTAGACTGCGGCAAATAGGCTCCGATGCTTATTGTCTGCATTGCACTGTGTCGAAAGTGTAGGGCAACTCAAATTCCATGAACTGTACCGTGTTGAATTACGAAAAGTATTAATTTCAGAGGAATCATTCATAAAATAAATATTATTATTATTATTAGGATTGTTAGAACAGTTCGATTGTATAGCAATGGTCAGTGTTACGATTATTCCGGATTCCATATTCAAGCACGTAATGTTATTCCCATGGCAAACGGAATCCATTTCTTTTAAACAACTAATTTGGCATTGTGCTTGTTGTGTAGTATTTTCTTGGAGATAGAGCATCCTACACTCTCCAGACCAGTTACCGTGTTCGCACTTGAACAGTAGATCGCCAGTCTGACATGAAGGTTGTTTCAGTGATGGAAGATGTACAATGCAGATCATCAAAAATCCGGAAACTAAGAGACCCGAAACGAAATAGACTTTCGGGTGGCCAAATTTGTCGATTAAAACAGAAAAGGTGGACATTGAGATTACTTGCACAACTGGAGAGAGAGTTAGTGCGATGAATAGTTCTTGAAGTGTGATCCCTTCCTGCTTCAGATACACGATGAAGAATGTCCATATAACAGCCGAAACTAAATATAGGAATGAAAATAATAGTAAATTGGTAACATTCATGGAACGAAACAAATGACCCCACAAGGAATACGTTGTTAAATTGGTTATCGTTTAATAATATTTTGTAAGGAAAAATTTAATTTAATTTGTCATAAATGTGTCCTACGTAAAATATATGAATAGCCCAATTGCAAAAGGTGTTATATCCAAAAATGAGATTTCGGTACCGATGGATACTTTATAAATTAAGCTTCAATTCTAAAATATAATAAAGTCGCAAGAACTATTACTTACGAATAAAAACTCCAAAAAAGGCAATCAAAAGCAATTCTATCCAAGTTATGTACAGTCGCAAAAGCTGCTTTATCCAAAAGTTGTTATATCCACTGAAGTCTATGTAAGACGGTGGACTTCGTGAATTCTAAATGAAACTGAAGTCGAAATGAACTAGTCACGTGATGAGTTAGACACGTGATGCTTGTTTTTCTGTGGTAATCACTCAAGTTTGTACACGGTTTATGATTTATTCATTTTTGTTCGATCTTGTACTGTAGACAGCTTTTTTTAATACTTATATAACGTTGTTCTTTTCGCTTTTAGTGACTGAACGTAAGAATTCTATGTTTATCTAAACTCTATTCTAAATCCAAAAAGATGTCAGGAACCTTAAAACAGTGGCGTAGCCAGCACTGGGTTACTTTGGTTAGAACCCCCCCCCCCCCCCATCCCCATAGCCAAGTTATTATTTTTTTTTTGAAAAATAACATGCAAAAAAAACAAAAAAAAACGAAGATTTTTTTTCTGATTTCTATAGAGAAAACACACGTCGCATTTCCTGGTCTACCCCACATGTATCTCCTGCTCTTTTCCCTTTTGTCCCCTGAAGGGGGAAACCTGAAGGGATGATTTTAAGGAGAACAATGGTAAAACAACCTTGAAGACAGAAAATTCGACTTTTTGTGGGGGGGGGGGTCGATGGGGTAGTAGGTCTGTATGATTGTCTTGCTTGTTTGTACATGTAAAAGGATACTTTTCTTAACACTTGAAATGGGGCGGCAGTTGCGCCGGAATTCACAGTGCATCAATCCAGAAATTGCTTGCTTTGAAGTAAGGTATTTTCCCTGACTCATTCATCCCCTACATGCAGGCACGTCGCGCCGTGGAGGTTTGGAGGGGGGGGGGGTTCCGACCCCCCCCCCCCCCCAATAATTTGGAAGCCCTAAAAGTTGGGAATTTCAAGGTTTAAAAATACCCGAGTTGGGAAAATTTATGTCTGAAGAAAATTAATATTTTTAACAAATGAAAGCAAAAACACCCAAGTTATTAAAGGAAAATTAGAAATTGTCCAACTTGTAAAATTAAACTTAAATTCGTGTGTTTGGTTTCAGAGTTCACTGCACACTTTCGACCGATATGACGCTAAGGCTCCATGTGGAGTTGACTAATGTAGTCTGTAGCCGAGACAACGCCAGTGGCGGAACTGTTTTATAAATTTCATTGTATTTTTTATTGCGTCAAGCGAAAAAAAATTTTAACCGTGGCATCGTTTCCTTAAAAAAAATCCCACATTTTAAATATATAATAAATTGTTTAAATTAAGGAGCAATGTTTTCAGATTTCCAGCAGGCGACTAAAAAATGGTCGCATCTGCTCATTCTGTTGTTCGTTATTGTCAAAGTTATATTATATGTTTTAACGTTCATATTATCATTTAAAGAATTTTAAAATATATGGCGTTGCACTTTACGCAAACGTCACACAGTGTTCTTTTTATTAAAATAACTTCTCTTTTAATTGTGTTAGGTGCGATTGTCTAAATCAAAATCCTCTCCTTTTTATTCGAAAATCACTTTTGTTTCATATAACCCTATTGGTTTTGCCTTCCACAATGTAAAATTTCTTTCAGCTAATATTCGAAGCGCCATGGCGCTTCGAATATATGGGACTGGCGCGTCAGTCCCATATAAATTTATAGTCTCGTGTCTAGGATTTTTTTTTGTTATTTTGTTTTGTTTTGTGATTAACCAATCACAAAATTGTGTAATGTTGACGCTGTGCGTTTCCTGTGTGTTTTTCTATAATAATTTTTTTTACCAGTTTTAAATAGAAACTTCCAGAACTTTAGATGGGTTCTTTTATTTAAATCACCCCTCGGTTAAAAAATTTTCTCGGACTTCGATACGATTGCTACGAAAAATCTTATGCGCGGAGGGCGCATCTTTCAATACCTATTTTCTTTACCTAATTTTATGTGATATGTGTTTCGTTTTAACATTAACTTTGGAGGATTCTCTCTTTGAATACTTCTAAGTTTATTGAATTTATTTATAATAATTTAAATTCCTGTTTTCCTGTATTGATTAATTTAGAATTAAAATGGTTATTAATTTAAAAAAAATATAATTTAATTACTACTTGATAAATATGGTCATATTGGTATGTAGATACTTTTTTATTTTTGAATATTATTTTATGTTTTATGTTAAGATTAGCAATGGCTGTTGGGTTGACACAACTGCCGAGTCCCTTTCACTCCCACTATTTACAGATCATGTTACATTTTCGGAACATGGCTGTATTTGTTATCCCCCCCCCCCCCCTTATGACTTCCACAATAAAATTATCCTATAAAAAGTTGATAAGTTGGAACTAGAAATTTTTAGCACTGTTGTGTTCAAAATTTCCAATCGTTAAGTTTGGTTAATTAACATCGCACTTAGAACGGACACTGCACTGGAACATGCGTGCAACAAATGTTGCGTGCCACAACGTTGGTTCGGGTCTATCTCGAAGAAAAGACCTGGGAATAATGCCTCGTATTTTTTAATCATGGTCAGATAACGAGAATAACACCCGAGCTGGTGCCCGTACCCGACGCCGTTAAGTTGGGAATTTCGAATCGTTAAGTTGGAAAATTTCTTGTCTCAACCCCCCCAAAAAAAATTTGTGTGACGGCACGGCCTACGTGTTTTAAGCTTTTAATTTACTTCTTAATTATAGTTTACAAATAATATTAATCAATTAAAATTATTAATTATAATTTTAATTTAAAACTACTGCTTAAATTAAAAAATATCATAATTTAAATTTACTAATTTAAAATTACTACTTAAAAATTATTATGATTAATTAAAATTACTAATTTAATATTATCAATTAAAATTGCTATTTTAAAATTATTAATTAAAAATTATTAATTAAAATTGCTAATTTAAAATGATTAATTAAAATTGCTAATTTAAAATTATTAATTAACTTTTATTCAAATTATTAATTAAATTTAATTAAAATTTTTAGTTAAAAAAATTTCAAATCAGTTATTAATAAAAAAAAATATATTTGGTTTTGGTCGGACCAAAAATAATTTATGGACCCCCCCCCCCCCCCACCCCTACCCCCCCACGAAATGTGATGTACAGACATAAAACATTAAAAAAAAATACCTAAGCAGTTTTCCTTAAAAGTTTTATTGCTCTTATTAGTTTGATATATAATGAAATTCTCCGCAGAGAATTTTGCATAAATGGGCGCATTTATGTAAAATTTAGAGTTAATCCAAACAGAACTGTTTGATTTATGTTTAATTTGCCAAGTGCTTAACTTTTGAAAAACAGTATACGATATTTCTACGCACGAAAACTAGAAACTCTATATTATGTTCAATACTTATGAAAAATGCTTACTTATGAAACTCTATATTTGTTCAATACTTATGAAAAATGCTTCAACGTGCGAAATAGAATTATAATACATCAGTTTCATTAGTTCAAAATTGAAACCATTTGCAAAACCTGCTGAAACCAAACGGTAAAATTTAAATTGTATTTCTAATAATACCATTTTAAGGGTCATTAAAAGCTTAATTATTTATATAGATACGGCTTTTAAAATATATTCTTCAATAAAATATTTTCAAAATATACTCACAGATTATTTTTTTTTTAGAATTAAAAAAAAATCGATCAAACAAAAGGTTAGAGAAAAGGATCTCTGGTTGTTTAAAATATGGATATAGCAGCTTTTACGTTTTGAAAAAAAAAAGATGGCGGCGTATACATTTGCAAAACTTGTTACATCCTTATTCCAATTGCAAAAGGTGTCATGCGAAAATTGTAGTTTGGATTAGAAATTATTCAACAAACTGAGAACTTACACATGTTAGTAAAAAAAAAATATTTTTACAAAAAAAAAGCCTATATTAACTATAATTAAGTTTTAACAGTTTTTCGTGATTTACTCAAGAAAGCATTTCGTGGATATAGCAGGTTTTGTAAGTGAACAACCCATATGAAGTACATACTTTGAATAAATTCCCTCTAGAACACAATTCATTTATTCTAAACAACATTAATCGAAGTAAAATTTAAAAAGGGACAAATGAACGAAACAATTTATGTACCTCAGAGCCAGACGATCCTAAGCCACCCCCATTTGGGCAACTTTACATGAGATTGAAAAAACCTAATCCTCTTCTAATTACAAATCTACTTGGGCTTCACAGCACTTGCTAAAGACTTGAAAATAATTTTTGAGTTGATTTTGAGAGTATGATTCGATAGAAAACGGACTTTTAAGGCATAATCTGCAAGAAAATAAAAATCGCCAAATTTGGACTTGGGGCTCGTCTGGTTTTGAGATATAGATATTATTGCTAATATTTGAGAAGGGCTATTATTTTTTAAAAATCATTCACACACACACACAATATCCAAGAAAAAATTGCAATCTAACTTAAGTTAACTTAAATAAAATAGAGAAATCAGAATAATTAATTATATTAAATTTATAAGAAAGACAATATTATTATTCGAGACTTTCTTACTGGCGTGCCAAAGAAAGTGCAGGATCTTCAAAGGAACGAGGGGCTTAAATATCTTCAATGTATAACTTCTACACACCTTCAAAGTGAAGTAATCATTTTTCTATAAAAAAAAGAATTTAATATCACTTTAACATGAAAACACAAAATAAAAATAAGGAGCAAACTGATAATTCCTATTAATAAAACATTAACACAACCATATATAACGATATCAATGGATACATAATAGGTCTAACTCTCTATACATATAGGTCTCTCTTTTTCAATCATCAGTGCTTCCGTGGCTTTCGCAAGCTAGTGTGTACTCCGTATTTATAAATGAATATATACTTTATAACAATAAAATATTTTTATAATGCTCTTTATTGACTAAAGTTTTATAAAGTCATCGCTAGGATTTATGATGTGGGGGGGGGGGGAGTCTTAAAATTGCCAAGTCAACTATCGGTTTTTACTAACTTTTTAGAGTAAATCACCAATTTTTTTAACAAGTTGTTTTAGAATCTGATACTTTCCCATTTTTTTCCCGTTTGAATGAAAAATCAGTTTTGGATAGGAAAATTGCCAACACGACCAGTCGTAAAATGTATTTAAATTTTGGCAGTTTTTTTACAATGATTCACCTAGGTCCATTATCACATTCAGTGATACAAACGTTCATTCATTGATAATGGCTCATCTCTATTACATTCAATGATTAAAATTGATTACATTCAATGATTAAAATTGATTACATTCAATGATTAAAATTGATTACATTCAATGATTAAAATTGATTACATTCAATGATTAAAATTGATTACATTCAATGATTAAAATTGATTACATTCAATGATTAAAATTGATTACATTCAAGACTAAAATTGATTACATTCAAGACTAAAATTTATTACATTCAATTCACACTAAAATTGATTACATTCAATTCACACTAAAATTGATTACATTCAATTCACACTAAAATTGATTACATTCAATTCACACTAAAATTGATTACATTCAATTCACACTAAAATTGATTACATTCAATTCACACTAAAACAATGATTACATTCTATGACTACTTTTTTCTGCACATCTGTTCATTCATTGATTTGCTATTATTTTCAATGAATCAGGACGCTTGGCCATGACGCTCACAGAGTAATGACGTTCTCGGTGATTTACTCCCCGACATTTTTCTTATATAAGCTGGTTGAAAGAATGTTGGAAAATTTATGTTGACTTGGCAAAATCCCAAACCTAATTGACAACTTTTGACTTTTTTAAAGCGAAATTTCTTAGTGTCATTTTAAGAACATCTAAAAATTGCTTCACAATGTTGCCAACTAGGTATGAGATATTTCCACGTCTACAGAAATTTACCAACTTTTGAGGGGGCAGCATCTTCCCCTGCCCCCCTCCCCTTAGCGAGGGCTCTGTACGATACAACATCAGACCTATACTTTGAAAAAATTCACACTTGTGAAATAGGTTAAATAATATCTTTTTTTTTATAATTTATTATTTTATAGTGCTTATATTTCATTTCAATAAAGACACATATTCATATTTGATAATTTAATTAGGCTTCCGTTTAAGTATGTCATCCAAAAGTAATAAATTAACGAACAAAGGATTCCTACCATTTTCACCGACTCCTTTTTATTAGTTTTAGGCATCATGTAAAATCCTCGTGTATTAGTTAGTAAAATAGTAATGCAACAATAGGATACGTTGCATTCAGGATTTACTTTTATAGATTTAGTTAAGAAGTTAAAAGTAATAGACCCTAGTAGTTTTTCTATGTCCCAGGTACAGCGGCGGAAAAAAAACGAACCACCGATGATTATTTCGTTAGTTTTTTATAGTAGAGCTAAACTTAATATACCATCTACTATAAAAAGTAACGAAATAATCATTGGTGGTTCGTTTTTTTCCCAGGCTGTACATAGTCGACTTTTTTTAACGGTCCTGATCTCATCACAAAATACTTATTTAGATTACTAAATAACTGGATTCTATAAATATACTTTTTTTTTCAAAAATGGATTTACCTGTACCTTTTCCGGGAAACTTTCCATCCATGCAGTCAAATCAGCCTGTTTCTGCGCAGAAATATCTTCAGTAACGTTTGAAAGCTCCATGTCAAACCAGCTATACAAATCAAATAATGTCTGCAAAAAAATTGTATTCAATAGGCTAGGTACCCCATGATCTATTTTATAGACACTATTCACTTCCAAAAGTGCTTAAACAACCCAAAACCGGATTTGCTGGGAACTATTGAGGCTGATAAACTTTCACATATAACAATTATATTTTAGCTATATGTTTATCTGTTTTTCTTACCTTTCCTAATACAAATACAAATATTTGTCTCAAGGTCCAACAAAGTTACCTAATTGTATGTGAGAATGTACACTTATGCCTCTTTGAAAAGGGAATATTTTTTATATAAAATAAATTCCCTTTATTTGACTGATTGACTCAGTATCAATTATATTACGAAATTTTAAAAAAATTTATAAGTTAAAATAATTATAATTATTGAAGCAGTTTTGATGTGTTAAAAACAAAAATGCTTAAAATCAACATCTAGTAATTCTGGGAACAGAAGAGCTCGCTACCAAGAAGGGGAAAACACATATGCTTCAATTTTAGTGACATTAAGAAACATTCATGCCAAATTTGAAGAAAATCAAACAATCCCTATGTCGATATATAAAAAAATCATTACGTCGAAATAGCATACAACATGTATTGCGACGATGTCGTTTTTCGATTATAGAATGATATGAGAAACGATATTCTGCCGATGTTGATGTACATTTTTACAACGTATTGAGGATATCGGGAATGATATCGTATAGATATTGAGGGTCAATATCGTACAATATCAGAAAATTAAATTTCCTTTAAATGCAGATCCAATACCTGGCCGTGAAAATGTCACTCTTGCTTGTAGTCGTTGTAATCAATAATTCATACATGGCGGGTTTTTGCTCGCCTTGCGTGTGGTCGTAACTGCGTAACAAACATATGCCAAAAAGTTGAGTTAAAACAGAGACCTTGCTGTCACTCGGTCAATTAAATCTGAGTCATGCCAGTGGTCCATAATTCTAATCCAGTGGTCCGTAATTCTAATCCAGTGGTCCATAATTCTAATCCAGTGGTTCATAATTCTAATCCAGTGGTCCATAATTCTAATCCAGTGGTCCATAATTCTAATCCAGTGGTCCCTAAAAGGTGGTCTGTGGATCGCTGGAAGTCCACGGGATCACAAAGAAAAATTGCATTTAAAAATAACATGCATCGAAAAATATTTTATTCACGATAAAAAATATTTGTAAAGATGAGAAATTAATTGATTTTTTGTTAACTGTTCAAAGCGACAAAAAACAACTGCGCAAGAAAATTTTAATGTTTTTTTTATCCCTTTTTACACCATGATGACGACATAGATGCGAACAAGTCGTTTCTACCTACTGTTACCTGAAAAACAAATATCGTAACGGGTTAAATATTTATGTTGATTTAAGAGTAAATAGTATCAAGCTTGCAACCAAATTTTAACACGATTATGAAGTTAAAAGAAAAATTTTACACATCCCATATTAGCATACAGTTCGAAAATCAGTGCAGTAACTAACTTATGTGACTATTATTGTACAATGTTTTCGTGAGTTTAAATGAGTGTTAAATGTACAAATAAGGGACTAAAAATAATTAAACTTCTGATTGCAATGTTTTCTTTCCTATGTATGGGTTGGGTAAATATGTGCTTATATTCTTTGTAAACACTGAGTAAAATTAAAAGAAATTATGAAAATAATTTTTAAAAAAATTTGAGAAATAGGGGTCCCAGGTTTTTGCCAGGGATCCTTGGCTAAATTCTAATTGGAAACCACTGTACTAATCCATGTCTGTAATTTAATAAACTTTCTCAAATTATTCTTTTTCGTTTTTTTTTTTCAATATTGTATACTATTTTATTGGTTTATTAAGACAGTAAAGAACCATTCCGGCAAAGAAAGTTGGTTGGTTTTTTGTATAGTGGGGAAGAGGCTAAATAAATTTTTCTTTGGGAAGTAAGCAATCAGAAGTGTTAAGTTACTGAGTAATTTTTTTAGATACTGTGGTAGTCTAAGGCAATAAATTACAATAAAAATATTAAAAGAAGCTTTGAGATAACAATGGCTTATGTATTTTATTTCCTAAGCGTTTCATTCGCGACTTATTAAATTTTTTCCCATTTGCAATTCAAAGTAAGCTTCGATTCCTTGTTGTTTTCAATGCATTTCATTTCCGAAAATTATTCTAATTATGTCTGGTAAAAATTATTTCAATTATGAAATATGAATCAAAATAATAAAACAGCATATATTTTACTAAAGATATGTATCAAAGTAAATTTAAATTCGTCATTAAAAGTTCACTTTAACTGCAAAAACAAATAATCATGCATTAAACAATAAATACATACTTTTTAGTCTTTTATCCTGTTACGTCACGTTTCCTTTAAAAAATATTAATGTAACTTTCAATTTTATTCTCTCTTCCCCCGCTCTAAGAGTAATTTTTTTTTAATTTTTTTAAAAACGTATTTATTATGATCTAATAATACTGGAAAAGAAAAAATAATGTTGCCTGTGCCAAGAACGAATCAACCCGATATAAATGAACGTACTTTAATCAAACAGTTTATACAAAATTCGAAAAGGAACTGTTTATTCGATCAATAGAGAAGGCTGATACAACTAAAATATCAAAAGTGTCATGTGAAAGAAATAAACAGTGTCTTTGGCGCCAGTTTTTATGCATTACATGAGAAAAGTTATTATTTCCTCTGTCCATAATTTAATTGAATGTGACATTTATGATTGGCGACGTTCTCTGCAAGTATGTCTATTGGATAAGACATTCTTTTTTTAAGAAAAAATAATGCTAATCGAGAACTGATTCCAATAAAAAGTTTCGATTAACGGTTTTTAACTTCCATTTGCCGTACCTGAACCCTGGAAAAAAAAATCTTTAGTAATCTAGTTATAGTTTCAAAATGCAGACAAAGTGCAAGGAACGGACTTTTCAGCCCACTTTTCGCAAAGCAAATATATTTTGTAAACTCTCTGGCAAACTAAGTCATTCGGGCATATTTTCATTTTCTTGGGTATTGAAAAAGTGTGACGCGTACTATTCTACTAGCAAAATGAGCTGTGATTGGTGAATTTGGTGAGAATAATAATCTGATTGGTGGATCAACGGCCCAAACGAATGTGTGTATCACTTGAGACTTGAGCCACACTTCATAAAAGCAATTTTCTTTGATAATTTAACCCGATAGATATTATTAATTTACTGTTTTGAAATAACGTATTAAATATAATTTTTTAAGGAATACTTCTAAAAAATAGCATTGCATATTATAGCATAATAGCATATTAGAATGAAATATTTTTGTTAATAATATATGTTCAATAAATTTTAGTATTTACCACCAAATAGGTATACTTTATTCTTAATTCTAAGCTGTTAATGTGCCTATATCAGAGATAGAGGGACTTTTATGAGCAAGAGGGAGACCGCTGTTTTGGATCATGCACTATTATTATCATAAAATTATAATTAGCACAATCTTGAAAGCTACTTTTAAAAAAATAGCCATAAATGTACCGCCCGATGAAATTGTAATACTGCCCAATAGTCAGGATAGGACCCATAGACCACATTGCTGGTGACACCACTGAAAATTTAATCTATTGCTAATTAAATCTCTGTTAAATTTTGCTGTTTTAAAATATATATATAAAGCAACAATATTCTGTAATAAAATAATCTATTACATTAATTGTTTCAAATAATTTTTATAAGAAATATTCTTGAAACTTTTAACTATCTTATATTTTTGTAGAAGTATGTTAAATTAAAATTTAGCCCTTTTAGAATTGTAACAGAATATTAACCAAACCTTTTTTTATGTTCAAAGTCTCTGAATGCAAGATGCATTATTCATCTCTCCATCCTCACTTTCTCTATTAGTCAGGGTGCCAAATGCCAAAAAATAGGTCAACCTTGTTTTGGCGTACGGAGAAAATGTTTTCGTGGTTTCTGATGTAGTAAATAGCGTAGATTTCAGAATCGATTGATGCCACTCTGTAAATCTTGAGCATTTTGAAAAATCCAAGATGGCGCCTGCCGCGCACCGTTCGAGAACACTTGAGAAGCTTATTTCGGCGTACGGAGAAAATGTTTTCATGGTTTCTGATGTAGTAAATAGCGTAGATTTCAGAACCGATTGATGCCACTCTGCAAAACTTGAGCAATTTGAAAAATCCAAGATGGCGCCTACTGCGCATCCTTCGCGAAGAGTGGAAAACTTTGTTTTGACAGATGGAAAAAATGTTTTCATAGTTTCTGATGCAGTAAATAGCGTAGATTTTACAACTGATTGATGCCACTCTGCAAAATTTGATAAATTTGAAAAATCCAAGATGGCGCCCGAGAGATATTCGTCGTTCATTTGAGTGACGCTGTGATCGACGAAATACATCAGTGTTGCCCAAATCGAAAAGCTTGTTTTGGCGCAGGGAGAAAATGTTTTCGCAGTTTCTGATGCAGTAAATAGTGTTGGTTTCAGAACCGATTGATGCCACTCTGTAAATCTTGAGCAATTTGAAAAATCCAAGATGGCGCCAATGATAGACATTAAAAAGATGTCCACTTTGGAATGTTGTAATAGTGGCATGTGAGACATTTTTCTTAATGGTTTTTTATCCAGGAATCAGAATACAATGTTATTTTTTACATAAAATAACTGTGGAAACTTATTTGGATGTTATTACAAGATGGCGCCCAAGATATGGCCGCTTAAAAAATGTCCACTCTAGAGTGTAGTAATAGTGGCATGTAAGACATCGTTTTAAATGTTTTGGGGTCATAGAATCTGAATAAAATTTTATTTTTCACTTAAAATAAATCTGGAACACAATTCAGGATGGTATTCCAAGATGGCGTCAATGGTGACAACTATAAAAATGTCCAATTTAGAGTGTAGTAATAGTGGCATGTAAGACATCGTTTTTAATGTTTTTAGGTCAAGAAACCTGAATATATTGTTATTTTTCAATTAAAATGACTGTAGAAACTAATTTAGATGGTAAACTGATGAATATTTTGCATGTTCGGTCTATTATAATTATTTAAAGTATGCCACTGTTTATGTGATGTTCATAGAAAAGATGCCACAAAGATGTTTAGAAATTTTTTTGAAAGAAGAACATGGGATGAGATTTATAACTCGTTATTGGAATGTGATGTGGTTCGATAAGATGATATATAACAATATTATGCGATATAGACATGTTGCAAAAGGATCTTCTTTGACGGGTCTTACACTAAACAATGTTGGAGTCAAACGATGGGTTTCAAGTGTACTTGTGAGGAATCAGCCAGAGAATGATTTTTGCAAAGTGGCAGAACTGGAATTATGCATACAGCTTTTAAATCCATTAGAGCACAAAAGGCCTAGTACACATTGTGACTGAACATATTGCATCAAGAAAAATTAACATTGGCAGTGCTTTTGAATTGGGTGGTAAATGTGTACTGAAGTTTAAAGACACCCTTCCAAGTGGTTTCTATGACAGTTTACAGAAAGGTGTTGTCAGCATGGATGAAAGGAAACACTGCTCCGCACAAAAGGTGACCACACGTATGGAAGCTACACTTTTATAATTCAGAATAACAGTCCTTCAGGCAATCAAATGCATACAAATGGTCGACATATTAAAATACGAATTTGCTAAAATGAATGCGTTTCATTTAGTGATCTCAATAAAGCAGGTTTCCTGTCTCAGTCTCTCTCTAAACATAAACGTGGGCACATTAGCAAATTCGTATTTTAATATGTCGACCATTTGTATGCATTTGATTGCCTGAAGGACTGTTATTCTGAATTATAAAAGTGTAGCTTCCATATGTGTGGTCACCTTTTGTGCGGAGCATTGTTTCCTTTCATCCATGCTGACAACACCTAATATTGTTATCTATCATCGTATCGAACCATATCACATTCCAATAACGAGTTATATATCTCATACCATGTTCTCCTTTCAAAAAAATTTCTAAACATCTTTGTGGCATCTTTTCTATGAACATCACATAAACAGTGGCATACTTTAAATAATTATAATAGACTGCACATGCAAAATATTCATCAGTTTACCATCTAAATTAGTTTCTACAGTCATTGTAATTGAAAAATAACAATATATTCAGGTTTCTTGACCTAAAAACATTAAAAACGATGTCTTACATGCCACTATTACTACACTCTAAATTGGACATTTTTATAGTTGTCACCATTGACGCCATCTTGGAATACCATCCTGAATTGTGTTCCAGATTTATTTTAAGTGAAAAATAAAATTTTATTCAGATTCTATGACCCCAAAACATTTAAAACGATATCTTACATGCCACTATTACTACACTCTAGAGTGGACATTTTTTAAGCGGCCATCTCTTGGGCGCCATCTTGTAATAACATCCAAATAAGTTTCCACAGTTATTTTATGTAAAAAATAACATTGTATTCTGATTCCTGGATCAAAAACAATTAAGAAAAATGTCTCACATGCCACTATTACAACATTCCAAAGTGGACATCTTTTTAATGTCTATCATTGGCGCCATCTTGGATTTTTCAAATTGCTCAAGATTTACAGAGTGGCATCAATCGGTTCTGAAACCAACACTATTTACTGCATCAGAAACTGCGAAAACATTTTCTCCCTGCGCCAAAACAAGCTTTTCGATTTGGGCAACACTGATGTATTTCGTCGATCACAGCGTCACTCAAATGAACGACGAATATCTCTCGGGCGCCATCTTGGATTTTTCAAATTTATCAAATTTTGCAGAGTGGCATCAATCAGTTGTAAAATCTACACTATTTACTGCATCAGAAACTATGGAAACATTTATTCCATCTGTCAAAAGAATGTTTTCCACTCTTCGCGAAGGATGCGCAGTAGGCGCCATCTTGGATTTTTCAAATTGCTCAAGTTTTGCAGAGTAGCATCAATCGGTTCTGAAATCTACACTATTTACTACATCAGAAACCATGAAAACATTTTCTCCGTACGCCGAAATAAGCTTCTCAAGTGTTCGCGAACCGTGCGCGGCAGGCGCCATCTTGGATATTTCAAAATGCTCAAGATTTACAGAGTGGCATCAATCGATTCTGAAATCTACACCATTTACTACATCAGAAACCACGAAAACATTTTCTCCGTACGCCAAAACAAGCTTTTCGATTTGGCACCCTGACTATATCTCTCTTTTAGTGGTGCCATCTAGTGCAAAATTTTCGTTTCATTTTTTCAGTTGAAAGATGGAAAAAGTTTTTGTAGTTAGAATTAAAAGAGCTCTGAATTCAAATTTTAATAGTGTTTTAAAGTATTAAATTTTTCACTCTACGCACTTTATTTTTTACTAAAAAGGTATTGAAAAAATTATGTTAGATTGCCAAAAATCTGTATAATTCACAACAAAATATTCTAAAATACGAATTGTACTATAAAGAGTAAGTGTAAAAAAATTTGAATGACTTTTTTATTGAATTATAACTAATTTTTAATAATTTATACGTAATATTTAGAAATAGTTTTTACTATTATTATTTTCAAAATTTATTAACATCTATATTATGTTAATTAAATTCAGAAATCCATAGGTCAATTTATCAAAGAATTTACTACTTTTCAAAGTAAATTATAAATGGTTTGAGGAGTTTGTTTGATTTGTAATGCAATCAAACAAATAACGGCAATTGCGGTATACATATGCGTATATCGCACTTAAATTTTTTTTCCTTTTAAAATAAATTTTAAATCGATAAAATTTCAATTCCTTTGTTACAAAAACAGTTATACTCATATTTTTTAGCAAGTTTGTAAAAAATTAAATTAATTTGTTTAAATTAAAGATACGGACCTCCCTGCGTAAGCAAAACTGAATGAGCAGCTAGGCTGTGGATGCAAGATTGGTCAGGAGGGAGGAGGGGGGGGGACAATAAAAAAATATATTGGGGGGTTTAAATAATAAAAAGGTTTTTTTTTATTTATTTTTTTTGTTTCTAATAATACCAATGATCAAATTTTGTAATTAATATTTACAATAAATTAATGCCGACATTAAAATTTTCATATTTTTGTCATAAGTATGATGAAAATAAAAAATTTCATATTTTTAATTCGTTCTTTAACAGTATTTCATTCTATTTTTCAAAGATATTTACGGAGTACAGAAAGCTATCGAAAACAGCAAAATATTATGTGAGTGAAGTAAATAGGGTTATTTTTCTGAATGGTTATTAATGTGCATAAGGGAATAGTGAACGTCGAATCTATCGTGGTCATATTTGTTCTCACGTTGATTTGGTGTGGAATTTTATAGAATGGAGGGATAGGTCAAGTATTGTCCATATCACCTTTTTCCATGGTTCTAAATTAGGAAACAAAAGTTCAAGTTATGAAATGCAAGTTCATATCAATAGAAATTATGTGTTTATAATTATCAGGTATGACAACATTTATACTATTTTACGCACTGAATATGTTAAGAATATACATCGGGCATGTTCCTTTTTTGCGACCGGATAAAAGTTTTTTCTATAGCTTACCAAAAAAAAAGAAGGATGCTTGTAAAAATATGTATTGTAGCCTAGAAATATAAAATAGAAGTAAAATTCTTTAAAATAGGGTTATCCTGATTTGAAAGTAGAAAAAACAATAAATTATGTACTCATTCTGTCTACTGTTTCAATTTTTAGGTTGGTAGTTTAAAAAATATTGTTAACTACCCAGCAAAAAAAGTCAGCATAAAACCTTCAACAAAATTTTGAAATTGAAGGTTTTATGCAAAAAAACTGCAGTTTTTTTGAAGATCTATAAAATTAAAGGTTTTTGTTTCAATGCCCTTCATAAAAACTGCAAAAAACCTTCAATTTTTAATCATGAAGGGAAAATGCAGATATTTTAAAGGTTTTATGCAGGAAAATTAAAAACTTCAAAAAAACTGCAGTTTTTTGTCTCAATATCCTTTATAAAACCTTCAAACAACCTTCAATTTTGATGAAGGTTTCATGCTGACTTTTTTGCTGGGTAGTTTGTAAATTATTTTAAAAAAAAGTATTTATGTAATAACGCTTTAATTTTTTTTCAAATTATGAATAAAAATATAACCAAGATTGAGTCAATTTTATTTTTTGAACGTTTTAAAATTTTACTGCTTTTCAGAAATATCCAATAATGAAATAAGAGCATTTAGTTATACAATTTATTTATTTTCCAGTTATATATATGAAAAAATACAAATTTTACAAAAGGTATAAAAACATATACTGTAAAATGAAGTACATTTTTAAATGATCAATAAAAATGTTTTTAAATTCAAACTTACACGTAATCCTAGTAATTAAGATTCTTAACGTTAACAAAAATACATAATTTGCAGGACTTTTTGCTATATAGTTTGTGGTATTAAATCTAATTCAGTTTAATATTAAATAACAATATTACAATAGTTACTGGGATTTAACAAACTAACTAACAAAGTACTAAGTTATTGGCGAGTGATGGGCTTTATTATTGTTTGTGTTTGGCGTTTGTGGCTACCTAGTACCATTTTCACATTCGTGATTCATTTAAAATATTGAAATACAGTTCAAATTTTAACTTATGTATAACTTGAATATAAATATGTACATTTTTGTAAAAGCATTCAGATGTATATACAAAAATCAAAGAATAATTCTTCTTAAATTAATAATTAATTTAGTTACTATTACACATCGATACAAAATAAATGAAAAATAATCCCTTACATACTTTTTAGCAATCACGTTGTTTTTTGTATAGAAACTATGCGTGACCTGGTGCTGATGCAGTTCCATAAATAACACGTGTTTCATAGATAGCCAATGGCTAAGCGAAGTATCAAACACGTGCTTTTGTTTATCACGCTGATGACGTCACGTGCATAGAGTTGATTGACGGATATGATAAGGAAAATACCTACTTCAACTTTCGAGACTCGAAATTCATCAAGAAGATTATAAGACAGCGAATATACAATGAAAGTCAACAATAAAACTAATAAAAACAACAATAAACTTCAAACGGTACGGTGGGAATCGGATCCTATACAATATATTATGTTCATTTTCCATCTCCCTTATCGTACGACAGTGTGTTTTCGAGCTCCTAAAGTTTTTTACCTAACTTATAAAACTAGGTATATAACTAAAGTACATAACAGAACTAATATATGCAACATTCGATGTAAATGTCAGACAGATTTTCTTTTTTGTTTTTAGCAAAATTACAAATTATAAGAAAAAAAAATTCTACAAAAAGAATTTTTTTCATGTAAGATATTATCAATAAATGTAATTATACAATAAAAATGCTTTTTGTGCTCTTATATCTAGCAAAAACTCCATCAAAAAGAAATCCAACCCGACCGTATCGTCAATTTTGTCTCAAACCATCGTACAGTTTGAAGGTTAACACATTAGAATTATCCTTATTTTTATGGGTTTGCCACCCCAAAATAAAATATATACATTAACCAGATGCAAAATAAATTCTTACAATGTGAATTAGTGATTGAATGTGTAAAAACAACACAAACTCACTACTGAGTGAATACAAACATTCAAACTTAAATATAATTAGTGCCAAACTTAGCAGCATAGAATAGCAAGGCATTCCAAGAATAGTCAGATAAATGAAATATTTGTGGTCAGTACTACACGGAATCGCTGAATAATTACAATAGGCATATTGAACTCATTTTTGAAGTGTAAATTAAATCTAAGTCGTCTCTAACATCCCACAAATGGGCGTTGAATATGGCATACAGGCAGTAGCTTGTCGATTTATCTATTTAAAAAAAACATTAGGGTGTTCCTCGTTTATTCTCTTTCGTCTACCGTATTATCAAAAGATTACCGCAATAAAGTTGGCGGCTGGTCCTTTACAACCAGCTTTGTTTATACATATAACTCAAGTGACTTCTTTTATTTCGTTCTCTTAAGATGTCTTTTTCCGACAAAAATTGAGAATTAAATTTTTAGAGGCTTATCTTGAATCATCTACGAAGCCGTAACTTATTTTTATGGCTCGGTCATCTAGAACCATTCAAAGAACACAACATGCATTCAGTAGACTCTTTCTACCATATGTGTATCGTGTTTTTTTGTTCACATGGCGAAACATTTTTACATGTTGCATGCAAAAGTCTATTGATTTTGAACACAGCAGTGTCTATAAAAATCACATATAAAGTTATAAACAATATATAAGACGTCTAAATTTGCTAGAGATCTCTGAATTGTTACAAATCCAGTTGATACTCGTCTCATTCGCCATTTAATAATGCATATTTACCTTCGAGCATGGATCCTTCATAGTAGAGAAAACATAATGTTATAATCTCGCTTACATCAAAGTGAGGCCAACATGTATGGCCTCAGACACGTGGTTAATTACGTCATTCCATTCATAAATTTTCACTGTTACACATTACCCAATTCATCAGCCAATCACGAGTATTATTAATTCATAATTTTGAAAAGAAGTCACGTGTCTGAGGCCATTCGGTCTGAGATGTTGGTTTCACGATTATGACGTAACATTCGCTCTTCTACAGTCCATTCATACTCGAAGATATTTACAAATTCCGGCATCGTAACCCTTGCCATTTAAAAAGAACTCACAAAAGTAATAAAATACAAATAATTCTATTCGGACAAAGAACAATTATTACTCGATGTTCTAAGAAAAATTATCTTAGAAGAAGCGCTGAATAATAACTATGATTATCAAAATTTTATGCAAATGAATAACAAAATAAAAATACTTTATTTACAATATAAACAATGCTTTTCTAAACTGATTGCTAAAAAAATAGAAAAATAGTTTATAAATCAGCATTTGAGTACAAATGAAGTTGATAATTTACACGTGAATTGGTGAAAAATTCTCAGAATATCACCTTTGTGTACAAATAAGAATCCAGTTGTATATTGTCTTTTGAAAGAAAATTTTGAACACAATGGACAAATATAAAACCACTACATCACCTGGTTGTACATTACATTTGTTAGACAATCCAAGTAACTTCAGTTTTGGGACTTTCACCTAAATTGAAAACATTGCAAATAGTAACTTTTGCAGCTTTTTTGGCAAAAACTGCAATGCAAACTTTATGAAAAGGGGCACGAAAAATAGAGTGGAGTATCAAAGTTTCATCCAAGTTCTTTTTTTGTTGCACTGGATTTAAAAACGAAACGGATTCAGTTTAACTGCAGCTGTAACTAAAAACGAAAAAGTTGTTTTTCCGCTTATGAATTCAAATTTTTTCACATTCTTGGCAATATCTACAATCTGAGTAGTTTAGCCGACGTGTGAAGAACAAAACGATTTTAAAATGTGTAGTTGGTGTTTTCATACGTTATTTTGGAATATTATTATTCTGGCGATTATTTGGCGAATTTTCGATGTCGTCGTCTTGGTCTGTCACAATGGGCTGATGGGCCTTCGTGTCCCCGTTTGACTGTCGGGTTTGCAGTGGATACCAAGAACTGTTTAAGATAACTAAAAAGAGATAATTGAACAGAAATAAATAAAATTTGAACTAACAATGCAATGACATAATTTCATCAGAAAACATAAAATAAGCATTTTGAAAGCAACATTGGACATGGGCATTGTTGAAAATTATTGCTAAGAATCTCTCCGCCAAATCTCTTTAAAAATGAAAATGGGTAGATTCATATATAGTGGTAGGGAAAAATTTTCTTGCGATAAATAATTTAATTTAGCTTGTAAAATAAATTATCGTCATTTTTTATTTTTACAGGTATTAAAAATGGTGAATTTTGTTAAACAATTTTTGTTCATTACAACGTTTTAAATTGATTCATGATATCCAAATTAACTCAAAACATCTACTAAATAGTATTAAATTATATAAAGATTTTCATATAAAAATATATTTAAGAAAAGATGTAAACAAATTTAATATTACTTTTGAATTGTTTAGTAACAATATTCATACATTTTATTTATTACTAAATGTTTTATTAATTTGTATACCGCTTCTAGCCTTTTTAACTCTATAGGTAATCAATCATGGTAAACAATCAAAAATGTGCTGAAGTTTTAGAACAAATTATATTTGAGATATATGCTGTTCAGCATTTCGTTCAACCATTAATTTCAACAGGGCATCCAATTAAATTTTTGCTTATATTGTATATTTATTACATATTATTCATTTAGCCTTTATTGTATATTATTATTATATATTATTTTGATTTCTCCTAACTTTACGAATTTTTATAAAGTTAAAACACATACAAATACTAATTTTTAAGTTACTCAAAGACACAAATATTCAACTTAAATAAGCACACAAAATATAAATACAAATAACGTCGACCAACTACAGGATCTAGGTCCCGGCAAAGTAAAAAAATACGCAAAATAAAATGTTGAGTTCAATGGGGTTGAATATGAGAAAGTTGAAAACCAGCAATATTTCAAAGTAACAGAAATAACAAAGGAAAGCAGCTTCAAGAAGGAGTACGTCTTACCTTTTCTTTGCTTTCGTAATCCAATGTGATAGATCGTGAGGTAAAAGAATGCAATTACTGCCGAAAAAACCGCAATACCGCAGAACACGACTCGTTGCGAGTAGCTTGATATCAAAGAACCGCCCGCCAAACTGCCAAGTCCACGACCTAGGAAATAAAATTATAATATATATATAAAATATATATATAAAATATAAATATATTTTATATATATAAAAGATTTTTATATCAAATCACGATTTTTAATTATTTAGATTATTTAAATTTGGCGTAAAGTTTTTTTTTAAGTGTCGAGATATTTTTTTTTATTTGCGTTAATTTTGCAGATATATTTAAGCATTTTCACAACGTTACATTATCGTAACATTGTAGACTACCTTTTTTTTTTTTTTTTACTAATTTAAAATTATTTTTAAAAATATTGACATTTAATTTAAATTTTGTATAATACAGTGAAGATGAATGATAATTTATTAATGATATTTTATGTGTTGCTGTTCCATGTACAAGCAACATAACTTACCTATCTAATTTGCTTTAGGTTTTATTGCGTGTCTACGTTGTAAAGATAATTTCCATATATCCTTAGAAGAAAGCTCAGTGCTTTGATGGTTTATTGGTGCGTCAATGGTTTTTGAATGAATGGTACGTGAATTGTTTCGGAGGAAAAACTGTGTATATAGAAAACTTCATGTGTTGCTGTGTTTGTTGCTTGTACATTGTACAAGCAACAAGATTTATCTATATTATTCCTTTTAGGTGGCCCAGTGGATAAAGGCGTTCAGCTAGCAATCAGAGGATTGTTAGTTCGAATTCGTGCGATGGACTTGACAAAAAAAAGTAGTGAGTTTACAATCGGAGGAATGCCAACTTCGCTACACTAGACTACACCACTACTACTAGAAAGTCGTTCAGAACATTTAACAAATTATACTGGCGTTTATACGGGACTGGTGCACGATAAATCTGATATCGGGGTACAATGTCCTGACGCATATTGAGGTTGCGTCAGGTGCCAGCTCAGATGTTGTCCTCGCCATCTGGTCAAGGTCCAAAGATACTAGGTATCGTTTCCGGGTCTTTCCTTCGAGATAGGTCCCGAACCGTCACCAATAGCCCACTGTGTAGCTCTAGTGCGACGTTATTTAATCAAACCTTATTTCTTTTACGTTAAATTGCGCGTCAAAGTTAAAAAGATAATTTTTAAATGCCCTTATGCAAATAACTAATTCAGATAACGTTATTCAGTACATTTAAACACCAAAATCATTAACTTACCAACTCCAAAATGCAAAATGTTAAGTAGGTACTGCATGATGAGACTATATCCAGGAGGTGTCAACTTCTGCCCATAGGCGACTGCTGCAATCCACATAACGCACAGAGTGAAGCTGCCCATCAGCGAGAAAGGCAAGGTCCACCACGGGGAGGAGACGAAGGTGATTCCGGCGTACCTAGTGAAATAGAACAGGAAAGAGAACACCAAGAGGTTAGCCTTTCCAATGTTCCGCACCATGTTCTTTGAAATGAGAAGGAACGGAATGCTGAATCCGAACATGAGAGTGCTGGCGATTCCCATCTGTGTGGCACTGCACCCGATGTCAATCGTCAACCAAGGTAAAAAGGTGAAAAGGACGCTCCATTGCATTCCGAGTAAGAGGACAATACCGAGAAATATTAGCATTTCTCCGCTGAAGAACTTAGCTTTGGTGTCCTTAGTGGGCATGAATGTTTGCTGGAAGTGGGATGACTTTTGCCTGTGTATGGGGAGGACTATGATGAAGATGCAACACGAGACAGCAAATCCAGCTGAGATGAAGGTTGACGCAGAAAAGTCCATGCGCCCCTCTGTACCAGATTGGTAATCGATTAACGCCCCGCTTAGCGGAGCCATGGCCGCTATCCCCAAAGCTGCCCAAACGTGGATTCGGCCATAGGATCCTTCGTAGTCGACTGTACTCCAGATGGTCACTGCGTCCAGCAAGCATATCGCAGTGAGAAGGCAAAGGTCTCCAATACTGCGAAGCACCAGGTAGCTCCAAAACGTCGTGGTCGGATTCCCAAATGCCTCTTCACAAGGTCTTGGGAATACAGTCACTCCATTCGCCATAAATTCAACTTTGCAGTGAATAGAGCAATCATCTCTGTTGGGCCTGCACGAGATTCCCTGATACTGTTTGTTGTTGAAGCGTACAGGAGCAAGCGGTAAATAATTACACATTGCGACATGAGCTCTTGGCACGTCTTCCTCCTGAGAAGTATTGACAGATGTTACATTGCCCTGAGCAGGAACCTCAACATACGGCCACGTCTGCAGCTGGCTTTCGAATTCGGTTATAGAATTATTCTTGCCGCTGTCGTCGAACACGACGCATATGTTGCCACCGTCCCCATGGAAACACAAATGGAGGGGGTAGGTCGACGTGAAGTGTCCACTCTTAGGGCACTGGTAGTGGCAGTTGGTCAACTTGACCTTGGTCAAGTTTTCCGACGTGTCGAGTGCCTCGCCGCATGTCACCCAGTTGACGCAGCGTTCGACGCGAAGGCCAGCGTCGCAGTCGAAATCGACGAGGGGTTTGTAGTTGAGTTTGTCGTAGCGGGGCACGTAGGCAAGGGCAATGAAAGAGAGGGCGCCCAAGAGCATGAAGAAGACCGTCGTGGACTTGTAGCGGTCTCGACGCTCGGCGAAGGTTCCGCCGAGTAGTGGGCCGATTATGCTGAAGAAAGCCGATACTGCGTTGATGAATGATATTTCGGATAGGGAGAATCCTAAATGGCGCATATGGGAAGTGAAGAAAGGTGACAGACATCCTATACCTAGAAAAGACATTTTAATAATGTTATATTTAATGCTGCAGTTGTCTATTAGCTTTAAATATTGTTGTGAATTTTGTAAATATTTTTCAAACGTTACAAATATTTCAAAAAGGACCTTTTGTTGTTTTCTTAACTTTGAAATTGGAAGTGAAATTTTGTGCGTGTTTTAAATTATTTTTGTATCGATTTCTATCGATTTTATGTTTGCGAAAAATATTTTCTTTTATTAAAACAATAAAAATCAAACCTTATGTATAATTTTGAGACTATTTGATAAAATTTATTTTTTGCACTAGTTCCTTTGTAGAATCTGGGTTCGATACTTGTTTGTAATTGTCGATATTTATTGAACGGGATTTAAGAAGGCAGCCTATATAGGCAAGCATCTACTTATTTTTACTCATTGTACTCATTTTTAGTACAAATCTTTTTTCAAAATTGAAGCTTATGTATTCGGAGCCATTATAAGCATCGAATGTACTAAACAATGCCTACATTTTACTAATTTTTGAGTACCTATTTTTAACAATGCACTTCTTGGTAAGAAATCTAAAAATTATAGTTGGAAAAATTCGTTAAGAAAAAATTCGTTACAAATATTAAATATACACAATAATTAATAAAATTAATTTCTGATCTTTCCTTTAGTTTAGACAAAAATAGTCACCAATAGCCCATCTGTATAACTATAGTGCAACTTTAATCCTAATCCAATGCTATTTTTTAAAAATTAAATAAATCAATGAATACGGGATAGATAGTTCCGTAAATTTGTTATGTTAAAAGTATAATCCAACAATCGATAAAAAAAAGTCAAGGTAAAATATTAATAACAACTGTTCTGCTGAATTCTGGAATAAAATTAAAAGCTTAATTTTCGAAATTTAGCATGCGAAATTCAATATACTTAACACAATACTAACATTAGCAGGTTATGTTTGTAAATTTTTTAAGTAACAATAACCTTTAATAACAGTCACTGTATCAAACACTTTAATAAAAACAAAGTGTAATATAATAAATCATCGAAATGCATGTAATATTTGCGTAGATATATAGAATGTATTAGTACTTACTGGCAAAGTAAATAAATAAGATGACAGATAAAGCTGTCAGCTGCCTATTCCTGTACACCGTAGCCATGTTATCACAGAATACTCTGGGAAAAAAATAAAGATATTAAAATCATACTTATTATTCAAACTTTTATCAACATAACTAATTAAATTAACAGAAGAAATAATTCAAATAATGACGGCCAAATACAGGTTTAAAGCCCAGTAAGGTTCTTTCCGTGAGTCCTGTTAACATCTTCTAATAATCCCCTAATGCAGATCCAATTATTTTTAAAAACTACTCGCTCCTGAAAAATTAATACCATTGTCAAGAAAGCTTTTCCATTTGTCTATTACTTTATTATTAGAAAGATAGGGCTTTTCTCCCTTTTAGATTAAGTAGCAATTTAAAATATTTTAACACAGTTAGATATATTAAAATGTACATATCATCTAATTCTAAAGATGTAAAATTACCATTGTATGGTTGGCTAGACAGCATCTTGAGTATTCTGTACAATTTTAGTCACCTTATCTTAAAAATGACATCGATTTGTTAAAAAAAAAAAGGGGGGGGGAGCGTGAGACTCCCCCAGAAGGGCGATGCCCTGTGCGGTGGCACGTGTCGCACACCAATAAGGGCGGCCATGTAATAGTAGTAGATAGAATAATAAATATAATAGTTTACCTAAAGGGGTAGTTAATTAGTCAGGAGTGGATATTTTTTAAAGACAGTTGGATTGGCATTGAGGAACTGTTAGAATGCGATAAACGGAACCAATCTTACTGGGCTTAGAGCCTGTTGTTGATCGTCAGTATTTGTATTTATATCTCTACTACTATCGCCTGTATTAACTTCCAAGCCCTCGATATCACCCAATTTCATAAATTTAAATAGCCTGATGTAAACCATGATTCCATCTTGTAAATATGCCTAGTTCATTCAAGGTGTACCTTATACAATATTCGAAGTCATGAGTTGAACTTGTTTTAACAAATCAGCATATTTTGAAAGAAAATACTATCGGAACTGTACTGCACACTTATTCATACTACTACATTTATCATTAAAAAAAGAATGTTAGAATATACATTATTAAAATACAAATACAACGTTAAAATACGCAATAAAAATCCGTATAATCCGGACATGTTTCGGGAGATACATCACCCTTCATCAGCGGAAAATGTAAAGTATGTGTGTAATAAGTCCTCCATTGCCAAGCACTCTTGGGAACATGATCATATATTTAATTTTTCTAACTCACATTTAATTTGCAAACCTAAATCTCCAGTTGAACTTGACTTCCTGGAAGCGTTTCATATTTTTAGCAATATTGACTCGATTGTCAATGAAACGTTTGCGGTCCCAGTATTTCCCGCTTGTTGGCACACAATAGTTAACTCCAACCGATTGAAATAGTTTTTTAGTGTTTTGTTCTTTGGCAACACTTTAAATTTCTGGGTTTATTTATATTTTATTACACACATACTTTACATTTTCTGCTGATGAAGGGTGATGTATCTCCCGAAACATGTCCGGATTATACGGATTTTTATTGCGTATTTTAACGTTGTATTTGTATTTTAATATTCTTAACGCAATGTTCTATAAGACGAGTTTTTATCTTATAGAATATACATTATTAATGACACACATCATGCATATTGTCACTTATCAGCACTCATGACTCATGTACTTAATATAAGTTATATATATTTTTAAGTATCATAAGAATGTCGGAAGTCTGTCGCCAACAAAGCTATCTATATTTATCACCAAAAACATTTAAACGATTTATCACAATAAAAAAAATATATAAGCAATTTATTCATAAACCTCAATTGTGTCGTTCGCTCCACTTCTTAACGTCATATCAGTTACACAAAGAACCCCAAACCAAAGAAATGTATTATTTTTATACAAAAAAAAAATAAAAGAACTTCCTAAAACATCGTCAGAACCACTTGAAGTTGAGCGAACAATGAACTCTCACCCTCTTAAACTAAGCTTTCCCCTTCAGACGAGCGAATCACTGAGTTCCATACAAAATGGCTATTATGTTCCAAATGGCCCGTCTAGGAGCAGTTTTAACAGATGTCATCTTCCAATTCTGAAAAGGCTTTTTTTCTCTCCTGCCCCAGCTTTTGTAACTCAAGAATAGATATTTAAGTAGAGCGTCAATCTTGACGTCACTTCTTGGGGAACAATATTCATCTTTATTTTACAAAGCATTTGAATTTATTTTTTTAATGTGGATTTCTAAAGGATGATTCTGTGCTCCTTTGCATGCATTGAGTTAAAAAAAAATAATAGCTTAAGGTTAGTTATGTCCTGTCCAGCCATTAATTCAGAGGCCAATGTCCTACCGGATTAATAGCGAGAAGTAGATCACTTTACTTTTGGAATGTCTTGAAAGAAATAACTAAAAATTCTGAGGAACTTGTCATACTAATAATGCACCTTCAAACTCATTAAAATGCTTGAATAGAATCATCAAACGTGTGTGTATGGTATGCTGTATATGTTAATGGAAATCGGGACAGAGTATTGAGTCACGCTAACGAATTGCTTCGACTTGCCGAATTTTAGGATACTGGTTTTAAATGGCATAACAAGGTCCTCTTCCTTCAAAAGAAAAACTTATTTAAAATTGGAGGTATAAATTTACTCAAAAATGGCTAAAAATATCTTATACTGAAATTAAAGCATGAATTTACCTTTATAAATATTAAAAATATTTAAAGCATTTTCTTTCATTGTTTTATTTGTATGTGCCATATAAAAAGAAATATACAAATAAGCAGAGCTTATTCCAACGAGCAGTGAGTGACTTAATGAGGCAGTCGAGACTAAATGAGCAGTCTTGAACTTTAAAAAAGTTAATAGTTTGGACGCGAGGGAAGGAACAAGTTCACAGCTAAAAATTGACAAGGGTTTGAATTGTTTCTCTCTCCTAGAAATATTTTTACTACATCTAGGCTAGCTCGTTGAAGAAAATACTTTTTATCAAAATCGCAGGAACTACTAAGGCTAGCCACGCACGAGCAACAATTACACTGCAACTTTTAATCAACTGAGCAAATGAAAAAGCACACACCACACTAACTGAGAGCGATTATTTAATTGCATAAAACTCAGGGATGCCACGTCCCATATTTCGCACTCGTGTCAAATTGAAAGTGAAATTTGCCAAACTCGGATTATCCTAATCCATACAAAATCGCCAAATAGTCGATTATTTGCAAAAGCTGTTAGCTTGATAGCGAGCGAAATGATATTTTTTGCAATTAAAAGTTGCTCAATGAGCAAATACAATTTGAGTTTTCCAGTTGCATACTATGGTTTAGTTGAATGCCCAATAGTATTTCCAGTGCGCGGTTAGCCTAAATGTGCCACGTTGTAATGTTTTGTCTTGAGGAAATAATTTATTTTTGTCGATTGTGCTGGGGAAGGAGATGTTTTTTTCCAGAAAGGGCATCCCTCCAACACTTCCCTATCTAGCTACATACCTGAATTGGACAGTTGTAAATTTAAATTTTAAAATAAGCCTTGCGTGTAAGCCCATCTAATACAAAAAGCAAATACAAGCAGTTCAAGTCGCCAAACTACTTAATAGATTTCGAAATTGTGTGGATTTCTTTTTCTATTTTAAATACTCGCAAACATTTTGAAATTATCCTAATAAACCTATAAATACAGATCAGAGAACCTTAATTAAAATGTTCTGAACATTCATAGAAAACACATCCATTATGTATCAAAATACCCGGAAACATACTACAATTCATATAACCTGATTAGTGAATACCGTCATGCTCGTTTATAGCTAATATTTCATATTTTATTACTTGATTTATTCGTAAAAAACTAAACAAATGCAAAAACCAGATGTATAACATCGAGTGGGTAGTGCAATTAATTATAATCCTTCATGTATATCAGGACAAGCATCTTAGTACGGTTATTCCGCATTGAAAAAGGAACAGGTTTTCGGGTTAAATGAGGAGACACAGAAGGAAAATAGAAATGCTAATGTTCTCAAAAATGGTTAGATGAAAAATAAATTCAGAAGGGAAATGGGGTGATGGCTGCACAAAAGATGAGAGAAGTTTTTCAAGGTTGTTTTTCCGTCTGAAGGTCAGACTTGATTAATGGAACGTGGAAGAAATTTCAGTTCAAATTATTCGTCTATTGCGCAAAAGTGTGGGAACTCAAGCTGTGTTGACTATTACGGACACAAATACGGAAGAAAATGCCACTGTTATTGCGTTGCCGAAAACTTGACATGACATCTCGGTTTTAAAAGCATGACCCAGTGTCATAAAAGTTTTTCATTTTGACCGTATTATAATAAATTGTATTGTGTGCTCTCTATCTCTTCTGAACTCTAAGTGTAATAACTTCTGGAACGCTCATCACCAGTTCATTCTATGGACGCGGTTGAAGCCATACTAAGCAGCCATACTCTACCCCCCAACTAATTTTTAAAAGTGATTTTGTGGATTTTTTCCTTCTCAAACCGTTATGGATTTGTTAAATATGTGTAGGTAATTTATTTTTCTACATATAGAATCAATTTGTATATCGCCAAAAGACATGTAAATAAAAATATTTTCTTTTTGCTGCGTATCCACTTACCTGTATTATTGGTTAAAATGGAATTTAAAAAATAGACATTCAAAATGGGTTTCAATGAGAAATGTAAAAAAAAAAAAAAAAAAAAACACTACAATTCGGCATATTTTAGCATGAATACGAAATATAGAGGTAGAAATGGAAGTGGGGTACAGTTTTTTAACGTTCAATTGGCTTCAAGTCAACAAACTGCCTTGCCTAATCCAGAAGTTTCTATTAGAGATCAGTGATAATTTAATGTCAGTATTCCCAACAGTTCACATATTTTTTTTAATTCATAAAAAATACTTATTATGAAATATTATTCAAAAATTTAAAGCATTAGGGAAATTTTTTATCATAATAAAATAGAGATAGATACTTTTTACAAAATTTAAAAGCTTATCATATGGATAGATATGGCATATTTTATAATTATAACTGGACGAGTCAATAACATTTAACTTATTCATTCCTAGAATAACAACTGAGCTAGAATAATACAACTATAAGCACTGCAGCGAGGACTAAGCGTCGCCGACCACTTTACTGCTTTTTGAGTGAAGGTAGAAAAAATAGTCCTTTCGCATAGGTTTGCGTTACATTTCAAAACACATTTCTGGATTTCAAAAATACATTTAATGTTTTTCTAAACTTATTTTCGCACTTACAAAAAAAAGAAGCCAAAAGGTACCGAAAAAAGCAGTTTTAAACATTTCTGTGACGTCACATGAGACTCCCTCATAGCCAATGACGAATGTTTTCTCCGCCTTTCTTCCGAATTGTATACATCCGCGTGGTACGGAAGTATGCTGTCGCTTAATGGGAGTCCTCGCTCACAGTTATATTATATTCTAGCTCACTGATACTACCTTCGCTTTGCAGAAAGATTTAAAACTGGTTTTTTTCCGGTGCTTATTGTCTTCTTTTTCTTGTAAATAAGGAAGTAAGTATGTCAAAACATTTAGTATGTAACATGTAACATTTACGCAAACCTACATTGAAGGTCTATTTTTCTACCTTCGCTCGAAAAGGTGTAAAGTGGTCGCGCACGCATAGTCCACGCATACAACCAGCTTATCTCGTGCAACCTAGCGTCGGTGCCAAGCAAATAACTTCTTGAATGACAGAAGACGTCAGACTTCTCAAAGAAAGCAAAAGAAAAGGGTAATCGCGAATAGGGGATTACAGTTCTCAAATCCGGTTCCGAGATATTATTCAAACGTAGAAAAATATAACAATATTCTTATTCCAAAGGAATGATCGAAGGATATGTAACAAATCATTAGAGATGACTATGAAAAAAAAATATTTATTGTACAGTTAGAAAAAGTCAACTAAATAGTATCGTACTTAATTTATTAGTAAAGATAAAATTAAAAAAAAGCCTGCCCGTGCGATAATTATCGCATGAACACAAAAATATTAACGAATTTTTGATAGCCAAAATATAAAAAAGTTTAACAATTCTAGTCATAGATGGCAGCACTACCAACGGCTAGTTTAAAAACTGCTTAGAAACTAATTATTTTTAAACGCATTTTTTAATAAAAACAGTTAATATTCATGACAAAAAAGTACGATTCGTCACTGCTCCGAGAAATTCCCTTTTTTTACACCTCACATGTTAATATTCGTTGTGTGTGAAACCCGCAAAAGGGATCATTACTACTGAAATAATATAAAAATGACTGTAACATATTAAAAACATTCCTAGCGTCCATGTAGTTTCTTGTAGGCGGAAACAGCAGCTGAAATTGAAACCATACGTATAGTCATAACTGCGTGTCGCTACTTGTAAATGTATCAGCAATCATGCATTTCCCTTTGTTACGTACCTTGTTTCCGGTAGATTATTATGATAATAAAGTCAATTTTGTGCAATTCATCGTCATTTATTTATGTTCTAAAACTGCCACTTTTCGAGTGAAAGGTATATTAACGTTAATAGAATTATTTTTCAAAAAAAGTGCGGATGAATATTTGGTTTTCAAGAAAGCGTATATGGCGATTGAATATCAGGGTTCGAAATTCAATTTTTATTATTAAAAACTTTTTTTCTCCCATTTCGTCACCTATTTCATTTTCGTTCTCCGTGTCATTCTATAAACGTTTCTTTTCATTTACGCTCGATAAAATAAAATACCAAGTTAATCAGCTTAATTTTTCGGATTTGAACTTCAACAAGGGCTTGAAATACAAATGCTTTTACGTGCTTACGTCAAACTGAAATTTTTAGTAGCAAAATACGATTAACCACTACTAATTTCGCACCCTGTTGAATATCCGATACGTTGTCATCATAAGTATTGCAGAAAGCGTATTTAAGAATCTTATTTAAATTATTATTCAGTTAAAACATTTTCACATCTTCATTTGAGAGTTTAAGATACCATTAGTTAAGAAGCATTTTTTTATTGTAGATTTACAAAAGATAAAATGTAGTATATAAATATAAAAAGACAAGTATTCTGTATCTAAATAATACTACATAGAAATTATTTAGTTAAGTTTTTTAAAAAATACTTTCTAAACGTCCTGTTTCAAAATATTCCGGTTATCTTTCCATCTACAAAATCTAGAAGCAAAAAGAAACCAAAGTGGGGCTTGGGCGATGATACGATATATATCGAAATTCCGGAAATAAAAATTCATCTCTATTTCGATTTTGTAACTTTAGATTTGCCGATTAATCGATCTGACGATTAATCGATTTGACAATGAATCAATTTGACGATTAGTTGAAAATACACTCGGGGTGATCGGGACAAAAGAGGCAAAGTATTTATAATTTTAATAAAAAGGGAAAAACGAAATTGTCTTTTGATTTAGAAACAAAAGTCCAGTTCCTATAATGCAAGTTTAAGTTATACATCTTTGTGTTTACTTTTTGTTAATGTACTTTTAATATACTCATAAAATAACGATACATCTGAAATATTGATATATTAACACACACAATGTATGTATTGATATATCAATAAATATCGGTATATTCGAAATATCGTTTAATTGGAAATATTGATTAAACAAGAATTAAAGTCGGAAAATATCGATTATTGGCTTGCGATTAATCGTAAAATATCGATTATTGGTTTGCGGTTAATCGTAAAATATCGATTATTGGCTAGCTATTAATCGGAAAATATCGATTATCGGCTTTCGATTAATCGGAAAATATCAATATTTGGCTTGCGTTTAATCGGAAAATATTGATTATTGGCTAGCTATTAATCGCGAGTGCAAAATGTCATCATCGCCCAAGCCTCATTGTAGGTCTCCAATCCTTACAATAACGTTCATTATCCTTAACAAACTTTCAAATGGCTGTACTGAAAACTTAGAGAATTATTGTCACTTACCACATCCGCCCGCTAGGGCATCAAAAAAAAAAAATGTTAAAAAAAAAAAAATGACTTTCATTGACAAACAAATCAGCAGCGTGGAATCAACCAACACATTTCCATTTCTTTCCAAACCAAAAGAAGACACCATCCAGCAAAAGGAAGAGAAAAGAAACCCCGTGTCGCAACCGCAAAACCGATTGTTCCTCTTGGGACACCGGGGGCCATCAAGGGAAACACAAATCCCGTAATAAAAAGAGAATTAGACGTGCCGTCTTTACGCAATTAGGGGAGCATGCTGCGTGGGTGCGGGCTCAGGAAACGGTAATTGCGGCACTGTCACTCCGATTCACGGTCAGCCGACAGTGCATGATTCCACCTCGAGAAGCTGGACTTCTTTTTTGCGATGACCCGGCCTTGTCATGTGTCCATTTGTTTGCCCGTCATCGCCTACTTGGTCCCGATTGGGCTTCTTTCCGAAGACTTTCGTCGTTACGCTGATGAACTGGAAAGAAGACCCCTTTTATTCTATGTATCGTGTTTTTTTGTTCTTTTTGGTGTTGGATAACGTAAGTGTTTGGTGTCCCATCAAGCGTTGCTAAGTGTTGATCATTTGAAAGCCCATACCAATTAAACATAACACTGTTAAGAATAGGTATTCAAAAATTGGTAAATTGTAGTCATTTTTGAATACATTCGGTGCTTATCATGGCTCCGAATACATAAGTTTCAATTTTGAAAAAGACGTACTTAAAAAGGAGTACAATCGGTAAAAATTAATAAAAAGAGCAGATGCTAGCCTACTATACTCGGGGACAACCTAAGTTGAACGTGAAGCGGAAGCTATGATATGAATAAATATTAAATTACTCTAAGCTCAACTTAGGTTGTCCCCGAGAATAGGCTGCCGCCATAAATTACTTTCAATAAATATCAACAATTATAACCAAGACTTACAGGGAATCGAACCCAGATCTGCAAGCACCGCTTCCCAGAGTCTTATCCGTTAAGCTACCAGGGAGAGCGCTCAGCTACGTGGAGAAGTTATAAATAAAAGTAATGTTATAAAGATGTGCCAAAAGAAGAGGAAATACAATAATTCAGTTGTAAGAACTCAGTTTCCATTTAAGCAATCTACATCAAATAATGTGGAAAAAAATCTTCTGAACAAATATTTTAAGTTTGTCAAGTCGCTCTGTTAAAATGGCTTGAACAGAAGCTGAGATTAGCAATATTAAATCACACTGCTCATTTTTGCGAAAGTGCAATTACTTAAATTTTAGTACGTCATCGTTCATTTACGATGCAATTGCTGAAGATCTGGGTTCGATTCCCGTAAGTCTTAGTTGTAACTATCTTATATTTATTGGAAGTAATTTATGAAGGGACCCTATGTAGGCTACGATCTGCTCTTTTTATTCATTTTTACACACTGTACTCATTTTTGAGTACATGTCTTTTTCAAAATTGAAACTTATGTATGCGGAGATATGATAAGTATCCATTTTACTCAAAAATGAATACATTTTACTTATCTTTGAGTACCTATTTTTATCAGCATGAAAAAATACTAAAAAAAACAAGTTCTTTGGATTAATAGCGTATTTTACATTTTTTGAGGATATCGTCTTGCTGGCTGGTTTTAATAAAAATAAACTTGCTTCACAATCCTGATTCATTGAAGTTCAATGAACTTGAATCCGAAGCAAGGGTGCTGAATATTCAAGCACCTGTGCCAGTCTCTCAGCTGTCTTGTACATTATAAATCACCTTAACTGAAATGTGTCAACACATGCACTTTTTCTTTAATTACACAGGCATCGATACCTGCTCACAATCGTCAAAATTCCAGGATGTTAAACATCAATTTATTCACTAAAATAATATTTTCTTCAAAAAAATAAGGATACATTTTAATAAGTATTTTTATGGGTAAATATTAGTATACTTTACCATAAGATATTTTATCATTTGCATTACAAAACAAAAATACGAATATATGGGCAATAAAATTTCCCATCAAAATAAATTTTTCAGTATTGAATTTTACATTAACTATTGAAGCATAACCATTTCAGTTTAATAAACCTAAAAAGTTAAAGATTCGGCGGATTAAAATCTGTAAATATTTTATTTTTCAATTTGATTTAGATTTATTTACAAAGTTAGTAAAAAGTGCCAAAAAATTAACAAAAACGACAATATAATGTAAATAAATCTCCAGACTTATTTATTTGAAAAAATAAATTATAAATTATGTCAAAAAAGTAGGCTTAAGATAAACTATTTAAAGCCCCACCACGACAACTTGACTCAACTGATCATATAAAATTGTTTTATTCCAATTTCCATTTCTGTTTTCAAATATATAAAAAAACAATTGCTGTAGTTAAAACCTAGGTATATTTACCAAAATTTAAACATTTTAAAATATCCTAATTTTTTTTATTTTTAATCTTAGTTTATATCCACAAATTAGAAACATTAAGAATTTCATTCGATGTTATTATTAAAAGTGCATTTAACTCTAATGAATGATTATAAGTTACTCATTGTAAATTATATGTAGTAATTTGCCCAATAAGATTTTTTTAATGTACGGGTTATTAACCACCTAAATCAGGCCGATTTAAACTTTTCTGTTTACAGCTAAATGTAAATAAATATAAGTATAAATACTCTGATTTCCCCTGCACCTTAACCTAGTTGCGTCAAAACGAGTTTAATTTATTGTCATAATTTAAACAAAATATACTTAATTGATGTAAAGCATCAGGGAATCTGCATAGTTTTAACCATATGATGGATCAGCAAAACGTTGCAATTTTAAAGTTAAAAGAACTTTCTCTGTAAAATGGTTTACGAAAAATATTTCAACGTCGAATATTTTTATGAAATCCATGGACTACTTAAATCTCCCAGCTCCGTCAGAGGGTTAATTATATTTTTAAATAAACGTTATGGCCAAGTTTAAAAACACACGTACGGCAGTACGAGTAAAATGTTTTTTTAAACTTTGAGATAGCCAAGAAAATAAGTTAACTGGATTTCCCATATAAAAATTTTTATAGCAGGAATCTCCATGCCATTAAACTTTGTCATATTTCGGATGTCACTACTTTTCATGCATAGAACTTTTTGTTTTCTTAGTTAGAATTCTAAAAGGATTATGTCTTTGTTGGGATTAATTTTACTCATGTAACTGAATTAATGTTACTGAATTTATTACATTGATGTCCAAAAAAATCTTTTTAAAGCAATTTTAAGACTGTTTGACACAAAATTCCAAAAATGTTTTATAAATTAATATTTAATACATCATATTGTCAGCATATTAATATTTAGTACATCATATTAATATTTTATACGTCATATTGTCATCATATTAATATTTAATACATCATATTGTCATCATATTAATATTTAATACATCATTTTGTCATCATATTAATATTTAATACATCATACTTACATCATATTGTCAATGTGAACATTTTCAAATTAGATCTATAATTTACAAAAAAATATTCAAATTGTTTCGCGTATATATTGAATACTAGCCATATTTTTTTAAATAAATGTACATTTTAAACTATATGTACACAATTTATACATCAAATCTAAACATTTCACTTGTCTATATTTCAGGCTATTTGCGAGATTCAAATGGGAAAGTTGTAGAATTTTGAATCCTAAACTTTTTCTTATTAAGAAAAGTTATTCAAAGTCAAAGTACTCCTATTTCAAATCATTTTGCATGGAAAATTTTTGCTATTTAATTCTATATTAAACAAAATTTACATAAAAAAATTACATAATTATAAAGAACTTAGGAATCTAATAAAGTCATTTTAAAGAGTCGTAAACATGATTTTAAAATTTCTTTCAGATTTGAACGTGAAATAATAATAAATAACCCACAAATAAAGTTAATTTTAACTCACATCATCCATTTCATCATCACTAACAGATAACTCATGCCGTCCTTTTCAGAAAAATCATAGATGCGTTAAATTGTGGTCCCTAATCGACACTAGAAGTGAAAAGTCTTTTCGGTCACTGAAGAAGCGAATAGGTTACTGAAAGGTCATCAAAACAATTTCAACACTCTAGTTTTTTTCCCCAAAAAGGGAATTAAAAATCAACACGTAGGGCTTCGCTAAGTTCCATTCCACGGAACGATCCCATAAAAGTGCAAAAATTCCCCTTTCCAGATCATAAAAATATAAAGAGACTTATAAGGGTTCACGGAAAATACCCTCGAAGAGATAAAAACTCTCATTTTCTCAATTAAAAAAAAAGAGAAAATGTTTTTTGTCTCAAGTCATCATAAAATATCCTTACTGCATCAGTCGAGTCCAGGGACATTAATTCTTGAACAATATATTATATATTCCCGAAATACTCACTAACAAGGTGTCAATGATTGTTTTTAACACTGTAGAATCCGCGGTGTGTCTGAGAGACACAATCCACGCGAATCGAATTGGAGGTGTAATGGACGAGTAGAATGACCACGCCTACAGTGACGCCAGAGCTAGTTTGTTTGTGGGATAGCGTTAGAATTTCAATCAAAACTACTAATATATTGAAAAGATCGATGATATTTTTTTAGAATACGATGTTAAAACACAAGTTAAACGTAATTAATGCAAAATTTGAAAATAAAAAAGCAATATTTTTGTTTGTTTACCAGTAATCGGTAACTTGCACTTGCTCGAAATCCCACAAACAAGACTAAACTCCGCCCCGTTCTACTTGTCCATTAGAAAAATAAGGACTGGGATTGCGTATACTTGTTAGCGGTTGTCACTTAGTGTACCATTTATTGCGATTTGATGCGCTTCTGTTTTTTTTTTATTAAACCCTGCCGAGAACCAGCACGCATTTGACTAGAGTATAGTAGGAAACAATCATCTTAACACATAAATATATTACCATATTGCACAGCAGAAAGCTATTCTTTAATTTTCATAACTATTTTCACTCGAGGTAAAACAATTTTTTGTTCTTACTTTCCCGAATGGCGCAATATATCATTAAAGAAAATAAACCAACAACCACTCGTACCTCTGGTCATCCTTTTCTCCCTATGAGCGAAGTGATCTGGTCGAAATAGATCATTTGTTAGTTTTTGCGAGTCTCGCATTCGTAATAAGTGACGGTCCCTAAGTGATGTTATTCCAGTAAGAATCTTTTCAGTTCGTCTTATCTTCAATTCGATTCCCCTTGTATTTAGAAGAGCGAGCGCTGTAGGGATAAATTCCCTTTTCGATTTTCAGATTAAATATCGTTAAATAAAATGAAGAAAAACATAAATAATATCGAACATTAAAATAAAATATTCCTAAAGAAAACTTTTGTAGCAGCCGAAACTTCCAAAAGATGCCACAGTGACTAAGTTTTTAAAAAAAAACTCAGAATTATTGATTTTTTAATGAACTTATATTGTGGTTTAAAATAGCCTTCAATTTGCTCATTATGGATCTGGTCATAGTTTTGAACATTAGAAGAATAAAATAATAAAAGATTAATTTAGTTGAAATAGTTAATGTTTCTTTTAATACATAGAATTGAACTAGATAATGACATTTGTAAAACATAATACTTTTAATAACGTTATCTTATGCAGATAAAAGGAAATAGAAATATGAAGAAGCTAATTTGAACATTCTAGTGTGTGATAAATATTAAAGTATTAGATGGACAAAATGTGAGTTTAAATATTATATAATTTGGAGAAGTTTACCTTTGAATTTTCTGTATATTTCTCTTTCTCAATCGCGGAAAATTCAACTAAATGAATGCAAGTTTATTTTTAGGCGCTGTTAGCTTTATGGTACTTATTTTATCTCATAATTTCATAATAAAAATTTATAACAACAAAATTATCTTCAACATGTAAATAAGTGTATTAATATTTCGTCCAGATTTATAAGAATATATAATTTTTTTTAACATACATGTGAGTCCAAGAGCTGTTACAGATGAAGCGAGTGCGGACACGGGTAAAAAATGGGCCTGTAATTGGAGAATATAAACCACGTGATTCTTATTATCGAATCATAGATCCAATATTCACTCGCATTCGATCCGAACAGTCTGTAACAGCCCTAAATAAGCGGAATTTTGGGTCAAACACAAATATCAATGATTTTTTTTATTTAATTTTTTTCAAAATTAAAAACTTATATCCGTTTTTTATATTTCATCGAAATAATTGTAAGTTATTACAATTTTAAATTTGCGGACAACTTTGCAAGTACTTTTGTACAAGCCTAAATGAACTAAACTTGAGCTGGTATTTTGAACCAAATGTATTATTAAAGCTGAAGCAATCGATGCCTTGTAATTATTTCTGCTAACACTCCTTTAGCAGGTTACTCAACAACGAAGTCTTCTGGGGTCATTTCGGTCAGCCTAAAAACAAGTCACGCCTAGGCGCCTTAGTTAGAGGTCAGAGAGAGAGCACTGCAATAGTTTCCAACCTCTGGTTTCATTACTTTCCTTAAATTAAGTTTCTTTGTAGTCTATTTTGTCCATTATGAACGATTTCTGATTTTCAGTTTCATTTCGAGCTTACGAAATTTTTAATTTTAATCAAATGAGAAAATCTTATTTTCGAAAAGAATAACTTCTCATTGTTGAAAAGACCATGAAGTGGAATTGCATTGTAAATTTTAAAAAACCATTTAAAATAATTTACTTGACCTGAGTGGTTTATACTACTTAAATTGTTTCTTCATTTGACTTTTAACAATAGTTTAAAGTACACAATGAATGCAATTTAAGCAAACTCAACCAATTATCCAGTATACGAAATATTATAATGCTTGAGCAAAGACCGGCTATTACTGAAACAACAAAAAAGTAAATAGCCAGACTAAGTTTAAAAGATGTGGGATGATGAGTTCGATAACGGAATGTTAAATAATCCGAACGTTCCACTTTTTATTCATGCATATGTACTCACGAATTAATATTAATCCATAAACACTAATTCTTATTAACAAGTTTTCTTTCTTAGATGAACACTGTGAAAATGTACATCCTAATCTAGTTATCTCCAAACGAATATTTATTGTAAAATTCCCGTTTCAGTGAAACAAATATAAATTTTCAAATATTTGTATCAAGTACCCTATGTCTTTAAATTGATTTTTTTAGAATCTACATCACCGTGCAGAAAGTAAGTGGGTTAGTAGGTAATTAATTCATGGTGTCTATGGTAAGTATACAAAAATAATATAATATCATAGCTACAGAGTTTTTAATACAAGTAACATTGGCATTATAGTAAAAAATTTCAACTCGATAAAAAGTCCATACAGTAAAAATGGAAAATTATACTTGAAAGAATAATTCTTTGAAATCTGTTTATCTTCAAACAAGTCTTTTACTACGAGTAAATAAATACACACCTTATATATACTAATTTACTTATAACGTCAACATGTTTTATGCATAGTCACGCTCATTTCCGGGAAAATGTAGAAAACACAAAATTGCCAAATCGGTGTACTCTGTTCAATTGTAGGACTCACGTCTTGCATAAATATCTTTTTTTACAAGGTCATGGGTTACATTTTGGCGCTGAAAGGTAATTTATTTACTTAAAGGCGTTAAAAATGGTGCAAGTTTGGCTAATTTTTTCTACGGGTTTCTCTTATTTACAAATATTACTTTTAGATCTGAAAAACCAAAAAGATATAATTTCTGTCTGTTAAATGTAATTTATATAAATAATAATTTAAATGCTTTCATGGTTTACAAGATAACCAATTTAAGAAGTTTTGCACAAATAGCAGTTCAATATAAATGACTTATCCGATAAAAGAGTTTTAATGGTTAGTAACCTTTAGCTAAAGGTAGAATGTAGTTTTCAGAATGTCAGCTATCATTAACATGGCGTTCGTTTGTAAATAAAAAAATTATTTCAATAAATTGTAATGGAAACTGTAAACAAGCAACAATTATTTTACTTTATATTAATCTAATGTGAATGGATGTGACTTCTGTGATAATAGGGTTTTAATAGTTAATGAGCTTTAGCTAAAGAGAATTTAGTTTTCAGAACGCCAGCTATCTTTAACATGGCGTTCATTTTTAAATAAAACATGTTGTTTCAATAAATTTTTATGGAAACTGTAAAAGAGCAACAATTCTTTTATTCTATATGATTGATTTTCGAAAAAATCCATGCAAAAAAATTCTGCAATTAAATTAAAATTAATTCACGTATAAAAATTACTAATTATTTTTGAATGTAAATATGTACAACTAACCAGTTTGTAAATTTTCCAATTAATATAAATACTTTTTAAATTTTAAGAAAACTGAAATAGCTTTTAAACTGAACAATTTTCTTGTGATTTTTTTTTACTTAAAGAAAAATAAATTTTAAATGGTGAAACAAAAAGAACTACTTATTACGGGAGACAATTTTAAAAATCAGTTATTCCATGGGATGAAATATCCTGTTCTGCGATCTCCAGTTTTTCAATGAATGTATTATATAAATTCATAAACATACTTTATTTAAAATCGTTTCCAAATGTATTGATTTTAGTTATAATAGCAGTAGGTATTTTCCTTAAAATCATCCAAGTACTGAAAAAGTAATTTAATAGTTAACGCAATGAAAACAGCTTTAAAAAATTCTGAAAATAACTCGAACACGTCGGGGGCTTAAAAACTTTTTAAAAAAACATATTTGATGGCAAAATAGGTTGAACTTTTGTGCACATTTACCTCTACAATATAGTTAACATATCTAACCCAATAAATTTTTAATTGGCAATTATAAATAAGCAATAATTTGTTAATTACCTAGTTAATTGCATAAATTTCTTTAGAAATGAACGCTTTTTGTTATTATTTAAAACTGGGAATTAACATAATTTTCAGAAAGTGTATGAAAAAAAATGGTGACAAAGGTCTTATTAGGGATATTTGTAGATAAACGAAGCAAACAATACGTCATCAAGAGTCTCAAATTAGAAATAGATGCATATTTTACCCGATCTCTCGCTTATTAAAAATTGGGCACGAGATAAAATGATTAATATTCATAGCGATTGGCAATCTTCGGACGAAAGTGGTGATTATCTTGATCTAATATCTAGATGGGTGTAAGTCTTATCTTTTACTGTCAACAAGTAATCTCATAAATTATTCGAAGTATGAACTGAATTATTAATTTGGTCGCATCGCGAAGAAAGAGACAGTCTCTAAAATGACGATTCTTACATTAAATTCACACTTCAAAATAATAAAATTCGTAATCTAAAATCTAGTTTGTTATTTCATTAAAAAAATATAATTTTTAGTAAAATCTATTAGTATTTCGATTCCTTTATTTAAAGAAATTAATTTATAGAACCCAATTTTAACATTTTTATTATTAAATTAAATATTCATCATGCCATAACAAATGAGACACTCCAAATAAAATGCATTTGGGAGACTGATAAAAAAAATGGAAGACGTTTACTTTTTGTTATTAATTGGTAAAATAAATTGATGATAAAAAATGAATAAATAATAAAGATTTTAATTTATTTAAATACTGAAGCTAACTTGAAGTTTATGAAATATTTCAGATTGTGTTACATAAAGATGCACAATACATAACCAGATATACTGACATTTTAAAATCATCTGCCAAGCCTAAAAGTGTAAATATTTTAGCTGAGTTAAAGGCGAAGATTATCAGCCAAACATCATATCCAAAATGTCTTATATTTAAACATTTTTTAAATTTATCTACCAAGTGTCTCCCTATTTTACAAAATCAAAATGTATAGAAATCCTTTAAAAGAGTATTGTTTTTTAATGTTCATATAAAAATTTACATGATTCCATAGAAAATATTTTGAATCAATGACTTTAAAACTGACTTCCATCAATATCCCAAAACTCCCTTTTTGATCGCAACTTTCTAATTCAATCCTTTCGAACAAAATTCGCTGAGGAAGTTTTAAAAACAAAAGTTCGATATAATAGTACTAATAAACCCTGATGCTGCAATAAGCAATGACGTTCTATGTTCCACTCTGAAAGACAGACGCCCCGACAACAGAAAGCCCACGCATATATTTTATGCTTTCGTCTTTTCCGAGTACTATTCAGGGACACAATAAAAGCCGCCGCCATGCAACCTGTTTGCTGTGATTTCTATGGGCATCCCGTCATTTATGATGAGGTTCGAACATTCCTTCCAGGTGGTTGAGAGACGGCCCGCCAGGTGTAGACGGAGAGAGAAGGGTTGCTGCAATTGGCGAGATATCCGAACGATCAAGATATGTCGAGGAAACCGTAGGCGTAAATGGTTTGGAACAATGAAGGAAGAAAGTACGGAGATCGGCATTGGGATACCATTATTTACGTGGAGTGACTCAATTAGAGTGCTTGACACTCTTTGACAGTGAAAACAATGACTTGATTAAGAATTCAGTAGGAGTTCCTTATTTTAGGACTTTTTTTTTGGGGGGGGGGGGGGGGAACAATATGGTTTTCTTTGACGATATATATGCATTTGTTTGTGAGTCAAAAAAAGTCTCGGGCATGTATTTACATTAATTTCGTAGAAAATATAAATATATAATTATTTTTGCATACTTTATACGACAATCAAAATACGACAGACAAAAATAGTTGTATATAGTATAAATAACATTTCATCTCCAGTTTCGAACGAACACATATCTATATCTATCGTGATCAAGTTTTATAAACGAGCATTTATAAAATATTATGGAGAATAGAGATTGATTTTCTTATTACATAAAGGCAATACAAAAACACAAAAACATTATAATTTTTTCATAATGGTACAATAGTATGCGGCCTTGACGTCGACCTACATTAAGAATTTCTTAATTTGTGCAGTAAATTTTCAATATTCCAGTCACCGTAAACTTTCAAAAGAGAACCCCAACTAACCCCTGACCCTCAAGGTCGTATATATGCGTCCAGGGATCCCCAATTTTTTTTATCCATACACAAAATTTGTAAAATCATAAAAATAAATCATTTTTTAATATTTTTTAATTATAGTTGAGGTACAACTTACAAACTATTTCTTTACAATTAATTTAAGTAATATAAATAGCATTTTCAGGAAAAATTATTTAAATTCCCAAGAAGTAAAAAAATCTTTATAATTGCAGAAATCGCTTGAAAATAAAGAACTACCAAAGGTAATATAAAAAAGGGGAGGGTAGGAATTGTCAGTTCCGTAGAGAAGATGCGTGGTAAGGTAGATTCATGGATACTCTTTTTAAAGGGACTACTTTCATCTATAAAAATTTTATTTACTAAATAAAGTACAACGTAATATTTAGAAACTACTGGTACTATTGATGTCTAATAAGGGCATGACTTCTTTAAAAAAAAAAAGCCGACGGACAGGGCCCCGCGCTTTTGAAAGGGTCCTGGTTAAAAAACAATAAAATCATTTCAGATTAGATTAACTTCTATATTTTAAAACTCTATCATATTTTTTTTTAATTTGTGTGAACTCATTTAGCTAGAACATACCTGTCTACTGATCAAATGTGCTGTGGTGCTTTTCCCCGAAGATCCTGCATAAAAAATGCTTTCTGTACTATACTACATCAATGTAAAACTGAGCACTGTAAAAGAAATATACTTAAAAATTATTACCTGAACCTACACGTTTTTCTTTGATTACAATTACATCGTAAATAACCGATGAAGTACTCAAATTTAAGTAACAGTACTTTCTCAAAAATGTTCAGTGCGATTTAATACTGCTAATCTCAGCCATCTTAATCAAGCCATATTAACAAAGCGACCTGATAATCTTAAAGTAGTTGCTCAGAAGCTGGCTAAATGGGCATTTCAAAAATTGGATTTATTGTAGCAATCCAAACTAAAGGGCCCTGCGGATAAATCTGCATAGGGCCTCGCGGCTGTTAAGGTCGGCCCTGCTTGCACTTAATACAATTTGAAAAAAACATACATTTTCACGGGCTTAAAAGCTTTTCCTTCATTGCATTCCTTCCAAATCAAAACATTTCACATTCTACAACCCTAGCAACTCGAATCCAAAAGGTCTTTCCAAAGATTTCAGCAAACCCATTTCGAACGAATAGGCGAGAAAAAAGCCATTAAAAGTCCTCCCACTCTCAGATTCACCAAAAAAGGAAGTTGAGACTTAACGACACTCTCAACAAGGACGTGTATGAATGAATCAAAATCAGCATATCCTCAGTATTCACTGATGGCGAGAAGGAGGTTTCCGTGCATTAATGTCCTCCAAGGATGCACAAGCACACCCCTACAAGACGGATCATAATAAGGAGACCCACACAGTGAGTCACCATGCACCCCCCCGCGGGTGAGCAATAACTTCCCCCTTCTGGGTCCTTCTTATCGAATGTGGGGGTGCCGATTTATAGCTGACCATGGACGTATATAAAAACGCCTTTTCCTGATCAATGGGGACAATATGGGGAGACGTTCGGATGCGTCGTTGTTCGGCCCCTTATGTGCACACTTGGGTAGATCACAATGGTTCGGGCAGAGATGCGTGACGTTGACTTTACTTTTCCCACAAAAATGGGATTTCTGAAGCGGAATTTTTTTTTTATATAACGAGGAGTTGTAAAAGTAGATGGTTTTGGGTGCGTATATTAAATACAAATCTTTAATGCGTGTCAGTGGCGGCACGTGGTCGAAAATGTTAGTGCAGACGAAATCATGTAAATCAACCCCCCCCCCCCCCCCCCCCTATTTTCTAAAAACCATATATGAACGGAAATTCTTTATTATTCACTTCACTACTCAAATCAAAGTTTCCTTTCAATTTTTACGAAATAATAACATGCGAAAAAAAATAGAAAATAATTACTTATTATTTAAGAACTAAAGCAGTTCTGCTTTCTTTTAAACATGCGAATCGGTCAATTTTAATATTAACTTAAGTACCGAAACAACAGCAGGACCAGGTCCTGAAACAACAGCACACAGTAAATGTATCACGAAAACCATTTCCGTTTGGAGATATTCTCGTAAGTTCTCGTTTCACCCACGAGCCAATCAGCATATCGAACCTCAAGTGCAGCTAAAACAAGAAAATTCATTTCGGCTGTACCTTCTCACAAATGCAGTGCATTGACATGGGGAGAATTTCCATACTACGTAGAGGTTGCCATGACAACGATGCAGACGATTTCAAATTTCGCTTTTTGGCTGCAGTTTTGATTGAATTGAGTTTTTTCCCCTCCTGAATTGTGCATTTCGGTAACATGCTTGCTATTTATCGGAGATTTTGTTTACTACCGTAGAAATTTCATTTTCAATTATAATCTTCATTTAAGAAAATTAGCAAAATATCTGATTTTAGTTTTAATATGCACTGGTGATTTTAGGTGCAGCCCGGCTGTACTTGCTGTGGTGGGCAAGCCGCCACTGATGCGTGTGTTAAGAATTCCCCAAATTTATTCCTCAAACTTGTTTTGCCAAACTCTTAAACTATCCATTTTCTACGATGTGTTTTCCTGGTATAAACGGTGGTAAATTACCAGTTATATTATTATGAAATGGAATTACTTATTTACTTCCGCCCCTCCCCATCTACTTGTAAAACTAAACTTTTTTCCATTATTATTTAAAAAAAAGTATGTATGTAAGCATTTTTAAGGCATTTATATTTTTCATGGATTCAATCAATTTCGGATTTTTTTAGAACAAGCTCATCACATTTTTAAACTAAATTTTATTTCGTATTAAATTTTATTTCTGCATCTTGAATTAAGCAAAGTATATTGCTTAATGTGTAAAATAACATACTTTGCTTAATTCCAAGTATGGAAATAAGATTCAATACGAAAAATTTTTTATTTAAAAACATGATGAGCTTCTTCTCCGAAGTGGATAAGAGACTTTATGGAATCTGATGACTCAAATGAAAAAAAAGTCACATTAAACCTTATTTTAAACTCAATTTCAGATTTTTGTTTGAACATAAGCAAAAATAGAATTAAATAATTTTGCAGGTATTTTTTTTTATTTAAAAGGTTGTTAATTTATGAGCTTAATTTTCTAGTTAAATGATACGGATAATAAAAACCATACAAGCACTCTCTGAAACAGCTATTCATTTATTTTATTAGAAATTAAACAGTTAGTGTATATGAAGTTTCTTCAAAAAAATTGAAACTACTAACATTTTATTTTCCCTTATAAAATATTTATTAAAATGTTTTGTTCCATCGTCTGTAGTTAAGGTTTTATCGCGTGACGCATATTTAACTTTTAAATAAATCTGGTTAAAAACTGAAGAACTTTAAAAATAATTCTAAAAAGTTTATTTTTTAGCAAAAATTTGTAAATATGAGCCGGGATCATATTCAAATGTGAATATTTAAAAATCAAATTTCGAACCACCTGATTTTTTTTAAATACATTTTATGTTATTCTTTTTTCATCGCGATCATCGAACAATGTGTTTTGTATAATATTTTAGTTTATTGATCTGGCTGGAAATAAAAAAAAATTAACGTTTTTTTTTTTTATTTATATTAAGCCGGCGCCACATATGCGTTATTCGCCGAATACCGAGCGACTCGCCTTAACCCGAGCGACTCGCCATAACCCGAGCGATTTACTATTACTTGCTCGGATTACAAAAACCTGAGCAACTCGGCTTCTTGCGAGTATACTTGCCGATTTCAGAACATTTATTCGCAGTAGGAAGCAATAGTTTTATGATGGAAAAATATTCTATTTTATTAACAGATTTGTACAATATAAATATATTTTAATACTTTTATGTTCTTTAAAAAACATATTTTTAATTTGTGATAATTACAATGAAATTTTTTTTTAATTGGAAACAAATCAGTTGTTTTTATTTGTCTTACATTTTCATTATGCTCATAGCCATTTGCGAGTGCAATATTTTATTATTATTTTCATAGATTCCAGAATGCCATGCACATGGAGATTCCTTGAAACCGTTGAAATTTTGTAGCATAGTATATTGAAAATTTACAAAAAACAGTGTATCCTAATTTCGTTTGTACACTTAAAAATGATTTAATTTTCAGTTCTGGAATATATATTTTCCCTCTCAATATATTTGTTTTAGCGATAACGATAATAAAATACAAACGATAATCAGTTCGAAAAACTTTAAGTGTTCCCGCAAAATTTTTCACCGAATATTTCGCATTTTGACAATTGAATTTGCATGCTACATATAAAAATTTCTTTAGTGTCAATCCATTTTTTAACTAAGTATAAATAATGGACTTTATGCACGTTGACGTTGTCTTGGGGATCTGGTTTTTATTCCGTATCTTTTAACATATTGAAATTATCGTTTGCTTTTTTCTTAGCCAATGTACTAACGATTATTTGTTTACAAGATATAATATCGACACCAGGTCAACATAGAGTTCATTAAAAAAATTATATTAATATTCGACAGTGAATACTATTCACAATTTGATGTCGAGATTAAATGTATGAAGATTGACACTTCGCTTTTGTTTAACCATTTTCGGAAAAAGTTATATTGTTAATTACTGTTCTATTGGTATTTTAGCAATATGGCCCGGCGTTACTAGTAGTAAAAGCTGCTCGATTTTTGTGTTTGTTAGCGTAGCCACCGCATATCACTCTCTGTGCACTGTGTAAAATAAACTTTATCAAAATCTAGATTTATTCAATTATTTTGAGTAGTTTTCAAAATACCTAAACCTAGTACTTTTTTTTAATTTTTACGTTCATGACTTTACATGCTATTGCGATTGATATTTAAAGTGATGTTTTTGCAAAAAAAATATATATATATATTAAAATTCCTAAAATTTAAGGATTAAAAAAGCCTTTACGAATATAGCCTTGTAATATCATGTCGATAAAAATAAAGTATTCAGCAACAATAAAAGTAAAATACTTAGCATTGTTGCTTCAATGTCAATGGTGTTGAAAACTTATATGTTTTTAAGCGTTTGAAATTTTTTGTATAAAAATTAACCAGTGGGATGCTAGCTCAGGTGTTGTCGATGTCATTTGACCACGGTTCACAATGACAAAAACAGTGTTACCGAATTTTTCTATGTGGATAGAACCCGAAACCGTCGCACGTAGTTTATTCTGTAACTTTATTGCGACATCAATTCAACCAAACATATCTTATATAGACTTAAAATTGACATATTAAGTAATACCGATAACTAATATCTAAATAAGGTGCGTTTATCAACGGAAACCTCGCTAACAGAGGAAGATATGCAAACTGCTAAGCCTGATTCCGCGTATGTTCCACGTCCGCTCTCCGTACGTGCTTTGCTTTAGTTCAAGATTTTACACGAATCCTCGCCAAATTTCCTTTTATAACAATCGTGCTTCATTTTACTATGTTATAGTATCAGAATGTATCACCTTAAGGAATAGCTGGTTTTAAAACTGTTTCACATCAAAACCAAATTTTATTTTTCAACTCAAGATTCTTCAAAACGTTTAAAACAATGACATTTCATTTCGAGGTTTTAAAATACTATTTAAATATTTTCATATTTTTGTGTCTTCATCAAAACAGTTAAATGCAAGAAATCTAAATGAAAAAACAAATAAATTAATTTAATTAATAAATAAAAAAATAATCTGAACAAATAATTTAGTCAAATTAACAACTTATATACGATAAAAAAAAGCTCAAAACACCAAAAGTTTTTTAAATATGAAACTTTAGATCATCGGCTGGACCAAATTTATGTCAAACGTGCTATTTTTAGAAAGTTATAGAGTCGGAATCGGTTATCCTCAAAGCGTAAAATGGTGTTTCTATCATGACTACTATGTCCCTACACACACCCTTTATAGATGGTTTTAAAGACGTTTCATGACAAAACTCCATTTTATTTAGGTCGTGAGATTTCAAATCGTTTAAACACACTAAAAACTCGAATAGAAGTTTTAAAATAATATCTTCATTTTTTCGCATCTGCATAAAAATAGTTAAATGCTTCAAAAATATAAATAAGTAATAAAATGAAATAATTTAATTGATAAATAAATGAAATAAGTAAATGGAACACAAATATTTAAGTGAAACAGACAACTTCGTAAAAATAAATGAATAAACTAAATTAAAATTCTAAAATAATAACACAACAAACACCACGATATATTTTAAAGTCAAATTGATTCGAAAAGAACAATATTCCCTCTTTAAATAAAAAGAAAATAGTACTATATTGATAGTCAATGGTAATTGGCTATAAAAATATAGAATAAAATATCGATAGCCAATCACCATTGAGCTCGCTTCGCGATGTGTTCCATTTTCCCGAAATGAGTGGGAAACGCAATTATTCAATTTGCTCGCTTTAACCCGAGCGAAGTTGCTCGTGATAAGGCGAACATTTTGTAGTGTGGTGCTGAAAATCGTCGAAACGCGAGCGACGCGGCACTTGCCGAATACCGAGCGACCCATCCACACATGCGTCTTAAGGCGAATATTGAAGGTTTCGTTGCTCGGGATTCGGCGAATACCGCATATGTGGCGCCGGCTTTAAATAATTCCAATGATTCAATATTTTAAATGTGATAAATGGAAAATTTTGATATTATCAGTTATAAAATAACTCCAAAATTACAATTTCTCAAAAAGTTCACTTTGCAATAAAATATTAATTACCAAAATTTATATTAAGATATTGAAGTGAAGAATATCAATATACAACAAAACAGCCTGTTTTCACAGTTTAAATAATTATTCAACAATCGCTTATCAAACCAAACAAATGTAACTCTTTGCACATAATTTAAAAAAAACAGCAATAAAACTTAACAAAAAAATTATTCATGATTATGTAACAATTTTTAACTTTCTACAAACCACTTAAGAATTTAAACTTTACTATATTACTAAAATATCAACAACAAAAAATTCAATACATAGCCTTATTGATGAAAAAGTTTAATCATAAATATTAATTTTGTTAAAATATATTTGTAAAAAATTCTCTTCGTTGAAAAACGAACAAAGTTTTAAAATATAAACCCCATTAATCACCTACAAATAGATTTCCAATAAATAGCATTCTTAAATACTGAATAAACTACCTCTCTAAAAACCAACTATTTTCCTTAAGAGATCGAAATACACAAGAAATACCGTAATTCATAGATTCGTAAAATAAACTCACCTTTCGTGACTTGGAAACTAAAATCACTCAATCACAGCCCCGGTAATCCACGCATATGCACATCAGGAAAACTTGAGGTGCTGGAGAACAAACAAACCGTACGCTAGCACGCGAATGAAGATTCTGTTTCATTTTCGAAGTTTTGGCGCCACAAACGCTCGTTTCTTTCTACAGCAACCCTGCTCTACCAACACCACCGTAACTGACTCAAGGCCTGAGCGCGCTTAGGATGAGTCATCGCAGGCAGACCGGTATCGAAGAAGAAGCGAATGGCACTTAGCGAAATAATTTTCGGACGTTTTTCAAAGTTCGAGCATATTTTACTTTCTTGTACATTTCGCGTAGTGTATAACGGTGAAAGGTCAATGTCTATTTTTAGAATTCAGTACCTATTTAATAAACCAAAATTACTTATTTCATTTGTTTTATCAATGTTCATGAACTGAGTAACAATGCAAATCAATTTAATTCTTGAGTGAATGGACTGTTTATTAGCTCATAAACATGTCCTCTTTTTGGTCAAAATAATATTAAAAAAAACGATATTTTTAATTACATAAGTTCACTAATTTAAGTAAATAAAAAACAATTTTTATTTCTCAGTTCAAACTTTTGTTATGAACTTTATATTCGCTTGCTAGTTCAAAATGAACCTTCAAAAGACATGTGCAAGTAAAGAATATTTTTTTTAATAAATTTATACATTTTATAGAAGTTTACTTGGTATAATATCAATAAAATTATCTGAGATAAGTGTCTGAATGGGCTGTTTACTTAAAATATAATAAACAAGTCTCTTTTTGGTAGAATGAATAAACTGGATTTTTTTTGCATTAATTTCTTATTTATTTAAATAATTTTACGAACATTTTATTGCTCAATTCAAACTTTTATTGTGAACTTTACATTCGCCTGCTTTTAATTAAAAATGAGCTTTCAAAAACATGTGCAAATGAAAAATACTTTATAAATTTATACATTTTATAAAAGTTAACTTGGTACAATATCAATTAAAATTATCTGAAATAATTAAGTGGCTGAATGAGCTTTTTACTTAAATTATAATGAGCAGGTCACTTTCAGCTAGAATTGAATAAACTGGAACTTTTTGTATTAATTTTTTATTTAAATAATTTTACTTACATTTTTATTACTCAATTCAAACTTTTATTGTGAACTTTACAATTCCTTGCTTTAGTTAACAATGAGCCTTCAATAAACATGTGCAAATGAAAAATACTTTATAAATTTTATAAAAGTTTACTTGGTACAATATCAATTAAAATTATCTGAAGGGGCTTTTTACTTAAATTATAATAAACAAGTCACTTTTTGGTAGAATTGAATAAACTGGATCTTTTATATAAATTTTTTATTTATTTAAATAATTTTACTTGAGTTTTATTACTCAATTCAAACTTTTATTGTGAACTTTACATTTGCTTGCTTTTAGTTACCTTCAAAACACATGTGCAAATACATTTTTTTTTATAAATTTATACATTTTATAAAAGTTTTCTTGGTACAATATAAATCATATGAAATAAGTGGCTGAATGGGCTGTTTACTTAAATTATAAACAAGTCACTTTTTGGGAGAATTGAATGAACTGGATGATCTTGCCCTAATTTTTAATTATATTTTATTAATTAATTAAAAAAAATTAAAGATATCAAAATAATTTTTTAACCTTTCAAACTTTTTAAAGAAATCAATAAAATTGATCGCTATGACTTTACACTAAGGCCAAAATGACATATTTGTCGTAAAGTCAATCGACTGCTTAAAAATGCCCACATTAAAGATTGAAAACATAAAAATTATGCAATTAATCAATATAAAAAAAGACAATGTATGCAATTAATCACGAATACGGCAAAAAAGGTGCATGTGAGTGTAGTGATTCCAATATTTGATAAGGCGTGTCGGTTCCTGTTAGTTAAGTGCTATAACAGGCCAACCCGAGGCAAGAGCAGAATAAATTCTAGCCCAAACCTTTTTCTGTATGTATGAGAGCCATATGATATTGAGCAGCAAGTAAATAACGTACAGTAAGACAGTTTGTCTTCTACATGTAAATATGCAGGTGGAGGATACACGATGAGGAACAGATAAATTATAAAAGATAACACGTTGAACAGCAAGTAAATAACGTACAGTAAGACAGTCCGTCTTCTACATGTAAATATGCAGGTGGAGGAAACACGAGGAACCGATAATTATAAAAGATGACACGTTGAACAGCAAGTAAATAACGTACAGTAAGACAGTCCGTCTTCTACATGTAAATATGCAGGTGGAGGAAACACGAGGAACCGATAATTATAAAAGATGACACGTTGAACAGCAAGTAAATAACGTACAGTAAGACAGTTCGTCTTCTACGTGTAAATATGCAGATGGAGGATACACGATGTGGAACAGATAAATTATAAAAGATACACGTTGAACAGCAAGTAAATAACGTACAGTAAGACAGTTCGTCTAATCATTAGAAGCGTTTGAAGCCACGCCAGTCAGATTGAGGGTCCCTTTGATGTGGGCCCTCATGTGATTGTCGACCTGACGCAGCTGCTGCTTGGTGTATTGGTGACCTCTCATGGCAAAGGACAGGGAGGGTAGAGAAACGTCTTCAAAGCGTCTATCCTCTGCCACGGGGCGAGGCTGGATCCGCCGATCTTTTTTCCTAGGTGGATGATCTTCGCAATCTCCGGGGAATTCTCGAGCAGGTTGTAGCCGATGGGGTTACCCAGGAAGGATGTCGGGATGTTGTCTGGAATCACTTCAATGGGCGCAGGCCCGCCGGCTTCTTCCCTGACAGGTGGATCGATGGGCATTTGCTCGCGTTGACTTTTAGGCTTAGAGCCTCTGTCACGGTGTAGAGACGGTCGAGCATGGACTGGAGCTCTACTTGACTGGATGTCATCAGAAGTTTGTCATCGGCAAATGCGAGGACTTTGTATTTCTCGCCCTCCCCCTGGAGATCTTGAAGTATCGGGTTGATGGTAAGATTGAACCTTTAAAAAAATTAATTAAAGCTTGTTACTATCAATATCAGCAAATAAGAAAAATATAATTGAATTAAATACATATTTAGGACTGTTTAATGGGGCAGTTCTATTTTAAATGAAACTGGGCAACAAATTTAACCCGCGCGTCAGCTCCAATGAATTTTCAATACAGAGGTTGTTGCAATTCCATCTCATTCTAACATGTTTGGTTCAGCTAGTAAAACGTTAACTTGTAAAGTGTAAAATATTATTGGGTGAGGTACAATAAATTGTTCTAGATAAATGGAGAATGTTCTGGAATGAGCAGGGCCTATTCTAAACATACAATTAAGAATTATTGAAGTTTTTATTTTGTTCTCAAATTGATAGGCCGAAGAAAGATTTTCAAAAAAATATGTTTATACAAACTTTATGAAAAGCTTAAACTCACTTCTGTTTATTGAATCGATACAGATACAAATATAAACCTTGTTTCTGTAACAATAAGAGCATTAAATATTACCTTAACTCCCAAATATTGCTATAAGAAATAAATAATTCCAATATTTTATGTGGAATGATTCCTACATTAGTAATGCATGAAAATAATGACGAACATTTCACACTGTATTGAAGTAAATATGCAGGAAATAGATTCAAATTTCAAGAACCATTTTTAATTCTTTGTTATTTATAAGTAATTACAAAAATACAACTTACCTTAGAAGACTTGGAAGGTATGAAATCCTTTCTAGGTATCGCTGTTATCCATTTTTTTCGAGTTCCGACATTTTCGGGATATTTTAAAATAGTCACACGTTCAAGAACTCTATCATAATTCCCTTTGCAATTAGGCACGCAGCACCGAGAAGGCATCTTATGTAATTGACGTTCCTAAAACTGCAGAATAATTAATAAAATATATAAATAAAATTAACTTTTCGCGCTTCGAAAACAACCTTGTTTATATTTGCAACGAACGGATTCAGCCGTTGAATTGAATGGCGCTGTGTCTTTCGGTAGGTCTACCTTTGATGACTCATAGCTTTCTGATCGACAGCGTGCGCAGGCCTTGAGTCAGTTACGGTGGTGTTGGCTCTACGCCGGACTGGCGAAAGTCACGGGGATTACTTTAAAAATACGTGCTGAATGTAAAATGAAATGTGATCGGTGCCATTTGTGGTCACAATATCCAAGAGTAGATTTTTCTTTTTACAAAAATAATAATAATAATGTGTAGACAAAATGATTTTTCTATATTTTAAAATGTGTCTAATAAAATGAACACCGTTAATTTAATTCAAATAAAACGAAAATTGCTATTTTAATTTAGTCTATGAGATATCGGATAGAAATCCTTTCAACCAGTGTCACATCACAGAATATCATTTTAATTATTCTTAATTTTTAGGGCTATATGTTCAAGCGATTTTAGTATGTCGCAGTCTATAGTCAGCATTTAAAATAAAAACGGTTCATTGTAAATTTTCTTTTTATTTTATTTTATATTAACAATCGTAAATATTTTACTTAAATATCGCATTTTAATATTATTTTTTTAAAAATCAAAGTCATGGTAAATGTACTTTTTTATAACTAGTAATTTTAATTTGTAACTTGTGTAAAAAAAAAATTTTAAATATCAATAATTATCGTGTAATAACTTCAGCAACCAAACAGTTCTTTATGCTAAAAATTTACATTTTTAAAAAATATAAATTTTTAGCATAAAGATTTTTTGGTTGCTGAAGTTATTACACGATAATTATTACAAGTTATTACAATAATGTTTGTGCAATAAAAAACAACTTAATTTTTAATAAAAAGTACACTTTAATTGTCATTTATGATTAGAAAATGCATTCGGTTTTCTTATTTTATGTAAAGTTGAATGGAAAAAAAATATGTTTTGTTTTTTTATTCCTCATTCTCACTAGAAAAGAGATCTCTCTATCTCTTTTCTGAGATATCATCTCAGAGTGGTATGATATCTCAGAATATATTAAACCATTCTAGTTTTAAAATATTGTTAAGATAGGAAATGCATAAAAGACAAAAATTTAACCTCGAAATTTGATAAAAGGTGTATTTAGTTCCTTTTCTTGAAAGGATTGGGTTAAAATGTAACACGATTTTTAATTTATTCCACTAAAGTCTTCAAATGAAAGATAATGGAAACTTAAATTTCAGTGTATTTTGTGTTATTTCCTGCTGCTTCACTAATGCATAATGAGCTTTTACGTTTTGCATATACAAATTCATTAGATACAACAACGAATTTTAAAAGTACACATCTTAAATATATATAATTCATATTTAAAATTATCAAAATTCGCTTGAAAGTTGGCAAATGGTATATTTTATTAAGAAAGTCAGTGATGGAGCATTTTGATATTCTGTCTCATGCTTGTATCTTACTCACCAAGGGGCGCGATTTTTTTTATTGTTTGCCTATAAATTTGGATGTTAATTGAAGCGGTATTTTCCTCTTTTCTGCTCAAGAATAGTTGCATGTTAAAAGTTTAATATTGGTTTGAGTACAACTTAACAAATTTCATAATGCACTTTTAAAAGAAAGTACATTTATTGTGAAGGGCACTGTATGGTATGGCACAAAAGATGACATGGTATCATATCGCTGAATGACAATTGTTTGTAAATATTTTAATAGAATCAGTGTTGCGAACGGAAAGCAACTTGAAAGTATCATGTACTAAGGCATTATCGATTCAGCTTTAAATGAATTTGTTAGTGGGGTTAATAATTAATTAACTCGCTGACGCTGAAAGCCGTATATATACGTCCAGGAATATACATATTTTCTGCCAACCCATTTAATTTTTAATTTATAAAATATTTTTCCAATTTAATTGTTTGAAGTACAAGTTAAAAGTTATCGCTTTAACATTTCACAGGATTTTTTTTTAATATACACAAACCATGTACGGAAATATTATTTTAATTTCCATTTAGTGACAACAACTTTACAATCTTGAAAGTTAGTGTAAATTTAAACGCGAAAAGAAGTTCATCCCATTTCAATGCCTAGTATCTCAAAACTATTTTTTTATTTCTAAATAAAATTTTATATATCAACACAAAAATTTCTTAAACCTTTTATTATTCAACAGCCTTCTTCTGTAATTTACATTTCTATGCAAATAATACTTTCACAGAAATCCATAAGTTGGCTGCCTTTTGGGATAATTCCCAGTTTCTGGTTT